>OU342734.1:443977014-445177014 GCA_910589765.1 Avena atlantica | reverse complement strand
CATTTTTTAGATGAAGGTGTCGCTCATTCGGCGCTTCTAAAAGAGAAAGATGATGAGATAGCTCGCCTGAGCGCCGAGGTGGAGGCCCTTAAGCTTTCTCAGAAATCCGAGCTAGAAAAAATCGACCAGGAATTTTCTGAAGAGAAGAATCAGCTGACTCTGGAGCTACAGAAGAATAAGGAGCTCCTGGAGGCTGCCGAGTTAAAAACTCGGGGAATGGGCGAGGAAATTGCTTCTTTTGAGAAGAGCAAGAGTATTTGGGCTAACGACCTCCAGAAGATGTTGAGTTATATTCATTGTAAGTTTCTTATCATGGCTGGCTTATGTTTTTCTCCGTCTTTGCTATTTCCTGACGCGTTCGAGTTTCATGCAGGTCATTTCCCAGAAGCTAAGCCTGTGAGCTCTAAGGCAGTCCTTGCTGCTCGCGCGCGCCGAGGTCTCCCTACTGATATGGACTTTGAGTATGAATTAGAAGATTTCTTGGTCGCTGTGGGCACTACCCTTGGTCCGATGAAAGTTATGGGCAGGGACTTGGTGCTAGCCGCTATCCGAGCTTATCATGCTCTCTGGCCGAATACCTCTGGGACACCTAATATCCGCGAGATTGAGCTGCTGGTGACTAGATTGAACGGATCTGAAAAACAGCTAAGTCTTTGGAGGGAATCAGCTGGGCGGGCAGGCGCGGATATGGCCCTTACTGTTATTATGTCCTGGTATGAAGACATCTCCCTTGATATCCTGAGGAACTTGCGCACAGGCTCCCGCTGGGTTGAAGACCCCGCGTTTGTTGCTCTTCGGCAAGCTCGTGCCTTCCAGCTTGTTGAGTATGCCGACGTGCATACCTGGATTGAAGGTCCGAGTTTTCTGCCGAACCCGGAGGACGAGGTTGCAGTAGAGGACGCATCGGACAGTGATTCTGCCTCTGGCGACTCCAGTTCAAGCTCGGACGGCAACGGTGATGCACGATCCTCTTCCAAGGGTACTGGGCATTCCACTGCCCAGACTGATGCTCCTCAACAGCCTCGGGTTTCTGCCGAAGTCGTGCCTGGTTCAGTGGAAAGTGAGGCGACTTCTGCCGAAGCAGCGCCTACCTCGGACTGCCCAGTTCCTGACCCAGTCACTGCCTCCCCCGCCAAGGACCTTTAAATTTGTTTTTCTCCTTAGTATGCCAGGCGTATGATGTGCGTAAAACCTCTGTTCGCTTTGTGTAATGACACTTTTCTTTTGCTGTATGCTTCCGGGATATGTACGCTTGTAGATGCTATCATGTCCTTTACATGATCTCGCCTATCCGAATTCTGGCTTTGATTGTTTGATATTTTTCCCTTTTGGGATGTGCGTCTGGCTTCGTGTTTCTTAGTTTTAGCCCTTTGCTCTAGGTATGGGTTTCCAATCTTATACGAAATTTTTGCTATTTTCATTTTGAGCACCAAGTTTTGACGCTTCTTTCTATTAAAAAGCTAACCATTGCCTTGGCATTGTTCTAAACGTCAAAGCACCAAATATAGCATATAGGACCAAAATGGAAATATCATATACCGGTTTTCGAGCTACTGCTCTGGATGCCGGCGTGCAGTGCATAGGATAAAGTGGAAATAATATATAGATGTCCCCGGGCTACCGCTTTGGGTGCCGAAGTATCAATTTCACGCTAAATTCGGATAACACATGGCAGTCCCCGAGTCATTGCTCTGGGTGCCGAGGTTCAAACATATAATACGAAATTACATAACATATGGCAGTCCCCGAGTGACTACTCTGGGTGCCGAGGTTTAAATATATAATACGAAATCACATAACATACGGCAGTCCCCGAGTGACTACTCTGGGTGCCGAGGTTTAAACATATAATGCGAAATCATATAATCTATGGCAGTCCCCGAGTGACTACTCTGGGTGCCGAGGTTCAAACACATTATTAGATTTTGACCTTGAGATACAGTGCTACGAGTAGAACGGTCGAAGTAAAGCCACATTCCAGGGGCGCTTCGTTTCTTCACCAGCTTTGTCTACCTTGTTCTCTCCAGGGGACTGGGCGTCGATCAGATAATATGCATCGTTGTGCAATGCTTTGCTCACAATAAATGGTCCTTCCCATGGGGGTGATAACTTGTGCATGCCGGCCGTGCGCTGCACTAGTCGGAGGACCAAATCTCCTTCTTTGAATACTCTTGGATTCACTTTCTTGCTGTGATACCGCCGTAAGTTCTGTTGATAAATAGCTGATCGTGACAATGTCAACTCTCTGGCTTCTTCCAACAGGTCTACGGCATCTTGCCGAGCTATCTCGTTTGTCTCCGAGGTTGTGTACTGGGCAACTCTTGGCGAGTCATACATTATGTCGGTTGGGAGCACGGCCTCTGTCCCGTATACCAGAAAAAATGGAGTGTAACCTGTTGACCTATTCGGAGTAGTGCGAAGGCTCCATAACACGGCTGGGATCTCTTCGATCCAACATCCTGCCGACCTTTGCAAAGGTTCAACAAGTCGTGGTTTTATTCCTGATAGCACCAGTCCATTAGACCTTTCCACCTGACCATTGGATGCTGGGTGAGCCACCGAGGCAATATCTAGTCTTATGTGCTTCTCTCGGCAAAACCTAGCGAAAGCTCCTTCTGCAAAGTTTGTGCCATTGTCCGTAATAATGCTGTGTGGGTATCCGTATCTTAAGATGATATCCTTGAGAAATTTCACTGCTGTGTGCCCATCACACTTTTTGATTGGTTTTACCTCAATCCACTTCGTGAATTTGTCTACCATAACCAAAATGTGGGTCATTCCTCCTCTCGCCGGCTTGAAAGGTCCCACCATGTCCAAACCCCAAACGGAAAATGGCCACGTGATGGGTATTGTTTTCAACTCGGCCGCCGGCATATGTACTCTGGTTGCGTATCTCTGACACCCATTGCACTTCTTAACTAATTCTTCTGCCTCTTTTAACGCCGTTGGCCAGTAAAATCCATGCCTGAACGCCTTGGCTACTAAAGCGCGAGATGAGGCATGGTGCCCACATTCTCCTTGGTGTATGTCTAGAAGGATTTCCTGACCTTCTGTGGAACTCACGCACTTCTGCAATATGTTTGTTACGCTTCTCTTATACAACTCATTGTTTATGATTGTATAAGCTTTTGCTCTTCTGATGGTTTGTCTGGCTAAGACTTCATTACTCGGCAATATCGCGTCCTTTAGATACGAAAATATGGGTTGCGCCCATATCGGCGTTACCCTTTCTGCAGTGATCCCCCTGTCTATCTCCATGTTTTCTGCCGACATATATACCTCGGCTTTCTCCATGATTGCCATTACCTCGGCCGTCCCTCTCTTTAGGGATTCCGAATCTTTCTGCGGATCTACCTCCATTGGCGTATGATTCTCTGCAGAACTTGCTGGGATAAAGATTGATTCGGACTCTGGTGATGGGTTTATTGATGGTTTCCTGAGGTGCTCCAGGGCAATACCTGGCGGAATTGATTGCCGGGTTGATCCTAATTTTGACAATGTGTCGGCAACGTCATTTTCTGCTCGTGGTATGTGATGGAATTCACATCCTTCAAAATATCCACTGATTTTTTGCACATGGAATCTGTATAAAGCCATATTAGCATCTAACGCGTCCCAATTACCTGATACTTGCTGCACTACTAGATCTGAGTCGCCGTAGCATAGGATTCGGCGTATACCAATTTCTTTTGCCACTTTCAATCCGTGAACTAGTGCTTCATATTCAGCTACATTGTTGGATGCTGCAAAATGTATTTGCAGTACATATTTCAACTGATCTTTTTTAGGCGAGGTTAGCACTATTCCTGCTCCCAAACCGTTCCTTAGTTTGGAACCATCAAAATGCATTGTCCAGTAATTTGGATCTGGCAGTGGTGGCTCATATTGCACCTCGGCCCAGTCTACGAGAAAGTCGGCGACAGCCTGAGATTTGATTGCATCTCTTCTATCAAATTGTGGAGCATACGGTGATAACTCGATCGCCCATTTTGCTATTCGGCCACTTGCATCTTTGTTGTTTAATATGTCGGCTATGGGTGCCTCACATATTACTTTGATGGGGTGCTCTTCAAAGTAATGCTTAAGCTTTTTTGCCGACATATATACTCCGTAGGCCATCTTCTGATAGTGCGGATAATTCTGCTTTGAAGTGGATAATACTTCACTTAGATAATATACTGGCCTCTGAACTGACTTACCCTCTTCAAGTCATTCCACTACAACCACAGTACTAACTACTCGGCTGGTAGCCGCTATATAAAGTAGCATAGGTTCTTTCGATAATGGAGAAGCTAAGATGGGTGCCGTAACTAGCATCTTTTTCAGTTCCTGAAACGCTAGGTCGGCCTGGGGAGTCCAGCCAAATTTGTCCGACTTTCTCATCAGTTGATAAAGTGGCAGTGCCTTTTCTCCTAGCCGACATACAAATCGACTAAGCGAGGCCAGGCAGCCCGTGAATTTTTGTACATCGTTCAAACATCTCGGCAATTCCATTCTTTCTATTGCTCTTATCTTTGTTGGATTAGCCTCGATACCTCGGCTGGACACGAGGAAACCGAGTAGCTTTCCTGCCGGCACACCAAATGTGCACTTCTCCGGATTAAGTTTCATTCGGAACCTTCTCAGGTTCGCGAAAGTTTGCCGTATATCTTCTAGCAAAGTTTTGCTCTCCTTAGTTTTGATGACTACGTCATCCACATATACTTGTACATTTTTTCCTATCTGATCATGCAGGCACTTTTGCATGCACCTCTGATACGTTGCTCCTGCATTTCGCAGGCCGAATGGCATTGTGCGATAGCAATAAGCCCCGTACGGGGTAATAAATGCAGTTTTTATTTGATCGGCCGGATTTAACGGTATCTGGTGGAAACCAGAATACGCGTCTACAAATGATAACAGCTCACAGCCCGCGGTCGAATCGATGACTTGGTCTATTCTAGGTAAAGGAAAAGGATCCTTCGGACATGCCTTGTTCAGGTTAGTGTAGTCGATACACATTCGCCACACAATGGCTACATTGGGGTCATCTTTTTTCTTTTCTACTAGCACCGGATTTGATAACCAATCCGGATACAGCACCTCCATGATAAACCCGGCTGCGAGAAGCCGAGCTATTTCATCCCCTATCACTTTTCTCCTGTCTTCGGCGAAGCGGCGGAGAGGTTGCTTCACCGGCCTTGCTCCTGGCCTGACGTTTAAAGAGTGCTCAGCCAACTCCCTCGGCACACCTTGCAGATCTTGAGTTGACCATGCAAATATGTCCCGATTCTCACGGAGGAAGTTGGTGAGCTCGCCTTCCTATTTGGCGTCAAGGCCTGCACCAATAGTAACAGTGCGCTCTGGGAATTGCTCATCAATCTGAAATTTCTTCGTTTCTTTTGTCGGCTGAAAAGAAACACTGCCATGAGGGTTGGCGAGTGCTGGCATGCTTAACTGTCCTGACTGAGCGAGGGCTGCTACCTCCTGAATTCTTTTCTTTTCTCTTGCTATAACTAATGACTCGGCCAAATTTGACCCGGCCGAGGCGCACTCCATCGACTTCTTGTAATCCCCTGCGACTGTTATCACCCCTTGTGGTCCGGGTAACTTCATCTTTAGATAACCTATATGACAGCTGCTCATGAATTTGGCCAGTGCGGGCCGTCCGAGTAGAGCATGATAACAACTTTCCAGATCAACCACTTCAAATTCTAAATTTTCTGCTCTGCAGTTATCTCTTGTACCGAATAATACGTCCACTCGGACTTTACCGATGGGCTCACATGAAAGCCCTGGCACTATCCCATGGAAAGTTGTCCTCGTGGACTGCAGCATATTCTGTGATATTCCGAGCTTATGCATTGTATCTTTGTACATGATGTTGATACTGCTTCCATTGTCAATGAGTACTTTTGAGAATTTCACATTGATGCTTGGTCCCGCAAATGTCGGATCCAACACAAGTGCGTATGATCCTGGACTCGGCATTATTCTGGGGTGATCTTTCATGCTCCAGGTCACCTCCTGATCAGACCATGGCTGGTATCGTGGTACTGCCGGTACAACTGCATTCACTTCCATATGCCGGCGCTGCACACTCTGCTTGTCCTGCTGTTCTGTCGTGAACACACAATAAGACTGGTGATGTTCCCTGTAATCATTGCGTCCAGCATTTGCCGGATTTGTCCTTCCGTCCTACCCCTGGTTCATTACTTGATGCACTGCATCCCTCCGATCCGAGTTAACGTACCTCGGAGGAGGGGGCGGTAGCATCAGTTGCTGTGCATTTGCTCCAGTTAACTGCGGCTGATGCTGCTGATGCACCTGATGGGGAACCTGAACTCCTGCCGGGTTTCCCATCGCATTTTTCATCCAGGCGCATTGCCGGGTTGTATGATTGGCCGGTCTAGATGGGTTTGACGTGTGAAATTTACATGGCTGATCCAACATGGATTCGAACGTATACTTCGGCCTCTCTTGCCATTGCTTCTTTTGCTCCGGGGTCCATTGCCTCTTTCCATCATTTCTTGATGTCCACTGTTGAGGTCCATTTTTTTGTCGTTGAGTTGCTCCGTGACTCGGCTGATCTTGCGCTACTGCCGCCACCTGGGCCGAATTATACCTATAATCCGGCCTTTCTTCTCTTCTTCCTCTGAAATCACGCCTAGATGACCCGGCCAACTCTCTCGTGTACTGGTCTTGTTGCTCACGATGATCTGCCGACATTAACTCCGGTTGGGTTGGGTCGCCCAATGCATAGGAGTCCGCTATTCTGATAGTTTCTGCCAGTGTGGTCGGCATATCCCTCTGCAGGCGTTGCCACAGCACGCTGCCATAACGGCAGCCTTGCGCGAACCAAGCGATCGCTTGTGATTCGATAACTCCTTCACATGAGTTTCTCAGGTTACACCATCGAGTTAAAAACTCTCTATCTGTTTCACTCGGCCTTTGCTTGCACATGGCTAGCTGCTGTGGTCTATTCGGTCTCTTGTATGTGCTGGTAAAGTTGCTGACGAACATCTCTTCGAAATCTAACCAACAGTTGATACTGCCAGCTGGTTGATTATTCAACCATACCCTGGCTGGTCCTTCCAACATCTGTGGGACATACCGTACAGCCCATCTCAAATTTCCACCCGCTATCTTCACAGCGGTGGCATAATCAATCAACCAGTCTTGTGGTTTAGTACTTCCATTGTACGTTTTTGTGCCTCTTGCCAACTGGAAATTCGGCACTGGTGGTTCGCCCATGATCCTTGGTCCGAAACATGCCGGACCTGGTGGACCTTGCTCTTCCAATAGCTCGGACCGGTATAGCCGATCCAACTTTACTCTTGCATCATTTGCCGGCAAATCCTTGTACAGGATTCTATCCTGCATCCCATAATGATTGTTTCCACCCTGGTTTGCGTATTCTACCTCGGAATATCCATCATTATACCTTTCATTCATCTGATTGTAGCGAGCTGGCCTCACTTCTCTTTCCTGCCGAGGCTCATGTCTTGGTTGCTGGTTGAGCGGCACTTCTCTTCTTACTTCGGCCGGGGTTTGGTTTTCATGATTGTCTCTTGCAGGTTCTTTCCTGCCGTGCTCCCCATTACCTCGGCCGCCGCCGTCCTTTTCCATGCGGCCGTGGTTTCTCTCCCCACTGTTACCTCGGCTAGTATTGCCTCTGTTCTCATTTGCCTTTCCAGCTATTGCCGGATCATATGGAACAATTTGTTTGTTCCTCTTCCCTGAGGTTACTGCTTTTTCTTTTCTAGCGTTGTTTCCGGGTGAGGATGCCGCTGCCGCAGATAAAGCAGGTGCTGCCCCTGCCGAATGAACCATCCGTGAAGCCCCTGGTCTTGCCGGGTTAGCTTTGAGTATTTCCTCATTTTGCTGGTTCGCGATGCGCACCAGCTCATTCACTCTTTCTTGTTGCTTCTGCCGAGCTTCCCCTGTCAACCCCTCTAATTCCAATGCTGCGGCATTTGCCGCTCTTAGGTTTTTCGCCGGGGTACTGTACCTCGGCAAACCCAAATCGCCTGATTCGGCTCTGTGAGCTTCATGCTCTTTGTTAATATCATTCATGAGGTTCTTTCCTCTTAATCTCAGTTCGTCCACCCGCTCGGGTGCGATATCAAGCTTATTAGCTTTTGCATATTCTCTCAGGGTCCTGTTCAAGGATTCCCTCAGGGCTGATACTTTTTTGGCCTCTACCAGCACCTTTTGCCTGGTTTCCTCTAACTCTGCCTGAGCATTTGCCGGATCAAGTATCGGCGCTACAGGTGTGGTTAAGTTCTCTATAGTTGCCTGAAGAATGTTCTCTGGTCTCTCCAGAGGTGGTCCTCTCACTCTTGGTGCCTTTGGGGTGGTGTCATGTAGCTCGGCCGGGTTTGTCACTGGCGGAATTACCTCGGCGGTTTGCAGTGTGATCTGCTTGGGCGGACCCTGTGCGCCTGCGGCGGGTTCTTTGCTTGATCCGGCTAATGCTGCTCCCGCTTGAGTCCCTGCTGTGACCATCACCTCAACGCTGCCTGCCAGATGCTCTCCTGATGAACAGCTCGCCGCGCTTCGAGGTGGTTCCCCTGCAACAACAACCTGGTGAGGATAAATGTTGGTGATGTCGACGCCGACGTAGACCCTGTGCTCGCCCAGGCCGATGAAGATCCCGTTGCGCGGGGGGGGTTTCCCCCTGAAGCTCCCTGCGTTGTCTCTGACATAGTCGCAGAGACCAAATCTCTGGACCAAGCCAGAAACAACGCGCTCGCCGGTGTTGATGAAGTTTCCCGTCCGGATCACAACTCCAGCTAGCACCGCTGCTGGCCCCACGGTGGGCGCCAACTGTCGTGGTGGTGGCACGGCAGATGCCATAGATAGGCTAATGTATGGGGCCAATGGATGCTAGTGGGATCTGGGGAGGGAAGATGCAACTGTCTTTACACTCAAGCTGCCAAAGTGAAGAACTTTATTTCTCTCTTGATGGGTTACAAGTGCTCCTTGAGCTGTCTACGGGGGGAAAATGTCAATCTCCCCAGCCTAACGGTGCTCTCTCCATCCCCCCGCCCTCAGGGTCCAAACCTCCCCTTATAAAGGGGTACCTTGGGTGCTCTTAGGGCTGACGAGGCAAGCATATTCGTGGAATATGCTTGTCTCAAAATAGTAGTTCGGCGCGCCGCTTTCCCTGTCCCCCTTCTTACTGTGGTAAGTTTTCAGAGGACCCCTCCTGCGTGCCTCGGGCTTCTGGACCGTCACCTCCGTGACCTCCTTCTGCCCCTCTGACGCTCTGCACATTTGTCTTTAGTCTTTGGCTCTGCCCAGATTCCAAGACTGGGGTTTGACTTCGGGCTTCTCCTTCTCCTGCAAGCTTCGTATGATTCGGCCCTTCCTCATATAACTCGGCCTGTCCTTCACCTGCATCAGAATCATAGGAGCCGACCCTGCCGAGTTACTACTTACCTCGGCCCGGTAGTGTTTTGTCGTTATTGTTGTGGTCGTGCCTCTTCCTATCTTGGCCGACCTTTATAAGACTCGGCCGGCCTGAAATATAACTCGGAAACTAGACGGGGGATAATCTCTTCGTCTTTCCCCGTCCTTACCCTATCCGGGGTTACCTCCCCAACATCATTCTTGGCACAAAAAGCAAACAAAAAGGATAAGGAGAGGTCATTACAGAAGTAATAACTTCCAAGACTCAAGGAAACTCTTGGTTATCTCTCAACAAGTACTTTTCTTTAACGCCTTTAAGTTAGGCACAAGAAGCAAGAAGAATCAAGTATTTTCAAATGAGGAAGCATTAACATCAAACCTTGCTTTCAAAGGAGGAGCAAAAATAAAATTCTCTCTCCTCATAGGGAAGTGTTCAATACCTTTCTTGAATGCAAAATGATATTTGATGGTGCCTTCTTTCATATCAATGATGGCACCAACTGTTCTAAGAAAAGGTCTTCCCAAAGTAATAGGACAAGAAGCATTGTATTCAACATCCAAAACATAGAAATCAACAGGAACATAAGCATTTTTGACCATAATGAGAACATCATTAATACTCCCCATGAGTTTCTTCTTAGCATTATCATTGAGTGGGACATTCAAATAACAATCTACTAATGGTGGCAAATCAAGCATTTCATAAATCTTCCTAGGCATAATAGAGACACTAGAACCAAGATCACATGAAGCTTTGAGATCAAAGGCTTTCACTTGCATATTAATAATGGGTTCCCAACTATCTTCTACTTTCCTAGGAATAGAATCTTTGCGTTTTAGCTTCTCTTCCTTAATCTTAACAAGAGCATCTGTAATGTGTTTGGTAAAGGCAACATGCATATCACTAGCATCAGGACTTCTAGCAAGCTTTTGCAAGAACATAATCACTTCAGAAATATTGGAACCATCAATATCAAAGTCAAACTTAGCATCACTAGTAGTAGGCTCACTAGGCTTAGGCATAGTAGGAGGAGGAATAGGGGCTACTTGTGGTTTAGTGGTGATAGTGCACACACTATTGTTTCTATCAAGTTCAGCTTCCCTTTCCCACCTAGCATGAAGTTGAGCTAACAGCCTAACATTTTCATCAATAGTAACTTGTATGGCATGAGCAGTAGCAAAGGTGTTTTCCATAGTTTTAGGTTTAGCAGCCATTTTATTAACTAAGGAAGTTTGAGCTTCAGACAAAGAGGATATTTTTTTCTCAACAGTTAAAAGCTTTTCCTCTATAGTCTTATTGAAAGTGGTTTGTTTACTAATAAAGTCCTTGAGCATGACTTCAAGTTCAGAGGGGGCACTTCTAGCATTATTGTAGGAGCTTCCATAGGAATTGCCATTATTAGGAGGATAAGGCCTATAGTTGTTGTTGCTACCAAAATTATTCCTATAGGCATTGTTGTTTCTAATGAAGTTCACATCAACTTGCTCTTCTTGAGAAACCAAAGAGGCCAAGGGAACACTATTAGGATCTAGAGGAGATTTCCCATTAACAAGCATAGCCATAATAACAACAATCTTTTCACTCAAAGAGGAAGTTTCCTCAACAGAATTTACCTTCTTACCATGTGGATCTCTCTCAACATGCCATTCAGAGTAGTTAACCATCATATTATCAAGGAGCCTTGTTGCAGCACCCAAGGTGAGTCCCATAAAAGTACCTCTAGAAGCAGAATCCAACAGGTTTCTTGAGGAGAAGTTCAAACCTGCATAAAAAGTTTGGATAATTATCCAAGCAGTAAGTCTATGAGTAGGGCAATTTTTAACCAAAGATTTCATTCTTTCCCAAGAAGGAGCAACATGTTCACTATCAAGTTGTTTAAATTTCATAATGTCACTTCTCATAGCAATAATATTAGCAGGAGGATAGTATTCCAATAAAAGCATCTTTGCCTTAGTCCAAGAATCAATACTATTTTTAGGCAAAGATAGCAACCATTCTTTAGCTTTTCCCCTCAAGGAGAAAGGAAAAAGCCCGAGCTTAATAATATCTCCATCTACATCCTTATACTTTTGCATCTCACAAAGTTCAACAAAGCTATTAAGATGGGTAGCAGGATCATCAGAACCAGCACCAGAAAATTGCTCTCTCATCAAAAGATTCAACAAAGCAGGATTAATTTCATAAAAGATAGCATCAGGAGCAGGTGGAACAATAGGTGTGCTTAGGGAATCATTGTTGTTGGTGCTAGTGAAATCACACAACTTGGTGTTCTCAGAAGAGTTCATTTTGGCAAAGGTGGGCAAGCCAAAAACAGCAGCAGTAGCTAGAGCAGGAACTAATTTTTTTGTGTTTTTGAATAAGGCAAGCAAACCAAACTAGACTAATTTTTTTAGGTTTTTTGAAAAGAGGCAAACAAAACCAAGAAAAAGAAACAAAGCAAACTAAAAACAAAGTAAAGAGAAAGGAAGTGAAGGACTCCCGTAGTGAAGACGTCCTTAGCCTCCCCGGCAACAACGCCAAAAAAGCTTGATGCAGCGCTGAGTTGATGTAGAAGCGCTTCGTTGGGAACCCCAAGAACAAGGTGTGAAGCAGCACAGCAGCAAGTTTTCCCTTAGTAATAAACTGATATTATCGAACCAGTAGGAGGAAGGAAACATCACATAGGCGTTCCAAGCAATGCGGAGACCTGCACAACACAAACTCAAGACGTTGCCCCAACGAATCAGTGAGGTTGTCAAGCTCACCGGTTTGCTGTAACAAAAGATTAAACATATGGCATGGAAGGTAATGGTTTGCAGCAAGTAAACAAGTAACAGTGGAAGATGTATCAATGGTAAAGATTGGACCGGGGTCCATAGTTCACTAGAGGTGCTCTCCTTATATAAACAACATGGCATAAAGGGTAAACAAATTACAGCGGGGCAATTGACAGGAACTGAGCAAGGCATAACAATGCAATTACTAGCCAGAAAGATCCTATGAGGTTGATTGGGAAATACAACAATATACATAGACCATCATCCAACTGCATCTATGACTAGAAGTACACCTTCAGGTTATCATCCGAACCCCCTTCAGTATTAAGTTGCAAGCAACAGACAACTGCTTTAAGCAAAGTCTGTAAGGTAAACAATCCACATGTTCCATGAACAAGATACCGTTGTTTTCTTCCTAGTAGCAACAACACATCTACAACCGAAGAGATTTCTTTCACTTCCCTTGGAAACTAGAGGCATGAACCCACTATCGAGCATAAATACTCCCTATTGGAGTCACTAGCAACTACTTGGCCAAGATAACCACTAGCAACAGAGAGCATGCAAGATCACAAACAACATAGACATGATAGAATCATAAAGACAAAACCATTAATCAAACCAACATAATACTCTCAATATCCATCGGAACCCCGCAAACACAACATGCATGATTACAAATAGATTAGATCTTGATCATGAACGGAGCTCACAAGATCTATACATGAAAGCACAAAGGAGGAGATACAACCATCTAGCTACTACATGGACCCATAATCCAAGGTGGAACTACTCACGAACCATACCGGAGAGAAGGCCTCCAGGATGATCTCCCCTCCGACAGGATGCCACGAAGAACTCCAGATCCCCCCCCCCCGCCCGATCTAGGGATGATGGCGGCGGCTATAGACAGTTTCGTGGATTTATGATCGGGTACTCAGGGTTTCTGTATCGGGGGCTTCTTATAGGTGAAGGGGCGAGACCGGGAGGCGACCAGGGTGCCCAAACCCTAGCCAGGCGCGGGGCTGGGCCCACCCGCGCCTAGGGTGGGTCTGGCCCCCTGGCTGGCCTTCCGGGCTCCCCTATGGACTTCTTGTTCCCCACGGAAAGTTATTGACTTTGTACTTCGTCCCGTCCAGTTCCAAGAATATTTCTTTACTAACTTTTCTGAAACCAAAAACAGCAGAAAACAGGCATATGGCACTGTTGCAACTAGTTAATAGGTTAGTAGCAGAAAACATGTAAAAAACACCTCAAAGTGTGGATAAGTAAATCAAAGTAGATACAAACCAAGCATGTAGCATCAAAAATTATAGATACGTTTCCAACGTATCAAACACGAGTTGGGAATGGATGCTCTTCCTCTTTTGGTAACCTTATTCTGCCTCGTCGACTTAAGCAAAGAGAATGATGATTCCTTGCCTTGGCTCATATTGGTCAATCACCTTCATTGAGAAGAGGTAAACAATTTAGTATGAAGACATGATCCAATTAAGAAGCATAAATACTAAGCATAATAAAACTACTAAGTATAGTAAAGGAATAAAAGACATAAAATGCCCTCACCACTCATCATCATCACTCTCATATGTATGTCTTGGGTTCTCATCAGCACTATAAACATGACTATCACGTGAGAAGTAAGTTGGAGGCTCATCGCACAGTGGAGGCTCATTGTTGCCATTGTCCGGATGTAAATTGGTGAGCATATCAATGTCCCTTATATTCATGACTACCTCACCACGAGTATGTGCTTTGTTCTCAAGGTCCTCAAGAACTTGTAAGTCAAAGTCCCCAAAGTTCTCTTGCTCTTGATAGAAAACTCCCTCGTATGTTTTAGGGTCAATGTTGTTGTAATTATCGTCAGAGGGCATAGGTAGCTTACCATGTGGCGATACCTGGAACACGACTTTCCAGCCCTTGAGTTCCTCTTTCTGACATGGGTAGGGTAAATAATAAACTTGTTTGGCTTGGTGAGCCACAATAAAGACATCGGATCCACTATAGGTGGTTGAAGGCCTAACTTCAACTAACCCAATGGAAGGAGTACTTCTATATCCACCGCGTTGGTCGAACCAATGGCATTTGAACACAACGAGATTGAGTTATAGGGGATTATTATTGAACGTCAGCTCGTATAAGTTTTGTAACCTTCTGTAGTAATCAAAGTCATTGGCTCCTCTGGTGAAGACCCCGGTATTTATAGTTTTTGCATTGGGACGACGGTTCTGGTAAGACTCTGTATGGAAGCGATAACCATTCACATCATACTTCACATACATCTCGACTTTACGGTTACAACCATGGGAGACACATCTCAACTCATCCGACATATGAACGTTGGGATCGGCTTCCTACAAGTTGTGTACAAATTATGCATTAGTTACGTGTAATAAGAGGGACAAGTCATAGATTGCCAGGTAAGAGGGACAGGTTATAAATTATCTTTTTATAGAACCAAGACGTGTGATTTTTCTTTTCGGGGACACCCACTTTCAGAAGGGTTTCCAACTCCGCATCATCGGGATCCGTCGTTCCCGACCACATTTCATCCTTGAATTGGCTAAAAGGAGAAAATACATATTAGATCGAAACCGAGTTACTTTCCTGGAGGAGAGTTGCCTTAGATATGCATGCTTCAATCTTATTTTTGTTTCCACATTTGGTTCGAATATACTTAAACTCTCTCTTAATACAAAACTTCCAACAAAACTGCACCGGTTCACCCAAGAGTGCCTTGTTCGCGAGATGCACAATGAGATGTAACATCGGAGTAAAGAAGCATGGAGGAAAGATCGTCTCTAACTTCCATAGCAACTCTGACACTAGATCATGCAGCTTCTCAATCATCAAGGGGCATATCTGCTTGGCACAGAGCGTGTGGAAGAAATGGCTCAACTCCGCAAGCACTCGCCAGATATGCTCAGGGAGATACCCTCGAACCATCACCGACATCAGCCGCTTGATACATATATGATAGTCGTGACTCTTGAGCCCAGTGACTTTTCTAGTTGATAGATTGACTCCCTTGCTCATATTCGAACAATAACCATCAGGGAACATCATGACAAATTTGAGCCACCACAATGACTGCTTCTTTTGGAGGCTATCAAGGCAGAAGTAGGCATGCGGCTTGAACCAATTTTTTCGATTGCGTTCAGGAGGTTGCATGCATAGTCTCTTCCTATCACATAGCTCCTCAACATCGACTCTAGCCTTGACATTATCCTTTGACTTTTCAGGAATGTTCGGAACTATGTAAAAGAGAGACTTTACGACATTCTTTTCAGTGTGAATCACATCGATGTTATGGGGAAGTTCGCAGTCCTTATAATACTCGAGCTTTGTTATGCCTGCCTCGTGTATCCATTTGTGCGTTACACCATATCCCTGAAATTGTGGGACACCGGACGTGGTACGCACGAGAGCACATAACTCGGCATCAACAGCAGCACCATCGAACGTTGGTAACTATTTTTCTTCAAGCACAACTTTGCCCTTGATGAAATTCTTTTTGTCTTGTCTGAACGGATGGTCTCCTTTGACGTACTATCGATGCATGTCAAATGCGGAATACTTTTTACCCGCCTTTAGCCAAAGGAACTCAAGTAGATGCCTGCACACTAGGCATGGCCACTTACCAGTTGTACACCATCCGCAGAATAGGGCGTACCTAGGCATATCATGCATGGAATAGTGGAACCAAACTTTCATGTATAAGTTTGTATTTTATGCATGGTCATATGTCAACGTCCCGTGGTGCCAAGGGTGGTTCAGTCTTCCACAAGCGGTTGCATGTACACACTCAAATTCTTCCCCAGGTATTCAGGCCCTGGAATGATCAGCGACGGGAATATGTTCTTCTTTGCATTAGGGCTCCAGGAGGGAGATTGAGTGGAATAACAAACACGGACCAGCAGCTATACGAGGCAGTCGACATACCATATGGATTGAATCCATCTGTTGCTATAGCAATTCTGACATTCCGAGCCTCTCCTGCCTCATCGGGGTGGTCTCTATCAAAGTTCTTCCATGCCTTACCATCAGATGGATGTCCCATCTTTACCCGTCTGTGCTCATCCTCATATCTCTTTCCCGTCTTGTGCCACGTCATATGTGTGGTAGACTCCTTGGTCATGTAAAGCCGCTGGATTATTTTTATGAATGGGAGATAACGAAGAATCTTCATGGCGACTTTTGTCTATGTCTTTTGACCATCATATCCCTGTACCTCATGATACCTAGAGGCCCCACACTTGATACAATAATTGTCATCCGGAAACTATTTTCAAAACAAGAGGCAACATTTTGGACAACAATCTATCTTTTGGTATTCCATGCTGAGCTCTCGCATGATTTTCTTTGCTTCGTACATGGTTTTAGGCAGACAATGCCCTTCGGGCAACATGTTACCATACGTTTGCAAATGATATTCAAAGTGTGAACGGGTGTTGCCATACTGGAGCTTTTTGGCATCAAGCTGAGAAATCTTTGAACCCTCATATAGAGGCCTCTTAACCGAGGCCATCAAATCATAGAAGGCCTTCGCGCTTGGCTCCGGTTCCTTTGGTTCACGAGGTTCCTCTGGTTCTGGCGATTCATCTGGTTCATGTGAAGGTGGCGAATCTGGCATGTTGGCATCATGGAGATCATATAGCAAATTTCTAATCTTGTCGCCCTCATTGTCATTGATCCGTTGCCGCATCACCTCACCTCTATCACGTTCGTACTGAGTGAAGTCAACCGTCGTGACGAAGTCCCGCATATACCCAAATCTCCAAAGATGTTTTTTCATTTCCTCCTTTGACTGACGATGACGCTTATTGCAATGAGCACAAGGGCAAGTTGGACGAATGCCTACCCTTGAACCGCGTGCTAACTCCTTCACTAACAGATTAATCTTCCATTCCCACTCATCTGTTCTATCAACAAAACTAGTACGGCCACTGTACATCCACCCATTATCAGCCATCCTCTGCTTTATTGGGAGCCAAACAATAAACATAGCATTTCATATCAAATAATAGCATGAAAATAAATGCATCATATTTTCTATTTCTCCACCGGTAAAAACACATGACCTACATCTCTAATAGGCATAGAGGGTCGTAGCAGCCGCCAGATCCGTAGATTGAGTATGTTCTCCATGCTCTACCCTGCTCCGAGCTAGAATTTCGGCAGCACCTCCCCGCTGCTCTCCCGATACACGTCTCGGTAAAAAGCCGAGAGGATGTGCATCCGGAGAACAACGGGGAGGCGCTGCCGAAATCCTGACTCGGAACAGGGCAGAGCGTGGAGAACATACCCAACTACGTGTCCGCCGACTATCCCGTAAATTCCGCAAGAGTTACGGTTCATAATATGCGACCTCTGATGCATATTTATCCGCGTAACGCTCGCAAACGGGAAATGACATCTAGGTGACGCGACTTGACGTGGAAATGGAATCTACTGACATAAAAGATGCAAGTGATGAGATGGAGTTCTAGCTCACCCTCAGCAGTAGAGGAAGTAGGCGACCTCCGGGACGATGACCTCTAGGACGGCTATGTGGTCACGACGGGGGCTACTATACAAAATGAACAAATGTTACCATAATTGCTAAATTAAAGTTTTGCTAATGTTATGGAGGCAAGTATAACCATGCAAGTATAACTATGAAAGATTTTATAATGTTACAAATGTTAATTACTATGCAAATTAAAGATTTGCTAATGTTATGGATGCAAATATAATTTCTAATTACTATGGACGCAAGTATAACTATGCAAGATTTACAATCTACTAAATATAATCTCCAAACTACTAATTTCATTTGCTAAACATTTTAAAAATGAACAATCTATGCAAGATTTACATTTTTTTTTTGCAAAAAGCAAAAAGAAAACTCACGGGTGCCCGGGCGTGATCTGGCTTGGACGGCTTGGGGAGGGAGCCGATGCAGCAGGGAGGAGGAGCGCTGGGTGGAGGGGTGCTGGGCTGCAGGGGCAGGGGAGGAGGAGGGGAATGGGAGGAGGAGGTGCTGGGAGTAGGAGAAGGGGCAGGGGAGGAGGAGGGGCAGGAGAGATCGAGGGTGGCGGAAAGAAGGGGATGTAGAGGGAGGAGGGGTCGGTGGGGATGTAAGGGAGTAGGGTCCAGCGGGAGGATCTTGGGGGCGAGCGGACGGGCGGGAGGAAGAGGAGGAGGGCCGACGGTGGTGGCTCGGGGGAGGGAGAATGAGGGGCCGGTGGTGGCGGCTCGGGGGAGGGAGGGCACGGCGGGTGGCAGCGCGGGCTGTTGTGAGCTTTTGAGGGGAGGGGAGGGTGCGCACGAGATGAGAGACGGGTGTGCGCTCGGGCCGATGCGCCCTTATCCACTAAAAGTCTAGTCCGATGGCAAGGCCGTCGGCGTAGACAATCTAGAAAAAAATGGCACATCTAGGCCGACAGGCTTGCCGTCAGCGTATAAAAATATTAAAAACTATTATTTCTTGTTATATTCTAAACATGATTATTTTTTATTAAACTTATATCTATATTTTTTGTGTGGTTATATTACGTAAGATTTGGAGACATCCTGGTGCTAGTTTCCTAGGTAAACCCTAGACGTTGACCCCGCGGATCGACCCCCCTAAACTTCTTTGTTTGAAAGTATATACCAACTAACTTTATCTAAGTGTTATCCATCTAGGTCATATCTACACCTAGGAGCTAGGTTTTCCAGCTAGGAGCAATCCACACCCTTGTGCATGTATGCTAGGGCCACACACATGTTCTCATGGCATCCCAGCCCTCGGGAGGTCCTTTTCCGAAGAAACCCTAATCTGAGGGGCCCGCAGGTCTACCCCCATAGCATTCTCCTTACGAGAGTTGAACAATGTACTTTTCGTGATTTAGGTTTGTTTAGGTCATATCTATATGGAAAACCAAGGATAGGCCCAAGGTTCCACCGTTTTACCTAGGTTTGACACGCGGCGGGAGTCTCCTCCTACATGTCCAACACACTTCTCTAAGTGTTATTGCATGCAACATAGACGGTCACACAGGACCAATCCACCACCCTTATGCATGTATGCTAGGGCAACACGCATGTTCTCGTGGCATCCAGGCCCTCGGGCGGTCCTTTTCTGACGAAACCCTAATCCGAGGGCCCCGCAGGTCTACCCCTGTAGCATTTTCCGTACGAGAGTTGAACAATGTACTGTTTTGGTGGTTTAGGTTTGTTTAGATCATATCTACATGGAAAACTAAAGATATGCCCAAGGTTCCACCGATTTCCCTTCGTTTGACCCGCGGCAGGAGTTTCCTCCTATATGTCCAGCACACTTCTCTAAGTGTTATCACATGCAATGTAGACAGTCACACTCGGGAGCTAGGTTTTCCATCTAGGAGAAATCCACCACCCTTGTGCATGTATTCTAGGGCCACACGCATGTTCTCGTGGCATCTCGGCCCTCGGGCGGTCCTTTTCTGACGAAACCCTAATCCGAGGGCCCTGCAGGTCTACCCCGTAGCATTCTCCGTACGAGGGTTGAACAATGTACTTTTTTGGTGTTTTGGGTTTGTTTAGGTCATATCTACATGGAAAACCAAGGATAGGCCAAGGTTCCCCCGGTTTACCTACGTTTGACCCGCGGCGAGAGTCTCCTCCTACATGTCCAGCACACTTCTCTAAGTGTTATCGCATGCAACATAGACGGTCACACCCGGGAGCTAGGTTTTCCATCTAGGAGAAATCCACCACCCTTGTACATGTATGCTAGGTCCACACGCATGTTCTCGTGGAATCCTGGCCCTTGGGCGGTCCTTTTCCGACGAAACCCTAATCCAAGGGCCCCGCGGGTCTACCCCCATAGCATTCTCCGTACAAGGGTTGAAAATTTTACTTTTTTGGTGGTTTAAGTTTTTTTAGGTCATATATACATGGAAAACCAAGAATAGGATCAAGGTTCCACCGATTTACCTACGTTTGACCCGCGGCGGGAGTCTCCTCCTACATGTCCAACACTTCTCTAAGTGTTATGGCATGTACGAGGGTTAACCAATATACTTTTTGGTAGTTTAGGTTTGTTTAGGTCATACCAATGTACTTTTTTGGCCTTTACAAGCGTGCATGCGATAACCTTCACACGGTGTAGGGTTTCTCCAAATAGTGGGGTTCGATGCCCGAGGGTCCCCAAAAGAGAGGGGTTTCTAGGGTTTCCCCAATAAAGAGGTTTTGGTTCCTTGTGGTCCGTAAAAATGAGATATATCTTATTTTTGTTGTAGTTGTGTATTATATGTGTATTTTGTTTTTCCTATTTAGCATCGGGTTCTGGAAGATTCGCGTCATTATTCAATGCGGGTGGCGGGATACGCGAAGATTCACGTGGTTATTTTATAGTCACCAAGTTATTTATAAATTACATATACATTAAAAGTATAGTGGGAAATAAATCAATCAACTATCTGAATTTTATACTTTGGAGAAAAAAAGGAAAAGTAAACAACCTAGGCCGAGGCATTGTCGCCGGCGTATATGTGCTGGCCTAGTTAGGCCGACGGCCTAGACGTCGACGTATCGACGCGCCTAACACCGTCGACTGCGCCCATCAGGTGGGACGGTTGGCAGGGACACGTGGCCTCCTACGCCGACGACATGTTTATGCTGACGGTCACCGTCAACATGGTTTACTCTACGTCAACGGTTTATTCTACGCCGACGGCGGCTGTTGGGGGTTTTGGCCCTACATCGGCGGGCTTTTTACGCCGACGGCCACCTTGCCCAGCTGATGAGCCCGCCCAATTGCGCCGATGGGCCCGACCTTTAGCCATCGGCATAAAGGAAGCCCGTCGACGTTTCTTGTTATTTCTATTGCGATGTATGTCCATAACAACATCCAAGAGTCATATTTCTATGTTTCATTTATCCTAACGACTACCACGCTAGGTTATTTTATCGTAAGTAGGCGGCTTTCGCGCTACACAATGTCCTTTTTATAACACAAGTTAAAAACTTATTTTTCGGTTTTGATAGCTAGCATTCACTGGTAGAAAATGCCCTATAGGTCCCGGTTGGTAAGGGGCATTAGTCCCGGTTGCCCAACCGGGACGGGGCAATCAGGACTAAAGCTCTAACCTTTAGTCCCGGTTGCCCACCTACCGGGACAAATGGGGGCACACGTGGCGGCATCAGAGCGCGAGGGGGGGTGGAGCATTAGTCCCGGTTCGTAACACGAACCGGGACTAATAACCTGCTGCCGCAGCAGAGATTTGGCCCATTTCTCTGCCGCGGCAGAGAATTCATTTTGGCACATTTTGTTGCCGCGGCAGCATTTTCGCCACATTTTGTGCCGCGGTAGAGAATTCATTTAGGGTTGTTTTATTGTTTATTTAGTGATTTGCACTTATCATGAAGGAACCTTATATTACATCATGATGACAACATTATATTCAATACACGGATCGAGTTCATGCACTACATACAAAAGTTGCTATTCGATGCTACCGGCCAATTTCTTAAAAGTTGCTATTTTTACAATTTCTATTGTCTATACACAGCCGAGTAGTATTCCCCTTGTGTGTTTAGGACTTCTGCATCCAAGAATCCCGCCAATTCCTCCTGAATTGCTCGTACGCGATCCTTTGGCAGAAGACCGTCCCGTAGACGTTCGATCTGATTTAAAAAAGGAGTCAGCCTATATGAATGAAACTAAACACAATTTGATTGTAATTAAAAACTATAGAAATTGTTTACGTACGTGGAGTTGCTCTAAATTTCTGCCCTTCTCATCGCACGTCTGCCGGATGAACTCACATACATAGTATCCACATAGATTGTTACCTGGTCCCTGCGTCAGGCACTTTATGAGAACATAGTTCAATCAAAATAATAATCAAGCATGATAATAACTGTATCAAAACTAGAATCAAAGAGATGCGCGGATATAGCTAGTGGTGCTTACATTTAGTGGTTGAAATGTAAGCTCCTCTTTCCAAACACCCCTAGCCTTCTTGGTGAACCGTTTCCAAGCGCTGCCCGGCGTAGAAAACGAATAAAATAAGTTATTAAGTACTTGATATCATAAAATTCACGAACGTTGCCGATATAGTGTAGTAATGATTAGAATTACCGCTGGAGAAGTATCTGCATGTCCTTCCACGTCTCAAGGGGTTTATGTTTCGAGTCCATGACTAGTACACGCCCTTTGTCAAGTTGAATGATTAACAGAATATAGTGGAAGCTGCAAATGCATAACTAATCAATTATATACTTAACATCGAGTAAGCGAAATAGAAAGTGTATACAAGACAATAACACTCACTCGAAGTTGTAAGGAAATAGTATTTCCATTTTGGTTTCTTGAAACCTTAACGCGTGTACTATATTATCCTCCGTATCCTGGGGGGCTTATTTTGAGATTAGCTTCATGAACCCAATATGGGTCAATGAAGCCAATGTCATAGATTTGTCCTCTGCTGCATTCGAGAATCTTCATTCTGCATATTACAGTATGATTATATACATGCAATAAACAAAATAATATAGCTGGAGACTAAATTAATTACAGAATTAGTACTTACAGACAATAGGCACTGATGATCGATTTGTCCAAGGCGTCTTGATTGAATAATTGAAATAGTTCATCAAATTCAATGGATATCATGTCATCCTTATCTTTCCCATGATGCTTTTTTGTAACCCTCGGCACTATCCAGTTAGCCCCGGCCCTTGTGGCATGCATGTACCAGTTATGCAATCTTCGCATTTTTGTTGGAAGATTGTTTACCTCCTCAGGTTTGACGAGAGGTTTTCCGTACTGGTATTTGTATGCTACTTCACTCACGGGGAAGAACTCTAATTGGGATAAGTACTAGGCAATACTCATACCTTGAGCAGCGGCAGCTTCTCCGTATTGTGCAACTACCTCTGGATCATACTGCTCTTCGGCCCCATATTTGCTCGACCCCACATTGGTTTGAGAAATCACCTTGAGAGGGGCGCAAGTCTGTTTTGCTTGTTCTCCGAGCTGGGCAACAGATTTCCCGCTTGCATCAGTACTGCTCTTCGAGGCTTTTTGTGCCGCATGTGACTTGAGAATAGAACGCTCATAGTCTGATGACAGCTTTGGCTCGGGTTGATGAAGATTCTTTAGCATTTTCAATGGCTTTTTCTTCTTTGGTGCTGGGGAACTCTGGCTCTTTCGGCCGCCTCAGCTTAGCGAAAAACGCTGTCGTTTCTGCATCAACGATCGCCGCAGTCTCCTCTTCAGTACAGTCATAAGCTCTCTTGGGAGGAACCGTTGGTACTTTTGGAAGAGGCTCTTGTTTACGTTTCGGCGATCGCTTACGACGCATAGTAGCGGTACTCTTACGCTTTTTATCCTGAGGCGTCGGCGATGGCTCCCGCGGCGATGGCTGCACCGGAGATTGGTGAGGCGACGGAGCCGGGTGAGGCGATGAAGACGGCTGCCGCGGCGGCGACGACCTCGCTGGAGACGGGTGAGGCGGCGGCGAAGATGGCCTTGGCGTGTGATTTCGAAGCACGATACAATCCTTCGGCCATAGAATGGTGACGTTTTTTGCGTCACCCAGCACAGTCACATCCCCTTCACAAGCAGGGTAGTGAAGATCCAAAACCTCAAAGGTGGGCATGATTTCATCCACGCCGACAACAGCGTAGCCCTCTGGAACCGGACGACAGTGGTAAGTTGGTGTGGGTCCAATTGGTAAGGCAGAGCCGACCACCACCTTCATTGATATGTTCACAACTTTGACATGTAGCTCGCAGTGTGTCATCTCTGTGATATCATCCACTAGGTAGCCAACAGGAGCCATCGTCGGTGCATCATCGTCATCGCCATTGTCATCACCCGGGACCTCGGTGGAAGCCACACTGCTTTTTCGATTATTCGATAGGCCGGTAGCATCGAATGCAGTGTGCTGCTGAGATGGGCCGGTAGTACTTTGCTCTTTAAGTGCGTTAATTTCATCTTGTTGTTGCTTTAATCGTTCTTCAATTAAACGCATTCGCTCTTTCTGACTATCTGCTTCAACTGCCGCCCTGTCCTTACTCCTATGACGGCTTCTATCAGGATATTTCTTCCTCTCTTCGGGAAACCCAGTCCTCCATGGTTGGGAGCCGCTTGTGCCTCGTGTTCGTCCATCATGTTCCTTATTTCCAAGGGCGAGTGTGAGCTCATCATTCTCTCTATCAGGAATGAAGTCCCCATCTTTAACAGCCTTTACTGCTTTTCTGATCCTCTCGATTGTCAAGGGGTCTTCTTTATGTCGTATGTTATATATACACCTCCCTTCCGAGTCCAACGTGCCCCATGCCCGTAAAACCAATTCCTTGCACGTTCTACCCAATCGTCTGTCTCTGGGGTGATCTTTTTATCACGCAGTTCCTGCTCAAGTTTCTCCCACTTAGGAATGCCAGCCCTGTAGCCACCTTGCCCCATAGTATGGTGATACTTCTTGTTAGCAGCATTCAGCTTATTCGTTTCAGACATTTTCTTAGCTTTTTCTGATGTCTTGTATTCCACAAACTCAGCCCAGAATGGTTTTATCTTCTCAAACTGAATATTCTTGAAATCGGGAGTCTTCTTTTTCACGACATAGTCAAGGTGCAATCTTTTCTTCCAGTTGGTGAAACACTGGGCCATCTTCTTCAAAGCCCACTCCCTGACCTTAGCCTCCATGGCTCTCCCATGTTGTAAGGCGTCCTCAACTGGATCCTCCGCATTTGGATCCAGCTCTATCTTCGGTAGTTTGAAATTAACCATGAGCCTCTTCCACAGTAAATCTTTGGCGTGGTTAGGGACAAATAAACATGTTCCCTCTTCATCCGCATTAGCAGGCCTATTCCAATTTCTAATGGTGATCGGGATTAAGTCCCTAACGATTACTCCGCATTGTGCCACAAATTTGGTTGCGACAACTTCGGGAGCTGTCGGTTTGCCGTCTTCAGCGACATCTTCGATCCTGAACCTCTCATGGTCTTGCAACTTTTTGGTTGGGCCTCGTCTGCTCTTTTCAGTAGATTCCTTCGATCCGGAGGGCTAAAAGAAGAAAGATCGTCGTTACTATTTCTATATAGATAACAGATGATTAATTAATGAATTGATTTATATTACATGCACCTCGCCGGAGCGGTCGTCTTCTCTATTACACAAGGCATCGCCTTCTCCCTCGCGGAAGGCAACACCTTCAACCTCAAACAAGTTGTCTATTCCGGTAAAAAGAGGATCACCCTCACCGGAGTTGTTCAGAAATGTTGATACGTCTAAATTATCTTCCCCACGGATCACACCTTGGATCAACTATTCCTTTTCTTCGTCTCTGACGTGTGGGTCCATATTTTCTGCATAGGTGGAAAAACGAATAAGTCAAAGCGGCTAAAGGAGAAAGTTACGAATAAGTCAAAGCGGCTAACGAATATTTTTCCGGATCGAAGGTGAAACCCTAATATATACATACACAATAATAAAAATGAAGAGAAACCCTAAACCCTAAGGCTATGAGAGGGGAACATGAGTATAAGGCTACAAAAGGTCTTCGATCTATCTATGGTCTTGATCTCGGTCTTCGATCTCGATCTCGATCTCGATATCGTATTCTACCGAGAAGAACCAAATCACCGGAAAGAAAGGGAAACAATCAACACATGGCATCGATGCAATGCTCAAGCAATGATGATGATACGACAAGTTAATGTGCATTGGAATGTAACCCTAAAGCATGCTCGACAAGTTAATCGGGGTTCCGAGGGGCGCAAACCCTAACTCAAGGAACTCCGGAATCACCTGTTAGGGTTACTAGGGTGTTCTAATTAAACTTGTCATTTAATTAGATCTATCTATGGTCTTGATCTCGGTCTTCGATCTCGATCTTGATATCGTATTCTACCGAGAAGAACCAAATCACCGGAAAGAAAGGGAAACAATCAACACATGGCATCGATGCAATGCTCAAGCAATGATGATGATACGACAAGTTAATGTGCATTGGAATGTAACCCTAAAGCATGCTCGACAAGTTAATCGGGGTTCCGAGGGGCGCAAACCCTAACTCAAGGAACTCCGGAATCACCTGTTAGGGTTACTAGGGTGTTCTAATTAAACTTGTCATTTAATTAGATCTATCTATGGTCTTGATCTCGGTCTTCGATCTCGATCTCGATATCGTATTCTACCGAGAAGAACCAAATCACCGGAAAGAAAGGGAAACAATCAACACTTGGCATCGATGCAATGCTCAAGCAATGATGATGATATGACAAGTTAATGTGCATTGGAATGTAACCCTAAAGCATGCTCGACAAGTTAATCGGGGTTCCGAGGGGCGCAAACCCTAACTCAAGGAACTCCGGAATCACCTGTTAGGGTTACTAGGGTGTTCTAATTAAACTTGTCGTTTAAGTTGTTGAACAATGCATGATTATAGCATAGATAGATAGTTCTCATTTTTCTGAACATTTTGGTATATTATTTGTATTTTTCTGTATTACAAATTAAAAGTTATTGAATTTACAAGTTTTATTCAAATTCTGAAATTATTAAATCAAATGTTTAAACCTTTTGCACCATAGTAACAACTAGCCATAGTGGCTGACAGGTGGGGCCCGGAGCCACCTCAGCAGCCACGCAAGCAAAGGGGAAACAGAGGACGCGGAGCCACCTCGCCACGCAAGCAAAGGGGAAACAGAGGTGGGGCCCAGAGCCACCTCGCCGCCGCTGTCAAGGAGGACGCGGCCGCCGTGGCCGTGGACAAGGAGGACGCGGCGGTGGAGGAAACGGCGCCGGCGACGGTGCACCACCCGATCGAAGCCGCCGCGCCCACCAGCAGCAGCAGAGGGAGGGGGAGGACAGAGGCAGGGAAGGGTGCCGTACCTCACGCGCGGCGGTGGGGGAAGGGTGCGGGCGGCGCGGTCGTCGGCGGGAAGAGACGCGGGCGGCGCGGTCGTCGGCGGGAAGAGACGCGGGCGGCGGTCGTCGGGGAAGGAGACGCTACGGGGAGCGCGCGGCGGTGGCGGCCGGAGGCGGAGGCGTTGACGACGACGGAGGCGGAGGCGGAGGCACAGGCAGCCTGGCAGCGTCGTCGATGAGAAGCAGAGAAGAGAACCAGAGAAGAAGAGAAGTTATATAAAGGGGAGGGGGTATACGTCCCGGTTGGTGGCTCCAACCGGGACATAGTCCCGGTTGGAGCCACCAACCGGGACCTATAGTCCAATTTTCAGCAGCTGAAGGGGCGCGCGCGTAGGGGGCTCTTTAGTCCCGGTTGGCGGCTCCAACCGGGACGTATTCCCCTGTTTTCAAATTTTTTCAGTTATTTTCTCTCTGTTCCCGCCTTATTTTTTATTTTGGGGTTTAAATTTGTAATGTTTTTTAAATGATAATTACTTTGGAATTTAGAAAAACTTTAAACATAAAAAGTGTTTGAATTTGAATAACTAATTCGAAACCATTTTCTGTTCTGAAAAATAATTAATGTAACCATTTAAACTATGAACCATTTAAAATTAATAATGAAATAACTTATATTTTTTAAATATTAATTTGGAATTTAGAAAAACTTTAAACATAAAAAGTGTATGGATTTGAATAAATAATCCAAAACCAATTTCTATTTAAAAAAATAAGTAATGTAACCATTTAAAATTAATAATGAAATAAGTTATATTTTTTAAATATTAATTTGGGATTTAGAAAAACTTTAAACATAAAAAGTGTATGGATTTGAATAAATAATCCAAAACCAATTTCTATTTTTAAAAAATAATTAATGTAACCATTTAAAATTAATAATGAAATAACTTATATTTTTTAAATATTAATTTGGAATTTAGAAAAACTTTAAACGTAAAAAGTGTATGGATTTGAATAAATAATCCAAAACCAATTTCTATTTTTAAAAAATAATTAATGTAACCATTTAAAATTAAAAATGAATTAACTTATATTTTTTAAATATTAATTTGGAATTTAGAAAAACTTTAAACATAAAAAGTGTATGGATTTGAATAAATAATCCAACACCATTTTCTATTTTAAAAAAATAATTAATGTAACCATTTAAAATTAAAAATGAATTAACTTATATTTTTTAAATATTAATTTGGAATTTAGAAAAACTTTAAACATAAAAAGTGTATGGATTTGAATAAATAATCCAAAACCATTTTCTATTTTTAAAAAATAATTAATGTAACCATTTAAAATTAAAAATGAATTAACTTATATTTTTTAAATATTAATTTGGAATTTAGAAAAATTTAAACATAAAAAGTGTATGGATTTGAATAAATAATCCAATACCATTTTCTATAATATGGGCACAACATCACAAACTATGCCGTGATTCAGCACATAACATCGGTCATTTGGACCGAAAGCCATGAAACCTCGAACATGATAGGTCATTTTGTGAAGGTTTTTTCAAAACATGATCAATATACCAAGTCTGGTATTTTTCCTTTCAACTATGTAACAAAATATGACACCACGCGAACTATTTTCATTGTTCGGATTTTTTTTGAATTTATTATGCCCGTTTTGAATTATCTGAATTTCTAACTATGGTCGAACCGGTGTGCATGAAGATAGGGGACGAGCATCGTTAGAACTTGCATTGGATCTCTGAAGAAACCACATATTGCGAGTCTAAAAATGATTTTTTCAAAAAATCACGGGCGATAGATCATGTACCTGTAGTACAAACCGGACCCACTTCCTGCCGATTTGGCAGACATTTGTCCTTTTTACCCGGGATGGACGAAAAGGTTTGAGATGTACTGGTTGGGAGATAGTCCATATAAGGTGGTCTAGTATTTTAGGAAAATGGGACGGTAGTATTCTGAAACGGCATTTTGGTGGTTACTTCACAAAACGACCCGTTTTTTGCGCTCGGAAAATGGAAAAGGGCTTTTACGTGCGACAAAAAGGAAAACTTCCTCCTGCAACATTGTTCTCCATACCAATGTACACACACATGCATAATATGGGCACAACATCACAAACTATGCCGTGATTCAGCACATAACATCGGTCATTTGGTCCGAAAGCCATGAAACCTCGAACATGATAGGTCATTTTGTGAAGGTTTTTTCGAAACATGATCAATTTACCAAGTCTGGTATTTTTCCTTTCAACTATGTAATAAAATATGACACCACGCGAAGGATTTTCAATGTTCGGATTTTTTTTGAATTTATTATGCCCGTTTTAAATTATCTGAATTTCTAACTATGGTCGAACCGGTGTGCATGAAGATAGGGGACGAGCATCGTTAGAACTTGCATTGGATCTCTAAAGAAACCACATATTGCGAGTCTAAAAATGATTTTTTCAAAAAATCACGGGCGATAGATCATGTACCTATAGTACAAACCGGACCCACTTCCTGCCGATTCGGCAGACATTTGTCCTTTTTACCCGGGATGGACGAAAAGGTTTGAGATGTACCGGTTGGGAGATAGTCCATGTAAGGTGGTCTAGTATTTTAGGAAAATGGGACGGTAGCATTCTGAAACGGCATTTTGGTGGTTACTTCACAAAACGACCCGTTTTCTGCGCTCGGAAAATGGAAAAAGGCTTTTCCGTGCGACAAAAAGGAAAACTTCCTCCTGCAATATTGTTCTCCATACCAATGTCCACACACATGCATAATATGGGCACAACATCACAAACTATTCCGTGATTCAGCATATGACATCGGTCATTTGGACCGAAAGCCATGAAACCTCGAACATGATAGGTCATTTTGTGAAGGTTTCTTCGAAACATGATCAATATACCAAGTCTGGTATTTTTCATTTCAACTATGTAACAAAATATGACACCACACGAAGGATTTTCATTGTTCGGATTTTTTTGAATTTATTATGCCCGTTTTGAATTATCTGAATTTCTAACTATGGACTACCACGCAAAGGATTTTCATTGTTCGGCAGACATTTAGTCCCGGATGTAGTCACAAACCGGGACTAAAAATATTTTCCGCCATTTCCCACCTCTTCCCGCCAAGTTTTCCCGCCCTTTCCTTTCTACTAGAGCTTTTACTCCCGGATGTAGTCACTAACCGGGACTAAAGATATTTCCCGCCATTTCCCAAAGCTTCACGCCAAGTTTTCCCGCCCTTTCCCTCTATATTTAGGGTGATCGTGTCATGGCTATACACACATCCACACCTTCCTCTCTTAGAACAATGGACAACGCCTACTGGGCCATTCTGACCCTCGAGGAGACTGAGGCACTGTGCGCCTCCAACTACCCTTGTCCGCCGGGCTACCGGCCGCCCGCCGGCTGGATGCTGAGCGCTGGAGGGGTTCCTGTCCCTCCTGTCCCTCAAGGTTCCGCACGCTAGGCGGCCATCACAAACCACTTCTACCACGAGCTCACGCCGGAGCAGCGGATGGATGCCCAGTGGGATCCCGACAACTACGACACCTGGAATGCCTTCTTCGCTAATAGGCGGGAAAAGGAGCTCACCAGGTACGAGGGTGATGGCCCGCCACCGGTGAACCACAACGAAGCCGGCCGTCGTCTGTGGTGGGCGAACCGTACTATCATCGGAGTGATGCGCTACATCGCCGGGGGAGACCATCCTCGCCTAGGTGCCCACGAGTCCACCCGCCACAGGCCCCACACTGTCCCGGCGGTAGCGGCATCGTCTTCCAGGAGACCCCTCTCCCACCCGCCGTGAATCCGAGGCTGGAATGGCCCCTGGTATATGCCATGGATGGGCTGAGGATCCCCGGAGTGGAAGGTGACGATGACGATGATGATGACGACGACGATGAAGACCCTGAAGCTGCGTACTATAGGACTAGGCATGATTATGACTAAAGGGGGCGGCTTTAGTCCTGAGTGTTAGCTAGTCCCGGTTTGTCCCGGTTTTTAATATTATTAAATGTCTTGAGTGTTACCTAATAAATAGAGGGAAATGCCTATATAAAGAGAGGGTTCATATTTAGTCCCGGTTGGAGAAACCAACCGCGACTGAAGGGATTGCGGTAGAGTGGGCCAGGCAACACTAATAATAGGGGTGAGTGTCGACATTATGTAGTGCGGCTTGTAGCTTGTCCCGGATGGTGTCACCAACCGGGACTAAAGATGAACCTTTAGTCCCGGTTGGAGACACCAACCGGGACTAAAGATGAGTCAGGACTAATAATAGGGGTGAGTGTCGACATTATGTCGTGAGTGTCGACATTATGCCGAGCTGCTTGTACTATATATATGCATCCTTGTGAGTCCAGTCCTCCAGCCAGTTTGAGGCATCTCCAAGATGGTTTTCGAGAGCAGGGACACCACTGCGGCCAGTTTCAGGGAGATGCCGACAGAGCCCAGTCCTCCGGCATCTCCGAGAAACTGGTCATAGAGGCACTCCCTAATATGTGAAATTAGTTAGCTCCGAGGCGTATTGATCTAGTTAGTGAAGTTACAAGCTGCAAGATGGTTTTCGAGAGCAGGGACACCACTGCGGCCAGTTTCAGGGAGATGCCGACGGAGCCCAGTCCTCTGGCATCTCCGAGAAACTGGTCATAGAGGCACTCCCTAATATGTGAAATTAGTTAGCTCCGAGGCGTATTGATCTAGTTAGTGAAGTTACAAGCTGCAAGATGGTTTTCGAGAGTAGGGACACCACTGTGGCCAGTTTCAGGGAGATGCCGACGGAGCCCAGTCCTCCGGTATCTCCGAGAAACTGGTCATAGAGGCACTCCCTAATATGTGAAATTAATATTAAAAACTGAGACTACAAAACCGGGACTAAAGGCCACAAACCGCGAAAGATATCCTTCGGTCAAGCCACAAACCGCGAAAGACATGAACTAGAGTTACATAATATGAGCATGAACTTCTTGGCATATGTCATTCCTTATGACCGCTTCAGACGTAACCATGGAGCATCTTCTTTACTTAACGGAATGCTTGGGTCAGTTTTCACTGTGAAGGGCGGAATTTCATCAAACTTATTATAATCTTCTGACATGTATGTCTTGTCCTTGATTCCCACGATGTTTCTTTTCCCTGAAAGAACTATGTGACGCTTTGGCTCATCATATGATGTATTCGTTTGCATATTTTTTCTTTCTTTCGGTCTGGAGGACATGTCCTTCACATAGAAAACCTGAGACACATCATTGGCTAGGACGAATGTTTCATCTCTATAACCAAGATTGTTGAGATCCACTGTTGTCATTCCGTACAACTGGTCTATCTTTACCCCTTCCCCATTCAGGTTGACCCATTTGCAGCGAAACAAAGGGACCTTAAAAGAGACTCCATAGTCTAGTTCCCATATCTCCTCTATGTAACCATAATATGTGTCCTTTTGTCCATTCTCGTCTATTGCATCAAAGCGGACACCACTATTTTGGTTGGTGCTCTTTTTATCTTGGGCGATCGTGTAGAATGTATTCCCATTTATTTCGTACCCTTGGAAATTCAATACAGTAGAAGATGGTGACGCGGCCAACAAGTATAGCTGATCTCAACAGTGGTGTCATTCAAGAGATGTGTCCGCATCCAACCACCGAAAGACTTCATGTGTTCATCTGTAATGCATGATTCAGGCTTCCCCGGGTTTTTGGAGCGTACAATATTCTTGTGTTCCTCGATATACGGAGCTGCCAAGGTGGAATTATGTAGAACTGTGTAGTGTGCTTTAGTGAAAGAATCCCCGTCCCTACATATCATTGCTTTCTTTCCCAGCGTGCCTTTTCCACTTAGTCTTCCCTCATGCCGCGAGTCAGAAACACCAATCGGCTTAAGGTCAGGAATAAAGTCAACACAAAACTCAATGACCTCCTCTGTTCCATATCCCTTGGAGATGCTTCCTTCTGGTCTAGCACGGTTATGAACATATTTATTTAAGACTCCCATGAACCTCTCAAAGGGGAACATATTGTGCAGAAATACCAGACCGAGAATGGCAATCTCTTCCACTAGATGAACCAGGAGATGCGTCATAATATTGAAGAAGGATGGTGGGAACACCAATTCAAAACTAACAAGACATTGTACCACATCCTTCTGTAACCTTGGTAGAATATCTGGATTGATTACCTTCTGAGATATTGCATTGAGGAATGCAAACAGCTTCACAATGGGTACTCGAACATTTTCCGGTAGAAGCCCCCTCAATGCAATCGGAAGCAACTGCGTCATAATCACGTGACAATCATGAGACTTCAGGTTTTGTAAATTTTTCTCTGCCATATTTATTATCCCCTTTATATTAGATGAGAAGCCCGACGGCACCTTGATACTGTAAAGGACTTCAAAAAATATTTCCTTCTCTGCTTTGGTAAGAGCATAGCTGGCACGACTTAAGTGACGCCCTTTATCCGTCTTGTTATCTGTATGCATGTTCTTTGGGTCTTTCATAATTTGTTGGTCCTCCCGTGCTTCAGGTGTATCTTTTGTCTTCCCATACACGCCTAGGAATCCTAGCAGTTTCACGCAGAGATTCTTCGTCGCGTGCATCACGTCGATTGAAGAGCGGACACGCAGGACTTTCCAATATGGCAGCTCCCAAAATAAAGATTTCTTCTTCCACATGGGTGCGTGTCCTGTAGCGACGTCGTTCGGAACTGATTGACCGCCGGGACCCTTTCCAAAGATTACTTCTATGTCCTTGACCATACCAAATACATCATCACCAGCAGGGAGTTCAGGCTTCTTCCGGTGATCTGCCTCACCTTTGAAATGCTTGCCTTTCTTTCTTACGGGATGATTGGTCGGAAGAAATCGTCGATTTGCCAGGTACACAACCTTCTTGCATTTATGCAAATATGTACCTTCGGTCTTATCTAAACAGTGGGTGCATGCCTTATATCCCTTGTTTGTCTGTCCTGAAAGGTTACTAAGAGCAGGCCAATCATTGATGGTTACGAATAACAACCCTCGTAGATTAAATGGCTCCTGTTTGTTCTCATCCCACGCACGTACACCTGGTTTGCCCCAAAACTGTAAGAGTTCTTCAACTAATGGCCTAAGGTACACATCAATGTCGGTGCCCGGTTGCTTCGGGCCTTGGATGAGCACCGGCATCATAATGAACTTACGCTTCATGCACAACCAAGGAGGCAGGTTGTAGATACATAGAGTCACGGGCCAGGTGCTGTGACTGCAGCTCTGCTCCCCAAAAGGATTCATGCCATCCGTACTTAGACCAAACCATAAGTTCCTTGCGTCACCTGCAAAGTCTGGGAAGTCTCTCTCGATTTTTTCCACTGTGACCCATCAACAGGGTGTCTCAACTTCCCGTATTTCTTACGGTCTTCTTGTGCCATCGCAACAACCTGGCATGCTCTTTGTTTCTGAACATGCATTTCAACCTTGGTATTATAGGAGCATACCACATAACCTTAGCAGGAACCCTCTTCCGGAGGGGCTCTCCCTCAACATCACCAGGGTCATCTCGTCTGATCTTATACCGCAACGCGTTGCATACCGGGCATTTATCTAAATTCTCATACTCCTTACCGCGGTAGAGGATGCAGTCATTAATGCATGCATGTATCTTTTGCACATCTAATCCCAGAGGACAGAGAGTCTTCTTTGCTTCGTAGGTACTCTCGGGAAGTTTGTTATGTTTTAGAAACTTCGGCTTCATTATTTTCAGCATCTTTTCAAATGAGGAGTCAGTTAGACCACATTCTGCCTTCCATCGCAACAATTCCAGTGTGGTACCGAGCTTTGTGCTGCCATCTTCACAATTTGGGTACAACAATTTCTTGTGATCTTCTAACATGCCCTCTAACTTCAACTTCTCATTTTCTGTTTCACAGTCTCGCTTTGCATCAGAAATGACCCTACCAAGTTCATCAGCCGGCTCATCTGATTCCCGTTCTTCACCTCTTTCCTCTCCATTGTCTTCCATTGCAGTATCACTGTATTCAGGAAACATATGATGATAGTTGTTATCATCATCTTCTTCACCATGTTCCATCATAACCCCTCTTTCCCCGTGCTTGGTCCAGCAATTATAGTTGGGCATGAAACCTTTCATAATCAGGTGGCCGCGAATGATTTTCGAGGAAGAGTACTCCTTGTTGTTCCGACATTGAGCACATGGACAACGTATAAATCCATTCTCTTTGTTTGCCGTAGCCACATCGATAAATTTATCCACGCCTTTGATATACCCGGCTACGCGCCGGTCATCGTACATCCATTCCCGACCGTTCATATGCATCATATAAGTAACTTTATCAAAAAACAGGACATCATAAATAGTGAAATAACCAATTCACACCGACACATGAATTGTACCAATGACCTAGAAAAGATAAGATTGCTAACCTCGATCGAGGGAAATAACGAGGAGAAAGCTCAAGTGCGTCTCGGACACCTTCTATATTTTTGTTCTATGAGAAATTCAACGGGATTATTCACTCAAACATTTCAACAAACACCTTCAATGCATGCATGAGAAAAAACTAGCACACCCCCTCACACCTTCCACCATTCGAAAAAACAGAGTGGAGGCAGAGGAGGCTGGGGCGTTGCATTTATAGAGGGCAGGGGGTCTTTAGTCCCGGTTGGAGCCAGCAACCGGGACTAAAGGTGCGTGCCACGCCATGTGGCTGTGGCCAAACCTTTAGTCCCGGTTGGTGGCTCCAACCGGGACACATGCCCCCTTACCAACCGGGACGCATGCTCCCTGGCCCCGTGCCCGCTCCAACCGGGACGCGTGCCAACATTAGTCCCGGTTGGTGGCGCAACCGGAACTAATGCTCTGAGGGGTCGCGAACGGATAGCCCTTTTTCCACTAGTGATTATTTTATGTTGCAGGGAAATAGGTTGCTTTTAGAATATATGACTGGTATGCCATCCTTATTTTCTTCCGAAAATTGTTTAGCATGATAATCTAAGAATAATTATAATAAATATTTCATAAAATAATTTTTTAAAGGATATTCATGCATAAAATAATAATGAAAGTTCACGATAGGACTAATCGTTCATGTAGTGAATGATAGGTGTAATCATCATGGATGATTAGTTCCTAGACGCGATGGGCCACATAGGGTGCAGCACTAGTCGTAGCCGATTAGTACCCGTCGTGTATAACGTGAATGATGGCATATTACTTTTGGAACAATGTAAATCGTTAATTATTTCTAAAATTAGCGAAAAAATATTTTAAAAAATGTCATACTCGGGCTTCCAATTGGGCATTCATTGGGCCACCAAGAATACACTCCCTATAATACGCACAGTGTGGACATGTGTTGTCATGCCCGGTAGGGCCTAGGCGTGATGGGTCATGGGCTGGAAGTATCGGTTTATGGCAAAAAAGAGAAACACGCAAAGAGGAGAAGGGCATCGAACAAGTCCAAAGTAAGGAATTCTCTCTAAATTCTACTATTCGTTAGGGCATCTTCACCGGGTCAACCCATCCGGTCGATCCAAACAGTCCATTTTTGTCTGTTTGGGTCGAGCCGCGGTCGATTTGGGGAGGGGGTCTGGCCGACCGCGCCCAGCGGCCCGACCCATCTTTCCGTCTCCCTCCCGTTGTTACCGGTTTACACTCTGACGATGGGACGTTAATGGCGACGTGACATCGGCTATCGGCTTCCCGCACGGCTGGCGTTTCCCGCCATCGTTTCCCGCGCGCACCTCGCTTCCCGTGGCGAGAAAACTTCCCGTGCATCCCAAGCCATTTCTCACCTCCGCCTCGGTCTATAAAAGACGGCCGTCGGCACGACGGAGATAACAAGACTCAAAGCAAGAGCAAACCAGCAGCCAAAAAAGCGCCAACCACCTGCAGCCATGCCTCGCTGCGAGATCGCCAACTGGACGAAGATCCGGGAGATGTGTCGCACCTGCTACCCGGACGTGGAGGTCGACGGGGTCCACCTCTAGGCCACACTGCTGGCCTGGCACATGGGCGAGGCGTAGGTGCTGGCCTTCGAGAAGGAAGGCGAGATCACGGAGTTGGCATTGCAGTGGGTAGTGGAGGCGGCGGCAACGGTGGTTGCCCAATGGGCGGCGACCGACATACACCACGTCGCCGCCAAGGAGGCGGTGGAGGCGGTGGCCTTGGAGGCCGCATCAGCGGCTCTTCGTGAGATCCGCCACGAGGCGGCCATGACCACGCAAGGAAGAGGTGGCCAAGGAGGCCTCCATCCACGAGCTCCGACATGCTGCCAAAGCTCGCAGCGACGCGGAAGGGGCGCGGCGCGAGCACGTTTCTGACTCGGTGACGGAGGAGGAGCGTGTGGCTCTGTCCGCTGAGGCGGCGATCGCATGGGGTCTCATCAACGAGACGGAGTTGGCGGAGGACGAGGACGAGGAGGGGGGAGGTGGAGCAGCTGGAGGCGCCGATCGCCGTACCCATGCAGATAGTGTTGGAGATATGCCCATGAGGCAATAATAAAGTGGTTATTATCATATCTTCGTACTTATGATAAATGTTTACATACCATGCTATAATTGTATTAATCGGAAACATTAATACTTGTGTGGTTTGTAAACATAAAAGAGTCCCTAGTAAAGCCTCTTGTTAAACTAGCTTGTTGGTTAATATATGATCATGGTTTCCTGATCATGAACATTGATATGTTATTAACAATAAGGTCATCTCATTAGGAGAATGATGTGATGGACATACTCCTATAGTTAAGCGTAGCATAAGATCAAGTCATTCAAATAGTTCACTTGCTATAAGCTTTCTGATACATAGTAACCTAATTCTTTCGACCATGAGATCATGCTAATCACCATCACCAGAAGGATGCTTTGATGACATCAAACACCACACCATAACTGGGTGGCTATAAAGGTGGCATTGAGTGTTCGGAAAGTATGTGTTGAGGCACATGGATCAAGAGTGGGATTTGTCCATCCATATGACAAATAGATATATTTTGGACCCTCTCGGTGGAATGTCATCCAATTATCTTGCAAGCATGTGACTGGCTCACAAGGGATCACATATCACGGGAACAAGAAAAGAATACTTATCGGTAACGAGGTTGAACTAGGTATGCAGATATACCAACGATCAGACCTCAGATAAGTAAAATATCGCGAGACAAAGGGAAATTGGTTTCGTATGTAAATGGTTCATTCGATTGAAAATTAATCGTAGAAATATGTGGGAGCCATATGAATTTACAGATTCCTCTATTGGTTATTGATTGGAGAAGAGTCTCGATCATGTCTGCATAATTCACAAACCGTAGGGAGACACACTTAAGGATTCAATGTTGTTTAGTAGATATGGAATGTGAGTAAAGAGACCGAATGTTGTTAAGATTCATATAAGGAAAGTCCAATTTTGGAGTTCGAGAATGATTCCGGTGTTTTCACCGGAATGTTCTAGAAGGGTCTAGAAGGTTCACCGATCCGGAAGGGGAAGGGGACATGGATGTGTCATGACAAAGTGTAATGGTTGCATCATGTCCTAGGTCACTTGGCTAGACACTTGGAAGAGAGAAATCAAACTCTAATTTGAAAGTCAAACGGCAGTTTGAAAAAGTCAAATCCCAACATGGTTTCCGAGTTAGGGAGGGTTTCGGAGTTAGGGAGGGTTTCCAGCTGGGTTGGGAACACCCTTGGACGCCCCCCCACCTATATAAGGAGGGGTGGGGGCGCACCCCAAGGTATCCCCCTTGCCCTAGGCGCCCAAGACCCAATCCCTAGGCCACCACTGCCCCCCCAAGCCGCCGGCGCCCTAGATCCCCTCTAAACCGCCGCTGTTGTCTACCCTAAACCCTAGCCATCGGCTGCCCTCTTCTAGCAGCATCTAAAACCTAGATCGCCGAGGCCCTATTCTACTCCACCATACTCGCTCTGGCTTAGGCGAAGCCCTGCGGGATCTCCCCTCTACTTCTGACACCACGCTGTCGTGCTGCCGGAATCACGAGGAGAGAGCTACAACCTCTGCTGCCTGCTGGAACAAGGGAGAGGAAGGTCTTCATCGAGTACCGTACGTGTGACCGACTGCGGGAGCGCTGACGGAACACGGCACCGGAAGGATCGCCTACGCGATCTTGAGATCGGCAAGTGAACGACTACATCACCCACGAGAATCTGCTCTCGTTAACCGCTTTGGATCTTCGAGGGTTAGTACTCTATCGACTCGTTGCTACAATCTAGTAGATAGATCTTGGATTGTGTGTGTTCATGTGATAGGATTTTTTTGTTTTCCATGCTACGAACCCCTACAGATAGCGCAGGCGCTGGGCTTTGGCCACAATGGTGCTCCGGTTCCGGTTCCGGATCTGGCTCCAGCGGAGGTACTCGCCGCCCAGGAGGCGTGTAGCCACTTGGCCGCCGAGATGAAGAAGGCCCTGGCGAACCGGGCGGCGGAGGACCGGAGAAAGGCGGCAGGCAATACGATGGCTCGCGACCATGCGCGTGACCGTCACCGCGAACGCGTCCATCAGCGGGACATCTGGTCCGCTAGGGCGACAATCGACGGGGCCGGCGGTAACGGCAACAGTGGTTGTGGCAATGGCGACGAGTAGCCACCAAGACGTTCGCCTCCAACAGTAGCCATAGCAGGACCACCCGATTTTGTTTAAACGACCTTTTTGTAACTCGCAGGGCTTAATCTAATGAAAGCTATCGTTAAGTAATAATGTTTCACTTACATATGGGCCCCGAGCGCCAACGGGCAGGACACCCACGCTGTCCACGTGCGTTCGGGACGACGCAACCGTTTCCCAGATTAGATGCACAGATGGGTCGAGCCGGACGCATTTATCAGGATGGGTCGGCCCGCTAGGGCTCCGCGCACGCCCCGCACGTCCGCTCGGACGGGATGCATCGGCCTGATGGAGATTCCATTAGGGCATCTCCACCGGACCAACCCAACTCGTCTGACCGTGTCCGAATGCGTTCGCGTGGATGTACGGGGCGTGCGCGGCCTCTCAGCGGCATGACCCATCCAGACCGACGTGTCCACCAAATTTGGGCAACGGTTGCGTCAGCGCAGACGCGGGCGTACCGAGGGTGTGAGCTCCCGCGCGTGCCACTGACCCACCTGTTAGCCACCGCTTAGCACGGCAGTAATTCAGACGCAACCATGACACCGATTCAAAGGCGTAGGCGGAAGCCTGACCGACAGCAGCCTACGCCATCAATGCTGATGGGGCAGAACCCTGACTAACGGGACGCTGCCTGCGTTCCCGTGCCATCATTAATGGCGAAGGAGCGGGAACCTACATGCGTACGCGGGCGAAGGGGCTACTTAACCCTACGCCCATCGATGCCGCACTCCCCACCTCTCGCCATCGCTAGTTACTGAAGGGAATATGCCCTAGAGGAAAATTATAAAAGGTTTATTATTGTCATATCCCAATAAGTTCGTAATAGTTTCGTGTTGTGCTAGAACTCTATGGAGTGGAAACATTGATACAGGTGTGATATGAAACATAAGTCCCTAATAGCCTCTAGTGATACTAGTTCGTTGGGCAACAAGATGATCAAGATTTCCTGATCATGGAGTGATAGCACTGGTTGACAATGAGGTCATATCATTGGTGAATGATGTGATGGACATTCCTCAAAGATTGCGACACAATCAAGTCACGAAGTTCATCATTGCAATAGTCAGAAATGAAGTCTCCTTCTCCTTAGACCATGAGACCATATCAAATCATTGTCTCCCGAGGTTACTTTGATGGCACTTAACGTCACTCAATGAAATGGTGATCATAACGGTGTCATTGGGTATCTGGAGGAACATGTTGAGGAGACTGTGTCAAGAGCGATATTTGTTCACCCAATGACGGGTAAGATACAGTTAGGCTGACTTGGTGAAATTACATCCATATATGTTGTAACATGTGACTAGGTCACAGGGATGTAATATCGTAGTAACAAGTAAATAGTACTTGTCGGCAACGAGATTGAACAAGGTATGGAGATACCTAACGATCGGATCTCGGATATGTAGTATCAAAGAAACAGAGGGGATTGGACTCAATGTTTACAGTTCAAACAACATCGTCAATCAAGAATGCACAGGGGATCATTATGGGCATCCCGGTCCCTCTGTTGATCATTGACGCAAGAGGAGTCTTGGTCATGTTTGTGCCATTCCCGAGCCGTGAGGGGACCCACTTAAGGGTGCGATGAGCTGGAGATTATCCGTAAGTTGGAATCATATTAAAGAAAGAGAAAGTCAGAATTGTTCCAAGGAGAGAGATCTGAAGTTGTTCGAAGAAAGAAAGGAAACCGGAAATGTTCCGGTGAGAGGATCGGGAGTGTTCCGGGAAGTTTCGAAGCTGTTCAGATGATATAGAAGGGGAACCGAAAGGTGTTTTGGGTCAAATCGGGTTTTTTAGTATGTATTTACATGTTAATTAATGTAATTAATATTAAATATAATATTAAAATCTAATTTGAAGGGGTATTCACTAATGGGCCAACTTCCCTCGGGAAATGCCCATGAGGGAAGCCACAAGGGAGAAGGGCCTTGGCGCCTAGAGATGCCCCCCTCCTTGGCCGGCGACTAGGGTTTATGTTTGGGGTGCCCTAGGACTGCCCCCCTTGGCTGCCGCTTGGATGGCTTGGGGGAGGGGCAAGGCTCCCCCTCCCCCCTATGTAAAGAGGCCCCCTCTACCCCTTGGAGGAACAATTAACACACCAATACGACAGATCCCATGAGTTGGGAGCTCTCGTCCTCCTCCTCTCCAATCTCTCTCTCTAGTTGTCTCCATGCATTGGAACAGCCTAGGGCTGTTCGCGCAAGAGATGACGCATTCGTAGCACGCTGTTGCGCTGCAAGGATTCCATAGCCGGAGATCTACTTCCGCACTCTCAGCGGGATCAGGGATACAGAGGTTCTTGTCGTACACCGTATGTGTACGAAACCACGAGGTGCAACACTTGAGGCACTTTGGATGTCGTGAGCTGGACTACTGCATGGTGATGGAGCAAGGGGTGATCTGCGAGGAGCTTCGTGACCTTGAGGTTGGATACGAGTGTAGCACCCCGGGTAAAAAACCACTACTAGAATCGCTTGTTGTTTATATTTTGTGCATCATCATGACATCATGCATAAACTTTGCATAAAACTATATCCGAAAAAAACCTATTTTGTTTTCTACAAACAGCCTCCTCTTTATTTCAAATGTCAAAGCCCGGTCCCCCTCAATTATTCTGTTTGTCTAAATCTATTTACGAAAATATATTTATAAAAAAATGGTTTTATTAAAACCGGGGGAGGCAGCCAGCCGCCAGGCCCAAAAGGCCCAGCAGCTAGCCACCTACAACCCCTCCTGGAAACCCTAACCCAAAAATCCCCATCTAACCCTAGCCAAACCCACCACCCGCCGCCGCCAGGACCCTCACCAACCCTGCTCCTCCCCGCCTCGATGGCCGTGGACCTCGCTAACCCAACCTCCAGCACTACCTCGCGATGCCCTCACCTCCGTCGGCCGTTCTCCCTGTCCTGCGTCGCCTCGACCTCCTCTGCTCTCGGGCCGGTCCTCATCTCCGACAGAGTTAGGCGCCGGTCGATGCGCCTCTCGCCTCCGCCGGCGTTCCTCCACCGTTCGGCACGTGGTCCCCCTTTCCGCCATCCTCTCGCCGTTCACCCGCCCGCCACTGTCATCTCCGGCGAGCCCCGTCTCCATCATCCTCTGTGTCCCCTTGCAGAGCCACCATCGGCGCCGCCCGGGGTCCTGTCTCCCCTCCTCGCGTCATCTGCAGCCCGCGGGAGAGCCCCGCTCGGCCGTTTTCCTCCCGAGCATGGCTCCCTCCTCCCAGCGCAGCGCGCGCGACCTGCCGCTGTGTTTATGCAGTTGCATGTTTGTGTTGTAGTGTGCTGCCTCCACACCCTGGTGCGGTGATGCTTCCTGCCGTTTATGCTTTGTTCGTGTGTGACGCTGAAGTTGTCCTCTGCTCCAGCCAAGATGTCCGTTTTGGCAATCTCCCCGTGCTCGTATACCGTGTTTTTGTCAAGTTTGACCGATGCCAAGATCTTCTATGCCGACGTGTGAAGCCAAACCGGAGGGGACATATCGGACCGGTGCCGCCTATTCAAGTCCGCCATCGACCATGAAGTTGGTACCCGAAGCTTTGCCTACATCGACCTCGACGCCGAAACTTGAAGATGATGGCGTGGCATTCTGAGAACTCCCTCATAGAGCATTAAGTACTCCTACACGGATGCAAAGACCGAATCTCGTCGAACCCCGAAACCCCAAGACCATCGGTGCCGACCCCTCCATGTGTGACCCCAAATCCGAGCCCCTATTTTATTAAATGCTATATACACTTGTTGCATGTTAAATTGTCATGCTTGCATACATATTGTGATTTTGGGGGCCTTATGCCGATTCATCTAAATTAAATATGGGGACCATATGTGGGCAAATCTAGTTTTATATTGGCCCCATTTAAATTTGTGTAGCGAACCGGTGTTATCTTTTGCCTTGTTAATGCAACATTTAAATTGGGGGTATCTAAACAACATGAACTTAGGGACCCCGGTTCCGCTTAATATTGCCTAATTGCATCGCATCTTTGCCATGCCATACATCATACATGCATCATGCTCGATATTTTGCCATAGTATTAAATGGTGCATCCGGGGTTTCTTCTAGGGCTTTGCTTCTTCACGGATTAGGCCGATGAGTTGATGCGAGAGTCGACCCGATCTTTGGATGAACCTTCGGCAATGTTTTTCAGGCGAGCATTCTCCCCCTTTCTACCTATTTTACATTTATAGTCTTTATTTCCTCCTTTTGATCTATTGCTATGTGTGTTGCGATGCTATAGATTCCGTACCCCGTTAAACTTCCCTGCAGCCCTTATATTGCCATGGACACATCCTATTTCCTGTTGTTTGGTAGATAGTCGGCCTTGTGAGTCGTAGTTGCTTGCGCAGGTGATGTGTCGCGCCGTCGATCTTCCACAGTTGTTGGAGTAATGCCGCATGTTTAAAGCTGGAGATGATCATGGCTTTAATTACCGTTTAATAACTAAAATTAAAGTAGATAAATAATGCAGAGGCACAGGTGGGCAATAGATGTTATTTGGTTTTTAACCGTCCACTTGTGTCCTGTAGGACCCCGAGTACTTGATACCTGTTCTTTGAATATTCACACTATCCGCATGTGGGACCATGAATCCCCCTAACCCTAGCTTGAGTCATATTTAATTCATGGGAGCCACAAAGTAGTTTGGGGCCTTATTACTATCATGTACTTATGCCATGCCTTACTGCTTCATTTACGATTGCGCGTGGAGCGCCTGTACTGTTTAGGAACAAATGTGGAATGTTTTCGCGGTATCGACAAGCCCAGTCACACTTTCGGGTTCCTAGTCGTTTACAGCCATTGGCACAAATCTCTGGGTCCGTCTCGGAGCCGGCCAACTTCGTCGCAGGTAGCTTGGTGGGGTGGCCCCCTAAAATCAAATATGAATCTTGCGAATGTTCTGTCGTGATGCCTCGTTGGGTTTTTATTTGGTTTTTTCTCGAGGTTGATCGTGCGTGTGTTGCTATTTGTGCCCCCCTGCAGGGTAAAACTTTCTGAAAGTCGTGTCCGCGGTTATGGACGACTTGGAGCACAGTATCTCTATCATAGACAACTATAACTAAAGTAGTGCTATAAATTTGACTTTATAATGACTAGTAATCAGCTTCACTATAATGGAATGGCTAAATAAAAGTGCCAACGACTGCTGGTTTTGGGTTGTTCTCTGTTACCATTGTATCTGACTAGTAAGTATTGAAACTATAACGGAATGGCTAAATAAAAGTACCAACAACTGCTGGGTTTTAGGATGCCTCATGCTATATGTAACTGACTAGTAACACTTCAACTACAACGGAATGGTTAACTAAAACTGCCCACTGCTTATTATATTAGGATGACTCATGCTATCTATATCTGACTAGTAATTGCCGCAACTATAACGGAATGAATAAAACTACCAACTGTGTGAGTTCCTCGGTTGACTTCCTCGTTTCGTCTCGAGGGGGAAATACCAGGAGGGGTATGCTTGATGATAGTTTTCGGTTGGATCCGAATAGGTCTTTCTTATCCCTATCTGATAGCCGCCAGTTGTTTTGAGTCTCTATAGGTTGTTAAGTGCATGATGCGCTGCCGCTTCAGTCCACCATACCTATGTAGGCGAGGACCGCCAAATTCTAGTCTCGCCGTGTACTGGCCTCAGTACTGACCGCTCTTTTTTTCCTTCGCCCTTTGTTGGCACCCCTTTTGTTAAGCAGGTTTTGAGATCGACGTCGTTAGCAGGTTTACCCTTCCGGCTTGGCCTGGGCAGGGTTATGGACGCCATTGGTTATTCTTCAGGGCTCTTAACCCAATTTGCATCTTGTTCGTACTCGGACGCTATATCATTTTAAAGGTGATTTGGATCTTGGTATTGCATATCTGTATTCTTGACTCTTGGAGTCGTTGTTGTATATATCTGTTCTGTGGGTTCATCGTGGACTATTGTGTAATGATATTACTTCGTTTTCCACCCGCACGAAAGTGCCTGGTGGGCACCTTTGAATCGTTTCTATGCGGGTTTGGCGGGATTCGCTAAAACTTGCATAGGACCGATTCCGAGGGTGTTACAACGAGCATGACTACTTCAACCACGTTCCTCTCGGAATGTTAACCACTTTCGGACTACAAGCCTACGTACCCGAAACCTTCGGTCGTTACTGCATTACTAGTAGATAGATCTTGGGCATCGGGGTAATCCGTCGTAGTAAAATTTTGATTTTCTGCATCAGAACCCCAATAGTTACAACCCTAGCAGCGCCTCTGCCAATGATGAAGACGCCGGGATGGTTCAAGAAGGCCAAGAATGGCCACGAGGCGACCGGATCCGGCTCGAGCCGCCGACGCAGTGGCCTACCGTCCTTCCTTCGCGGTGTCGTGTCGCCTCCGTCGCGGCCAAAGGACTTAGTCCACCGCCCCATGCGGGACCGCGTGCTTCCGGAGGAGACCCGCCTCCACCGCCAGTACTTCCGCGTTGCGGAGTGCGAGTGTCGATGGAGGGAGGGAGTAGGCATCAACCATCACGATGTCTCCCTTCCCACGAGATGGAACCTCAACTGGGAGCGGGTCCCGGTGTCGCATGTGCTCAAGAAGGGCAAAGGGCTGGAAGAGGAGATCCGTCGCCGCATCCGCAGCCTCCCAAGCGAGGAATTCTGAAAACAATTCCTCGACCGAGAGCACATGACGCAGCGCGCGAGCGCCTTCCGTGGGGACTTGTAGCCGTGGAAGGTCTACAATGTCCCCGCCATCGACTTCGATGATGACGGTGCCTTCAACCACTCTGACGACGAGCTCGGTAGCGACGATGATGGCGACGACGTGGACAACATCGTCGTCAAGGAGGAGGCGATGGACCCAGTCGGAGCCGCAACCGCGCGCTTGCCCCTGGAATACCGGGAGGTCCTAGCACGGGGCTCCGACGAGGACGCCTTCACCGAGCATGCCACTGCAGCCAGCGCGCGGGACGAGGATGCCTTGTGGGGCGGCTACCAAGAGACCGTCCAGCTCACTGGCCTAGTGGCGCAAACAAACGCCCAGCTTCCTCCACCGTCGCCACTACCGAGTGGGCACCACGGATCACTTCGGAGGTGGGGATAGAGCTGGCGCACCTCCACCATCGCACGACGTCGTCGGCAACGTGACTTGGGCAGGTGATCGGCCCGCCCGTGCCCACTCCAGCCCTACCACCTTCCAACCTCTGGATGCCGCCGACGTACAGCGACCTTGACCCCTAGATGGACACGACGGCGCCGACGCGCCAAGATCAGTAGCTAGGGTTTGGGTTAGGGCTAGTTTAATTTTATTTTTTATATTGTGAATGTAAATTACGTATGAATATGTATGAACTTTGCTAGTTTTAGCACGAACTGCCTCTGTTTGAATTTGAAAAAAGGACGTGGCCCTGTTTGCGAGGCGCGAACAAGTGGGTTGTGATGTTGACAAAAACAGACCGTTTAAATCGATAGTTTGGATCAACCCGGTGGAGATGAGTTATCTCGCTCCATGTGCCGTTCTTTCCTTTTCTAAATTCAAGATATCGATCATGCATCGCCTCGGCAATTATACAGGCAAGTAGGGGTGGAATCGAGCCGAGCAAAACCAGCTCGTGGCTCGGCTTGGCCAGGCTCTAGAAATTCGGCTTGGTGCTGAAATTTTTCCAAACAGCAGTCTCGAAGCTTACTCGGTAAGGCTCACGGCTTGCTCGTTAGGCTCGTCGAGCCGAAGTCGCGCGTGAGATTCCCCTGCCCGAACCCTGCCCCACGCGCTCACCTCGCTCTCTCACTATCTCGCATCACACGCCGCCACCGCCCACAGCCCCGCCTACTCCTCCGTGGATCCCCTCCCTAGCCCATGTTGAGCTCGTTCCCCTCAGTCTCGCGAGGAGGCAGTGTTGCTCATCCAACAGCCATCCATGATTAATTCCTTGGTGGCGGAGCTCACTGTGCTGGATCCAACAATTCATTCAATTTGAGGAAGAAAAACATGCAGTGATTCGAGGAGCCTGCCTGGCCTGGCGCCGAGTCAATTCGTTCAGCCTGCTCGCTTTTATCTAATCTGGTATACCTAGCGTATTTATCCATCCGAGATAGGAAAAATAAACGGTAAACTATCTGTACTAGTTCAAACAGCAGCGCTCATGTTTAATTCTCTTTCAGCTCCTTAATCTCTCTGCTGCTACGTATCTGCACTTCTTAATGTCTACGGCCTCTATTACGTATCTGCAACTCTTTCAAGCCACCGATCAATTTTGGCACACTCACACCTCCTGAATCAGCAAGGAAGTCAAGATTTAGAACGACTCAATACCATTCACAAGCACAATGTGTGCATCGAGCCAGGGCCGGCCTACGTTTTTCAGGGCCCTAGGCAAAATCGACGGTATAGGCTCTTAAGCAGGCTAATGTATATATATACATATTAAAAAAAAAATCGTATATGTATCTATTAGCACTTTCAAAATAAAAGTTAACATCCAACCAAACATTTTATCTTAAAATATAATAAATAGTATTTGTTGCTGGTTTGATTATCTCAAATAAGAAATAATTCCAATAATAATAAGTCAGGAATGAGGATCAGGGACTGCCGTTGGTGAATTGGTGATCCCCGATAGACGATAGATGACATGCGAATCTACGATCGTCGATCGAGTCAGGAAGGCAGGGCCCTAGAGATTGAGGCACGGAGTTCGGACGATTTTCGAAGAGTCGAGGAGAAGAGAAGAGAAGAGAGATCACAAGTTCGCGACGCGTTGTAACCCATGCAACCAGCGTCGTAACTCGTAAGCCTAGTGCGTCGTGTTGTAGTGGGCCTTTTTGATTTCCTGCTCGCGTGACGCGTTGTGTCTGGTTTCTAGGGCCCTGCTCGATGTATACATACGTCGTGGGCAGCAGATGTATGCCCGAATATATATACTCCCTCCGTTCACAAATAAGTGTACGTCTAGCTTTTGGCCAAGTCAAAGTTTATTAAATTTGACCAACTTTATAGATAAATATAGCAACATATATTACATCAAATTAGCATATTATAAAACTAAATTTAAAAATATATCTATTGATAACAATTTAGTTAGAGTCATAAGTATCACTACGTTTTTCTATAAATAATAGCAAATATTATTAACTTTGACTTAGAACAAGGCTAGCAATACATTTATTTGGAATACGAGTACAAATTTTTGAGCCCCTCTAGCCGTGGGCCCCTGACCGATGCCAGGGTCGCGATCCCTCAGTGCCGGCCCTGCATCGAGCTTTCATGGGTACCCTCTAGATAAATTTTCTTTTGTTGCTACAACGAGAGCTACTAAGACTATAGAGCTAACTGATCTTAGTTTGACAGTTCATGCTATGGAAGAATATTGGTGCTTAGTTTGACAGTTCATGCTATGGAAACATATTGGGACGCTGGATGAGCGAAAACACGCGAAGAAACCGCCCCAGTCCGGTGGTGATATGACACTATCTATTAGATGTTTGTGTTTTGAACTTGTGATTTATGCTACTGCGTTGTTGTTGGCACTTTTTGAGACTTACTATACTATATTATGAATGTAACCAGTATTAGTTGTTATTTATAATTATGAATTGTTACATTTATAGAGAAGGTTATGTTAAAAAAAATAATTACATCAAGCCTTCGAGCCGGCTTGCGAGCTTTACCGAGCTAGCCTGTAGAGCTCGAGGCTGAGTAGCAAGATTGGGCTTGGCTTGTCCAACCTCCGAGCCGAGTCTAGCCCGAGCCTTGTTAAGCCCGAGCCAAGCCTCGAGCCTCGAGCTTTGTGTCCACCTCTATCGGCAAGGGTGATTTGGCTGGCGCGTCTAAAAAAACCACTGCGCTGATTTTGGCACAAAAGCATTATGGCTTTCCACCAACAAGATCGAGCGAAGTACTCCGTAAAAAGAACGGCAGTACAGCACCACCACGCCCACGCACTCACATGTCACGATGCAGTTACTAGACTGCAGTCGAGTCCACTGCATCGCTCATCAATCCGGAGTACACTTTAGTTCTACATGAAGGATGGTGTGAAATACAGAAATTTCCTAATTGAGCTAGCTCTTTTTCTTAGATGTAATTGAGCTAGCTGTGTGTGAGACACACGGCCCTAGCAAGTAGCAAGAGCCTAGGGAAAATACATAGTGAAACAACGATAATAAGTCAAGCTAAGGCCAGAGCAAAAGGAAAATGATACTCCTCCCTCAGGGGATAACACGATGCCATCGTCCGGGTCGTGTGACTCCGCCCATGCATCTCGCACACGCATGAGTCCATATGGGAATGACAGGGACCTCCTTCCTTATCTTCCACCTTCTGTCTTCCTCCACTCAGTTCTCTCCACCGCGTCCTCTACTCCAGTCGCCAACCCCTTCATCGCCGCTCCTGATCTGCTGCATCTTTCCCGCTGCCTCCATCCCCGACGTCCTCCCCATAGACGTGACATGCCATGCCTCCATCCCTAATTCCCTATTCCACCCAAGGTCTGCCTTCCCCTTCTTCATGCCCAAGCCATTTCCTCATATAGGACCTCAATGCCGGCGGCTCTGCTACACATGGTCGGTTGTGCCGGTACCACGGCATGCGGCTCTGCTACATACGGACGACGGCGTTGCTGCTCACGACGCGCGACATTGCTACCTATGGAAGTCGGATCTGCTGACTCTGCTACTTATGGTCGGCGGCGCTGCTGCGAGCGGGAGGCAGAGCTGCTGCCCACGGTGCACGGCTCTGCTACCTATGGCAAGTGAACCTTCTACCTACGGAGAGAGACTCTGTTACGTATGGTTGGCGGCGCTGATACCTACGGCCGGCGGCCCTAATACCCACGTCGTGATGCTCTGCTACCTACGGCAGGCAGGGCTTCTACCCATGTCTCTCTGCTCTGCTACGCGTGGCTCTACGGCGAGCGCCATGTAAAAGCGCCAAAACCTGCTCCGAGTTGCGGTCTTCTCAGGCGACGGCCGCGCTCGGCATCGACAAGCAGCTTCGACAAGGGGAGGGAAAACTGCTGCTGCTACTCCTAGTGCAAGCTAGAGGCCTCCCTGAAAAGAGGTTCCTCGATGGTGGCTGGCGGTGGTCGCAACACGGCGACCCTGATCGACGCTGCTACACGCGAGTCTCGCAGGAGCTCTGAGCCGAGATCGTGGTGGGCCGGTACGAGAGATGCGCATTGCTGGGTAACTGGGTTCGGGGCAGGAGGGGGTATGAGGGAGCCGACGGATCAGACCGCTAGGATTGTTTTATTCGGGCGGTTACTAAGGCATCTCCACCGGGCCCGACCCATCCGGTCCGATCGTGTCCGAACTTGTGCGCGCAGACGCGCGGGACATGCGCGGCGTCCCAGCAGGCCGACCCATCCGGAGAAACATGTCTGACTCGACCCATCCATTCATCTAATATGGGGATCGGTTGCGTCATCCCAAATGTGCGCGGACAGCGCGTGTGCCACTGGCCCACCCGTCAGCCACCGTGGCGGTGATTCAGATACGCGCAGCGGCACCGATTCAGACGCAACCGCGACAGCGATTTGGAGGCGCTGCGTGGAAGGCTGACCGGCGACAGCCTGCGCCATGAATGGCGACGAGACGGCACACTGACTGGTGGACACTTTAATGCCGTCTCTTCGGCCTCCACGCCGGCATCCGATGCCGGCCCTTTTTAACTGGTCGTCTGTGGCCATCTTCTCCCCACAGAACACCATCCTCTCCTCCTTCCTCTTTTCCTTCTCCACTACTTGTAGCTAGCCATGGTCGGCGGCGCTGGATCAAGGGGAGGGCATGGCAGCCATGGACGTCAAGGGAGGCGTGGAGGACGCGGCCAAATCATCGTGCCGCCACACTCTCCCTCACTGCCGTCGTCGCCCAAAGATTCCGACCTAGGCACCTAGTTCGCCGTGGCCATCTACCTCGGCATACCGCGCGACAGGTTGCTCCTCCCCCGCAGGTTTGTGACGTTGATCGGCGACGAGCCGCCACCGCTTGTCATGCTACGGTCGAACGGCTTTAGGACCACCAGGTACCTGGTCGATCTGCAGCCTGACCACCTCGGCCAGATGTACCTCGACAACGGCTGGGAGTGCTTCGCCCGCTCGCACCAGATCGAGGCGGGCAACATCCTCGTCTTCAAGTACGGCAACGAAGGAAAGTTCGGCGTCAGCGTCTTCGACCACACCATGTGTCGCCGCTGCTACCACTCCGACTCCTCCTCCGACTACGACGAGTAGGCTAGGATGTGCGCGTGCCATGTATGATGTATTAATGTAGGCATTGTCCATTTGCAATAAAAATCTTTATTCGACCGTCACATATATTAACAAAACAAGAGTACAACGGTAGCCTACGGATCGACCGACATTGGCCATTCTAGCTAGTCGCCGCCTATGGCTCGGCAATGCCCCATTCTATGCTGAGAGAGCGGTAGATCCTTTCCTGCGTCTGCAGCTCTTCTTCGGTTTGGGGAAGGCGGGCACACAGGTACGCGTCGTCGGGATTGGCCCACAATGCTTAGCGGATGTCGTCACGCACTTCCATGAGTGCTAGACGTCGGTGGTGCTCCGGCAGAAAGATGTGGTTCATCACCTCGAACGAGAAATGCTCGTCGTGGTCCAGTTGTAGTTGTAGTGAGAGCGTTGTGGCAACGGCGGGTTCGACAACCACCAAGGCCGCTCGGGCCCCTCTTCTCTACCGACGTTGGGGTTGCCACAGAGCTCGTCGGGTCGATGCCGGCGGCCAGGCATGGTGGTTTTTTGTATTGTCCGTGGTGTGGGTCTGGTCGTAGATAGCTCGGCGGCCTTCCCTATTTATGGTTGCGCCTGGACACGGCAGGAAACACCCAGAACTTGTGGGAAGCGGCGGGAAAGAAAGACGGGAGACTGCGTGGCGGTGGGAAGCCACTGAAAATACGTTGGCATTGGCGATGGCTAGGCACGGACAAATAGGTCGCATCGCTAGACGAGGTCGGTCGGACAGGCCGGACCACAACCCCAAATCAATCGCGAACCGAGCGGATTAAAACAGACCGTTTGGGGCGATCGGATGGGTCGGCCTGGTGAAGATGTCCTAAGGCGGGGGATCGTGCGTCCCAATCCCCCGAGGGGACGCTCAGTAGTGTCCCAGAGCAAAAGCCTCGCACTAAGGATCCATGATATTGATCCCGACAAGATGCTTAAGTTAGCACACATTTGTAAATTGTTTTTGCATTGAGAATATCGTCTCATTTTCATTGATAAGCAAATTTTGTGAATAGTACCAGTTTGGTTGATTTTTCCCACATTTCAAATGCCCTATACACGTAACAGAAGTTCAGAACTACATGTTAGAGCATTTTCAAGGGTACACAAAAATTTATCTGAATTCCGAACTACGTGTTAGAGCATCTTCAAGGGTACCTAAAACTTTATCTGGATTCCGACAAATGTAGTTCTCTTAAGGTTATACGGGAACAAAAGGCGGTGTGCAGGGCCAGACCTACTCCCCCTCCCGTCGCTTTGGCCTGGTCTCCTCTAACAAAGTCTACTATGAGGTCCTAAGTGTATTCAACACGGCCATACTCCTGCCCACATGACTCGTCTCGTCTCGCTCCCCCCTCTCGCGGGCGACGGGGCGGGTCTTTCTATGCCGCCCTCCTCCAAGCCCCCCTCCCTCCCCGACACCATCGGCGCGCACCGCCGGGTAAAGCCCGCGCGAGGATGGCGATGGCGGGCCTTCTTTTCTTCCCGGCGGCGACAGGGTGCACGGGGCTCTGTGTTGGTGGCGGCGCGCCACGGCAGGTTCGGTGGGGTGCTGAGGGGAGTGGCGGCGGCGAACCTGGCTACTCCGAGCAACGTGGCGGCGGGCTGCCCTGCAGGTAGGGCGGCGTACGAGGTTGCAGGTGCCGTCGACGACGTGCTCCACAGGGACCGATCTGGTCCAGTTTGGGCCCGATCTGGGCTGTGAGGGGCCCGTCCGGGGACCTCGGTCACCAGCAGGTGGTGGGTGGCAGCGACCTCCCCTGGCAGCCCGCAGGCAGGCAGCGGACAGGGCCACAGGTTCTCTCGGCGGCGTGCTCTGCTGGGGCCGACTAGGCCAGGTTGGGTCTGATCTGGGCCGTGCGGGCCCTATCCGAGGACCTCAGCCTCCTGCACGGCGGCGGGTGGCAGACGGCCTCGGCTTGATGTGGCGCGTCCAGGACACCAGATCTGGGACGAGCGGGCCTAGGTCAGGTGGTCGCCCGACAATTCTTGTCCGGGTGGCCCGGGGGTGGCACAGAGGCGCTGTTTTCACCATGCTTGTCCCTCCTCGCCCCTGAGCGCCTAGGTGGTGATCCTCAGACCAGCGGTGGACCGGTAATCCCGGATGAACATGGTGGTGAGAGCGCTGCTGCTTGGCGGCGGGGATCTGCGGTGGCAGTAGATCTACTGGCGGGCGGAGAGGAAGAGACTAGTTCTAGGGTCGGCAGTGATGGGGACCCCTTGTTGCAGTGTAGCGGTGGGTCTTCACGAGTCCATGGGCTCGGGCAGACCAGTGAGGGCCTGCTTTGCCCCGCTGTTACATTTGGTCGGCTATCTCCTTTTGGCGGTCGAGGTAGTTCCCTCCCGCGTGTCATTGTACCGTCGACCCTCGCCGGTGTTTCTTCATCTCGGTCATTCCAGCCTCGCTCTATGGGTCATGGTGAGGCGACGGCGGTGACTTCAAGACCGTGGTGGCGTGTGTTGGTGGGCAGCGAGCTGGTGGAGCTTCGAAGCGTCTAGGAGCGTGGTTTTTTTGAGGGGTCAGGAGAAATCCTTGTCGCTTGACACCAACGTGGTGACGCCTGCGGGTGTCACTTTCCTTCTTGAAGGGCATCGGGTGTATCTCTTCCCCACCTCTCGTAGCATATCAGGGGAAACCCTACGACTCATCCGGGCAGCAGCGTCGTCGTCGCTTCCTTCTTGGAGGTGATGCTTGATGTGCGACGCTTCAGAGAGGCTAGCAGAGGGGTGGATATTCTCCGGTGGGCGCAACGGTTGTGGGTCACCCTCGTTTTCGTCCAGCCTCTGTCGTTGGCTTTGTTTTCTCTTCTATTTCTTTTTTGTTTTCTTTTTGTTTTGTCTTTTAGGCGGTTGTTTTTTTTATAGTTATATTTATATAGCTGGGCATATGCCTGTTTCGAGGAACTGTATTCAGCACTATCCCATGTTGTCTTATACTTCTAATCAAAATCTAAAACTCTAAAAATAGAAATTAGAAAATCAAAACCAAACACAAGTCCCATAAAAGTAGGACAAAAACTAGAGGTGGAAGGAGGCACATTCTCGTCTTGCCAAATAGGGTGATCCCGTGAGGTATATTTTTTTTTGGAAAAGAGTATATATTAATATTACAAGGACACCAATTACACCCAGCTTCTGCAACAACACATTCCCTAGCGGCTCTACGGATGCACACAACTCAGAAAAAAGAAAGAGAAATTACAAAAAAGAAAAGTCCCGCTACAGAGAACTAATCCTCAAAGAAACGACAATGACACCATCAGAACAACACCAGTAGTCTTCCACTCCAATAACAACGCCTTCAAGAAGGAAACAGTGCCCAAGCGTCGTCGTTGCCCGACCAAAGGTCATAGGTTTTCACCCTGAAGAAAGTCCTTACTCACAAAACAATGCCTTCAACAGGGTCATTCCAGGCACAACCAGCTAAGGCCAGACCTTGGATTTTTACCCTGCAAGATAAGACTGGGAACTCCCCTGTGTTGTCTTCCCGCACCAACAGTCGCTGCAACGAGTCCCAGATCACGCAGCCAGATCTCCGTCGCCACAAGAACAAAAATCACCATCATTGCCCTCAAATTTCCGCTTTCCTAACATTCTCCGCATCTGATATCACCATGGCTCAAAGCATGGCACTTGGTGGGAACAAACAACAGAATTTCGCAACGTTCCCGCTGAAACCAAACGGCCAGAAAAACAAGGTGCGCGCGACCAAATACCTTCCGATCCAGCAATCTCCAGGCATGATACTCCCATGGGAGTTCGCCGGCGGAGCCTTCCGGAACCCGCCTCTCCAGACCAGATCAAGGAGGGCAGACATCAAGCAGATCTTTGTCTTCGTGCGAAAGAAATCGAAGGACCACCACCTTTATTAGATCCGACACAGCGACCCCCACACCGTCGGCCGGTTCCCGGAGGACGGATCGAGCAGGCAAAAGAGGGAGAGAGCCAAACCGGGAACCACCACAGCAGCGCCAGAGCCGCCACCCAGCAGGATCCCAGCACCACGCCTTGACCGCTGCCTACCATGGCGCCCCTGCCGAGGGCCGACCTGGCCTAGATGGCCCCAGATTGATCCTACGCGGCGCACCCGCAGACGGTCGTCGTTGCAGCAAGGCCCCTCCCTATGCCAGCCACACCTCCGCCGAGCCACCATGCTCCGCCCGCGACCTCCAGAGCAGGCCGCGCCGTCGCCCCGACCCGCCAAACGCCTCCATGGCAGCCCCCCTCCAGCCTTCGGTGGCGAGGGCGCCCGCCGCCACCGCGTGAGGGACCTGCGGCAGCGGCGGCGGAGGGAGTCGCGCGGGGGGAGCCCTCCGGCGGCGGCTAGGGTTACCCCGAGTCGCCCCGTGCGGGAACGACGCGGGGTCGGGGGGAGATCAAATAAAACGGGATGGCTTCCCGTGAGGTACATGTGAACCCTTGTGAAAATCGTTCATAATTTATAAGATACATTAATAGAAAGAGATTTTTCATTCAACTCTTCTTTACATGCATACATATAATTACATTAGGTACGAATATCTTATTAAAAAGTTGTTCTAATCTATGTATTGAATTTATTTTTCATGATAACGAAATTACATCATTTTTTCCAAACTAATGGAATTTATTTTTAGTACTCCCTAGGTTCCAAAATAAGTGACCCAACATTGTCTTAATATGCATTTATCTAGACACTAAAATGTGTCTAAATATATGAATATCTAGATAAAGTCGTGTCAATTATTTTGGAACAGATGAAATATAATGTATTCTAATATAACTACTTTGACCCTCAAGAAGTTATCGAACCGGTACGTATGTAGCCGCTAGGAGAGAGCTAGGAGAGAGGCGGCCATGGCCAGCTAAAACCCATCTATGGTTTCGTCTCTCTCATTAGCAACATCGTCGATCCTCCTGTCTCTGGTGCCTCTAGGACCTTGGAGGTGTGACGGACCACGACCTCTCACCAATACGACATTTTTTTGTTCTTTGTTGAACCTTCAGTGTTTTTTTTGCGATGTTGAGGTGACAGCTACGTTCTAAAATCAAAATAAGGTCCTTCCCGCTCTATCCTCGCTCCCGTGATGCACCTAGCGCCGACAAGGGCACCTGGGATCGTTTGTCCGACATATTTCTGAAAACCTCCCACCGACGAGAGGTCGTGCTCCACCACACTTTCAAGACCCTCAGACCATCGAATATGGAGCGGACCGGCGGCGTCACTAGCGAGAGCGACGGAAATGTAGATGGGTTTTAGCAAAGCTCCCGATCACCTCTCTACTGGCGGTTATGTATTTTTTTAACAAAACAGGCAATATTCTCGATGATTCCATGAATTGTTAAATAATTTAAAATTTTGTCAGAAAAACTTTTATATCCTAGCCCGTGCAAATCATTTTGTTAAGATTCGCATTATACATGTATTCTCGATGATTCCTTGAATTGTTAAAAACTTTAAAATGTCGTCAGATAAACCTTTGTATTGTAGCCCACGCAAATCACTTTACTAGTTGCAATTAAGAATATAATCAAATGCAAAGCATGTTTTCATAGTGAAATTAAATGTAAGCTCCACTTGCAAATTTCCTTCTTTTTGTCCAGGGAGTCCGGTTTCAAATTTCTGGCAGGAAAACAAGAGCCGGTTCAAATGGGCCGGTTCCGCGACAGAACGCTGCCTCTCTCGGGGTAGACACGTGTAGAATTGTGAAGCAAATGTTGCTTGGGCCATAATGGGCCTAATCGGAATCAAATGGAAATGTCTCAACGGCTCTCCCACCACTTCCAAATCCACCGTCTCTGTTTCTTGCGAACACTTGCAGGTTCCCCTCGCCCCGGAAAAGACTTGCAGGTTGCGAGCGCATTGCTAGTACTATATAATCACATCTTCTCCCACCCGTGCGCCCTTCCCCTCTCGCTTCGTTCTCCAGGCTTCCTCCCCCCTCCTCTGTTTCCTCTGTTCTGCTCTGCTCTGCTCTTGAGCTCCCCGCCTTGATCTCGCGGCGCAGTTCTTGCAAAGGCGTTCTATCGCTGGCCTCCTCGCACCTCGGCGTGCGCGCGACGTGAGCGGGGACGCGAGATGGCCGACTGGAGAAGGAGGTCCATTGCCGGCGGACCGTCGCCGTCCGGCGCCTTGCACGTGGATTTCTTCTACCGCCCGAGCGCCGGCCGCATCCCCTTCCCGTGCCATGGAGGTACGTAGGTGCCGAGGAAATGATCGTGTCCTGTTCTTTCTTGTCCGTGCGATGGTTCTTGGCTTAGACTGCTGTTTCTTTGATTTGCAGCCGGAGGCACCAGCGAGATTGAGGCGGCGATCAGGTCGACGCCGGAGTGGACGTTGGCCAACGCGTTCACCGACGATTCTTGGTTTCTTGCAGCCGATGGCGATAGCAAGATGGCCATGGCGTCGCCGGCGACCACGGAAGAGGCGTCACCGTTGCAGCCGCGGCAGCGTCAGGTGAGCTCCCCGTTCGTGTCGTCTACTCCGCTACCGCCGCGTTTTGGATTGTTGCGTCGTCACAACTGGATTTCTTGGTTTCTTGCAGCCGGTTGGAACGGCGGCGACTGGAGGAGGTGGGTCGGGCTCGCGCCGCCAGCTATCATTTGACGACGATCATGTCGTCGTCTTCTTGGACTACGATGAAGGTGAGTTTCCCAGGAAAGAATCAGTTTTCTGTTATTGCCTTATTGGCTGTAAGGTTCTCGATGACGGGAGTTCGGTTTCATCGTTTCTTGCAGCCGGCGAGGAGAGGAAGAAGGAAGTGTCGCTATTGTGCGACGAAGTTTTGGACGAAGAGGATGACGAGGATGAGGACGGTGCGGACGATGAGGAGGAAGAAGAGGATGACGAGGATGAGGACGGTGCGGACGATGAGGAGGAAGAAGAGGATGACGAGGATGAGGACGGTGCGGACGATGAGGAGGAAGAAGAGGAGGAGCCTCAGGGTCAGGGCCCGGTAATGTGCCTTGACTGCGGGATCCTGGTGGCGTCGTTGATGCTCGTGCCGTGCCGGCATGTCTGCTACTGTGCAGTCTGCTACCGCAAAGCTGGGTGGATCAACGGCCCAGCAGGGGTGCCTTGCCCGGTTTGTGGTCAGATAGCTGAGCGGGCACACCCTCTGTAAGAAGAAGTCCAGGTAAGGCAAAGCGCCAACTCTGTTCCTGCTTCAGTTTGGGCAGCCTAAAGACTGGCTTCTGCTTCATCTTGGGTTGTTTGGTCAGAGATACGGTAACGGATCGCATTAATCGATCTCCTAATCATTTGTGTTAGAGGGATTTAGTTCATTCTTGTGTGCTTAGTTCATGGAGAATCATACTATTTGCAGATTCTCACTGCGTGTGTAATGCACATTCAGCTAGCCTGATGTATCAAGAAGTGAATGACAGTGGATGCTGCAGTCCATCGGTTATGATTGATATGTAATTGGATACACTTTTTTTTGACTCCTGATGAATACTCTGCAATTCTGAAATTTTATGAGTCTATCAGCAAAAAAATGCTAGTTGGCACCGTTATATCAGTTCTACTGACTATGTGAAAGTTGCTAGGAAATGTCTGTTAAGCGTCTGATTTTGTTTGAGATGTGAAAGTTGCAGTTTCAGGATTAACCAGTACAACATGTTTGAGATGTTTCAGAGACTGGTTTCAGTTGGGATATCACCTGGTTCAGTCCGGGATTCTAAAATTCGATTTTGGACAGATTTAGGTAATTTAGGTCTGAATTTTCCTGTAAATCATCAGATTTTGAGAAATTAGGCTAACAGATTAAATGCTCTTTCAATTTTTCTAGAGTTGAGATATCATTGATCATTGAACTTTTGGAATTTTAAAACAAAGATTATGGAAAAGAACCCTTGTTCGGTCCAATTCAGCATACTAAAGGATATAGCTCTCATAACTATGTAAGCTCAGTTACAGTTGCCCCCCTTCCGCATGTGGATAACATCGATAAACAGGGTATATGCATTAAGTATAGAAAACTGAAGATAACTGGTCAAATCCATCAGACACTCATGTAGTACTACTACTCAAAACTGAAAGAATTTAGGAGCATTTAAAACACCAACATTGCTGTAATTATACTTGCGCCTTTTCAATGATTGTACAATACATATTTAGTTACCATGATAAATAATGCAGATGAATCAGACAGACTGATTTCAACTGAGATATGAATCATATAGATTGGTTTTCAATCAAGCAGTCTAAGTTCGGTTATGATCAAATTTAGGTAATTCTGTTTCAGTTCAGTTTAGCCAAAAGGGCAGACTTTTTTTCCTGAATTTCTCTTAGATCATCTATTTTGAAAGACCCTTTAACAAAAGATAAACTCCTTTTGAATTTGACGAGAGTTGAGGTATCACTGTTTCATTATGTTTTGACTAAATGTAAACGGTACTCGTGGAAATCACCTAAGTTTTGGATTGTTTTTTTATCAAACATGATGTAAAAGAACCGTGCTTTTCAGTCTAGTCCTGCATACAGAAAGGCATGGCAAATTCCTAGAGTATATTAGGTCTAAATGGAACCATGCACAATCTAAGATCAATTACTGTTGCTTCCTCATGTTGAAAAGATCCAGAAACAGAGTAGATACATTAGTAAAAGAAAACTAAAGATAATTAGTTTCAAAATCATCAGAAATTCAGGCGGTACTACTCAAACTTAATAAGCCTCTGTTCTGACTTCTGATCATATCAAGCAATACTGAATTTGTGAAGAATGTATAATAAAATGAAATGTTAATAAATCAATAAGCATTTTTTGCTCCACTTCCAATGATGATTACGCGACGTTGCTACCCGCCGGCTGCTGATCACGTAAGTTCAGCTCCAGCCACATAAGCAATTGTGTGATCTCATCTCTGTTGAAGAACTACAATTTCAATATGAGATATATTTTTAAGAGAAAAGAATATTGTTTTCAGATATGTTGAGCATTTTGTTCATGGCACCACTAGGCACAGTTTAAATTTTCTTATTTTGGATTCTGCTATTTTTGGTCATTTGAATTTTCAGTTCGGCGGAAGGAAAATATTTGTCAGAAATCAATGCGTTCATTCTTAAGGAAACTAAACAAGTCAAATTCAACTTGCTTTATTTTGGCTCCACTACAAGTATACTGATTTGTTTTACTGAAACCCTTGGAAATCACTAGAATCATGTTTTCTTAATGAAATTTCAAGGCAAAAACAACCTGGTTCTGCCTGGATTAGCATACGGAAAAACATGGCATGTCCAGGAGCAAATACAATTTAGATGGAACCAAGGAAGCTAGCTTTCTTTAGTGCAGTCTGTTTGCAAGCTCAATAACTCTTGCCATGTTATGAAGTTCCCCATATGGACAGCATCCAGAAATCGAGTAGATGCATTTACAGAGCAACCTCATGACAAATGTTTTTTGCAGTTCAGACCATAACAGAGAGAGCACTGAACCACATAAACACCTACTGAACCACACAAAAATTTAGATCGCAGCCTAGGTTATTTATATGTACTGATTGCAACCCAGATGATTCCACACATTTGCTTCGGGTTTCTACAGGCTGATCATACAAGGCCGGGTTTCGGCTAAGGGCTAAGAGAAACTTGGTACTGCTCGTAGACCAAATCTAGAGAACAAGCTGCAGAACAGAGGGAATCGTACTCCAATTTTCTAAAAATTGTTATTTTTTCTTTAATTCCTAAAATAATACATAATTTTTATTTTTACAGAAATAATACGCCGTCGTTTACGCCGTAACTCTAGTTGTCTACGGCAAAGACGACTAGTGTTGCAGTCTACGTGGCGTCTACGTGGCCCGTAGTCTATTTTGACTGAAAATATTATCTAATAGCCCTAAGGTTACTCTTTTGCTTGTATATCTTTGGTATAGCATATTTCCCCTTTCTCCTTTCATCGTTGATCATGTGGTAAAATTCCATCCTTTACCATTTGAGGAAAAAAAATTGAATAACAAGTATACTAAGATATTAGATATGAGTAAACAAATTTTGGTAACTATGCACCTTCTTTCATGAGTTTATACAGTAACGAACTGTAAGAATATATTCTAAAATGTGTGAGGTCCCTTTCTAAATTTACCCATAATATGTTTAATGGTATCATACTTTTTTTTGTATCATTAGTATCATAATTCATGCAAGAAATAACTGACAAAATTTGAAATACAAGAATACATGTATGTCCATAACAACATCTAAGAGCCATATCTCTATGTTTCATTTATCCTAACAACTACTACCACACTAGGTTATTTTATCGTAAGTAGGCGGCTTTCGCGCTACACAATGTCATTTTTATAACACAAGTTAAAAACTTATTTTCCGGTTTTGATAGCTAGCATTATTTTCTTTTGCGGGGAAATAGGCTGCTTTTAGAATATATGACTGGTATGCCATCCTTATTTCCTTCCAAAAAAATTTAGCATAATAATTTAAGAATAATTGTAATTATAATAAATATTTCATAAAATAATTTTCTAAAAGATATTCATGCATAAAATAACAATGAAAGTTCACGATAGGACTAATCGTCCATGCCGTAAACGATAGGTGTAATCATCATAGATGATTAGTTCCTAGACACGACGGGCCAAGTAGGGTGCAACACTAGTCGTAGCCGATTAGTACCTGTCTTCTACAGCGTGAATGATGGCATATTACTTTTGGAAAAATGTAAATCATTTATTATTTCTAAAATTAGAAAAAAACTATTTTAAAAAACATCATACTCGGGCTTCTAATTGGGCCTTCACTGGGCCACCAAGAATACGCTCTCGATGATATGCAAAGTGTGGGCATGTGTTGTCATGCCCGGTAGGGCCTAGGCGTCATGGGCCATGGGCTGATGTTCATGGGCTAGAAGTATCGGCTTATGGTAACAAAAGGGAAACATGCAAAGAGGAGAAGGGCATGTAACAAGTATGAAGTAAGGATTTCTCTCTAAATTCTACTACCCGGCAGTATCTCCACTAGAACGACCCAACCCGTCCGAGCACGGACGTGCAGGACGTGCGCGGCCTCTCATCGGCATGACCAATCGGACCGACGCGTCTGTTGGAGATATGCCCAAGAGGCAATAATAAAGTGGTTTTTTATCATATCTTTATGTTTATGATAAATGTTTACATCCCATGCTATAATTGTATTAACCGGAAACAATAATACTTGTGTGTTTTGTGAATATAAAAGATTCCCTAGTAAGGCTCTTTTTAAACTAGCTTGTTGATTAATAGATGATCATGGTTTCCTGATCATGGATATTGTATATTAATAACAAGTTCATATCATTAGGAGAATGATGTGATAGACACACACCCATAGTTAGCATAGCATAAGATCAAGTCATTAAAGTCCGTTTGCTACAAAGCTTTTAAATACATAGTAACCTAATTCTTTGATCATGAGATCATGTGAATCACCATCACCGAATGAGTGCTTTGATAACATCAAACGTCACTTTCGTAACTGGGTGGTTATAAAGGTGGCATTAGGTATTCTGAAAGTATGGATTGAAGCGCATGGATCAAGAGTGAGATTTTTCCATCCATATGACAGATAGATATACTCTTGGCCCTCTCGGTGGAGTGTCATCTAATTGGCTTACAAGCATGTGACAAGGTCACAAGGGATGTCATATCACAGTACGAGTAAATAGTACTAATAGGTAACGAGGTTGAACTAGGTATAGAGATACCGATGATAGAACCTCGGATAAGTAAAGTATCGCGCGACAAAGGGAATCAGTATCGTATGTAAATGGTTCATTCGATCACAAAGTCATCGTTGAAATATGTGGGAGCCATATGGATTTCCATATCCCTCTATTGGTTATTGACCGGAGATATATCTCGATCATGTCTGCATAATTCGCGAACCGTAGGGAGACACACTTAAGGATTCGATGTTATTTAAGTAGATATTGAATATGATTTGGAGACCGAATGTTGTTCGGAGTCTCGGATTGGATATAGGACATCACGAGGAGATCTGGAATGGTCCGGAGAATAAGATTCATATAAGAAAAACGATTTCCCGGTGTTCAGAAAAGTTTCGGTGTTTTAACCGGATACTTCTAGAATGTTCTAGAGGAACCACCAGTGTTTCCACCACCCCGGAAGGGGTCAGTTGGACAGTGGCATGCCCTAGGGGCCAGTCGCACCAAACCCTAAAGAGACAATTCGGCCAACACTAGTAAAAGTGTCAAACCCTAGTTTGAATAGTCAAATCCTAGTTTGAAAAGTCAAACTCTAGTTTTTGGTAAGTGGGAAGACTAGATGGAAAAGGTTCCAACTCTCCCCTTGGTGTTCGAGTTGGGGGGGGGGGTACACGGCCTGGTCCGGTAACCCTTGGTCGGCCGCCCCCACCTATATAATGAGGGGTGGGGGCACACTCACACACACCCCACACACACACCTCTTGTCCTTGGCGCCTAACCCTAGCCGCCGCACCCCTCTCTCTTCTCCACCGCCCTGCTCCGGCTTAGGTGAAGCCCTACAGAAATCTCTCCTCCTCCACCACCACCACCACACCATCGTGTTGTTGGGATTACGAGGAGATCTACTACCTCTGCTTCCCTACTGGAACAATGGAGAGGAAGGTCTTCATCGACTATCGTATGTGTTACAGACTACGGAAGCGCTGCCTAAACGCGACGCCGAAAGGATCGTCTACATGATCTTGAGATCGTCAAGTGATCGACTACATCAACCACATGAATATGATCTCGTTAAATGCTTTGGATCACAAGGGTTAGTTCTCCACAATATCGTTGCACCGATCTCGTAGATTAGATCTTGGCTTTTCCATAGATTAGATCTTTGTTTTATGCGTTCTTGTGGTAGATTTTTTTTGTTTTACATGCAACAAACCCTACAATGGTATCAGAACCATATCTATGTGTAGATCTGTTGCACGAGTAGAACAAAATGGTTTTATGGGCGTTGATGCTTTTGTTGTCGCTTGCTTTTTGTGTACTTTGCATCTTGCGGGATGGTGGGATGAAGCGGCCCGGGCTAACCTTACATGTCGTCGCACATGAGACTTGCTCCACGCTCAACGTGCAACTTGTATTGCACAAGTGGCTTTGCGGGTGTTTGTCTTTCCCACCATAGTTAAGATTCAATTTACAATGGGCACTTGACAACACTTGTATTGGCGTTATGGTTCTTGTTCGTAGGTAAGAATGGTTTTTATTCGAAAGCCCCCAAGGCACGTAAAACATGCAAAGAAAATTAGAGGCGTCTAACTTGTTTTTGCAGGGCATGTGATGTGATGTGATATGGCCATGATGTGATTGTGATTATATTTGATGTATGCAATGATCCTTATTGTAATATGGAAACCGGCAGGAGCCTGATGGTTGTCTTTAAATTCGTTAAGACCTTCGTGTCTATTCATCATGTAATAGCTTTATTCCAAGTAGTTGTAATAGTTTTTGTTGGTGATGGACAACCATGAAGCAGCGCCATTGACCTTGACGCCATGCTGGTGATGATGGAGATCATGTTCGTGCTTTGGAGATGGATATCAAAGGCACAAGAAGAAAGGACATGTCATATCACATATTATGAATTGCATGTGATGTTAATCCTTTTTATGCATCTTGTATTGCTTAGATCATGACGATAGCATTATAAGATGATCCCTCTTACTAAATATTAAGTAATAAATTGTTCGTCCTTATTAGGCACCATTACTAAGACTCGTCGTTTCGAAGCATCAAGTGATGATCGGGTGTGATAGATTCTACGTGTGCATACAATGGGTGCAAGCCAGATTTTCACATGTGGATACTAAGGTTAACTTTGACGAGCCTAGCATGTACATACATGGTCTCGGAATATAGAACACCGAAAGGTAAATCAAGAGTCATATGGATGATATGATGAACATGTTGATTGTTCGCCTTTGAAACTACATCTCATAGTGGATTTGGTTCGTGAAATCGCCAAAACGACTCGAGGGATGTTGTTTTGAGTGGAAGTTCAAATAAGTAATATGATTAAAAGTTGAACACAATTTATCATAAATTAAATCAAAGTGAATTTGCATAATTGTTATAGTCATTGGCATCCTTTCACTGATACGTCCAAAACGTATCTACTTTCTCGAACACTTTTGCTATTGTTTCTCCTCTAAACTTGTGTGATTTGGATACAACTAACATGGACTGACACTATTTTCAGCATAATTACCTTGGTGTCTTGTTTTTATGCAGAAAATCAACTATCAGGAAAAATCCCGGAAAATATGCCAAAAATTATATTTCACCGGAAGACCCACGGAGCCAGAAGTCGAGACGGAGAAGGGGCCTGGGGGGCACACCCCTGCCAGGTGTAGGCCCACCTCTGGTCGCGCCTAGGGGGTGCAGCCACCCTAGGCACCCCCTTTGCCTCCCTCTGCGCCTATAAGTTGCCTCTCGACCTAAAAAACGAGGGGGGGTCGATAGTTTTCCAGAAAGAGTTCTGCTCCGCCGCCGCCACCAAAAACCAAGATTCGGATCCAGAAACTCCGTTCTGGCACCTTGCCGGGATGGGGAATTTGGAGAGGATCATCCCCATCGTCATCACCAACGCATCTCCATCAACCACCGATGTTTCCCTCATCCATGAGTGAGTAATCCCCCGCTGTAGGCTTGGGGATGGTAGGGATTGGATGAGTTCTATCATGTAATCTAATAAGATCTGTTAGGGCATAGTGCCTAGTATCTCTATTAGTGCTATTTGACTTTGTTGCAACTTGTTGTGCTTAATGTTTGTCACTAGGGCCCGAGTGCCATGATCTTAGATCTGAACTTATTACTGAATCATTATGATAGTATTGTTTGTGATCTTATCTGCAAGTTGTGTACACATATCATTGTCCGGATCCAAAGGCCCCAAAATGACAATAATTGGGACAACCGTAGGGGATTGCTGTGGTGTGAAGATCGCATGTGTTCACGGAGTGTTAATGTTTTGCTCCGGTGCTCTATTAAAAGGAGAACCTTAATTGCCAGGAGTTTCCTAGAGGCCCCGCTGCCACAGGCTGGCTGGATAGAAGATGTTGTGCAAGTTCTCATTGCGAGCACGTATGACTATATTTGGAACACATGCCTAGGATTCTTTAGTACTTGGGTGCTTATTCTTATTTATCTGCAATGCCCTAGATCTTGAAGTTACATGTTTAGAATCGTCCATGCAACGCCCGTCCATCCATCCCTATGCCTACCGCACTCGAATCCCACTGTTTACTGTTACTGTTACTATTGCTTCTGTTTCACGGTTGCTGTTGCTACTATAAACTATTGCTACTGATAAACTTCTGTGAGCAAGAACTATTTCCAGGTGCAGCTGAATTGACAACTCAGTTGTTAAGGCTTGCAAGTATTCTTTGGCTCCCCTTGTGTCGAATCAATAAATTGGGTAATACTACCTGATACATCGGAAACGTATCTATAATTTTTTATGCTCCATGCTTGTTTTGTATCTACTTTGCCTTTCTTTGTCTACACTTTGAGGTGTTTTTATATCTTTTCTGGAACTAACCTATTAGCAAGATGCCACAGTGCCAGTTGCATGTTTTCTTCTATTTTTGGTTCCAGAAAGGCAGAAAATCGATATTCTCGGAATTGGACGGGACAAAAGCCAAAGTTATTATTTTCCGGGAGCAACACGAAACCACGAAGTAGAGCCGGAGTGGGGCCACAGGGTGGCTGCACCCCCCTAAGGGCGGGCAAGCCCTGGAGGTGCCTGGAGGGGGTGTGGGCCCCCTGGACCCCCACCGACCCAAAAACCCTAGGCAATCCAGAAGAAATCCATGAAAACCTCTGTAGCGCCGCCGCCACCGAAAGGGAGATTCGGGGGACAAAAAGTCTCTGTTCCGGCACCCTGCCGGGACAGGGAAGTGCCCCCGGAGCCATCTCCATCGAACTCCACCACCATCTCCATCACCGTTGCTGATTCCCATGATGAGGAGGGAGTAGTTCTTCCTCGAGGCTAAGGGCTCTACCGGTAGCTATGTGTTCATCTCTCTCTCTCTCTCTCTATGCATGATCTTGTTGTGGTCATGAGCTTTGTAATCAAGTATATCTACCTTGCTACTCAAGTGCTTCAATAGATATCCGCTCTCCCCATGTGTGTGAAAGTGACAGCGTGCATGCCATGGTGGCACTTAGGTTTGAGTCTACATAAATACTCTTTGTGCTTTAATAGATCTATGTTTTACCCCACGTGTGTGAAAGTGACAGCGTGCATACCTTGTGTGGCATTTTGGCTAGATTGAATATTTGTTATGAGTTATATTTTGAGTTGGTTGTCTCTATGAAATTGTGGTGTTTGTTGGAACCATCTAGTGCTCAAGGTGATAGTGTGAGGTTATCTAGATTGGTGAAGGCGGACTTTGAGGAGTGCTGTTATAGCCCTACCAATGATTAGAGTGTCCAACCGGAGAGTAGTTAGGGTAGTATCATGAAGAGAATATATTTATATGAGAGAGTGTTCACTAGTGAAAGTATGATCCCTAGGCCTTGTTTCTAAACATTGAAACACCATTTGCATCTAGATCTGTTGCATGTTTGCTTGCTTCCTTCAGTTTGCCTTTAGTCTGTTCCTCCATGCCATCAGCTCTTTTCTGGCACTGTTACCCCACGTCAACAACAAGCCAGAAGCTCTTTTCTGGCACCGTTACCACTTGTATTTTATTATCTCTTCGCCGAACTAGTGCACCTATATTGGGTGTGTTGGGGACACAAGAGACTTCTTGTATCTTGATTGCAGGATTGCTTGAGAGGGAATACCTTTGACCACTTCCTCCCTGAGTTCGATAAACCTTGGATAATCCACTTAAGGGAAACTTGCTGCTGTTCTACAAACCTCTGCGGTGAAAACAAATTAACTTTTCCCCAATGATTATAAGGACGAATACGACGCACGATGACCGTCCATCGGGAAGACCTAGAGCCAACAGGAAGATCTGGCCGTCCACGTGTAAGCACAACAGCGAACCATCGCTCACACGCCGTCCACTACGCGCGGAAATCGAGGCGACACCGTAATTATCTCCACGTCGCGCGTGACCAGTCAACTCAAGGTCAGAAGGTGGGACCCATGTTCGTCCAGTCAAGTCACCTCTGGCACCGCAGACGCGTGAAGTCACCGATCGTTAGCACTGATGTCATCAAAAGCTATACTAGCAACGGTTACAATTCTTCGGCTACACAGCTAAGAGTACTCACTCGAATCTACGATTCCATTAATTACTCGGGGGCTACTCCTATCAGGAGCGCTGGCCGCGCACCCGAAGCATAATCAAAATATCACACTGCAAAGCTATTCTTCGAATCCTACGTCGAGTCTACGACTCCACTACGGACTTGGGGGCTACTCCCATAGGGAGGATGGATTCAAACATCTGAAAAATTTGTGTCCTACGGACCTGGAGTCAAACAACGGCTAAGTTAAAGTCTCTGCTCGAGTCTACGACTCGAACAGACACTCGGGGGCTACTCCCATAGGGAGCGCTGGCCGCACACCCTATGAATTCTTCGACTGCGATCTTTCGGATCAGAATGCAAAAACTTTTCGGCAACTTTGCCCCGATTAACACTAAGTGAGAAGCATCCTCCTTGGCCACCCGAAACGCCTCTGCGGCGATAAAAATTGGGGTGTTGTGTCCGCGACACAAAAATAAGACCTACAGATATCATCTGATGGCCTGGCAACGCACACGACCGCGCTCTGCTAGTGGAAACCCATGCCAGTAGGTGCGATGAAAATCCCGATGGATGCGTTGAGTACATCATTTAAATTTACTCGAATTCCACTCCTGTAAGTCCTTCGTGGCCTGAGTCAAATTACGCCAGCATCTGTTCCGGATTCGAGTCAAGGGACTCGAATCTGAAGAAGATCGTGTTGTTTTGTCCTATGACAGTTAACTGACCCTGATCCATCGGGAGAGTCAGGCACACGCATTAACAATCCCTACACACTCAAATCATTTCTCAAGAAGTCAGAGATAGCCGCACCCGAAAGATTGAGGATTCCTCAGCCGAATCTATGATTCGACTGAACACTCGGGGGCTACTGACATGGTTGTACCCTATGGGTACCCGACCTTAGCATACCTAGTCCAGCCCAAGGAAGGCCCATGACAAATATACGCCGGCCCATGAAGACTTTCGGGTGGCCAGGGCCCATGACGCCTTCGGATCCTTGGAAAGCAAGACTAGAGTAGATAGAAAATTCAAAGGGGTAAACCCTAAAACCTGTAACCGACTCGATCTGTGCCTGGGACCTGCCTACCTCTATATAAAGGCCAGGAGGGCACGACGAGGAGGCTCTCTTACAATCTCTCGCATACCACCGCATACACACCTCCACGCCAGATTGCATCTGCACACCCCTATAACCTTCGGTTCCACCATAATCAGAGCAGACAAGAAGGAGTAGGGTTTTCCCTCCGGGGGCCTGAACCTGGGTAAACCTCGTGTCCCCGTGTTGCTTGTTTGCTAACTGTTCCGAGATCTCCAGCATCCCCATCTTCTCCAAAACCCAAGTCCATAACAATGGGCATTGACAAGATTAAACCTCGCCACTTGGAGGCCCAACAACTGTCTACAAGAATAGAAGTGCGTAGACATCAAGCTCTTTTCTGGCGCCGTTGCCGGGGAGGTAAGGTAAAAGGTACTCACATCCTCTGGTGTGAGTGCTCGAAGTTATTTCCTTTAGATTTTGCAATTTTGTATTTTTGTTTCTTGTTTTCACTAGTTAGGCTTAATGTAAAACAACAACAAAATTAGAGAGCTTTATAGTATCTATCTTGAGTTAGGACATGAAGTGTTTGAAGAGAAAATTAAAAAACCTATGGAACTTTATTTTCATGCTAATAGCAATGTTATTAGTATGAATTCTTTGGACACCATTATTGCTAATGCTATGGAAACGTCTAAGCTTGGGGAAGCTACTTTTTATGAAAATGATCTTTTTAGTTCCCCAGCTTTGGAAGATAGCTATTCTATTGCTTATGATGATACCAAACCTCCTATATATGATGATTACAATGATGAGTATGATATTTTCAGTCCACCTACTATTGAGGAGAAAGTTAATTTTGATTACAATATGCCTCCTATATTTGATGATTATGGTGATGAGAATAATAATGATAGCTAATTTTGTTGAATTTTCTCCCACTACAATTAATAAGAATGGCTATTCTTATGTGGAGAGTAATAATAATTTTATGCATGTGGACCATGATAAGAATGTTTCTTGTGATAGTTATATTGTTAATTTTGTTCATGTTGCTACTGAAAGTTATTATGAGAGAGGGAAACATGGTCTTATGCATCTCAAAAATAATAAGTTTTCTCTCTTTATGTTGAAAATTTTGAAGTTGCACTCGTTTTGTTTTCCTATGCTTGTTGCTTTGTGCTTTCATAACTTGTTTATTTACAAGATTCCTATGCATAGGAAGTGGGTTAGACTTAAATGTGTTTTGAATTTGCTTCTTGATGCTCTCTTTTAAATCAATTCATATTTCCTATGTGAGCATCTTCTCAAACTATCATGCCTAACTTAAAGGCGTTAAAGAAAAGTACTTGTTGGGAGATAACCCAAGAGTTTTCTTGAGTCTTGGAAGTTATTACTTCTGTAATGACATCTTATTATCCTTTTTGTTTGTTTTTTGTGCCAAGAATGACCTCTAATGAGAGGGAAGTAAGATTTGGGGAGTTGCTGTCCCGAAACAGATTTATGTCCTCCACCATAAAAATTCATGAGGAGTCTCTGTAAGTCTTATTGAGCTGAAAATTTATGAATAAATCCCCCAGTATGTTAGATAACTTTCGTTAGTTCAACACTTTTTGATTTGATCAACATAAGGTCTTCGAAAAAATTGGTTCCTACCTGCAGGTCTGTTTTGACAGATTTCTGCCATTATTTGCATTTGCTTCTTATTGATTCCTTTTTGAGTTCTCTTTTGGGAAATTGAGATTTTTGAAGGAGTTACTACTGTAGCTTGTGTTTTTAGTGAAAAGTATTGCTGTTACAAAGCTTTTCCAGAGGTCTAATATCTTTCGAATGCACTAATGTTGCTAATGAAGATTGTGTGAAGTTTTGTATGAAGGAAAAAATTTCAGGTGTAGAGAGAGAATGGTGTAATGAGATGAAGAATGGAAAAAGCTCAAGCTTGGGGATGCCACCCCAAGAAATATCCAAGAGGTACAAGCGTCAAAGCTTGGGGATGCCCAAGGCACCCCTTCTTCATTAATAAAAATCTCAAGTCTTTCTAGACACTTCGTTTTTATTGTTTCATGCACTGTTGTGTTGTTCTTGGAGCATCTTAGTTTTTGTTTTGGGTTTTTTTGCTTAGTTTGCTTGAGTAAGTTGGTTGATCACAACACACTCTTTTGGAGAGAGACACACTCTGTTTCCATTGCCTAGAACACTCTAGTTTTCACTTTTATTGTTTTGTGAGTGTTCACTTTTGCTAGCACCGCGTTCGGCCTTAGTTTTCTTGTGCTTTCAGCTTAGAACTTTTTAGTTCTTATTTGTGGATTTGTGAGACAAGCTCACTGATCTTTATTGATTATTATCTTTGTGAGTTGTTTCAAATAAGTTGATTGGTGTTGGAAAAGAGTAGAAAGCTTCATGCTTAAGTGGTACAAAAAGAAGCTTGCATTGACTGTGACTTAGACTTTAGCATGACATGCTAGGTCTTTTTTTGACCTTATGCTTAGTGATTATTGCTTAGTGTGCCTTGAATAAATTATGCGTTGTTTTAGCATGCAAAAGCATAGTATTGTGGTATTCTCCTTTGATGCTTTGCTTGGGTTGACTTGGCACATGCTCACACCATGTTATGACTATGACAAGTCACCATAGCCTCTATGATCATTTAGTCCTTGACTTGTAGTACCACTCTTTGCTTTGATTAGTAATGATTTGTTGCACTACATGATTATGGCCATTATTGCTCTCTTAGTTGGTTGCTCCCAGTCTTTTGCTAGCCTCCACTTGTATGAGTAAGCTCTACTCATGCTTCCACTCCCAAGAAACCAAGTTATTCCAAAGTGTCCACCATAAACTCCTATGCATGGTGTGTTACACCATGATTCTTGTTTTCATCTATCTTCCAATTAAAAACTATTTTGTTATGTGAAAACTTAGTGATTAAATCCCCCACGAACTTGATGGCACACTTTATATTCTTTGACCCTAATATACTTGAACCATTCTGTATTCTATGTTGTATATGCTTGCACTTATACGTTGGAATTAGCAGAACCATGCTGTCATGGGGAATGTTTTCAACATTGCACTTGTACTTTGTACTCAGTTGATATCATGCTCTTTTGTCTATGGATGTCACCGGTGTGAAATAAAGAGGGAACTTGTAAGTCCATGGAGTTTGTATTTTGTGTTAGAGAAACGCCTGGGCCGCTAGCCTAAGCCATGCCTAATCATGGTGGAAACTTGCAGCATCACCATAGTGACATCTATGAAGCATTGTTCTTATAAAAAAGAGACACATTGAGAAAAGAGGGAAGAGAGAAAAAAGCACCATATTCCCATGGTAAATAAGAAGATTGTTAAGATGCTCATTGTCTGCTTGACTTGTCATTTTGGTTATGGGATAGCTCATGTACCATGTGAAAGGGGTACCTCGTTGGTGGTTATGTATGATATGCAAATACTTACAATGACAAGAACTTAGAGGTGACTGAAGTTGAGTAGCATGAGGTGTGGCCCTTGTATTCAAGGGACTTGATATTGCCAACTTATACTTCGACAAGCATATACTCCATCTTTGTTCACTTTAACCTTAATCACTTCAAGATGCTTATGATAGGGGCAATGAGGGCTGAAAGCTAACAAGTACCATAATTTTTGGAAGCTCTTTTTGAACTTGAAATCCCTGTTCCCTTTAAAAAAGGTCTTTCTTCCACCATTATTTGAGTCTCCACCCTCTACCTTTAGGCACCATTAAGAGAACATAGTTGCCATTCTATGTGTAGTGTCCCAAAACTTATTGATTGATGCATATTGTGATATTAGTTGTTCTTGTGATACTTTTTTCTAGTCACCCTTTTGAACTTTGAAGGTGTCCTATGCATGTATTTGCTACTCTATGAGGGAAAAGTTGATTGCCACTATACCATGTTTTTATATGAGAAACAAACAAACGTTTTTCAATGCATATTATTCATGATCTTTGTTTGTAGCTTGACATGTTGCTTGCATAGTTACTATTTCCTATTGTTAGAACTCCATCTTTCATGCACATATTTAGAGTTCTTTGATCACAGCTTTCAATTCTTGCAAATGGTTTGATCTTTATTGTGAGGGTGCATGTCACCTCAAAAATTATTCTTTTTATCACTTACCTACTCGAGGACGAGCAGGAGTTAAGCTTGGGGATGCTTGATACGTCGGGAACGTATCTATAATTTTTTATGATCCATGCTTGTTTTGTATCTACTTTGCTTTGCTTTGTCTACACTTTGAGGTGTTTTTATATCTTTTCTGGAACTAACCTATTAACAAGATGCCACAGTGCCAGTTGCATGTTTTCTTCTATTTTTGGTCCCAGAAAGGAAGAAAATCAATATTCTCGGAATTGGACGGGACAAAAGCCAAAATTATTATTTTTCCCGGAGCAACACGGAACCACGAAGAAGAGACGGAGGGGGGCCACAGGGTGGCCGCACCCCCCTAGGCGCGGGCAATCCCTGGAGGCGCCTGGAGGGGGTGTGGGCCCCCTGGACCCCCACCGACCTTGATTCATGCGCCTATAAGAAGCCTCCGGCCCAAAAACCCTAGGCAATCCAAAAGAAATCCACGAAAACCTCTATAGCACCGCCGCCACCGAAAGGGAGATTCGAGGGACAGAAAGTCTCTGTTTCGGCACTCTGCCGGGACGGGAAAGTGCCCCCGGAGCCATCTCCATCGATCTCCACCACCATCTCCATCACCGTTGTTGATTCCCATGATGAGGAGGGAGTAGTTCTTCCTCGAGGCTAAGGGCTTTACCGATAGCTATGTGTTCATCTCTCCCTCTCTATGCATGATCTTGTTGTGGTCATGATGATATGGGGTGGCCCGATCTTCTCAGCAAGCACTTGTCGATGATGATGGTGGATGATAGATAACTAGACTGTAGCTATGAACTCTCCCGCTCGAACCCTGATGCCAATGCAACAGCTCTCGAACCCTGTGGGATATTCACAACACCACCCTCTTGCGCACGCAGCCGTCGACCACGAACGGTAGTTTGCAATCTACTAATTCCCAATGGAACAACAGATCACACTCAGTTGCAGTACGTAATTCGATCATAGGGTAATTCCAGAGGTTCTTGATAAGAAACAACTCCAAAATAGTTTTAACGTGGTCTAACCCTAACTATGGGGATGTCCCAGGGCTTATAAGGGCGGCTGGGGCGGCCAAAATCGCGAAACAAAACGTGTCCGATACAGTCAGATCCGTCCAGATCTGTTGGTAACTTTCAGGGACGGACTTTCTGCCCTAAGTAGGGGCGGATTATCCGCTCCCCCGGATTATCCTCCCCTGGGGAGGATTATCCGCACCCTTACTGAGCCTTGCGCCTGAAGTCCTTAGCAGAATTCCTGGAGCAGGGCCGGATTATCCGTCCTTGTGGGGGCCGGATTATCCACCCCCTAGGGACGTGTAAGTACTCGTTGGAAAGCTCTCGGAATGATCTTTCCAACAAGTGCTTATTCGCTTGATTTGGAGTTCGTATGAAGAATCCACGTCCGTTTCAATTTCAGGGCTTCTGTCTGTCCGAACTAAACCTTCTTGATGATCTTCTCTTGCGCCTTCCTCCCGCTCCCCCCTCGCGCATCCTTGCCGATCATCACGTCGGACTCCTTGCCTTCCTCCCTCTCCTTCCCGCTGGCGTTAGTCCGATATTGAATCTAGTCAAACAATAACACCATGATTTAGGTAGTATAAAGTTCTTATAAATCAACGTATCTTGTACAACTAGGAATGAAGTCACCTTGTGATATTTTTCAGTAAGGTTTAATATTTCATTCTAGCTGAGACAACTAGAATCAGCATGATCCATGATTGTATCTTCATCATCCTCCCTTTCTTCAAGAAAAGTCGTCCTTGGCTTTGGGTAAGCTGAAAGTGGAATGAACAAAAAGAACAACGTGTACGCAGAGTATATGTATATATAACATGTTGTATCATTTGTGTTCACATGAATAATATGTCTAATATACATCAAGCAACTTAAATTGCAGGTATAAGTGAAGTACAAAGAATCATGATCATGTTGAAAAACAAATAGATATATAGTCTTGTTGTTCATTATTAAATTCAGTTTTCTCAAAGAAGATCTATGATCAAATTTGTGATGAACAAGATCAAACCAATTCCAAATATGTGAAAACCGAACTGATTCTAGCCATGCTTCAACTGCTCCACTCTGATTATTATGAACATAACCATTTTGTTCAGTATGTAACATGCAACTCAATTTGCAAATATGACTGAAGTATATAGAAGTAACACACTTATGCAACACATTGTGGGACAAACACAAAGGGTATGAAAAATCTGATTCAAATCTAGAAAGATTGGAACAATCCAACATAGGTAAAGTTACTTTTGTTGGGCGGACTATATCAACTAGATGAAAATGTACTTTCATATTATCAAAAATTGTAGTATCTATCCCACCACAAAGATATCTTGACAGATAGCATCTATGGCTAAACACAGCAAGTTTCAGTTCAGCAATTCTATCACATGTAATGCATATGTGATCCACAAGAAAATTTTCATCCATGCTATATTCACCAATTAGATTAAAGATGAAATATGGAGAATATGTTCTTGAATTCAGACATGAAATTTCAGAAATCTTATCCACAACACAACTCATATTCATAGGTTCATTTAGCATGATGGAATATACAATATCAGTAGGTGGTATTCGAGCAAGTATTTCCTTATGTGTAATCAGTACCACATGATCAAAATGCGAATTTGGTAAACTATCACATGGTGCTATAACATTATTGCAAGACAAGTCACAAGGAGGTGCCAACAAAGGAATAGACTCACAAAAGGTTGTGCTTGTTGGCTGTAGCTCCAAATCAGTACCGATATCTTTAGTATGCTCCTCACATGTAGTAGGAACTTGAACATCCTCCTCAAGTGACAATGCACAGTCCAGCGATGCAGGTTGTAAAATAGACGGCTCCCTTTCTTCAAAAGCAACCTGCATATCACAAGAAACAACACTAGAAGTAGAGATAATTACATTAGTAGAAACCTCATTTGTCTCACCAACTTTTACTCTCGGTTCTTCTACGATAAGATCAACATGTGGGTTTATGTTGGTGGTTATAGGTGGACAGAGGTTTTGACGCCTAATCTCCTGAAATTGCTTAATACGTGTACGTGATAACCAAGTGTGCTTATCATTCCAAAAGATGGAAGGATCAGAATAATCATTACCAAACACAACCTGAAATGTATTACACCAGTTTGTTCCCAACATGATATGGCAGGAGTTAAACGCTCTAGGAACGACAAAACAAGAAACATATCTGTGAGGGCCATAAATGGTGAGTGGAACACATGCGATCTGAGTAACTGGTAGTGCATGACCAGAAGTTGCTAACATAAATGGGATTGTTAATGCACGTGTGTATAATTGTAACTTTTCAACAACCTCAACACTAACCAAATTTATGGAAGAACAAGTATCAATGGTAGTAGCAGCATGTCTACCACAAATTTCCGTCGTGAAGTGGAACAAACCCGGATTAGGCACTACTCCTGACTCCTCCTCCCAAAATGTATGACTGCAGTGGTATCGTAATGGAAAGGGATAATCATCTGCATACTTTTTCTGCATCACATCAACACTACTAGAAGACATGATTAGTATGTTAGTGCATAAAACAAAATCTGGTGGTGGAACTCTCACAACTCACTCAAAACTAACAAGAAAGCAGATCTTACCGTTCCAAAGTGAATAGTGATGCTTACCAATTCGAATCAACAACTTATGCATGGATGTGATGAAGTGAATATCAAGGGTATAGAGAACGATCACAGGGCACACAGGTTATTTATGGTGGAGCTGTAGGTATGGAATCCTAACTACACCGCAAACAAGTCCTAGTGTTGATCGTTCTGATAACCCAAGAAATACACACGGTGGAGATAAACGTGGCAAAGCAATTTATGAATAGGAATATTGCAATGCACAAGAGAGACGCTAGTAATAGCTCAAAATAAACAGGCACAAGATTGCTCAATCTACAAGTGCTATGATCAACTAGGCCTCCAATAATGCATACTTTGATATCTCTTTTTGTCACGCTTGTAGCTCTATTCGCTCTCCTTTTTTATACTGAATCTCTTTTCCTTTTTTGTTTTTCTTTTTTTTTGATTTTTTTAACTATATGACTCAATGCAAAACGAATGCAAACGAGGAGGGGCCGGATAATCCGGTTTGTCGGGGGCCGGATAATCCGGTCCGGCGAGGCGAAAATTTTGCACTTTCAAAACCCTAATGAGCAGCCTGTCAGAGCAAAGCAACTAATCTCGTGGGTACGCTCCTAGGCACGGATGCAGTAGATAGGCTGTAGCTAGGTTTAAAACACAAAAGTACGCTATGTGGACTCGGAAAAGTGGATGGAAACTTGCGGAAAACGGTGATGGTAGACTCGGCGGAAAAACAAGATCAAAACCCTAAACTTAAACACAAACGAAAACTAGACTCCTATGAGAAAAACCTACAGATCGGATCTACGAGAAGACACGACCAGCAACTAAAACTTGAAAAACGATGCAATCTAGGCTAGGGCAAATCTTTTTGTATGGCTTTTTCTGTATAGGACGAAAACAAGAACTAATCTATGGATGGATTTGTGGATGCTCACCGAGTAAACGAGGAAATCTGATACCAAGATGATATGGGGTGGCCCAATCTTCTCAGCAAGCACTTGTCGATGATGATGGTGGATGATAGATAACTAGCCTGTAGATATGAACTCTCCCGCTCGAACCCTGATGCCAATGCAACAGCTCTCGAACCCTATGGGATATTCACAACACCACGCTCTTGCGCACGCAGCCGTCGACCACGAACGGTAGTTTGCAATCTACTAATTCCCAATGGAACAACAGATCACACTCAATTGCAGTAGGTAATTCAATCACAGGGTAATTCCAGAGGTTCTTGATAAGAAACAACTCCAAAACAGTTTTAACGTGGTCTAACCCTAACTATGGGGACGTCCCAGGGCTTATAAGGGCGGCTGGGGCGGCCAAAATCGCGAAACAAAACGTGTCCGATACAGTCAGATCCGTCCAGATCTGTTGGTAACTTTCAGGGCCGGACTTTCCGCCCTAAGTAGGGGCGGATTATCCGCCCCCCAGATTATCCTCCCCTAGGGCGGATTATCCGCCCCCTTACTGAGCCTTGAGCCTGAAGTCCTTAGCAGAATTCCTGGAGCAGGGCCGGATTATCCGCCCTTGTGGGGGCCGGATTATCCGCCCCCTAGGGACGTGTAAGTACTCGTTGGAATGCTCTCGGAATGATCTTTCCAACAAGTGCTTATTCGCTTGATTTGGAGTTTGTATGAAGAATCCACGTCCGTTTCAATTTCAGGGCTTCTGTCTGTCCGAACTGAACCTTCCTTCTTGATGATCTTCTCTTGCGCCTTCCTCCCGCTCCTCCCTCTCGCATCCTTGGCGATCATCACGTCGGACTCCTTGCCTTCCTCCCTCTCCTTCCCGCTGGGGTTAGTCCGATGCATATTGAATCTAGTCAAACAATAACACCATGATTTAGGTAATATAAAGTTCTTATAAATCAACGTATCTTGTACAACTAGGAATGAAGTCACCTTGTGATATTTTTCAGTAAGGTTTAATATTTCATTCCAGCTGAGACAACTAGAATCAGCATGATCCATAATTGTATCTTCATCACATGAGCTTTGTAATCAAGTAGATCTACCTTGCTACTCAAGTGCTTCAATAGATCTCTGCTCTCCCCATGTGTGTGAAAGTGACAGCATGCACGCCATGGTGGAAATTAGGTTTGAGTCTACATAAATACTCTTTGTGCTTTAATAGATCTATGCTTTTCCCCACGTGTGTGAAAGTGACAGCGTGCATACCGTGTGTGGCATTTTGGGTAGAATGAATATTTGTTATAAGTTATATTTTGAGTTGGTTGTCTCTATGAAATTGTGGTGTTTGTTGGAACCATCTAGTGCTCAAGGTGACAGTGTGGGGTTATCTAGATTGGGGAAGACGGACTTTGAGGAGTGCTGTTATAGCCCTACCAATGATTAGAGTGTCCAACCGGAGATTAGTTAGGGTAGTATCATGAAGATAATATATTTATATGAGAGAGTGTTCACTAGTGAAAGTATGATCCCTAGGCCTTGTTTCTAAACATTGAAACACCGTTTGCATCTAGATCTATTGCATGTTTATTTGCTTCCTTCAGTTTGCTTTTAGTCTGTTCCTCCACGCCATCAGCTCTTTCTTGGCACCGTTACCCCATGTCAACAACAAGCCAGAAGCTCTTTTCTAGCACCGTTACCACTTGTATTTTACTATCTCTTCACCGAACTAGTGCACCTATATTGGGTTTGTTGGGGACATAAGAGACTTCTTGTATCTTGATTGCATGATTGCTTGAGAGGGAATACCTTTGACCACTTCCTCCCTGAGTTCGATAAACCTTGGGTAATCCACTTAATGGAAACTTGCTACTTTTCTACAAACCTCTGCACTTGGAGGCCCAACAACTGTCTACAAGAATATAAGTGCGTAGATATCACTACCCGCGAAGACTGTTGCGATCCCCTACAATTGTGGGTCATCAAGACTATTTTCTGGCGCCGTTGCCGAGGAGCATAGCTTTATTTGTAAGTTCACTTGGATCTATTATTGTTCACTGCTACTCCTTTTATCATGGGTAAGTATCATGATGGAAAGTTCCCTATTTTACCATCCACTACAAGAAGAGGTACAGTCCTAAACACCTCTATTGCTCTTGATTCACCGTCTGTTATAAGTAAGCTTGTCACACCACCACCACATACTCATGCTACACACACTGCTACTATTGCTGAATCTGAAACTGCTTTTGATGCTCATGATGTTACTTCTACTGTGCTTGATGCGAGTGGTTCATTAGGTCCTTTTCTAGATGCTACTATGGCTAGTCTAGGAAATACCAAAACTCCTAGTGAAGACACTGTTACACCTGTTATCTCACCTGAGTCTAGAGAGAGTTATGATATTAATGATGGTTACATTGAGTTCACTGATGAATTTGTTGAAGAGTGCCGAAACACACATGGTACTAGTGCTATTAAGAGTCTCCTTGTTAGACGCACCATTATGCATAAACTGTCCTCTGATCCTAAGTTTGTCACCTCTCCCATAGATATTAAATATAAAGATTATGATTTCTCTCTTGATTTATCCTATTTGTACATTGTTGAGAAAGAACCTTTTTGTGGGACTGAAAATGAGAGTGTTGTGGCTCATATGAATGAGCTTTCTACTATGAGTGCTTTATTCTCTGATGATTTTAAGATGCACAAGTATTTTGTTACTAAGATCTTCCCTTTTTCACTAAAAGGAGAAGCGAGGGCTTGGTTTAATAGATTACCTCCTGGTTCCATTGATAGCCCTGATTGCTTGATTGCTTCTTTCTTCCAGAAATATTTTCCTCCTAGTGCTAGACATGCTGCTTTGCAGAGACTTTTTGATTTTAAATAGGGAGAAGATGAGAAATTGCCTGAGTCATGGACAAGGTTCTGTGCCTTGATTCATGCACATCCTGGATGTCCATTGCCTAAGAATAAGCTTCTTGATATTTATTATAATGGACTAACTGATGATTCTAGTACATACCTAGATAACTTTGCTGATTGTGTTTTCAGGAAAAGGACTCCTACAGATGCTGAAGAATTAATGGCTAAGGTAAGCAAGAATTATGATGATTGGACTTCAACTGAGCTTAATACACCTGAGCCTATTACTCCTGAACCAGTTGTGCCTAAACCAGTTCCAACACCAACACCAAAGAAGAGGGGAGTTATTGCATTAAATGATGAAGTGATGAAAGAAGCTAAGAAATGTCTAAAGCAAAAAGGTATTAGAGCTAAAGATGTGAAGAATCTACCTCCTATAGAAGAATTATGTAAGCCAATTCCCCACTCATCTACTATTGAGGTACACTCTCTCCAACACTTTGATGAAGGTGATATTCCTTATGGTAAGCCTCCTGATCAATGCTTAGAGGAACTTGACATTTTTATTGTTAAACAAGGTAATTTTAATAAACAAGTTCAGAATCATTTATTGGAAAACTCTAGAGCTATCAATGAGTTGAAAGATATTGTGGGAAGAACTTCTAATGATATTAAAATGCTTTGCAAACACTTTCAAATGGTTCAAACCCAACTTGATCAACTTGCTAAGGTACAAAAGGATATGCTAGTTAATTCCTCAGGAGATAAACATGCTTATGGAATTATAACTAGGAGTGGTACAACTACTCAAGATCATTTATATCCTGAAGTACACCCCAAAAGAGTTGAGCAGGATTCTCAACAAGTTGATAGTGGTAGTCCTCATAAGAGAAAGAAAAAGAAACATAAGGTAGTAGAGGAACCACTTGAACCTGCTGTAGATCATAATAGTATATCCGTCTCTGATGCTGAAACTGAGAGTGCTAATAATAATGATGCTCCTGATAAATAGGAAGTTGAGGAAGAACCTGAGAAGCACACTAAAAACACTAGATACACTAAGGAAGATTTTATTGCTAATAAACATGGTAAAGAAAGAGAACCATGGGTGCAGAAACCTATGCCTTTTCCAGGTAAGAAACACAAGTCAAAGGAGGAAGAACACTACAACAAGTTTTGTGAGTGGATGAAACCTTTATTTTTGCAGATTCCTTTGACTGATGCTATTAAGTTGCCTCCTTATTCAAAGTATATGAAGGATATTGTCTCTAATAAAAGGAAGATTCCTAATGAGGAGATTTCTACTTTGCTTGCTAATTACTCCTTCAATGGTAAGGTTCCAAAGAAACTTGGTGATCCAGGTATACCAACTATTCCTTGCTCTATTAAGAATAATTATGTTAGAACTGCTTTATGTGATTTGGGAGCTGGAGTTAGTGTTATGACTTTTTCTCTCTACAAGAGACTCCAACTAGAAAAGTTGATACCAACTGATATATCTTTGCAAATGGCTGATAAGTCGACTACTATTCCTATTGGTATATGTGAGGATGTTCCTGTTCAAGTGGCTCATAATTTTTTGGTTTTGACTGATTTTGTTGTGCTTGAAATGCCTGAAGATGATAATATGTCTATTATTATTGGGAGACCTTTTCTTAATACTGCAGGTGCTGTCATTAATTGTAATCAAGGAAAAGTAACATTCAATATTGATGACAAAGAGCATATTGTTTATTTCCCCAAGAAGGTTGTTAAGAGCTATTGCCTGAATTTCATTGAAAATATTGAGAGCATCAAGGTTGGAGAAATATATTGTCCCATTCAAGAAAATTTTGAAACTATTATGATTGGGACCATTGCTATCAAGTATGAGGTAACATAATCACCTTGTGGAATGCAAAGTTTTGTTTCGTATAAGATTGTTTTGGTAACAAGACTTGATCAACCTTGTTAACAAAAGGATTTTAATGAACAAAATAATGTTTTCACTATGGTTATACTTGCTTTCTTTTACTTTTCTCCTTCCTAGTCTTTGCCTTTCTTTTGCTATCTTTGGTTTTGTTAGTTGTTTGCTTGTTAGTTTGTCTTAGAGCTCCTGTAGTTTGGCTTTTGGTTTGCTTTTGCTTCTTCTGAAAAAACTGTTTCTGCGAGAAAATCAATTTGCATACCCTGAAAATTGGCCAAAAATAAAGTTTCCCGAAAAATCCCAAAAAATTCAAAATAAATTTTTCCTTGAAAAAAGGGGCAGAGAGAAACCTAAAGTGACCCAGGGGGAACCCTAGGCGACCACGCCCATGGTAGGCGCGGCCTACCTGTGGGTGGCGCCTAGGGGGGTCTGGCCCACCTGGCCCCCTTCAAGGTGCCCCCACACAGCCATCTGTAACATCCTAGTTTTTATATTAAGGTGTTACTAGAAGCATGCATCATCCTTGCATCATTGCATCCTACAAGTTAAAGTTGCATCAAAAACCCTACCACCAAACCCTAACAAAACCCTAATAAAAACTCCTCTATATGGACAAGAAGGAGTTTACCTTGCTTGGCCTTCCTAAAGCTTTGTAAAAATAATATTTTCTGGTTCTATGATGACCACCTTATTAATACAAAAATTTATAAATTGGTTTCACTAGTTTTGGACTTTTTATGCAAAATTTATTAAAGTTTTGGTAAAACGGAAATTACTAAAAAGAATAAAAAAAACTAAAAGCCTAACCTAGCTGGGCCGCAGCACATAGCTTCCAGCACGCGCATCGCCTAACTAACTGGGCCGCCAGTTCCAGCCCGCCAGCACCAGCGCCAGCCCGCAGCCGCCTTCTCCCACTGACCGCCCGACCCCACCTGTCATCCCTCGCCCCCCCTTGACGAAATCGGAACCACCGAGTCCCCGTCGGCCACGGAACTACCTCGCCACCCCATCTCCATATCCAACCGGACTCCCCTAGCCAGCTAATAAATACCGCCGCCGCGACCCCCTCCTTTGTTTCCAAGCGTGCAAAAAAACCCTAGCCCCTTGTCTCCAATCTCGCTAGATCGAGCCGCCGTTAACCTTCGGTATGTTGGCGTAATCGACAACAGAATCTCCCCCTCTCCTTATTTTATTCTCTACCATGATCCTCGTGCTCGACAGCTTAGGCTCATCCTTTTTGTTCGATGTCTACCACAGCGTGTCGCCACCGATTTCTCGCCGGAGCCACGGGAGGGAAGTCATCGCCACCACCGCTCGAGGAGGAGAGGACACTATCCAAGGCTACGGTCAAGACCGCGAGGAGGATACAATCATATGTGCTTACTTCATCTTCCCCGAGGACACCGAAACACCGTCGCCGTCCACCGCTGCGCCACCCACCGCCAGGAAGGAAGGTGAGCTCGTCCTCCTCTCTCAGCCCTTAGATCTTGGATGAATGACGTAGATTAGGGCCTTTAAATCGAAGGGGTACCGATGAATCGCGTGGTGCCGCATGGCACGCTCGCGTCAGCGCGCAGCGTCAGCACCGCGTCACCTAGCCAGGGCCAACCAGGAGCTGCCACTTGTCGCGAATCCGTTAGGGTTAGTTTTGAATTGGCAGATTATATCTAAATCTTGCGAAATTCAATCGCTTGGCCAAAATTGCGTTTGTTACACTGTTGGATTCACAAAATTGTGTAGAACACAGATCTGTATTAATTTTGTGAGTTTGCAGTAGTATTTTCTGTGTAGGATTTAATATCTAGTTTGGAGTATTTAATTCATAGAAAAATAATTAGAACTCCGTTTTAGTTGATTCTTGTTGTGTTGGCTTTGTTTTTACAATGCCTAATGACTAAAATTATAAAGTCTTGCTTAGGATCTTTAGATATGTTTCGGGGATGATTAGATGGTTGGATCTCCATATGAGCCTACAAAATAAAATAAATATCCAAATTGATTAAAAATATGTAGGAAATTAATACTAAAAACATAACCAACACATTAGCAACCCAAGAAGGATACCTTGGTCAAATTAGAACACAATCTTTCATATTACCATGTTGCATGCATGCATATTATTTCTGTGGCATTATTTTGTGCAAGTTGTGATTAAATCTATGTTTGTGTTTCATTAGATTATTCGGAGTGCGCTGAGGAGTACTATTGTGTAGAGTGGTGCTCGGATCAAGGCAAGTTACACCACTTGTTCATAATTTTGTCCCAGTTTTGATTTTATGCATATGATTTCCAAATTCTGTAGTATGCATGTGTAGGATGTTCTAGTAAAATTTTCTTAGAATTATTTTGCAAGTGCGATGATTTTATAGTATACCATGAGTAGCTCTATACTTAGGATTTTCCCCCTCCTAATAGGTCCCCCTGTTTTTGCTAAGTCCTTGTTATGCTATATATATAAAGTACCGTTGGGGGGTTCGAAAGACAAGGAATTCTTCTAAGTATAAAGTCTCTCTTGAGCGATATTTTCCTTCTCAAATCCACTTCAAAATAAAAACTAAGTTTTCTTCTAGGCGGAATGGTTGTTCGGTCAACGTGTGAGATTTTGGTGGAGGACGGCCGCAGAGGAATCAAAGAAGCCTGCCATGTTTCAGAATTCAAAAGCTTCCAGTGCAACCACAATACATATGGCTCTGTCTTGGCCTAGTACTTAGTGGGATACCTCACATGGGTACCAACATTTGGAGGTTCTTAGCACGGTTGGATCCAGAAGGTAGAGGGGCTACTAAGGGAAAGCCTCGCCATGGTCTTGTCTGTAAAAGGACTTGATCGTGGATTGTGGGTAAAGTGCACAAACTGTCGAGAGTATTGCAATCTGATCGATCAGCCGTGTTCACGGAAATAGAACAACATTGAGCATCTGAAGGATGGAGCCTCTGAAGGATCTTCCTCTCTGTCTTTCAAATCTTAAAGTTTTCTAAAAACCAAAGGCGTGAGTCATATCGCTATTGGGAGGGTTTTGGGAACTTGGTGAGTAATATCCAAGTGTTAGGTTGTTTGGACACTTGGTGAGTAATATCCTCGTGTGCCATTCGACTATATATTACTTAAGCAAATGTTTACAAAGTAGGGAAATTCTCTCTCCTTTTCCATACTTAAGAAAATTAGCTTTGATCAAATAAACTGCATAGCCTAAACTAGCCTTGCATGTAGAGTTAGTCTTTTTCTTTCCTTGGTGTAATTTGCCAATACATTCAAAGTATTGACCCAACTTGTTGGCTGCACGTCTTATGTGCAGAATCCAAAGATTGAAAGGTGCGTAGGGATCGCAAGTTTACACTCAACAAGCCTGGGGCGTTGATGGACTCAAGCTGCTTTATGTTTCCACTGTTATTTTGAGCTAGCTTAATGCTAAGAAAATTTGTAATAATTTTATACTCTGGATTCTTTGTGTAATAATGACTATGTGTTTTACATGATAGTCATCGACTGTGAGTGCTAGCTATTGATCCAGGGACTAGCATGTAAATCACATGGACTTAGGATTTTTATTGATCCAAGGTCACAACACCATCTTCTTTCTCTCTCCCGAAAAACACCGGAAAACTTGCTCAAGCTCTAGTTCTTGCTGCTCTTGCTCGTGATTTTCGATCTCCTTGCTCAGCCCATCTTTGCTGCTGATTTTTGGAGGGATTGCTCATTGGTATGTGCCTCCTCCACTTGTCCAATTAGATTTGTGATTGGTAGATTGTATCTTGAGTACTTTGCTGCTATAGGTGACAGGTTGTGTGACCTTGCATGCTTGTTCTATGCTTAGAGATTTCATTTTGATGCATGTGTATCCCTCTAGCAAGTTCCTACAGTAATTTCTCATCATTTATCAACTTTGAAATCACTTGGTTTGATGTTTGTCTAAAATTTTCAGAATAGAGTGGTCATGGACAACCACACATTTGGAGATATATTCGAGAGTGATGCACCTAGAAGGACAAGGCCTTCAAGATCATCCTCCCATGCTAGGCCCTCATACAATGAGGATCTCATCACTCCGCGTTTTGGCGACGAGGGAGATGAGGGGGATGCGCACCCCTCCGCTTTTCCTTGCCAAACCTTCTTGCGGGCTGCTGGGATTTTTGATGAATTTATGACCTTGGTTCGGAGGGCTGGTCTAACAAGTCTTATGCAGGATGAGAGCATGCAATATGCTACGCTCACTAAAACATTTGCGGAGAGCTTCTCCTTTCCTAATAGCATGTTTAGTCCAGATGTTTCTTTCAAGATTTATGGCAGGTCTTACCATATGACGTTGAAGAAATTTTGTGAGGCTCTGGGACTTGGAACAGCTGGGTCAGCAAAGAAGATTCCATCTTAACCCGCTGATTTGTTGGAGCTTTACCGCGGGATAACCAATTATGATAACCGTAGGGCTCAACCGGGAAATATAAGAAACATTGAGCTTCCAGCCATCAGGTACTTCACTTATTGCCACTAGTGTTCTTTGTAGGGAGAATACTAGAAATATTTCTAGCTATCATTTGGACTTCCTAGCTGCTGCGCTCAACAATGATACCAAGTACAATCTTGGTTCTCTCATTGCTCGTCGTTTAACTGCTAAGGAACCCATTTATGGGGGAGTTATTGCTATGCGTGTTGCTACTGCCTTGGACATTGCTGTTGATCCAAATGATACAATTTTGGCTCCTCAGAGGCTTGATCTTGCTTCCATGAAGGCGCACCACTTTGTCACCAATGGCTCTACCCTTGAGAACTTGGTCTATAAAATGTTGTTTATTGACGGGTAAGAGAGAGAGAGATCCCTCTCCCCCAAACCACTTTGTTCAGTATTTCTCAGGGAACTTTGTCAAACTCCAAGGAGGAGATGGATGACAAGATGCACCCTCTTAGCTTCTATGGACACTTTCAGGAGGAAGCACCCTCGTATGACCCCGCTGTACACTACACTAGAGAGTCCTCGATCTCGTACCAGGACGAGGGAGCCTCCTCGTCGTACTATGGAGGTGCATCTACTTGGGCACCATGGTATTGAGCCCCACTTAGGCCAAAATCCTAAGCTTGGGGGAGGTATACCGACATCACACTCATCTATATATCATGTTCGGTTGGTTCTTTGTATATCCATCGTTTCGCTTTCTTTTTGGTTCTTGTTGCTTCTTTCTCAAAAACACAAAAATACTAAAAATATTTTCGTTGTTTCTCTTGGTTTGTTCCTTTGCTTTGATTTGCCTTAAAAGAAAAAATCCAAAAAGATTTTGCTTTACTTGGTTTGTTTTTGCTTTGTTGGCTTGTTTGAAAAATCGAAAACACCAAAAATATTTGTTGTTCTTCTTTGGTTTTTTGAGTTCTTTGCAGGGTTCAGCCGTCCTCAGTGGATTTTGGTTTTCATGTTATTATTCAAGTCACACAAGTGAAGGGTGTAGGGGTTCGTAGCATGGAAAACAAAAAATTTCTACCGCATGAACACACAATCAAGATCTAATCTATGATCAAGCCAAGTTCTATCTACTAGATTGTAGCAACGAGTCGATAGAATACTAACCCTCGAAGATCCAAAGCGGTTAACGAGAGCAGATTCTCGTGGGTGATGTAGTCGTACACTTCCGATCTCAAGATCGCGTAGACGATCCTTCCGACGCTGCGTTCCGGCAGCGCTTCCGCAGTCGGTCACACGTTCGGTACTCGATGAAGACCTTCCTCTCCCTTGTTTCGGCAGGCAGCGAAGGTTGTAGCACTCTCCTCGCGATTCCGGCAGCACGACGGCGTGGTACCGGAAGTAGAGGGGAGATCTCGCAGGGCTTCGCCTTAAGCCGGAGCGATTATGGTGGACTATGAGAGAGCCTCGGTGATCTAGGGTTTAGACGCACCAAGGGGAGAGGTGTAGCCGGCGGCTAGGGCTTGGGGAAGCCCTAACTCGGCGAGTTGGGAGGAAACCCTAGGTGGCGGCAGCACTTGTGTGGAGGCGCCAGGAGCTAGGGTTTTGGTGTAGGGAAGAGGGGGCACCTCTGCCCCTTCTTTTATAGGTGGGAGGGAGGCGGCTAGGAGGAGGGAGTCCTCCTCCAACTCCTCCTCCTTGGCCGGCGGGTGGAGGGAGTGGGACTTCCTCCCCAAGTAGGTTTCCTACTCTCCCTCCACCAAGCAAACTTGCCGTTTGACTTTTCAAATTGGCGTTTGACTTTTCAAACTAGGATTTGATTTATCCCTTTATTTTGCTCAGCGATGACACCTAGTACATGATGCAACCATTCCAACTTGTCATGACACATTCATGTACCCTTCCCCTCTGGAGTGCCGGACCTTCTGGAACCTTCCAGAACATTCCCGATGAAAACACCGGAATCATTCCCCAACTCCGAAACAGGACTTTCCTTATATGATCTTATTCTCCGGACCATTCCGGATCTCCTTGTGATATCCCGGATCCCATCCAAGACTCCGAACAACATTCGGTCTCTTACTCATCATTCCATAACTACTCAACAACATCGAATCCTTAAGTGTGTCTCCCTACGGTTCGTGAATTATGCAGACATGATCGAGACACTTCTCCGATCAATAACCAATAGAGGAATCTGGAAATTCATATGGCTCCCACATATTTCTACGATTACTTTGCAATCGAATGAACCACTTCAATACGATACCAATTTCCCTTTGTCTCACGATATTTTAGTTATCCGAGGTTTTGATCGTCGGTATCTCTTCATACCTAGTTCAACCTCGTTACCGATAAGTACTCTTTTCTCGTTCCCGTGATATGTGATCCCTTGTGAGCCAGTCACATGCTTGCAAGCTAATTGGATGACATTCCACCGAGAGGGCCCAGAGTATATCTATCCGTCATATGGATAGACAAATCCCACTCTTGATCCATGTGTTTCAACCCATACTTTCCGAACACTCAATGCCACCTTTATAGCCACCCAGTTACGGTGTGGTGTTTGATGTCATCAAAGCATCCTTTCGGTGATGGTGATAAGCATGATCTCATGGTCGAAGGAATTAGGTTACTATGTATCAGAAATCTTATAGCAAATGAACTATATTAAATGACTTGATCTTTATGCTACGCTTAACTATAGGAGTATGTCCATCACATCATTCTCCTAATGATATGACCCTGTTGTTAATAACATCTCTATGTTCATGATCAGGAAACCATGATCATATATTAACCAACAAGCTAGTTTAATAAGAGGCTTTACTAGGGACTTTTTTTATGTTTACAAATCACACAAGTATTAATGTTTCCGGTTAATACAATTATAGCATGGTATGTAAACATTTATCATAAGTATGAAGATATGATAATAACCACTTTATTATTGCCTCTTGGGCATATCTCCAACAGTCTCCCACTTGCACTAGAGTCAATAATCTAGTTTCAAACCTTTGTGTATTCAACACCTATGGTTTTCTGGTGTCGTATATACACGATTACTAGTGGTCAACTGATCTCCAGATCTGACACTTCCAGTTCCGTGTGTAATTGCATGTCTTTGCGTCTCTATGCATCACTGATTCTATAATGAGATGGCTTTGTATAAATTTGGTCCTTTGGTGAGACCTTTAGTTCTTTGTGGTTTAAAACATGTTGATAACATTGTCGTATAATATATCTTCATAGTATTATCCCGTTGTGAACTACACCTAGTTTGATAATAAACTAATGGACACAAATGCCCTCTTTAGCTGCTATAATAGCAGTTATATACTTAGCCCTTTTGTTGTAGTATCTGTCACAATGTCTTAACTTTGTAACTCATCCAATTCCATTATGGAACTTACTTTCCATTATATTGTGCCACCCTTAGTTTAGATTGAGATAAACTTAATTTGTACTTTGTGACAAAACTAGTATCAATGTAGTACTTTTACAATGAACTAACCATCTATTTGTCACTTCTACAAATAATATACTCTTAGTTCTTCCAAAAGATCATAAGAATATCCTTACTATTGTCCAATGATCATCTTATGAATTATTCTGGTATATGCTCACATTATTTGTAGTATAGGACATATCTGGATTTGTACATATCACAGTATGATTGATATAAATACTCTTTGTGATTTCATACATCAAGTATCAATCTATACTTGAATCTTTGTTTCACTTACCAAGTGTCAATACACTTGAATATATCATCAATATTGAACTCATTCAATCCTTTCTGTGCAACAAGAACCTTTCTTGTAGTTTCTATATTGAACTCATTCAATATATCATCTATGTACTTTTGGCACAACCATATTAGCGTCTATTGATGCCAAATATTTGGGTTTTGCCTAAGCCTTTCATCGAGATGAAATTCTTATCTTGTGTCAATAAAAGATACATCATTTCCAATCAACAATATGTCTTCTACATAATGTATTAGAAACATGTCTTAGCGCTCTCACTTAAATTCTTGCAAATGCAAGTATCTTCATCGTCTCCGACGAAATTAAACTCCTTTAACAGTTTCATCATAGTGAAGATTCCAACTCCGCGATGCTTACTTCAACCATTGAAGTTTGCATATGCTTTCAGCATCCTTTGAATTAACAAAACCCTATGGACCGCGTTATGCACATGTCCTAGGTAACAATTCTATTAGAAGAACTTGTTTTGTTTATTCTACTACCACATAACAAAATTATATGTAGTGGTTGCTACATTAATCCGTCTAGACTAAATATCGCTATGAAAGATCAAATCTTGTCATGGTCAACCTTTGAACATTGTTGTGAACTCTTTCCCAACATGTCGACTATTTCAGAGATGTGAAACATCCATGTCTGTTTTATAGATCCAAATACAACTATAAGGTCTTACACCTTTCTCGAGGGTCCTTCAAGTTCAAAACTTGATTTTTCGTGTATGGAACTATCACGGATTTTATGGCTTCAAGCCATTTTATGGAGTCAGGGCCCATCATCGCTTCTTTGCATGTAGTCTGTTCATTATTTAAATAATGATTCAACCCTCAAATCTTGGTATTTGATTGTTTACCTGACCTACTTGGTTTCAATAGGAACTTAGATCTCCGTGACCACAACCTTTGAGGCACGTGAGCCATGATCATTGTTGCTGCCTCCGGAACACTTTTCGGTGCTGCGCAACTTTGCACATATAGCTAAGGTTGATGGGGGAATACCAATCGGGGTATACCCACGAAGCGGATTCGCCAGCTGGATCAAGCCGACTAGAACCTAGCCCTGAGCGGGTCGACTCGCCAATATGGCGAGTGGCGTATACTCGACCCAGGCGACTGGCGCCGACTGGAGGCCCAATGTAGCGACTCCAATAGAAAGCCCACCAAAATACTTGTAAACCCTAACTGGCTGCATATATAAAGCCACCAGGGGCACCCCCACGGGGACATCATATTACATGCTCTCCCACAATAGATTAGATCTAGTCTCTCCCTCCGCCTACGGCGGCTCCCATGTAAACCAATCTATGATCATATACTGGATTGATAGCAGGACGTAGCGATCCTCCATCGAGGGGACGTGAACCTGGGTACATCGTGTGCCAATCTCGCTCCCGGATTCTCCTACGTCGCCTTGCTCCCTCTACGTAAGCTACCCCCAGTAGCATCTTCCGTGCAATACCACGACAGTTGGCGCCCACCGTGGGGCAAGCGATGCTTGGAGGGTGATAATTCGGGCGAGATCCTTCATCAACATCAGCAAGATCTCCATCACCTAATTCATCTGCGCTGCCGTCTTCAAAGTCAAGGCAGATGACCGAGTCTGCGAAACGTGACCATGATCCAGGTAAAACGACTGGCATCAAGTGCAACAGGAAGCTTTTATACAGAAGACGATTGCGAGCAATCCTCAACTCAGCTGATCGATCGGTAAAGTGCTATTTTCCTTCATTATTTAAATTACTCCCGTGATCCAGATCGATTGCTAGTGTGAAAGACTATTTCATGTCTGGTTTTACTGATTGAGATATTTAATTACTCGTGGATACTAATCTCTACCTGCAATTTATACATGATTGAGTAATTAATTATTTGAGTGCTGGAGGACCAAATCGATCGCGCTGCACGTCTGCACGCGAGAAGAATCAAGTCTTTGGCGAATTAAGCAGGGCACGCGAGCATGTACGTACCGCTAAAGCAGGCCCAGCTCACTCGGCAGATTACGACGACTCCGTTCTACAAAGGTTTGAAGATCTCGTCGTTTAATCGATCGCGCTACTGCAAACCGCTTCGACTTTCTGTCTTCACGGCTGCGTACTACTTCACCAGCGACGACTCGGCTATGGCCGATAATTCTCTCCTACTCAGTCTTGTTTTAAATATTTTATTCATATACTAATAATCTATTTACTAAATGCATGTTGATGCGTATGTGCGGACTCGCTCGGGGACTCGTCCGCCGCGAACTCACCACGGTCGCGGACTCACCATGTTCGATGAATCATCCATCGCCGGCTCGCTGCGATCTCGCCACTCCCCGCGCTCTAGACAGTGGCACTCGTTGGTCGCCTGACCTCGGCACTCGTCATGCTACCGGCTAAACGAAGCGTCCACTTCGTCAAAGCGTGATCCCCGTCCGCCGCGTCGACTTCGCCATAGCGCGATATCCGTCCGCCGCGTCGACCCCGTGTCTGCCGCATCGACATCGCCATAGCGCGACCTCCGTCCGCCGTGTCGACCCCGTGTCCGCCGCGTCGATATTGCCATAGTGCGACCTCCGTCCGCCGCGTCGACCCCGTGTCCGTCGCGTCGACATGGCCATAGCGCGACCTCCGTCCGCCGCATCGACCCCGTGTCCGCCGCGTCGACATCGCCATAGCGCGACCTCCGTCCGCCGCGTCGACATCGCCATAGCGCGACCTCTGTCCGCCGCGTCGACCCCGTGTCCGCCGCGTCGACATCGCCATAGCACGACCTCCGTCCGCCGCGTCGACCCCGTGTCCGCCGCGTCGACATCGCCATAGCGCGACCTCCTTCCGCCGCGTCGACCCCGTGTCCGCCGCGTCGACATCGCCATAGCGCGACCTCGGTCCGCCGCATCGACCCCGTGTCCGCCGCGTCGACTCTTTTCGGCTACGTCGAATGCGTACGCTGCGCCTGCTAAGGGACCTTCATCGTCCGAGTCGCCAGAGAGGGTCGCATGCCACGCTGCATGGACTCACCACTGGGCGTCTCTTCCCCCCGGGAAAAATCAATTCTCTTTTGTCAACCTTTGAAAGAGCGACTCGCAACGGCCAAGTAGTGCGGACAAGGACTCGCAAACCGAGCCTCGGTTCGTCCACGAAAAACGCTAACCGAGAGCCATCATTGGAGTCGTCTTGCTCGACTGGCCTTCCGGGCCAAGACAAATGGCAGTGCTACACAAACAGCACCATGTCCTCCTCAACCTTATACAGCGCGACTCGCACGGCTAAGTACTACGAACAAGGACTCGCAAACCGAGCCTTGGATCTTCCAGGAAGAACGCCAAGCCGAGAACCATCTTTGGAGTCGCCATGCGACTGGCCCCCCGGGCCAAGACGAGAGACTCGCTAATAGAAACAGCGCAATCAACATTATCGCGGACTCGCAATCATCGCGGACTCGCCACGCTCGGGGACTCTCCCCTCGCGGACTCGCCACGCTCGGGGACTCTCCCTTCGCGGACTCGCAATCATCGCGGACTCGCCACACTCGGGGACTCTCCCCTCGCGGACTCGCTATCATCGCGGACTCTCCACACTCGGGGACTCTCCCCTCGCGAAATCGCAATCATCACGGACTCGCCACACTCGGGGACTCTCCCCTCACGGACTCGCAATCATCGCGGACTCGCCACGCTCAGGAAATCGGCGCTCGCCGGTCGCTCGACCTCACCACTCGCCATGATCGGCAGCAAAAACTACTATTTTCAGAATATGCATCTCTAAAGAGCCTCGAGTCGCCTCTACAAGCCAACTCGAGCCTCGGGGACTACTCCTAGGCATGTTGTGTGTACACGTGGTTCCACGACCGCGTCTCGTCCTCGTCGACTTGCCACCGCAGACTCTCCACTCGCGTACTCAACGCACCGTGGACTCGCCACCGTGGACTCTCCCTCGCGTACTCGGCGCGCTACAGACAGCGCCACTCGCCGGTCTCCCAACCTCGCCACTCGGCACGCTCGGGGACTCAGCACTCGCCGGTCGCTCGACCCCACCACTCGCCGCGCTCGGGGACTCAGCACGCTCCATGTCCGGGGACTCGCCGCAATTGGCAGCTTCACCGACACTCTGCGTCTTTTGCCAACTGGCCATCACCGACTGGCTCACGCCGACCGCCTCCCGCTTCACGTTTCTTTTCTCTGTTTAGGAGCTCGTCGCCGATTCGCCACGACCCATCGTCAAGACTCTCCGCGCCCTGCCTCAAACCCGCGTCGAATCGACAACGCGCTCGGGGACTACTGATGGGGGAATACCAATCGGGGTATACCCACGAAGCGGATTCGCCAGCTGGATCAAGCCGACTGGAACCTAGCCCTGAGCGGGTCGACTCGCCAATATGGCGAGTGGCGTATACTCGACCCAGGCGACTGGCGCCGACTGTAGGCCCAATGTAGCGACTCCAATAGAAAGCCCACCAAAATACTTGTAAACCCTAACTGGCTGCATATATAAAGCCACCAGGGGCACCCCCACAGGGACATCATATTACATGCTCTCCCACAATAGATTAGATCTAGTCTCTCCCTCCGCCTACGGCGGCTCCCATGTAAACCAATCTATGATCATATACTGGATTAATAGCAGGACATAGCGATCCTCCATCGAGGGGACGTGAACATGGGTACATCGTGTGCCAATCTCGCTCCCGGATTCTCCTACGTCGCCTTGCTCCCTCTACGTAAGCTACCCCCAGTAGCATCTGTCGTGCAATACCACGACAAAGGTTCTTTTAACCTTATCAAAGTTCTATTGTCCTCCCACTTAACTTTTCACGGAAAGTTTCTTTCTCAAAGAAACTTGACGTTCTAAGCGACAAACACTTTTGTCTCCGGTGTTATGGAGGAATACTTAACAGTTATTCGAAATAACATACAAAGACAGGTTCATCCGACTTTGGTTGCAAACATCTTTCTTATGCAAAGCATACCAATGTTTACAAAAGGACAACTTGGGTTTTATCCCAAACCATAACTTTATATGGTGTCATTTCAACGGATTATGATGGAGCTCTTTTCAGTGGAAAAACGGTAGTCTCTAAAGCTTTTAATCTTTAAAATATAATGGCAGTTTTATGAATTACACCTTTGATCTTACCATGTCAAACAAGGTTTAGTTACATATCTCGAACGCTCCATACTCTTATGGTGTTTCGGGAAATGCAAATCCACGGAACGATTCCTTAAATCTTAGGTATTATGCTAAACTTGTAACTCAAATATCTTCCTTTAGGATCTTATCATAAACTATTTATATTCTTGTTACAATGATTTTGCACTTCATCTTGAAAGTCTTTGAACTTTTCAAATGTTTCATACTTCATCCTTATTAAGTAAATATTCATATATTCACTCAAATTTTAGGAGGAAGCATATGAAGTTGAAATCCATCGCTCTTGACTACACATAATGGACTTCATACAACAATATGTACAAGTTCTAATAAGCTAGTCATTCGTTCCCTTTTGGCCTATGAACGAAGTTTTAATTATCTCTAGGAAAGTTTCACAAGCGTCATTTGATCAAAAATCAAAAGACTCCAAAATTCCATCCACATGGAGATTCTTCATGTTTTCTTTCCAACATAATTTAAACGGTGATGTCACTTCCTAAGTGATCTTTCAATCAATTTGTCTTTCGACATTTTTAGCACTAGTTTTATGGATGTGATTTCTCCAACGAGATTTGTAAATCATCCATCTTTTATGGATTATGGAAATTATTTGAACAACCCTTTTGTTCTCATAACACCTGATAAAACAAATTTTGAAGGCAAGCTTTGATGTTTAACAAGCAGCACAATAACCCTTTATTTGTTCTCGATGAACATCATCACATATTCTTTTGCTAGTTACTTAGGCCATTGTAGTTCATGAATTCTGTTGTTTCGTATGACGATTCATACCAACAAATTCAGTATCCAATACTTAAGAACCACATTATTTGACAAGCAAAGAATACAACCATAACACGTATATCCTTTCTATACCTAAACTGAACAATTCTAGTCTTTTCTTTTCTGCCATATATTTATGAGATTCTCTTTCAGTATTTCTTTTTTTTGTTTGAAAGAATCTATCAATATCAATAGTGGAGTCATACACATGACACATAGTCCAAAGCGTGTATAGTTAAATACCAATGTCTTTGGACTTGCACTTTGAAGTAGATCACCATCATCAAATGTTTGGTGTTCTTTCAAATTCCTTTCTTTAGTAATCTCTTGGTGTAGTAAACATTTTACCTACATCAAATATTCACCCTTATCATGGAATTATCCATGATCAAGATACTTTTAGCTTATAACGATGAATCGCGAGTATAATGTTGCTCTCCAAAACCTTTTGGAGGATTAGGACAACTAGTGTCTCCAACCTTTTGCAAATTCTCATCAAACATGAAAACATGACTTTTACCATATTATACTCTATCATGTTGCAACCAAAACTTCGTTTCAGATATCACAATATCTTCCACACATCATGGTTTCTGAAACAACTCTTTCAGATCCTAGATAACCTTGATATTAAGACAATCCTTTGAATATCAAGAATCATGGAGACAAACATGATACTCATACACTAACACTTGGAATTGTCACTCTTGATTTAATACCAATTATTAAACTTCATGGAGTAACCGGAACTTACTGAAAGTTCGCAATAGGAATTTTAAACTTTAGATCAACACTTCAAAACAATACGATACCAGTTCGTAAAGTAACTAACTAGAATTCTATAGTTCTATCATCTCAATTATAACTAAGCGCAAGGTGGTAAACGGATGCCAATGACTACAACAATTATGCAAATTCACTTTGATTTAATTTATGATAAATAGTGTTTAACTTTTAATCATATTGCCGTTGAACTCCCACTCAAAACAATATCCCTCACATTGTTTTAGTGATCACACGAACCAAATCCACCACATCAAAACCGATCATCACGAGAGTTGATGTAGCTTCAATGGCGAACAATCAACATGTTCATCATATCTCCTATATGACTCATGCTTTACCTTCCGGTGATCCGTGTTCCGAGACCATGTCTGTACATGCTAGGCTCGTCAAGATCAAACCTTAGCTTCCGCATGAGCAAATCTGGCTTGCTCACGTTGTATAAACTCGCAGAATCTAACACACCCGATCATCACGTGGTGCTTCGAAACAGCGAGCTTTAGCAACGGTGCTTACTAAGGATGAACACTTTAAAACTTGAAATTGTGTGCTTGAGGGATCATATTATAATGCTACCGTCGTGAACTAAGTAATACAAGATGCATAAAAGGATTAACATCACATGCAATTCATAATATGTGATATGATATGGCCTTTCTTCTTGTGCTTCCGATCTCCATCTTCAAGCACGAACATGATCTCCATCATCACCGGTGTGGCGTCAAGGTTAATGGCGGCGCTTCATGGTTGTATTCCACCATCATCAACTATTACAACTACCTTGAATAATAGACACGCATGACTTAATGGAAACAACCATATGGCTCCTGCCGGTTGCCAACTTACAATAAGGAACATTGCATACATCATATATAATCACAATCATGGTCATATCACATCACAGCACACCCCTGCAAAACAAAGTTAGACGCCTCTAATTTTCTTTGCATGTTTTATGTGGTTTGGGGCTTTCAATAAGTGTCGTTCTAACTTACGAACAAGAACCACAACATTGATACTAGTATTGTCAATCATCCGTTGTAAATTGAATCTTAACTATGTTGGGAGAAACAGGCACCCGCAAAGCCACTTATGCAATACAAGTTGCATGTCAAGCGTGGAGCAAGTCTCATGAACGATGTCATGTAAGGTTAGCCCGGGCCGCTTCATCCCACCATCCCGCAAGATGCAAAGTACACAAGAAGCAATCGACAACAAAAGCATCAACGCCCACAATGAACATTGTGTTCTACTCGTGCAACAGATCTACATATAGACACGGCTCTGATACCACTGTAGGGGTTCGTAGCATCAAAAACAAAAAATTTCTACCACATGAACACACAATCAAGATCTAATCTATGATCAAGCCAAGATCTATCTACTAGATTGTAGCAACGAGTCGATAGAATACTAACCCTCGAAGATCCAAAGCGGTTAACGAGAGCAGATTCTCGTGGGTGATGTAGTCGTACACTTCCGATCTCAAGATCGCATAGACGATCCTTCCGGCGCTGCGTTCCGGCAGCGCTTCCGCAGTCGGTCACACGTTCGGTACTCGATGAAGACCTTCATCTCCCTTGTTCCAGCAGGCAGCGGAGGTTGTAGCACTCTCCTCGCGATTCCGGCGGCGTGGTACCGGAAGTAGAGGGGAGATCTCGCAGGGCTTCACCTTAAGCCGGAGCGATTATGGTGTACTATGAGAGAGCCTCGGTGATCTAGGGTTTAGACGCACCAAGGGGAGAGGTGTAGCCGGCGGCTAGGGCTTGGGGAAGCCCTAACTCGGCGAGTTGGGAGGAAACCCTAGGCGGCGGCAGCACTTGTGTGGAGGCGCCAGGAGCTAGGGTTTTGGTGTAGGGAAGAGGGGGCACCCCTGCCCCTTCTTTTATAGGTGGGAGGGAGGCGGCTAGGAGGAGGGAGTCCTCCTCCAACTCCTCCTCCTTGGCCGGCGGGTGGAGGGAGTGGGACTTCCTCCCCAAGTAGGTTTCCTACTCTCCCTCCACCAAGCAAACTTGTCGTTTGACTTTTCAAATTGGTGTTTGACTTTTCAAACTAGGATTTGATTTATCCCTTTATTTTGCTCACTGATGACACCTAGTACATGATGCAACCATTCCAACTTGTCATGGCACATTCATGTACCCTTCCCCTCCGGAGTGCCAGACCTTCCGGAACCTTCTAGAACATTCCCGATGAAAACACCGGAATCATTCCCCAACTCCGAAACAGGACTTTCCTTATATGAATCTTATTCTCCGGACCATTCTGGATCTCCTTGTGATATCCCGGATCCCATCCAAGACTCCAAACAACATTCGGTCTCTTACTCATCATTCCATAACTACTCAACAACATCGAATCCTTAAGTGTGTCTCCCTACGGTTCGTGAATTATGCGGACATGATTGAGACACTTCTCCGATCAATAACCAATAGAGGAATCTGGAAATTCATATGGCTACCACATATTTCTATGATTACTTTGCGATCGAATGAACCACTTACATACGATACCAATTTCCCTTTTGTCTCACGATATTTTACTTATCCGAGGTTTTGATCGTCGGTATCTCTTCATACCTAGTTCAACCTCGTTACCAATAAGTACTCTTTTCTCGTTCCCGTGATATGTGATCCCTCGTGAGCCAGTCACATGCTTGCAAGCTAATTGGATGACATTCCACCTAGAGGGCCCAGAGTATATCTATCTGTCATATGGAGGAAAAATCCCACTCTTGATCCATGTGTTTCAACCCATACTTTCCGAACACTCAATGCCACCTTTTGTCACATCCCAAGATTTTCCAAATCTTGTAATGTGAAAAATAGGGTGAAAAGAAACTTTTTGTTTCTAAATGGAAAGTTAAAATCCCATCTTGAACAAACTTCAAATAAAGTTTGAATTCAACAAAATCCAAATCAAGGGAAATGCATTCCTCTTAAAATGTATCTGGAAATTTAACACTTGGAAAATAAATCCAAACCCTAAACCCTAAGCCCTAATGGAATAAAATAATTTCCAAGTTATCTCCAAACCTATGGATTTGATCCATATAAAATCTTGTCAACAAACATTTACAAATGAACAAGAAAGACAAAAAAAATATTAAAACCATAGTAATTGGTTTCACCTAATTTGGAGCCATAGATAAAATCTTATGAATTTAATAAGATAAGGAAAAATAATTCCCAAAGCTAATAAATCCTTATCTAAAATCCATACTAAATGGTGAGCAAATAATCCTAAAGATATTTAAAAAGATAAATAAATATCAATTAAGATTTTACAAATTGAAATCACCAAGTTTGGATCTCTAAATAAAAAGATATGGATTTTATAAGATGAAGAAGGAAATATTAATTAAAAAATATTTAAAGACCAAATCAAATATTGGCCTAATCCATTAAGCAAATGGAATGAATTGTAATCCCAATCCAAATAAAATAAAATGATAAAGAATTTCCAAAATAAAATAAATGACTTAGACCAAATCCTATTGGAATAAGACAAACCCAAATTTTAAATGATTAATAAATCTTATTAAATATCCTCCAAATAATTCAAGATGAATTATTTTGACACCCAAACAATCAAATAAAAACCTACTGAAAGGATTTGGAAAGTTTTAAGAATTTAAATGGAGATTTAAAAATATTAATAAATCTTATCTAATTAAAACTAGAGCCTATTTTTAATAAATAAAAGACCCCAAAAATGAATAAGGTTTTATTCGAAAATTGACACCAGATTACAATACTAATCAGTATTTAAACCTACACAAAATCTGGAAAAGTTTTGAAATTAAATGAATGTTTGAATTGGCCAAACAAAATCAAATCAGAATAAAAGAAAAGGAAAAAGAAAAACAGAAACAGAACAAAAAAAAGGGAATCAAGCCGACCCAGCCCAGCTATGCCCACCTGGCCCAGTCCAGCCCCGTCCCTCTCTCCCCGCGAGAAAACGATTCGCACCCATTTATAAGCCCGCAAAGACGCTGCCTGGTGGACCCTATTCCCTCTCTCTCTCACGCTGCCAAGCGGACCCCACCGCCAGCTCACCTCGTCGTCAACCCGCGACCAGTTCTTCCCCCGTTCCTGCCGTTGACTCCTCCGATTAAATTCGCCGTAACGCTGCGTTTATTCCTCGCCGTGACCACGCGGTATTAATCGCCTCCCTCTTCTCTCTCTTTCCCCCAGACGCCACCCCACCGGAGCCACCAGGCTGCGATAATTCCGCCTTGCATTGCCACTGTCTCCGGCGAGTTCCGCAAACGATTCCGGCCAGTAGACACCGCCCCTCGCCTCCTCGACCACACTCACATACTTCCCAAGCCCTGGCGCATCTCTCTGCATCCCCAGCTCGCTCGCGCGTGCCTCACAGCGCCGGCAACGACGTCAACTGACAGCACCGCCGTCTGCAAGCAACTCCGGTGAGCCTCATCGCTTGAACCCGTGCGCGCCTCGACCAAAGCCTCATGCCATTTTGTTCGCCTGTGCCTTGTGAACATCCAGGTGCTCGCCATCCACTCGCGCAGGACCCGTAGGCTCGCCTTCGATGACGACAGCAAGCATCGGACGCCGACGACAACTACGGCAAGGAATTCCGGTTGATCTCGAGCGCCCCTTCACCAGACAAGAACACGTTGAGCATCGGCGAAGTGCAGAGAATCTGGTGAGCTACCCCTCTCTCCCTCTAGCCCCCTGTGTCTCCAGCAACCTCGCTGCCAGAACCAGCACCGCCACCTGCCGCTGCCAGCGCCGCCACTAGTTGGCAAGCGTGCTGCGCGCCGTTGGATTTTGATCCAAAGGACGCGATAGAATCTTAGCCGAAGGGGTATCGATCGATCTGCGCCGTGCGATGTTAGTTAAATCCTACGGTCTGAATTGTTGATCCAACCGAATCGGTACCAGCGAATTAAAACACGCCACGTGTCTCTGTTGTTTTGTTTAAAACAGATTTGATCTATTAGATATGTGATTTTGTAAATTCTATAAATTTTAATCTACACGTCCAATTTTTGCAAACTTTATATCAATGGATTCAGAAAAACAAGCCCTAGCCAATCATGCACTTTGTTTAGTAAAAAGCTTCTGGTAAAATGTTTGTTTTTGCAGAAACTTGTGTATGCATGTTTAGAGTATAGAAATTGTTCTAAAATGATTTTGAGGATAAAATCTTTGACAAATGGTGTGTTTTGAACCTACTGACCATAGGAAACAAATTGTAGTTTCAAAAATGTATTTGGTGAAGCAAAATAATAAATCTTTGATTTAAACCATTTCTAGTCAAATAAAAATATGGTTTAATTTTTAAAAATAATTTTTGAGGAAAACCTTTGAGAAATGTTTTGGAAATAAAATCTCTGACCCTAAACACAAGGTTATATGGTTTCAAAACATATTTTGTGAAACCTATAGAATTTTGCCTTATTAAAAGCATTTCTTCACCACATAAAATAATGACTTAGTCTAAAAATGGTTTATGAAGTAAAATCTTATACAAATGATTTTGCCACTTTATAAAATGACCATTAGGTGTTTTCAAATGTTTATGAACCATTAGAAACCACTCTTCCAAATAAAACAATCTTTAGCATGCTTGCATGCATTGTTTTGTTATTATTATTTTATGTGATGAATTGCTTGAATGGTAGATTGAAATGTTGTTTGCTTAATTGAATTGTAGTGACTTGAAGTTTGTGATTGTTGCAAAGACAAGGAGTGAACTTATACCCTCTACCAAAAAGGCAAGTGGTGCTTCATACTTTTGTTCCATTATTTTCACTATGCATTAGTGATATTTCTAAGTAAGACTTGCATGGAATTTTGCTAAGTATAAACCATGCTATGGGAAATCCTAGTAGATGAAACCTTAGTAGAAAATTTCCTAAGTTAAGATTCCTATTACTTTCATGCTTAGCTTAGCTAATAGAAAACAAGGGTGGAATATATATTCATACTATGGAAAATTTCTAAGTCTGAGGACTTGTGTTTTGTTTAATAAAACAACTAAGTGAATGAATCATCTGGGTGGAATGGAAGGAATGGTTTGTGTTGAGTGGTTAACAAGGCCCATTTCTATGGTTTACCTTGTGTATCTCACTTGTGTATTGCCACCCATGAACAAAGAGATTTGAGATGTCAAATGTTGAGAAGCTTCAAGTGCAGCCACTTGGCAATATGGGATCTGCCTGGATCACATAGGTTGCTAGAACTTAGCCATTTGGACAGTTGGTGGTAGTGGGAATGATAGGTTGGAGCGCGTCCATTTGGTCTAAGGGAAGGCTTCTGAAAGATCTTGTCTTGGTGAAACCAAGTCTTGTGGGGAAAGTGCACCACCTCTGCAGAGTGAAAAATCTAAGTACTTAGCCATGTCCCTGGCAAAGGACAATTTGAGCATCAAGACATGGAAGCAATCAAGAATCTCAGCATCCAAATTTCTAAGTTAAAAGCTTGTGGTTGAACAAGGGTTGAAGGATCACCAATTTCTATTGGGAGATGCCTTGGGAAAGATTATTTTGTCAAAGCAAAAACTTAGTGTTTTCAAATGATAAGGAAAATCTATTTTGAGCAAAGCAAGCTTAAGATCCACTTAGCCAAATGCATATAGATGATAGACTCCACTATATTACCATAGTATCACTTGCCAATACAATTCAAATGTATTGACCCTTGTGGCTGTAACTTGTTATGTTGCAGGTTTGTTTGATATTAGTGAAGTTTAATGATTAGGATTACAAGTCTACAACCAACATGTCTGCCTGTGGCACTTTGAAAATGAAGGACCCCATGTTTATAGATATTCTGCTGCAATGTAATGTAATAGCCAAATGAGCTATGTAAGATGTAATAAATTATGTTATTCCTGGTTATAAAGTTGTATTATGACCTTTGTTTCTTGATATTACATCTTAATTGTGGATGCTAGCTATTGATCCAGGGACTAGCATTGTAAACACATGGATCTCTACCTTGTTAAAGGTTGGGAACCTTACACCTTTATAGCCACCCAGTTACGGTGTGGTGTTTGATGTCATCAAAGTATCCTTCCGGTGATGGTGATAAGCATGATCTCATGGTCGAAGGAATTAGGTTACTATGTATCAGAAAGCTTATAGAAAATGAACTATATTAAATGACTTGATCTTTATGCTACGCTTAACTATAGAAGTATGTCCATCACATCATTCTCCTAATGATATGACCCTGTTGTTAATAACATCTCTATGTTCATGATCAGGAAACCATGATCATATATTAACCAGCAAGCTAGTTTAATAAGAGGCTTTACTAGGGACTTTTTTATGTTTACAAATCACACAATTATTAATGTTTCCGGTTAATACAATTATAGCATGGTATGTAAACATTTATCATAAGTATGAAGATATGATAATAACCACTTTATTATTGCCTCTTGGGCATATCTCCAACAAAGGGCAATAATGAAGATTAAGACAACTTGAGGAGTGGTAAGAGGCTGGTAACGAACTCTATTTGTTTCATTTTTGTACATATACTCATCATTGTGAGCATGCTTAGTCTATTCATGGTAAGGAGTGTGTTACTGATGGATTCTTAGTAGTTCTTTCTTGTCTATGATTAGCTCCAGCTTGCTAATAGTTTGTAGCATGTCATATGAATGTTTGCTTGCATTGTTTTATTCATATTTTGGTATGATATTGTGGTATCCTCCTCTGGAAGTTTCATGTGAATCGACTTGGCACATGCTCGCGCATGCATATGACTAGTCAATAGTCAGTAAGCCTCGATGATTTATTTTGTCTCAGAGTTCTTGTATCACTTTCATGCCATAATTAGTCCTGTTTTGTTGCAAGCATGATTATGATAGTTATTGCTCTCTCGTTTGTCGCTCCCTCTCTATTGCTAGCCTTCACTTGCACTGAGTATGAGCTCTACCTGTGTTTCCAACTCCCCAAAACCAATATGGCCAACTGTGTCCACCATACCTACCTATTAGCATCGTTTGCTATTTCAGTGCATATTCTATATGCCTTGTTTTCTTCCAAATAAAATGTTTGTCTGTTTTGAGAAAGTTAGTTAGTAAAGCTCTCACGAACTTGATGGCACACTTTATTCCTTGCACTTAATAATCTTGAACCATTATGACCTGTCCATGAAAGTTATATGCTTGCAAATTATATGTTGGGAGTCAGCAGAACCGTGCTGCCACGGGAAACGCTTTCTAACACTTTTTGGATATCTTATCTAGTTGATACTTTGCTCTTTTATTTGCGGATGTCGACGGTATGAAATAAAAGGGGAGCTTGTGAGTTCATGGAGTATATATATTGTGTTAGAGAAACGCCTAGGCCGCTAGCCTAAGCCATGCCTAATCATGGTGGAAACTTGCAGCACCACCATAATAAGCATTCTGTGAAGCATACTCAATAAAAAGCTATGCACATAGTAAATAAAAAGATCGCTGAGATGCTCATTGTCTGCTTGCCTTGTCATTTTGATCACGGGATAGCTCCTGTATCATGTGCAAGGGGTACCCAGTTGGCGGTTCTCCATGATATGCATGTATTTACAATGACAAGAACTTGCAGGTGACCAAAGTTGAGTAGCATGCGGAGCGGCCCTCGTACTCAAGGGACATTGGATTTCCAGTTTATGGTCTGTCAAGCATATAACTTAGATTGGACCTCACTTTCACCTTAACCACATGAAGATGCCTATAATAGGGGCAATGAGAGCTCAAAGCTAATGAGTACCTTCCTTTCAGCATTAGGAAGCCTTTCAAACTTTTCAAAACCGTTTTCACAACCTTGTTGAGTCACCACTTATTCTATAAGCACCTTCTTGAGAGCATAGTTGTCGTTCTTGTGTTTGTTCCAAAACTTGGTTAATTATGTCATGACTTTGATGTTTGTATCTCTGATATATTTACTTCTAGTATTCACTTGAACTTCAGAGGTGCCTCAGCATTTATATTGTGCTCTACAAACAAAGGCAAGCGAGATACCACTCTATCATACCTTACTATGAGCATTGCAATGTTGCTTATGTTTATGTTCCATGCTACTTATTATTATTGAGTTGGTTTCTCTTTATAGCTTGCAATGATTATTGAGTAGACTTGGTTGCATACTTCTTATTATGAATGGTTTAAGCATCTACTCCTGTGCTGAGAATATATACATCATATGAAGTAAATGTGTTCGTGAAAGTTCTTTTATCGCACTCAGTTTTCAACTGAATTGCTTGAGGACAAGCAATAAGCTAAGCTTGGGGGAGTTGATACGTCCAAAACGTATCTACTTCTTCGAACACTTTTTCTATTGTTTCTCCTCTAAACTTGTGTGATTTGGATATAACTAATACAGACTGACGCTGTTTTCAGCAGAATTACCTTGGTGTCTTGTTTTTGTGCAGAAAATCAACTATTAGGAAAAATCCCGAAAAATATGTCTAAAACTATATTTCACCAGAAGACCCACGGAGCAAGACGAGACGGAGAAGGGGCCTGGGGGTCCCACACCCCTGCCAGGCGCGGGCCCACCTCTGGCCACGCCTAGGGGGTGCAGCGACCCCAGGCACCCCCTCGGCCTCCCCCCTGTGCCTATAAGTTGCCTCTCGACCTAAAAACCGAGGGGGGGTTCGATAGTTTTCCAGAAAGATTTCCGCTCCGCCGCCGCCACCAGAAACCAAGATTTGGATCCAGAAACTCCGTTCTGGCACCCTGTCGAGACGGGGAATTTGGAGAGGATCATCGCCATCGTTATCACCAACGCATCTCCATCAACCACCGATGTTTCCCTCATCCATGAGTGAGTAATCCCCTACTATAGGCTTGGGGATGGTAGGAATTGGATGAGTTATAACATGTAATCGAATAAGATCTGTTAGGGCATAGTGCCTAGTATCTCTATTAGTGCTATTTGACTTTGTTGCAACTTGTTGTGCTTAATGCTTGTCACTAGGGCCCGAGTGCCATTATCTTAGATCTGAACTTATTATTGAATCATTATGATAGTATTGTTTGTGATCTTATCTGCAAGTTGTGTACACATATCATTGTCCGGATCCAAAGGCCCCAAAGTGACAATAATTGGGACAATCGGAGGGGATGGCTGTGGTGTGAGGATCACATGTGTTCATGGAGTATTAATGCTTTGCTCCGGTGCTCTATTAAAAAGAGCACCTTAATTGCCAGTAGTTCCCTAGAGGACCCGCTACCACGGGCTGGTTGTACAGAAGATGTTGTGCAAGTTCTCATTGTGAGCACGTATGACTATATTTGGAACACATGCCTAGGATTGTTTAGTACTTGGGTGCTTATTCTTATTTATCTGCAATGCCCTAGATCTTGAAGTTACATGTTTAGACTCGTCCATGCAACGCCCGTCCATCCATCCCTATGCCTACCGCACTCGAATCTCACTGTTTACTGTTACTGTTACTATTGCTCCTGTTTCACTGTTGCTGTTGCTACTACAAACTATTGCTACTGACAAACTTCTGTGAGCAAGAACTATTTCTAGGTGCAGCTGAATTGACAACTCAGTTTTTAAGGCTTGCAAGTATTCTTTGGCTCCCCTTGTGTCGAATCAATAAATTGGGTAATACTACCCGCGAATACTGTTGCGATCCCCTACACTTGTGGGTCATCAGTCACCACCTTACGCTTAGTTATAATTGAGATAATAGAACTATAAAATTCTAGATAGTTAATTTACAAACTGGTATTGTTTTGTTTTAAGTGTTAATCTAAAGTTTTAAAGTCCTATTGCAAACTTTCAGCAAACTCTGTTTACTCCGTGATGTTTAATAATTAGTATTAAATCAAGAATAACAATTCCAGTGTTAGTATATAAGTATCATGTTTGCCTCCATGATCCTTGATATTCAAAAGGTTGATTTAGTATCAAGGTTATCTAGGAGCTGAAAGAGATGTTTCAGAGACCTCATGTGTGGAAGATATTGCGATATCTGAAACAATGTTTTGGTTGAAACATGATAGAGTATAATATGGCAAATTTATGTTCTCATGTTTGATGAGAATTTACAAAGGTTGGAGATGCTAGTCGTCCTAATCCTCCAAAAGGTGTTGGAGAGCAACATTATACTCGTGATTCGCTGTTATAAGCTATAGTAGCTTGATCATGAAAATTTTCATGATAAGGATGAATATAATATGTAGGTAAATTTTTTACTACACTAAAAGATTACTAAAGAATGAAATTCGAAAGAACGCCAAACATTTGATGATGGTGATCTACTTCAAAGTGCAAGTCCAAAGATATTAGTATTTGACTATACACTCTTTGGACTATGTGTCATGTGTATGGCACCACTTTTGATGTTGATAGATTCTTTTAAAAAAGAAAGGGAAATGCTGAAAGAGAATTTCAGAAATATTTGGCAGAAAAATAAAAGACTAGAATTATTCAGCTTAGGTATATAGATGATATACATGGTATGGTTGTATTCTTTGCTTGTTAAACAATATGGTTCTTAGGTATTGGATTCCGAATTTGTTGGTGTGAATTATCATACTGAACAACACAATTCATGAACTACAATGGCCTAAGTAACTAGCAAGATAATATGTGATGATGTTTATCGAAAACAAATAAAGTGTTGTTATGTTTCTCGTTGACATCAAAGTTTGCCTACAAGATTTGTTTTAATAATTGTTATTTTGATCAGGTATTATGAGAACAAAAGATTGTTCAAATAATTTCCGTATTCCATAATAGATGGATGATATACAAGTCTAGTTGGAGAAATCACATCCATAAAACTAATACAAAAAATGTCGCAAGACAAATGATTGAAAAATCACTTAAGAAGTGACACCACGTTTAAATTATATTGGAAAGAAAACATGAAGAAACTCCATGTTGATGGAATTTTGGAGTCTTTTGATTTTGATCAAATGACACTTATGAGACTTTCCTAGAGATAATTGAAACTTCGTTCAAAGGCCAAAGAAGAACGAACGATTAACTTGTTGGAGTTTATACATATTGATGTATGTAGTCCATTATGTGAAGACACGAGTGATGGATTTCAACTTCATATGCTTTCTCCGAAAATTGGAGTGAATATATGTGTATATTTACTTAATGAGGAAGAAGTATAAAATATTTGAAAATGTTCAAAGACTTTCAAGATGAAGTGGAAAATCATTGTAACAAGAAAATAAAAAGTTTATGATTGGATCATAAAGGAAGATATTTGAGTTACAAGTTTAGGAAAACACCTAAGAGTTGAGGAATCATTCTATGGATTTGCATTTCTCGAAACACCATAGGAGTATGGAGTGTTCGAGATATGTAATGAAACTTTGTTTGACATGGTAGGATCAAAGGTGTCATTTATAAAATTGTCATTATATTTTAAATATTAAAGCTTTAGAGACTACCGCTTTTACACTGAAAATAGCTCCATCGTGATCCTTTGAAATTACACCATATGAGTTATGGTTTGGGATAGAACCCAAGTTGTCCTTTCTTAAACATTGGTATGATAGGCATAAGTAAAATGTTTACAACCAAAGTCGGATGCACATGTCTTTGTAGGTTATTTTGAACATGTCTTTGTAGGTTATTTTGAATAACCGTTGGGTATTCCTCCATAACACAGAAGACAAAAGTGTTTGTCACTTAGAACGTCAAGTTTATTTGGAAGGAACTTTTCGTGAAAATTTAAGTGGGAGGACAATAGAACTTTGATAAGGTTAATGAATCTTAGCTATATGTGCTAAGTTGCGCAGTGCCAGAAAGTGTCCCGAAGGCAACAACAATGCTCATGGCTCACGTACCTCAAAGGTTGTGGTCACAGAGGTCTAAGTTCCTATTGAACCAAGTAGGTCGGGTAAATAATCAAATGCTAAGATTTGAGAGTAAATCATTATTGTTTGACAATGATGAATCGACTACATGCAAGGAAGCGATTATGGGCCCTAACTCCGTCAAATGGCTTGAAGCCATAAAATCTATGATAGTTTCATACACGATAAATCAAGCTTTGAACTTGGAGACCCTCTGGAAAGGTGTAAGACCTATCGGTCGTATTTGGATCTATAAATAGACATGGATGTTTCACATCTATGAAATTGTCGACATGTCGGTAAAGAGTTTATTACAATGTTCAAGGAGTTGACTATGAAAGGATTTGATATTTCATAGTGATATTTAGTCTAGACGGATTAATGTAGCAACCACTACATATAATTTTGGTATATGGTAGTTGAACAAACAAAACAAAGTTCTTCTAATAAAATGGTTACCTAGGACGTGTACATGACACGATCCAAATGGTTTTGTTAATTCAAAGGATGCTAAAAGAGCATGCAAACTTCAATAGTTGAAGTAAGCATCACGAAGTTGGAATCTTCACCGTGATGAAACTATTAAAAGAGTTTAATTTCATCGAAGACGATGAAGATGCTTGCATTTGCAAGAAATTAAGTGGGAGCGCTGAGACATATTTCTAATATGTTATGTGAAAGACATATTGTTGATTAGGAATGTTGTATCTTTTATTGACACAGGTTGAGAATTTCATTTTGATGAAAGACTTAGGCAAAACCCGAATATTTGGCATCAATGTCTATATGGATAGATTGAGATGCTAATATGGTTATGCCAAATGTACATAGATGATATATTGAATGAGTTCAATATGGAAACTACAAGAAAGGTTCTTGTCGCATGGAAAGGATTGAATCAAGATTCAAGTGTATTGACTCTTGGTAAGTGAGATAAGCTCCGAGTGTTTTTGACACTTGGTGAAAGAAATCACAAAGAGTATTTTGATCAATCATACTGTGATATGTACACATCCATATATGTCATATGCTCTAAATGTTATGAGCATATACCAGAATGACTCATAAGATGATCATTGGATGATAGTAAGGATATTCTTATGATCTTTGGAAGAACTAAGAATATGTTATTTATGTAGAGGTGACAAATAGATAGATAGTTTATTGTAAAGTGTTATATTGATACTAGTATTGTCATAAAAAATACAAATTAAGTTTACCTCAATTTAAACTATGGGTGGCACAATGTAATGGAAAGGAGATTCCATAACGGATTTGGATGACTTCCATAGTTAATACATTGTGACAAATACTATAACAAAAGGTTAAGTATATGAATGTTATTGTAGAGCAAAAGAGGGCATTTGTGTCAAGTAGTTAGTTATCAAACTAGGTGTGGTTCACAGCGGGCTAGTACTATGAAGATATATTGTACGGCAATTGTATCGACATGTTTTAAAACCCAAGGAATGAAAGGTCTCACCAAAAGACTAAATTTATACAATGCCATCTCATTAGAGAATGAGTGGTGCGTAGAGACACAAAGACATGCAAATACACACGTACCTGAAAGTGTCGGATCCGAAGATTATGTTTACCACTAGCAAACATGTATATACAACACCAGAAAGCCATATGTGTTGAATGCACAAAGTTTTTCAAACTAGATTATTGACTCTAGTGCAAGTGGGAGACTATTGGGGATATGCCCAGGAGGCAATAATAAAGTGGTTATTATTATATCTTCATGTTTATGATAAATTTTTATATCCCATGCTATAATTGTATTAACCGGAAACATTTATACTTGTGTGTTTTATAAACATAAAAGAGTCCCTAGTAAGCCTCTTGTTAAACTAGCTTGTTGATTAGTAGATGATCATGGTTTCTTGATCATGGACATTGGATGTTATTAATAACAAGGTCATATCATTAGAAAAATGATGTGATGGACACACACCCATAGTAAGCATAGCATAAGATCAAGTCATTAAAGTTCGTTTGCTACAAAGCTTTTAAATACATAGTAACCTAATCCTTCGACCATGAGGTCATGTTAATCACCATCACCGGATGAGTGCTTTGATGACATCAAATGCCACTTCCGTAACTGGGTGGTTATAAAGGTGTCATTAGGTATTCTGAAAGTATGGATTGAAGCGCATGGATCAAGAGTGGTATTTGTCCATCCATATGACAGATAGATATACTCTAGGCCCTCTCGCTGGAGTGTCATCCAATTTTCTTGCAAGCATTTGAAAAGGTCACAAGGGATGTCACATCACAGTATGAGTGAAGAGTACTTATCGATAACGAGGTTGAACTAGTTATAGAGATGTCGATGATCGAACCTAGGATAAGTAAAGTATCACTTGACAAAGAGAATCGGTATCATATGTAAATGGTTCATTCAATCACACAGTCATCATTGATATATGTGGGAGACATTTGGATTTCCAGATCCCTCTATTGGTTATTGACCGGAGAGGTGTCTCGGTCATGTCTGCATAATTCATGAACCATAGGGAGACATACTTAAGGATTCGATGTTGTTTAAGTAGATATGGAATATGATTTGGAGACCGAATGTTGTTCGGAGTCTCGAATTGGATCCAGGACATCACGAGGAGATCCAGAATGGTCCGGAGAATAAGATTCATATAAGGAAAGTGGTTATTCGGGGTTCGGAAAAGTTTTGGTGGTTTAACCAGATACTTCTAGAATGTTCTAGAGGAACCACTAGTGGTTCCACCACCCCGGAAGGGGGTCACTTGGACATTGGCATGCCCTAGGGGCCAGCCGCACCAAACCCTAAAGATCCAATTTGGCAAACACTAGTAAAAGGGTTAAACCCTAGTTTGAATAGTCAAATCCTAGTTTTAAAAGTCAAACTCTAGTTTTTGGTAAGAGGGAAGACGAGATGAAAAAGGTTCCAACTCTCCCCTTGGTGGCTAAGTTGGGGGGACACGAACTGGGCTGGGAACCCTTGGTCGGTCGCCCTCACCTATATAATGAGGAGTGAGGGCGCACCCTCCCACACACACACCTCTTGCCCTTGGCGCCTAACCATAGCCGCCGCACCCCTCTCTTTTCTCCACCGCCCTGCTCCGGCTTAGGTGAAGCCCTGCAGAAATCTCTCCTCCTCCACCACCACCACCACCACCACCACCACACCGTCGTGCTGTTGGGATTCCGAGGAGATCTATTACCTACGCTGACATGCTGGAACAAGGGAGAGGAAGGTCTTCATCAGCTACCATACGTGTGACCGACTGCGGAAGCGCTGCCGGAACGTGGTGCCGAAAGGATCGTCTACACGATCTTGAGATCGGCAAGTGATCAACTACATCAACCACGAGAATCTGATCTCGTTAAATGCTTTGGATATATGAGGGTTAGTTCTCCACAATCTCGTTGCACCGATCTCGTAGATTAGGTCTTGGCTTTTCGATAGATTGGAGCTTGGTTTTATGCATTCTTGCGGTAGAATTTTTTTTGTTTGAAGGCAATGAAAAACCAAAAACTTTATACCGCAAGATCGCGTAAAACCAAGATCCAATCTACGGAAAAGCCAAGATCTAATCTACTAGATCGATGCAACGAGATTGTAGAAAACTAACCCTCATAGATCCAAAGTGTTTAACAAGATCAGATCTCGTGGTTGATGTAGTCGATCACTTGCCGATCTCAAGATTGCGATGACGATCCTTCCGACACCGAGTTCCGGCAGCGCTTCCGCACTCGGTCACACGTACGGAGGCGGTGATGACCTTCCTCTCCACATTCCAGCGGGCAGCGGAGGTAGTATATCGTCTTGGAATCCTAGAAGCACGACGGTGTGGTTATGGTGGTGGAGGAGAACTTCCTGCAGGGCTTTGCCTAAGCCAGAGCAGTCGATCGAGGAGGGAGTAGGGTGGCGGCTAGGGTTGAGTCAAGGGGGTAGGGGTGCGCCCTCTCCTCCCCTCTTTATATAGAGGAAGGTGTATCCAGGGTTCCTAGCCCTTGGCCGACTCCTCCTCCAAGTCGGCGGCGCAAGAGGGGAAAGGGGGGAACTTACCCCCCAAGTTCCCCTCTTTCCATATTAGGGTTTTGCCCCAAAACATATGGTGTCTGGTTTGGACCCTTGGGCTTGGTGCGGCTAGCCCAAAGGCCCTCGCGGGAATTCCATAGCCCAAGTGGCCCCTCCCGGGGTGGTGGTCCCACTGGTGTCCCCTCTAAAACATTCTTGAAGCTTCCGGTGAAAACACCAAAAACATTTCCGAACCCCGGAAAATGACTTTCCTTATATGAATCTTATTCTCTGGACCATTCCGGATCTCCTCGTGATGTCCTGGATCCAATCTGAGACTCCTAACAACATTCGGTCTCCAACTCATATTCCATATCTACTTAAACAACATCGATTCCTTAAGTGTGTCACCCTACGGCTCACGAACTATGTAGACATGATCGAGACACCTCACCGATCAATAACCAATAGCAGGACCTGGAGATCCATAATGGATCCCACATATTCAGCGATGACTTCATGATCGAATGAACCATTAACATAAGACACCGATTCCCCTTGCTGCGTGATACTTTATTTATCCAAGGTTCGGTCGTCGGTATCTCCATACCTAGTTCAACCTCGTTACTAATAAGTAATATTTACTCGTACTATGATGTGACATCCCTTGCGAACTAGTAACATGCTTGCAAGCCAATTGGATGCCACTCCACTGAGAGGGCCCAGAGTATATCTATCTGTCATATGAATGGACAAATCCCACACTTGATCCATGCGCTTCAACGCATACTTTCAGAATACCCAATGCCATCTTTATAATCACCCAGTTACGAAGTGGTGTTTGATGTCATCAAAGCATCCATCCGGTATTGGTGATTAACATGATCTTATGGTCGAAAGATTAGGTTACTATGTATTTGAAAGCTTGTAGCAAACAAAATTAATAACTTGATCTTATGCTATGATTACTATGAGTGTGTATCCATCACATCGTTCTCCTAATGATATACTCTTGTTATTAATAACATGCAATGTCCATGATCAGGAAATCATGATCATCTATTAATCAACAAGCTAATTTAACAAGAGGCTTACTAGGGATTATTTTATGTTTACAAAAACACACATGTATTAATGTTTACTCTTACTACAATTATAGCGTGAGATATAAATATTTATCATAAACATAAAGATATAATAATAATCATTTTATTATTGCCTCTTAGGTATATCTCCAACACTAAATTCAAGCGATCAATCATGCCTCGCCTTGGCAAAGGGCGAGCGTGACATGTGTGTGTGGCAGCAAAGTATTTTGCTGGCGCGTCTCAAAAGAACCACTGCGCTGATTTTGGCACAAAGGCATTATGGCTTTCCACCGACGAGATCAAGCGAAGTAAAAAAAGAAAGGCATTACATTACCACCACGCCCATGCACTCACATGTCACGGTGCAGTTACTACTAGACTGCAGTCAAGTCCACTGCATCGCTCATTAATCCGCAGCACACTTTAGTTCTACATGAAGGATGGTGTCAGATACAGAGAATACCTAATTGAGCTATCCCTCTTTTTAGATGTAGTTGAGCTAGCTGTGTGTGAGCCACACGGCCCTAGCAAGTGCCTGGGGAAAATACATAGTGAAACAACAATAATAAGTCAAGCTAAGGCCAGAGCAAAAGCCTCGCACTATGGCAAGATGCCCAAGTTAGCACACATTTGTAAATTGTTTTTGCATTGAGAATATCGTCTCATTTTTTCATTGATGAGCAAATTTTGTGAATAGCACCAGTTTTATTGATCTTTTTCCCACATTTCTGATGCCCTATACATGTAACAGAAGTTCAGAACTACTATTAGAGCATCTTCAAGGGTACCAAAAATTTATCTGAATTCCGACAAATGTTATTCTCTTAAGGTTGTATGGAACAAAAGGCGGTGTGCGGGGCCAGATCTAGAAGGATGCACATTCTCGTCTTGCCAAATAGGGTGATTCCCTGAGGTGCATGTGAACCCTTGTGAAAATCGTTCATAATTAAGATACATTAATAGAATGAGATTTTTCATTCAACTCTTCTTTCCATGCATACATCTAATTACATTAGGTACGAATATCTAAATAAAAAGTTGTTCTAATCTATGTATTGAATTTGTTTTCCATGATAACAAAATTGCATCATTTTTCCAAACTAATGAAAATTATTTTGTATTACTCCCTCTGTACCAAAATAAGTGATGTAACATTGTATTAATATGCATTTATCTCAATACTAAAATCTGTCTAAATACATGAATATCTAAATAAAGTCGTGTCGCTTATTTTAGGACGGATGGAATAGAATGTAATCTAATATAACTACTTTGACCCTCAAGAAGTTACCGAACTAGTATGTACGTAGCCACCAGGAGAGAGGCGACTGTGGCTAGCAAAAACCCATCTATGGTTCGTCCCCCTCGCCGGCAACATCGTCGGTCCTCCCTGCCTTTGGTGGCTCTAGGGATTTAGAGGTGTGGCGGACCACGGACTCTCACCGACGCGAGATTTTCGTTCTTTGTTGAGCCTGTTTTCGGTGTATTCTTCACGATGTTGAGGTGACAACTATGTTCTAAATTCAGAATAAGGTTCTTCCCACTCTATCCTTACTCCTGTGGTACATCAAAGCTCGATGAAGAGCGCGTGTAATCATTTGTCCGATGGATCTCCTAGGATCCATTCTGTTTTCATGTTCATTGGTTTGTTCTCAGTCGACCTAAGATTGTTATCATTGGCAATGATTGCTGCTCTACTGCGTTGGTTTTTTGTGGCCTTAGCCCGACGCTACTAAGACAAGGTTTGTCCGGCTCCGGTGAAGGAGGAGCAAGGAGGCCTTCTGCTCGCACTAGTGTTTGTCGTCATCACTAGGTGGTCTGGTGACCTACTTATATTTCTTTATTACTTTTAGATTTTTTATTTGTTAATGACTATCAATAGATCGGTGAAATTTTGAAAAAAAATACTTTGAATTTGAGCTTTCTAGAACATAGTTTATTTTGCAACAAAACTTTCGTAAATAATTATAACCATTTTGAATAAATTGTATATGTTTCAAAAGTTTGTGTTTTCACACTCCCCCAAATATCGTGTTCCATTGTGGCGATAATATACTAGCATATTGTCTGACATCATAGTATAATCTTCTTGTGAAGATTTGTATTGTATATATTTTTACGAAATTCTACCGATCTATTAATAATCATCAATGATAGTACAAAAATATCTAAAATTAATAAAAATTATAAATAGGTCATTGGACCACCTAGCGAGGACTATAGACAATAGCTCGAGCCAAAAGCGTGTCCCATCCTCGCCCCACCATCACCAGAGTTAGGCTAAACTTATCGTAGCGGAGCTTATTGTAGAGAAACGAGAAATCATCTTACTAAGGTCATAAAAGACCAATGCATCAAAGCAGCAACCTTCGCTAATGATGACAAAGTAAATTAAAAGAGAATGACTTAAAAACAAACCAACAAACACGAAAAAGATGGATCCCTGGAAATCTTTCGGACAAACGATCCCACGCGCCATCGTCGATGCTAGGTGCACCACCGAAGCGAGGATAAAGCAGGAAGAACCTTATTCTGATTTTAAGACAAAGCCTCCGCCTCAACATCCCGAAGAAGTCACTGAAAATAGACTACACAAAGAATGAAAACTTCCCACCAACGACAGGTCTTCAAGACCCTCGGACCATCGAAGATGGAACGGACGGGCGATATCACTGGCGAGAGGGACGGAACTCTAGATAGGTTTTAGAAAGCTCCCGATCACCTCTCTACTGGCGGTTATGTATGAGTTTGGTGCCCGTATTGTACATATATTCTCGACGATTACTTGAATTGTTAAATACTCCCTCCGTCCCAAAACTTTAGGCTTTTTTTCAAAAGTCAAACTACATAAAGTTTGACTAAATTGTTAGAGAAAAATATTAATATTTACAATATAAAATTAATACCTTTGATACATCATGAAATATATTTTCACATGGTATCTATATAATATTATAGTTTTTCTAAAAGTTTGGTCAAACTTTTCTTAGTTTGACTTTTTCAAAAAAATATAAGTCTTAACATTTGGGACGGAGGTAGTACTTTATGTTGTCAGATAAACCTTTGTATTGTAGCCCGCGCAGATCACTTTGCTAGTTGCAACCAAGAATATAATCAAATGCAAGAATATTTACATACTTTCTCCGATCCATATTAATTGACTTTAATTTATCAAAATTTGGATAAACCTATATACTAAATAGTGTCTAGATTTAGAAATCTAGACACATTTGAGTCAATTAATATGGGCCGGAGAGAGTAGTGAAATTAAATGTAAGCTGCACTTACAAATTTCCTTCTTCTTTTTTGTCCAGGGAGTCCAGTTTCAAATTGTGAAGCAAATGTTGATTGGACCATAATGGGCCTAATCAGAATCAAATGGAAATGTCGCAACGGCTCTCTCACCACTTCCAAATCCACCGTCTCTGCAGGTTCCCCTCGCCCCCGGAAAAGACTTGCAGGTTGCGAGCGCATTGCTAGTACTATATAATCACATCTTCTCCCACCCGTGCGCCCTTCCCCTCTCGCTTCGTTCTCCAGGCTTCCCCCCTCTGTTTCCTCTGTTCTGCTCTGCTCTTGAGCTCCCCGCCTTGATCTCGCGCAGTTCTTGCAAAGGCGTTCTATTGCTGGCCTCCTCGCACCTCGGCGTGCGCGCGGCGTGAGCGGGGACGCGAGATGGCCGACTGGAGAAGGAGGTCCATTGCCGGCGGACCGTCGCCGTCCGGCGCCTTGCACTTGGATTTCTTCTACCGCCCGAGCGCTGCCCGCATCCCCTTCCCGTGCCATGGAGGTACGTAGGTGCCGAGGAAACGATCGTGTCCTGTTCTTTCTTGTCCGTGCGATGGTTCTTGGCTTAGACTGCTGTTTCTTTGATTTGCAGCCGGAGGCACCAGCGAGATTGAGGCGGCGATCAGGTCGACGCCGGAGTGGACGTTGGCCAACGCGTTCACGGACGATTCTTGGTTTCTTGCAGCCGATGGCGATAGCAAGATGGCCCTGGCGTCGCCGGCGACCACGCACGAGGCGTCCCCGTTGCAGCCGCGGCAGCGTCAGGTGAGCTCCCCGTGCGTGTCGTCTACTCCACTACCGCCGCGTTTTGGATTGTTGCGTCGTCACAACTGGATTTCTTGGTTTCTTGCAGCCGGTTGGAACGGCGGCGACTGGAGGAGGTGGGTCGGGCTCGCGCCGCCAGCTATCATTTGACGACGATCATGTCGTCGTCTTCTTGGACTACGATGAAGGTGAGTTTCCCAGGAAAGAATCAGTTTTCTGTTATTGCCTTATTGGCTGTAAGGTTCTCGATGACGGGAGTTCGGTTTCATCGTTTCTTGCAGCCGGCGAGGAGAGGAAGAAGGAAGTGTCGCTATTGTGCGACGAAGTTTTGGACGAAGAGGATGACGAGGATGAGGACGGTGCGGACGATGAGGAGGAAGAAGAGGATGACGAGGATGAGGACGGTGCGGATGATGAGGAGGAAGAAGAGGATGACGAGGATGAGGACGGTGCGGACGATGAGGAGGAAGAAGAGGATGACGAGGATGAGGACGGTGCGGACGATGAGGAGGAAGAAGAGGATGACGAGGATGAGGACGGTGCGGACGATGAGGAGGAAGAAGAGGAGGAGCCTCAGGGTCAGGGCCCGGTAATGTGCCTTGACTGCGGGATCCTGGTGGCGTCGTTGATGCTCGTGCCGTGCCGGCATGTCTGCTACTGTGCAGTCTGCTACCGCAAAGCTGGGTGGATCAACGGCCCAGCAGGGGTGCCTTGCCCGGTTTGTGGTCAGATAGCTGAGCGGGCACACCCTCTGTAAGAAGAAGTCCAGGTAAGGCAAAGCGCCAACTCTGTTCCTGCTTCAGTTTGGGCAGCCTAAAGACTGGCTTCTGCTTCATCTTGGGTTGTTTGGTCAGAGATACGGTAACGGATCGCATTAATCGATCTCCTAATCATTTGTGTTAGAGGGATTTAGTTCATTCTTGTGTGCTTAGTTCATGGAGAATCATACTATTTGCAGATTCTCACTGCGTGTGTAATGCACATTCAGCTAGCCTGATGTATCAAGAAGTGAATGACAGTGGATGCTGCAGTCCATCGGTTATGATTGATATGTAATTGGATACACTTTTTTTGACTCCTGATGAATACTCTGCAATTCTGAAATTTTATGAGTCTATCAGCCAAAAAATGCTAGTTGGCACTGTTATATCAGTTCTACTGACTATGTGAAAGTTGCTAGGAAATGTCTGTTAAGCGTCTGATTTTGTTTAAGATGTGAAAGTTGCAGTTTTAGGATTAATCAGTACAACATGTTTGAGATGTTTCAGAGGCTGGTTTCAGTTGGGATATCACCTGGTTCGGTCCGGGATTCTAAAATTCGATTTTGGACAGATTTAGGTAATCTAGGTCTGAATTTGCCTGTAAATCATCAGATTTTGAGAAATTAGGCTAACAAATTAAATGCTCTTTCAATTTTTCTAGAGTTGAGATATCACTGATCATTGAACTTTTGGAATTTTTAAACAAAGATTATGGAAAAGAACCCTTGTTCGGTCCAATTCAGCATACTAAAGGATATAGCTCTTATAACTATGTAAGCTCAGTTACAGTTGCCCCCTTCCGCATGTGGATAACATCGATAAACAGGGTATATGCATTAAGTATAGAAAACTGAATATAACTGGTCAAATCCATCAGACACTCATGTAGTACTACTACTCAAAACTAAAAGAATTTAGGAGCATTTAAAACACCAACATTGCTGTAATTATACTTGCGCCTTTTCAATGATTGTACAATACATATTTAGTTACCATGATAAATAATGCAGATGAATCAGACAGACTAATTTCAACTGAGATATGAATCATATAGATTGGTTTCAATCAAGCAGTCTAAGTTCGGTTATGATCAGATTTAGGTAATTCTGTTTCAGTTCAGTTTAGCCAAAAGGGCAGACTTTTTTGCCTGAATTTCTCTTAGATCATCTATTTTGGAAGACCCTTTAACAAAAGATAAACTCCTTTTGAATTTGACAAGAGTTGAGGTATCACTGTTTCATTATGTTTTGACTAAATGTAAACGGTACTCGTGGAAATCACCTAAGTTTTGGATTTTTTTTATCAAACATGATGTAAAAGAACCGTGCTTTTCAGTCTAGTCCTGCATACAGAAAGGCATGGCAAATTCCTAGAGTATATTAGGTCTAAATGGAACCATGCACAATCTAAGATCAATTATTGTTGCTTCCTCATGTTGAAAAGATCCAGAAACAGAGTAGATACATTAGTAAAAGAAAACTAAAGATAATTAGTTTCAAAATCATCAGAAATTCAGGCGGTACTACTCAAAATATGAAAGAACTTAGGAGCACATAAGACACCAGTATTGCTATGGTCATTTTTTTGTTATAGATGATATAATTATACATGTACTTTTTCATTGACTGTATAACACATATTTAGTTAGCATGATGAATCAGCAAGTGAATGACACTGGATATTGTGCTCCGTCAGTTAGGATTCATGCGTGTAACTTTATAAGCCTCTGTTCTGACTTCTGATCATATCAAGCAATACTGAATTTGTGAAGAATGTATAATAAAATGAACGTTAGTAAATAAATAAGTATTTTTTGCTCCACTTCCAATGATGATTACGCGACGTTGCTACCCGCTGGCTGCTGATCACGTAAGTCCAGCTCCAGCCACATAAGCAATTGTGTGATCTCATCTCTGTTGAAGAACTACAATTTCAATATGAGATATCTTTTTAAGAGAAAAGAATATTGTTTTCAGATATGTTGAGCATTTTGTTCAGGGCACCACTAGGCGCAGTTTAAATTTTCTTATTTTGGATTCTGCTATTTTCGGTCATTTGAATTTTCAGTTCGGCGGAAGGAAAATATTTGTCAGAAATCAATGCGTTCATTCTTAAGGAAACTAAACAAGTCAAATTCAACTTGCTTTACTTTGGCTCCACTACAAGTATACTGATTTATTTTACTGAAACCCTTGGAAATCACTAGAATCACGTTTTCTTAATGAAATTTCAAGGCAAAAACAACCTGGTTCTGCCTGGATTAGCATACGGAGAAACATGGCATGTCCAGGAGAAAATACAATTTAGATGGAACCAAGCAAGCTAGCTTCTTTAGTGCAGTCTGTTTGCAAGCTCAATAACTCTTGCCATGTTATGAAGTTTCCCATATGGACAGCATCCAGAAATCGAGTAGATGCATTAACAGAGCAACCTCATGACAAATGTTTTTTGCAGTTCAGACCATAACAGAGAGAGCACTGAACCACATAAACACCAACTGAACCACACAAAAATTTAGATCGCAGCCTAGGTTATTTATATGTACTGATTGCAACCCAGATGATTCCACACATTTGCTTCGGGTTTCTACAGGCTGATCATACAAGGCCGGGTTTCGGCTAAGGGCTAAGAGAAACTTGGTACTGCTCGTAGACCAAATCTAGAGAACAAGCTGCAGAACAGAGGGAATCGTACTCCAATTTTCTAAAAATTGTTATTTTTTCTTTAATTCCTAAAATAATACATAATTTTTATTTTTACAGAAATAATACGCCGTCTTTTACGCCGTAACTCTAGTTGTCTACGGCAAAGACGACTAGTGTTGCAGTCTACGTGGCCCGTAGTCTATTTTGACTGAAAGTATTATCTAATAGCCCTAAGGTTACTCTTTTGCTTGTATATCTTTGGTATAGCATATTTCCCCTTTCTCCTTTCATCGTTGATCATGTGGTAAAAATTCATCCTTTACCATTTGAGGAAAAATATTGAATAACAAGTATACTAAGATATTAGATATGAGTAAACAAATTTTGGTCCCTTCTTTCATGAGTTTACACAGTAACGAACTGTAAGAATATATTCTAAAATGTGTGAGGTCCCTTTCTAAATTTACCCATAATATGTTTAATGGTATCATACTTTTTTTGTATCATTAGTATCATAATTCATGCAAGAAATAACTGACAAAATTTGAAATACAAGAATACATGTATGTCCATAACAACATCCAAGAGCCATGTCTCTATGTTTCATTTATCCTAACAACTACCACACTAGGTTATTTTATCGTAAGTAGGCGGCTTTCGCGCTACACAATGTCATTTTTATAACAAAAGTTAAAAACTTATTTTCCGGTTTTGATAGCTAGCATTATTTTCTTTTGCGGGGAAATAGGTTGCTTTAAGAATATATGACTGGTATGCCATCCTTATTTCCTTCCAAAAAAATTTAGCATGATAATTTAAGAATAATTGTAATTATAATAAATATTTCATAAAATAATTTTCTAAAAGATATTCATGCATAAAATAACAATGGAAGTTCAAGATAGGACTAATCGTCCATGCCATAAACGATAGGTGTAATCATCATAGATGATTAGTTCCTAGACACGACGGGCCAAGTAGGATGCAACACTAGTCGTAGCCGATTAGTACCTGTCTTGTACAGCGTGAATGATGGCATATTACTTTTGGAAAAATGTAAATCATTTATTATTTCTAAAATTATCAAAAAACTATTTTAAAAACATCATACTCGGGCTTCTAATTGGGCCTTCACTGGGCCACCAAGAATACGCTCTCGATGATATGCACAGTGTGGGCATGTGTTGTCATGCCTAGTAGGGCCTAGGTTTCATGGGCCATGGGCTGATGTTCATGGGCTGGAAGTATCGGCTTATGGTAACAAAAGGGAAACATGCAAAGAGGAGAAGGACATGTAACAAGTATGAAGTAAGGAATTCTCTCTAAATTCTACTACCCGGCGGTATCTCCACTGGAACGACCCAACCCGTCTGAGCACGGACGTGCGGGACGTGCGCGGCCTCTCATCGGCATGACCAATCGGACCGACACGTTTGTTCGAGATATGCCCAAGAGGCAATAATAAAGTGGTTATTATCATATCTTTATGTTTATGATAAATGTTTACATCCCATGCTATAATTGTATTAACCAGAAACAATAATACTTGTGTGTGTTGTGAACATAAAAGATTCCCTAGTAAGGATCTTGTTAAACTAGCTTGTTGATTAATAGATGATCATGGTTTCCTGATCATGGAGATTGGATGTTATTAATAACAAGTTCATATCATTAGGATAATGATGTGATAGACACACAACCACAGTTAGCATAGCATAAGATCAAGTCATTAAAGTCCGTTTGCTACAAAGCTTTTAAATATATAGTAACCTAATTCTTCGACCATGAGATGATGCTAATCACCATCACCGGATGAGTGCTTTGATAACATCAAACACCACTTTCGTAACTGGATGGTTATAGAGGTGGCATTAGGTATTCTGAAAGTATGGATTGAAGCGCATGGATCAAGAGAGAGATTTGTCCATCCATATGACAGATAGATATACTCTTGGCCCTCTCGGTGGAGTGTCATCTAATTGGCTTACAAGCATGTGACAAGGTCACAAGGGATGTGATATCACAGTACGAGTAAATAGTACTAATAGGTAACTAGGTTGAACTAGGTATAGAGATACTGATGATTGAACCTCAGATAAGTAAAGTATCGCGCGACAAAGGGAATCGATATCGTATGTAAATGGTTCATTCGATCACAAAGTCATCGTTGAAATATGTGGGAGCCATATGGATTTCTAGATCCCTCTACTGGTTATTGACCGGAGAGATGTCTCGATCATGTCTGCATAATTCGCGAACCGTAGGGAGACACACTTAAGGATTCGATGTTATTTAAGTAGATATTGAATATGATTTGGAGACCGAATGTTGTTCGGAGTCTCGGATTGGATCTAGGACATCACGAGGAGATCCGGAATGGTCCGGAGAATAATATTCATATAAGGAAAATGATTTCCCAGGGTTCAGAAAAGTTTTGGTGTTTTGACCGGATACTTCTAGAATGTTCTAGAGGAACCACCAGTGTTTCCACCACCCCGGAAGGGGTCACTTGGATAGTGGCATTCCCTAGGGGCCAGTCGCACCAAACCCTAAAGAGACAATTCGGCCAACACTAGTAAAAGTGTCAAACCCTAGTTTTAGTCAAATCCTAGTTTGAAAAGTCAAACTCTAGTTTTTGGTAAGTGGGAAGACTAGATGGAGAAGGTTCCAACTCTCCCCTTGGTGGCCGAGTTGGGGAGGGGGGTACACGGCCTGGTCTGGGAACCCTTGGTCGGCCGCCCCCACCTATATAATGAGGGGTGGGGGCGCACTCACACACACCCCACACACACACACACCTCTTGTCCTTGGCGCCTAACCCTAGCCGCCGCACCCCTCTCTCTTCTCCACCGCCCTGCTCCGGCTTAGCTGAAGCCCTGCAGAAATCTCTCCCCCTCCACCACCACCACCACACCGTCGTGTTGTTGGGATTACGAGGAGATCTACTACCTCTGCTTCCCTGCTGGAACAATGGAGAGGAAGGTCTTCATCGACTACCGTATGTGTTACAGATTGCGGAAGCGCTGCCGAAACGCGACACCAGAAGGATCGTCTATATGATCTTGAGATCATCAAGTGATCGACTACATCAACCACGTGAATATGATCTCGTTAAATGCTTTGGATCACAAGGGTTAGTTATCCATAATATCGTTGCACCAATCTCGTAGATTAGATCTTGGCTTTTCCATAGATTGGATTTTGGTTTTATGCGTTCTTGTGGTAGAATTTTTTTTGTTTTACATGCAACAAACCCTATAATGGTATCAGATCCATATCTATGTGTAGATCTGTTACACGAGTAGAACAAAATGGTTTTATGGGCGTTGATGCTTTTGTTGTCGCTTGCTTTTCGTGTACTTTGCATCTTGCGAGATGGTAGGATGAAGCGGCCCGAGCTAACCTTACATGTCATCGCACATGAGACTTGCTCCACGCTCAACGTGCAACTTGTATTGCACAAGTGGCTTTGTGGGTGTTTTTCTTTCCCACCATAGTTAAGATTCAATTTACAATGGGCACTTGACAACACTTGTATCGGCGTTATGGTTCTTGTTCATAGGTAAGAATGGTTTTTATTCGAAAGCCCCCAAGGCACGTAAAACATGCAAAGAAAATTAGAGGTGTCTAACTTGTTTTTGCAGGGCATGTGATGTGATGTGATATGGCCATGATGTGATTGTGATTATATTTGATGTATGCAATGATCCTTATTATAATATGGAAACCAGCAGGAGCCTGATGGTTGTCTTTAAATTCGTTAAGACATTCATGTCTATTCATCATGTAATAGCTTTATTCCAAGTAGTTGTAATAGTTTTTGTTGGTGATGGACAACCATGAAGCGGCTCCATTGACCTTGACGCCATGCTGGTGATGATGGAGATCATGTTCGTGCTTTGGAGATGGAGATCAAAGGCACAAGAAGAAAGGACATGTCATATCACATATTATGAATTGCATGTGATGTTAATCCTTTTTATGCATCTTGTATTGTTTAGATCGTGACGGTAGCATTATAAGATGATCCCTCTTACTAAATATCAAGTAATAAATTGTTCGTCCTTATTAGGCACCATTGCTAAGACTCGTCGTTTCAAAGCATCAAGTGATGATTGGGTGTGATAGATTCTACGTGTGCATACAATGGGTGCAAGCCAGATTTTCACATATGGATACTAAGGTTAACTTTGACGAGCCTAGCATGTATATACATGGTCTCGGAATATAGAATACCGAAAGGTAAAGCAAGTCATATGGATGATATGATGAACATGTTGATTGTTCGCCTTTGAAACTACATCTCATAGTGGATTTGGTTCGTGAAATCACCAAAACGACTCGAGGGATGTTATTTTGAGTGGAATTTCAAATAAGTAATATGATTAAAAGTTGAACACTATTTATCATAAATTAAATCAAAGTGAATTTGCATAATTGTTGTAGTCATTGGAATCCTTTCACTGATACGTCCAAAACGTATCTACTTTCTCGAATACTTTTGCTATTGTTTCTCCTCTAAACTTGTGTGATTTGGATACAACTAACACGGACTGACACTTTTTTCAGCAGAATTACCTTGGTGTCTTGTTTTTTATGCAGAAAATCAACTATCAGGAAAAATTCCGGAAAATATGCCAAAAATTATATTTCACCGGAAGACCCACGGAGCCAAAAGTCGATACGGAGAAGGGGCCTGGGGGCCACACCCCTGCCAGGCGCAGGCCCACCTATGGTCGCGCCTAGAGGGTGCAGCCACCCTAGGCACCCCCTCTGCCTCACTCTGCGCCTATAAGTTGCGTCTCTACCTACAAAACGAGGGGGGTCGATAGTTTTCCAGAAAGAGTTCCGCTCCGCCGCCGCCACCAAAAACCAAGATTCGGATCCAGAAACTCCGTTCTGGCACCCTACCGGGACGGGGAATTTGGAGAGGATCATCCCCATCGTCATCACCAACGCATCTCCATCAACCACCGATGTTTCTCTCATCCATGAGTGAGTAATCCCCCGCTGTAGGTTTGGGGATGGTAGGGATTGGATGAGTTCTATCATGTAATCGAATAAGATTTGTTCGGGCATAGTGCCTAGTATCTCTATTAGTGTTATTTGACTTTGTTGCAACTTGTTGTGCTTAATGTTTGTCACTAGGGCCCGAGTGCCATGATCTCAAATCTGAACTTATTATTGAATCATTATGATAGTATTGTTTGTGATCTTATCTGCAAGTTGTGTACACATATCATTGTCCGGATCCAAAGGCCCCAAAATGACAATTATTGGGACAACCGTAGGGGATTGTTGTGGTGTGAAGATCGCATGTGTTCACGGAGTGTTAATGTTTTGCGCTGGTGCTCTATTAAAAGGAGAACCTTAATTGTCAGTAGTTCCCTAGAGGCCCCGCTGCCACAGGCTGGCTGGATAGAAGATGTTGTGCAAGTTCTCATTGTGAGCATGTATGACTATATTTGGAACACATGCCTAGGATTTTTTAGTACTTGGGTGCTTATTCTTATTTATCTGCAATACCCTAGATCTTGAAGTTACATGTTTAGACTCGTCCATGCAACGCCCGTCCATCCATCTCTATGCCTACCGCACTCGAATCCCACTGTTTACTGTTACTGTTACTATTGCTCATGTTTCATTGTTGTTGTTGCTACTGATAAACTTCTATGAGCAAGAACTATTTCCAGGTGCAGCTGAATTGACAACTCAGTTGTTAAGGCTTGCAAGTATTCTTTGGCTCTCCTTGTGTCGAATCAATAAATTGGGTAATACTACATGATACGTCAGAAACGTATCTATATTTTTTATGCTCCATGCTTGTTTTGTATCTACTTTGCTTTGTTTTGTCTACACTTTGAGGTGTTTTTATATCTTTTCTGGAACTAACCTATTAGCAAGATGCCACAGTGCCAGTTGCATGTTTTCTTCTGTTTTTGGTTCCAGAAAGGCAGAAAATCGATATTCTCGGAATTGGACGGGACAAAAGCCAAAGTTATTATTTTTCCTGGAGCAACACGGAACCACGAAGCAGAGCCGGAGGGGGGCCACAGGGTGGCCGCACCCCCCTAAGCGCGAGAAAGCCCTGGAGGCGCCTGGAGGGGGTGTGGGCCCCCTGGACCCCCACCGACCTTGATTCATGCGCCTATAAGAAGCCTCCGACCCAAAAACCCTAGGCAATCCAGAAGAAATCTACGAAAACCTCTGTAGCACCGCCGCCACCAAAAGGGAGATTCGGGGGACAGAAAGTCTTTGTTCCGGCACCCTGCCGGGACGGGGAAGTGCCCCCGGAGCCATCTCCATCGATCTCCACCTCAGTCTCCATCACCGTTGCTGATTCCCATGATGAGGAGGGAGTAGTTCTTCCTCGAGGCTAAGGGCTCTACCAGTAGCTATGTGTTCATCTCTCTCTATGCATGATCTTGTTGTGGTCATGACCTTTGTAATCAAGTAGATCTACCTTGCTACTCAAGTGCTTCAATAGATCTCTGCTCTCCCCATGTGTGTGAAAGTGACAGCGTGCATGCCATGGTGGCACTTAGGTTTGAGTCTACATAAATACTCTTTGTGCTTTAATAGATCTATGCTTTTCCCCACGTGTGTGAAAGTGACAGCGTGCATACCGTGTGTGGCATTTTGGCTAGATTTAATATTTGTTATGAGTTATATTTTGAGTTGGTTGTCTCTATGAAATTGTGTTGTTTGTTGGAACCATCTAGTGCTCAAGGTGACAGTGTGGGGTTCTCTAGATTGGGGAAGGCGGACTTTGAGAAGTGATGTTATAGATCTACCAATGATTAGAGTGTCCAACCGGAGAGTAGTTAGGGTAGTATCATGAAGAGAATATATTTATATGAGAGAGTGTTCACTAGTGAAAGTATGATCCCTAGGCCTTGTTTCTAAACATTGAAACACCGTTTGCATCTAGATATGTTGCATGTTTGCTTGCTTCCTTCAGTTTGCCTTTAGTCTATTCCTCCATGCCATCAGCTCTTTTCTCGCACCGTTACCCCACGTCAACAACAAGCCATAAGCTCTTTTCTGGCACTGTTACCACTTGTATTTTATTATCTCTTCGCCGAACCAGTGCACCTATATTGGGTGTGTTGGGGACACAAGAGACTTCTTGTATCTTGATTGCAGGATTGCTTGAGAGGGAATACCTTTGACCACTTCCTCCCTGAGTTCGATAAACCTTGGGTAATCCACTTAAGGGAAACTTGCTGCTGTTCTACAAACCTCTGCACTTGGAGGCCCAACAACTGTCTACAATAATATAAGTGCATAGACATCAAGCTCTTTTATGGCGCCGTTGCCGGGGAGGTAAGGTAAAAGGTACTCACATCCTATGGTGTGAGTGCTCGAAGTTATTTCCTTTAGATTCTGCAATTTTGTATTTTTGTTTCTTGTTTTCACTAGTTAGGGTTAATGGAAAACAACAACAAAATGAGAGAGCTTTATAGTATCTATCTTGAGTTAGGACATGAAGTGTTTGAAGAGAAAATTAAAAAACCTATGGAACTTTATTTTCATGCTAATAGCAATGTTATTAGTATGAATTCTTTGGACACCATTATTGCTAATGCTTTGGAAACGTCTAAGCTTGGGGAAGCTACTTTTTATGAAAATGATCTTTTTAGTTCCCCATCTTTGGAAGATAGCTATTATATTGCTTATGATGATACCAAACCTCCTATATATGATGATTACAATGATGAGTATGATATTTTCAGTCCACCTACTATTGAGGAGAAAGTTAATTGTGATTACAATATGCCTCCTATATTTGATGATTATGGTGATGAGAATAATAATGATAGCTAATTTTGTTGAATTTTCTCCCACTACAATTAATAAGAATGGCTATTCTTATGTGGAGAGTAATAATCATTTTATGTATGTGGCTCATGATAAGAATGTTTCTTGTGATAGTTATATTGTTAATTTTGTTCATTTTGCTACTGAAAGTTATTATGAGAGGGGGAAACATGGTCTTATGCATCTAAAAAATATTAAGTTTTCTCTCTTTATGTTGAAAATTTTGAAGTTGCACTCGTTTTGCTTTCCTATGCTTGTTGCTTTGTGCTTTCATAACTTGTTTCTTTACAAGATTCCTATGCATAGGAAGTGGGTTAGACTTAAATGTGTTTTGAATTTGCTTCTTGATGCTCTCTTTTAAATCAATTCATATTTCCTATGTGAGCATCTTCTCAAACTATCATGCCTAACTTAAAGGCGTTAAAGAAAAGTACTTGTTGGGAGATAACCCAAAAGTTTTCTTGAGTCTTGGAAGTTATTACTTCTGTAATGACATCTCATTATCCTTTTTGTTTGTTTTTTGTGCCAAGAATGACCTCTAATGAGAGGGAAGTAAGATTTGGGGAGTTGCTGTCCCGAAACAGATTTTTTTCCTCCACCATAGAAAATTCGTGAGGCGTCTCTGTAAGTCGTATTGAGCTGAAAATTTACGAATAAATCCCCCAGTATGTTAGCTAACTTTCGTTAGTTTAATACTTTTTTATTTGAGCAATATAAGGTCTTCGAAAAAATTGGTACCTACCTGTAGGTCTGTTTTGACAGATTTCTGCCATTATTTGCGTTTGCTTCTTATTGATTCCTTTTTGAGTTCTCTTTTGGGGAATTGAGCTTTTTGAAGGAGTTACTACTGTAGCTTGTGTTTTTAGTGAAAAGTCTTGTTGTTACAAATCTTTGCCAGAGGTCTAATATCTTTTGAATGCACTAATGTTGCTAATGAAGATTGTGTGAAGTTTTGTATGAAGGGAAAAATTTCAGGTGTAGAGAGAGAATGATGTAATGAGATGAAGAATGGAAAAAAGCTCAAGCTTGGGGATTCCACCCCGATGTCACCCCAAGAAATATCCAAGAGGTACAAGCGTCAAAGCTTGGGGATGCCCAAGGCATCCCCTTCTTCATCAATAAAAATCTCAGGTCTTTCTAGACACTTCGTTTTTATTGTTTCATGCACTGTTGTGTTGTTCTTGGAGCGTCTTAGTTTTCGTTTTTGGTTTTTTTTTGCTTAGTTTGCTTGAGTAAGTTGGTTGATCACAACACACTCTTTTGGAGAGAGACACACTCTGTTTCCATTGCCTAGAACACTCTAGTTTTCACTTTTATTGTTTTGTGAGTGTTCACTTTTGCTAGCACTGCGTTCAGCCTTAGTTTTCTTGTGCTTTCAGCTTAGAACTTTTTAGTTCTTATTTGTGGATTTGTGAGACAAGATCACTGATCTTTATTGATTATTATCTTTCTGAGTTGTTTCAAATAAGTTGATTGGTGTTGGAAAAGAGTAGAAAGCTTCATGCTTAAGTGGTACAAAAAGAAGCTTGCATTGACTGTGACTTAGACTTTAGCATGACATGCTAGGTGTTGTTTTGACCTTATGCTTAGTGATTATTATTGTAGCATGTCTTGTTTCAAACGATTGGGATTGCTTAGTGTGCCTTGAAGAAATTATGCGTTGTTTTAGCATGCAAAAGCATAGTATTGTGGTATTCTCCTTTGATGCTTTGCTTGGGTTGACTTGGCACATGCTCACACCATGTTATGACTATGACAAGTCACCATAGCCTCTATGATCATTTAGTCCTTGACTTGTAGTACCACTCTTTGCTTTGATTAGTAATGCTTTGTTGCACTGCATGATTATGGCCATTATTGCTCTCTTAGTTGGTTGCTCTCAGTCTTTTGATAGCCTCCACTTGTATGAGTAAGCTCTACTCATGCTTCCACTCCCAAGAAACCAAGTTATTCCAAAGTGTCCACCATAAACTCCTATGCATGGTGTGTTACACCATGATTCTTGTTTTCAGCTATCTTCCAATTAAAAACTATTTTGTTATGTGAAAACTTAGTGATTAAAGCCCTCACGAACTTGATGTCACACTTTATATTCTTTGACCCTAATATACTTGAACCATTATGTCTTATATGTTGTATATGCTTGCACTTATACGTTGGAATTAGCAGAACCATGCTGTCATGGGGAACGTTTTCAACATGGCACTTGTACTTTGTACTCGGTTGATATCATGCTCTTTTGTCTATGGATGTCACCAGTGTGAAATAAAGAGGGAACTTGTAAGTCCATGGAGTTTGTATTTTGTGTTAGAGAAACGCCTGGGCCGCTAGCCTAAGCCATGCCTAATCATGGTGGAAACTTGCAGCATCACCATAGTGACATCTATGAAGCATTCTTCTTATAAAAAAGAGACACATTGAGAAAAGAGAGAAGAGAGAAAAAAGCACCATATTCCCATGGTAAATAAGAAGATTGTTGCGATGCTCATTGTCTGCTTGCCTTGTCATTTTGGTTATGGGATAGCTCCTGTATCATGTGAAAGGGGTACCTCGTTGGTGGTTCTGTATGATATGCAAATACTTACAATGATAAGAACTTAGAGGTGATTGAAGTTGAGTAACATGAGGTGTGGCCCTCGTATTCAAGGAACTTGAGATTGCCAACTTATACTTCGTCAAGCATATACTCCATCTTTGTTCACTTTAACCTTAATCACTTCAAGATGCTTATGATAGGGGCAATGAGGGCCGAAAGCTAACAAGTACCATAATTTTTGGAAGCTCTTTTTGACACTTGAAATCCCTGCTCTCTTTAAAAAAGGTCTTTCTTCCACCATTATTTGAGTCTCCACCCTCTACCTTTAGGCACCATTAAGAGAACATAGTTGCCATTCTGTGTGCAGTGTCCCAAAACTTATTGATTGATGCATATTGTGATATTACTTGTTCTTGTGCTACTTGTTTCTAGTTACCCTTTTGAACTTTGAAGGTGTCATATGCATCTATTTGCTACTCTATGAGGGACAAGTTGATTGCCACTATGCCATGTTTTTATATGAGAAACAAACAAACGTTTTTCAATGCATATTATTCATGATCTTTGTTTGTAGCTTGACATGTTGCTTGCATAGTTACTATGTCCTATCGTTAGAACTCCATCTTTCATGCACATGTTTAGAGTTCTTTGATCACAGCTTTCAATGCTTGCAAATGGTTTGATCTTTATTGTGAGGGTGCATGTCACCTCAAAAATTATTCTTTTTATCACTTACCTACTCGAGGACGAGAAGGAGTTAAGCTTGGGGATGCTTGATACATCGGGAACGTATCTATAACTTTTGATGCTCCATGCTTGTTTTGTATCTACTTTACTTTGCTTTGTCTACACTTTGAGGTGTTTTTATATCTTTTCTGGAACTAACCTATTAACAAGATGTCATAGTGCCAGTTGCCTGTTTTCCTTTGTTTTTGGTTCCAGAAAGGCAGAAAATCAATATTCTCGGAATTGGACGGGACAAAATCCAAAGTTATTATTTTTCCCGGAGCAACACGGAACCACGAAGCAGAGCCGGAGGGGGTCCACAGGGTGGCCGCACCCTCCTAGATGCGGGCAATCCCTGGAGGCGCCTGGAGGGGGTGTGGCCCCCTGGACCCCCACCGACCTTGATTCCTGCGCCTATAAGAAGCCTCCGGCCCAAAAACCCTAGGCAATCCAGAAGAAATCCACGAAAACCTCTATAGCACCGCCGCCACCGAAAGGGAGATTCGTGAGACAGAAAGTCTCTGTTTCGGAACCCTGCCAGGACGCGAAAGTGCCCCCGGAGCCATCTCCATCGATCTACACCACCATCTCCATCACCGTTGTTGATTCCCATGATGAGGAGGGAGTAGTTCTTCCTCGAGGCTAAGGGCTTTACCGATAGCTATGTGTTCATCTCTCCCTCTCTATGCATGATCTTGTTGTGGTCATCAGCTTTGTAATCAAGTAGATCTATCTTGCTACTCAAGTGCTTCAATAGATCTCTTCTCTCCCCATGTGTGTGAAAGTGACAGCGTGCACGCCATGGTGGCACTTAGGTTTGAGTCTACATAAATACTCTTTGTGCTTTAATAGATCTATGCTTTTCCCCACGTGTGTGAAAGTGATAGTGTGCGCACCGTGTGTGGCACTTTGGGTAGATTGAATATTTGTTATAAGTTATATTTTGAGTTGGTTGTCTCTATGAAATTGTGGTGTTTGTTGGAACCATCTAGTGCGCAAGGTGACAGTGTGGGGTTATCTAGATTGGGGAAGGCGGACTTTGATTAGTGTTGTTATAGCCCTACCAATGATTAGAGTGTCCAACCAGAGATTAGTTAGGGTAGTATCATGAAGAGAATATATTTATATGAGAGAGTGTTCACTAGTGAAAGTATGATCCCTAGGCCTTGTTTCTAAACATTGAAACACCGTTTGCATCTAGACCTGTTGCATGTTTGCTTGCTTCCTTCAGTTTGCCTTTAGTCTGTTCCTCCACGCCATCAGCTCTTTTCTGGCACCGTTACCCCATGTCAACAACAAGCCAGAAGCTCTTTTCTAGCACTGTTACCACTTGTATTTTACTATCTCTTCGCCGAACTAGTGCACCTATATTGGCTTTGTTGGGGACACAAGAGACTTCTTGTATCTTGATTGCGGGATTGCTTGAGAGGAAATACCTTTGACCACTTCCTCCCTAAGTTTGATAAACCTTGGGTAATCCACTTAAGGGAAACTTGCTACTGTTCTATAAACCTCTGCACTTGGAGGGCCAACAACTGTCTACAAGAATAGAAGTGCGTATACATCACTACCCGCGAAGACTGTTGTGATCCCCTACGCTTGTGGGTCATCAAGACTATTTTCTGGCACCGTTGCCGAGGAGCATAGTAGCTTTATTTGTAAGTTCACTTGGATCTATTATTGTTCACTGCTACTCCTTTCATCATGGGTAAGTCTCATGATGGAAAGTTCCCTATTTTACCATCCACTACAAGAAGAGGTACAGTCCTAAACACCTCTATTGCTCTTGATTCACCGTCTGTTATAAGTAAGCTTGTCACACCACCACCACATACTCATGCTACACACACTGCTACTATTGCTGGATCTGAAACTGCTTTTGATGCTCATGATGTTACTTCTATTGTGCTTGATGCGAGTGGTTCATTAGGTCCTTTTCTAGATGCTACTATGGCTAGTCTAGGAAATACCAAAACTCCTAGTGAAGACACTGTTACACCTGTTAGCTCACCTGAGTCTAGAGAGAGTTATGATATTAATGATGGTTACATTGAGTTCACTGATGAATTTGTTGAAGAGTGCCGAAACACACATGGTACTAGTGCTATTAAGAGTCTCCTTGTTAGACGCACCATTATGCATAAACTGTCCTCTGATCCTAAGTTTGTCACCTCTCCCATAGATATTAAATATAAAGATTATGATTTCTCTCTTGATTTATCCTATTTGGACATTGTTGAGAAAGAACCTTTTTGTGTGACTGAAAATGAGAGTGTTGTGGCTCATATGAATGAGCTTTCTACTATGAGTGCTTTATTCTCTTATGATTTTAAGATGCACAAGTATTTTGTTACTAAGATCTTCCCTTTTTCACAAAAGGAGAAGCTAGGGCTTGGTTTAATAGATTACCTCCTGGTTCCATTGATAGCCCTGATTGCTTGATTGCTTCTTTCTTCCAGAAATATTTTCCTCCCAGTGCTAGACATGCTGCTTTGCAGATACTTTTTGATTTGAAATGGGGAGAAGAAGAGAAATTGCCTGAGTCATGGACAAGGTTCTGTGCCTTGATTCATGCACATCCTGGATGTCCATTGCCTAAGAATGAGCTTCTTGATATTTATTATAATGGACTAACTGATGATTCTAGTACATACCTAGATAGCTTTGCTGATTGTTTTTTCAGGAAAAGGACTCCTACAGATGCTGAAGAATTAATGGCTAAGATAAGCAAGAATTATGATGATTGGACTTCAACTGAGCTAAATACCCCTGAGCCTATTACTCCTGAACCAGTTGTGCCTGAACCAGTTGCAACAACAACACCAAAGAAGAGGGGAGTTATTGCATTAAATGATGAAGTGATGAAAGAAGCTAAGAAATGTCTAAAGCAGAAAGGTATTAGAGCTGAAGATGTGAAGAATCTACCTCCTATAGAAGAATTATGTAAGCCAATTCCCCACTCATCTACTATTGAGGTAAACTCTCTCCAACACTTTGATGAAGGTGATATTCCTTATGGTAAGCCTCCTGGTCAATGCTTAGAGGAACTTGACATTTTTATTGTTAAACAAGGTAATTTTAATAAACAAGTTTAGAATCATTTATTGGAAAACTCTAGAGCTATCAATGAGTTGAAAGATATTGTGGGAAGAACTTCTAATAATATTAAAATGCTTTGAAAACACTTTCAAATGGTTCAAACCCAACTTGATCAACTTGCTAAGGTACAAAAGGATATGCTAGTTAATTCCGCAGGAGATAAACATGCTTATGGAATTAGAACTAGGAGTGGTACAACTACTCAAGATCCTTTATATCCTGAAGGACACCCCAAAAGAGTTGATCAGGATTCTCAACAAGTTGATAGTGGTAGTCCTCGTAAGAGAAAGAAAAAGAAACATAAGGTAGTAGAGGAACCACTTGAACCTGCTGTAGATCCTAATAGTATATTTGTCTCTGATGCTGAAACTAAGAGTGGTAATAATAATGATGCTCCTGATAAAGAGGAAGTTGAGGAAGAACCTGAGAAGCACACTAAAAACACTAGGTACACTAAGCAAGATTGTATTGCTAATAAACATGGTAAAGAATGAGAACCTTGGGTGCAGAAACCTATGCCTTTTCCAGGTAAGAAACACAAGTCAAAGGAGGAAGAACACTACAACAAGTTTTGTGAGTGGATGAAACCTTTATTTTTGCAGATTCCTTTGACTGATGCTATTAAGTTTCCTCCTTATTCAAAGTATATGAAGGATATTGTCTCTAATAAAAGGAAGATTCCTAATGAGGAGATTTCTACTTTTCTTGCTACTTACTCCTTCAATGGTAAGGTTCCAAAGAAACTTGGTGATCCAGGTATACCAACTATTCCTTGCTCTATTAAGAATAATTATGTTAGAACTGCTATATGTGATTTGGGAGCTGGAGTTAGTGTTATGCCTTTTTCTCTCTACAAGAGACTCCAACTAGAAAAGTTGATACCAACTGATATATCTTTGCAAATGGCTGATAAGTCAACTACTATTCATGTTGGTATATGTGAGGATGTTCCTGTTCAAGTGGCTCATAATTATTTGGTTTTGACTGATTTTGTTGTTCTTGAAATGCCTGAAGATGATAATATGTCTATTGTTCTTGGGAGACCTTTTCTTAATACTGCAGGTGCTGTCATTAATTGTAATCAAGGAAAAGTAACATTCAATATTGATGACAAAGAGCATACTGTTTATTTCCCCAAGAAGGTTGTTAAGAGCTATTGCCTCAATTTCATTGAAAATATTGAGAGCATCAAGGTTGGAGAAATATATTGTCCCATTCCACAAGAAAATTTTGAAACTATTATGATTGGGACCATTGCTATCAAGTATGAGGTAACATAATCACCTTGTGGAATGCAAAGTTTTGTTTCATATAAGATTGTTTTGGTAACAAGACTTGATCAACCTTGTTAACAAAAGGATTTTAATGAACAAAATAATGTTTTCACTATGGTTATACTTGATTTCTTTTACTTTTCACCTTCCTAGTCTTTGCCTTTCTTTTGCTAGCTTTGGTTTTGTTAGTTGTTTGCTTGTTAGTTTGTCTTAGAGCTCCTGTAGTTTGGCTTTTGGTTTGCTTTTGCTTCTTCTGAAAAAACTGTTTCTGCGAGAAAATCAATTTGCATACCCTGAAAATTGGCCAAAAATAAAGTTTCCCAAAAAATTCAAAATAAATTTTTCCTCGAAAAAAGGAGTAGAGAGAAACCTAAAGTGACCCAGGGGGCCACCCTAGGCGACCACGCCCATGGTAGGCGCGGCCTACCTGTGGGTGGCGCCTAGGGGGGTCTGGCCCACCTGGCCCCCTTCAAGGTGCCCCCTCACAGCCATCTGTAACATCCTAGTTTTTATATTAAGGTGTTACTAGAAGCATGCATCATCCTTGCATCATTGCATCCTACAAGTTAAAGTTGCATCAAAAACCCTACCACCAAACCCTAATAAAACCCTAATAAAAACTCCTCTATATGGACAAGAAGGGGTTTACCTTGCTTGGCCTTCCTAAAGCTTTGTAAAAATAATATTTTCTGGTTCTATGATGACCACCTTATTAATACAAAAATTTATAAATTGGTTTCCCTAGTTTTGGACTTGTTATGCAAAAGTTATTAAAGTTTTGGTAAAACAGAAATTACTAAAAACAATAAAAAACTAAAAGCCTAACCTAGCTGGGCCGCAGCACACAGCCGCCGGCGCGCGCGTCGCTTAACTAACTGGGCCGCCAGTGCCAGCCCGCCAGCACCAGCGCCAGCCCGCAGCCGCCTGCTCCCACTGATCGCCCGGCCCCACCTGTCATCCCTCCCTCCTGACGAAATCGGAACCACCGAGTCCCCGTCGGCCACGGAACGACCTCGCCACCCCATATCCATATCCAACCGGACTCCCCCAGCCAGCTAATAAATACCACCACCATGACCCCCTCCTTTGTTTCCAAGCCTGCAAAAAAACCCTAGCCCCTCGTCTCCAATCTCGCTAGATCGAGCCGCCGTTGACCTACGTTATGTTGGCGTAATCGACAACAGAAGCTCCCCCTCTCCTTATTTTCTTCTCTACCATGATCCTCACGCTCGACAGCTTCGTCTCATCCTTTTTGTTCGATGTCTACCGCAGCGTGTCGCCACCGATTTCTCGCCGGAGCCGCGGGAGGGAAGTCATCGCCACCACCACTCGAGGAGGAGAGGACCCTATCCAAGGCTACAGTCGAGACCGCGAGGAGGAGACAATCATACATGCCAACTTCATCTTCCCCGAGGACACCGAAACGTCGTCGCCGTCCACCGTTGCGCCACCCGCCGCCAAGAAGGAAGGTGAGCTTGTCCTCCTCTCTCAGCCCTTAGATCTTGGATGAACGACGTAGATTAGGGCCTTTAAATCGAAGGGGTACCGATGAATCGCGCGGTGCCGCGTGGCACGCTCGTGTCAGAGCGCAGCGTCAGCACCGCGCCACCTAGGCAGGGCCAACCAGGAGCTGCCACTTGTCGCGAATCCGTTAGGGTTAGTTTTGAATTGGCAGATTATATCTAAATCTTGCGAAATTCATAGAAATTCAACCGCTTGGCCAAAAATTGCGTTTGTTATACCGTTGGATTTACAAAATTGTGCAGAACACAGATCTGTATTAATTTTGTGAGTTTGTAGTAGTATTTTCTGTGTAGGATTTAATCTCTAGTTTGGAGTATTTAATTCATAGAAAAATAATTAGAACTCCGTTTTAGTTGATTCTTGTTGCGTTGGCTTTGTTTTTACAATGCCTAATGACTAAAATTATAAAATCTTTCTTAGGATCTTTAGATCTGTTTCGGGGTTGATTAGATGGTTGGATCTCCATATGAGCCTACAAATTAAAATAAATATCCAAATTGATTAAAATATGTAGGAAATTAATACTAACAACATACCCAACACATTAGCAACCCAAGAAGGATACCTTGGTCAAATTAGAACACAATCTTGCATATTACCATGTTGCATGCATGCATATTATTTCTGTGGCATTATTTTGTGCAAGTTGTGATTAGATCTATGTTTATGTTTCGTTAGATTGTTCGGAGTGCGCTGAGGAGTACTATTGTGTAGAGTGCTGCTCGGATCAAGGCAAGTTACACCACTTGTTCATAATTTTGTCCCAGTTTTGATTCTATGCATATGATTTTCAAATTCTGTAGTATGCATGTGTAGGATGTTCTAGTATAATTTTCTTAGAATTATTTTGCAAGTGCGATGATTTTGTAGTCTACCATGAGTAGATCTATACTTAGGATTTTCCCCCTCCTAATAGGTCCCCCTGTTTTTGCTAAGTCCTTGCTATGCTATATATATATATATAAAGTAATGTTGGGGGGTTCGAAAGACAAGGAATTCTTCTAAGTATAAAGGCTCTCTTGAGCGATATTTTCCATCTCAAATCCACTTCAAAATAAAAACTAAGTTTTCTTCTAGGAGGAATGGTTGTCGGGTCAACGTGTGAGATTTTGGTGGAGGACGGCCACCCAGGAATCAAAGAAGTCTGCCATGTTTCAGAATTCAGAAGCTTCCAGTGTAACCACAATACATATGGGCTCTGTCTTGGCCTAGTACTTAGTGGGAAACCTCACCTGGATACCAACATTTGAAGGTTCTTCGCACGGTTGGATCCATAAGGTAGAGGGGCTACTAAGGGAAAGCCTCGCCATGGTCTTGTCTGTAAAAGGACTTGATCGTGGACTGTGGGTAAAGTGCACAAACTGTCGAGAGTATTGCAATCTGATCGATCAGCCGTGTTCACGGAAATAGAACAACATTGAGCATCTGAAGGATGGAGCCTCTAAAGGATCTTCCTCTCTCTCTCTCTTTCAAATCTTAAAGTTTTCTAAAAACCCAAGGCGTGAGTCATATCGCTATTGGGAGGGTTTTGGGAACTTGGTGAGTAATATCCAAGTGTTAGGTTGTTTGGGCACTTGATGAGTAATATCCTCGTGTGCCATTCGACTACATATTACTTAAGCAAATGTTTACAAAGTAGGGAAATTCTCTCTCCTTTTCCATACTTAAGAAAATTAGCTTTGATCAAATAAACTTCACAGCCTAAACTAGCCTTGCATGTAGAGTTAGTCTTTTTCTTTCCTTGGTGTAATTTGCCAATACATTCAAAGTATTGACCCAACTTGTTGGTTGCACGTCTTATGTGCAGAATCCGAAGATTGAGAGGTGCGTAGGGATCGCGAGTCTACACTCAACAAGCCTGGGGCGTTGATGGACTCAAGCTGCTTTATGTTTCCGCTGTTATTTTGAGCTAGCTTAATGCTAAGAAAATTTGTAATAATTTTATACTCTGGATTCTTCGTGTAATAATGACTATGTGTTTTACATGATATTCATCGACTGTGAGTGCTAGCTATTGATCTAGGGACTAGCATGTAAATCACATGGACTTAGGATTTTTATTGATCCAAGGTCACAACACCATCTTCTTTCTCTCTCCCGAAAAACACCAGAAAACTTGCTCAAGCTCTAGTTCTTGCTGTTCTTTCTCGTGATTTTTTATCTCCTTGCTCAGCCCATCATTGCTGCTAATTTTTGGAGGGATTGCTCCTTGGTATGTGCCTCCTCCACTTGTCCAATTAGATTTGTGATTGGTAGATTGTATCTTGAGTATTTTGCTACTATAGGTGACAGGTTGTGTGAGCTTGCATGCTTGTTCTATGCTTAGAGATTTCATTTTCATGCATGTCTAGCTCTCTAGCAAGTTCCTATAGTAGTTTCTCATCATTTATTAACTTGGAAATCACTTGGTTTGATGTTTGTCTAAAATTTTCAGAATAGAGTGGTCATGGACAACCACACATTTAGAGAGATATTTGAGAGTGATGCACCTAGAAGGACAAGGCCTTCAAGATCATCCTCCCATGCTAGGCCCTCATACAATGAGGATCTCATCACTCCGCGATTTGGCGACGAGGGAGATGAGGGGGATGCACACCCCTCCGCTTTTCCTTGCCAAACCTTCTTGCGGGCTGCTGGGATTTTTGATGATTTTATGACCTTGGTTCGGAGGGCTGGTCTAACAAGTCTTATGCAGGATGAGAGCGTGCAATATGCTACGCTCACTAAAACATTTGCGGAGAGCTTCTCCTTTACTAATAGCATGTTTAGTCCAGATGTTTCTTTCAAGATTTATGGCAGGTCTTACCATATGACGTTGAAGACATTTTGTGAGGCTCTGGGACTTGGTATAGCTGGGTCAGCAAAGAAGATTCCAGCTTAACCCACTGATTTGTTGGAGCTTTACCGCGGGATAGCCAATGATGATAACCGTAGGGCTCAACGGGGAAATATAAGAAACATTGAGCTTCCAGCCATGAGGTACTTCACTTACTATCTTGCCACTAGTGTTTTTGGTAGGGAGAACACTAGAAATATTTCTAGCTATCATTTGGCCTTCCTAGCTGCTGCGCTCAACAATGATACCAAGTGTAATCTTGGTTCTCTCATTGCTCGTCGTTTAACTGCTAAGGAACCCATTTATGGGGGAGTTATTGCTATGTGTGTTGCTACTGCCTTGGACATTGCTGTTGATCCAAATGATACAATTTTGGCTCCTCAGAGGCTTGATCTTGCTGCCATGAAGGCGCACCACTTTGTCACCAATGGCTCTACCCTTGAGAACTTGGTCTATAAAATGTTGTTTATTGACGGGGAAGAGAGAGAGATCCCTCTCCCCCAAACCACTTTGTTCAGTATTTCTCAGGGACCTTTGTCACACTCCAAGGAGGAGATGGATGACAAGATGCACCCTCTTAGCTTCTATGGACACTTTCAGGAGGAAGCACCCTCGTATGACCCCGCTGTACACTACACTGGAGAGTCCTCGAGATCGTACCAGGACGAGGGAGCCTCCTCGTCGTACTATGGAGGTGCATCTACTTGGGCACCATGGGATTGAGCCCCACTTAGGCCAAAAGCCTAAGCTTGGGGGAGGTATACCGACATCACACTCATCTATATATCACGTTCGGTTGGTTCTTTGTATATCATTGTTTCGCTTTCTTTTTAGTTCTTGTTGCTTCTTTCTCAAAAACACAAAAATACCAAAAATATTTTCGTTGTTTCTCTTGGTTTGTTTCTTTGTTTCTTTGCTTTGGTTTGCCTTAAAAGAAAAAATCCAAAAAGATTTTGCTTTATTTGGTTTGTTTTTGCTTTGCTTGTTTTTGCTTTGTTGGCTTGTTTGAAAAATCAAAAACAACAAAAATATTTGTTGTTCTTCTTTGGTTTTGTGTGTTCTTTGCAGGGTTCATCCGTCCTCAGTGGATTTTTAGTTTTCATGTTATTATTCAAGTCACACAAGTGAAGGGCAATAATGAAGATTAAGACAACTTGAGGAGTGGTAAGAGGCTGGTAACGGACTCTATTTGTTTCGTTTTTGTACATATACTCATCATTGTGAGCATGCTTAGTCTGTTCATGGTAAGGAGTGTGTTACTGATGGATGCTTAGTAGTTCTTGCTTGTCTATGATTAGCTCCAGCTTGCTAATAGTTTGTAGCATGTCATATGAATGTTTTCTTGCATTGTTTTATTCATATTTTGGTATGATATTGTGGTATCCTCCTCTAGAAGTTTCATGTGAATCGACTTGGCACATGCTCATGCATGCATATGACTAGTCAATAGTCAGTAAGCCTCGACGATTTATTTTGTATCAGAGTTCTTGTATCACTTTTATGCCATAATTAGTCCTGTTTTGTTGCAAGCATGATTATGACAGTTATTGCTCTCTCGTTTGTCGCTCCCTCTCTATTGCTAGCCTTCACTTGCACTAAGTATGATCTCTATCTGTGTTTCCAACTCCCCAAAACCAATATTGCCAACTGTGTCCACCATACCTACCTATTAGCATCGTTTGCTATTTCAGTGCATATTCTATATGCCTTGTTTTCTTCCAAATAAAATGTTTGTCTGTTTTGAGAAAGTTAGTTAGTAAAGCTCTCACGAACTTGATGGCACACTTTATTCCTTGCACTTAATAATATTGAACCATTGTGACATGTCCATGAAAGTTATATGCTTGCAAATTATATGCTAGGAGTCAGCAGAACCGTGCTGCCACGGGAAACGCTTTCAGCACTTTTTGGATATCTTATCCAGTTGATACTTTGCTCTTTTGTTTGCGGATGTCGACGGTGTGAAATAAAAGTGGAGCTTGTGAGTTCATGGAGTATATATATTGTGTTAGAGAAATGCCTGGGCCGCTAGCCTAAGCCATGCCTAATCATGGTGGAAACTTGCAGCACCACCATAATGAGCATTCTGTGAAGCATCCTCAATACAAAGCTATGAACATAGTAAATAAAAAGATCGCTAAGATGCTTATTGTCTGCTTGCCTTATCATTTTGATCATGGGATAGCTCCTGTATCATGTGCAAGGGGTACCCAGTTGGCGGTTCTCTATGATATGCATGTATGTACAATGATTAAAACTTGCAGGTGAACCAAAGTTGAGTAGCATGCGGAGCGGCCCTCATACTCAAGGGACATTGGACTTCCAGCTTATGGTCTGTCAAGCATATAACTTAGATTGGACCTCACTTTCACCTTAACCACGTGAAGATGCCTATGATAGGGGCAATGAGAGCTCAAAGCTAATGAGTACCTTCCTTTCAGCATTAGTAAGCCTTTCAGACTTTTCAAAACCGTTTTCACAACCTTGTTGAGTCACCACTTATTCTATGAGCACCTTCTTGAGAGCATAGTTGTCGTTCTTGTGTTTGTTCCAAAACTTGGTTAATTATGTCATGACTTTGATGCTTGTATCTCTGATATCTTTACTTCTAGTCTTCACTTGAACTTCAGAGGTTCCTCGGCATTTATATTGTGCACTACAAACAAAGGCAAGCGAGATACCACTCTATCATACCTTACTATGAGCATTGCAATGTTGCTTATGTTTATGTTCCATGCTACTTATTATTATTGAGTTGGTTTCTCTTCATAGCTTGCAATGATTATTGAGTAGACTTGGTTGCGTACTTCTTATTATGAATGGTTTAATCATCTACTCCTATGCTGAGAATATATACATCATATGAAGTAAATGTGTTCGTGAAAGTTCTTTTATCGCACTCAGTTTTCAACTGAATTGCTTGAGTACAAGCAATAAGCTAAGCTTGGGGGAGTTGATATGTCCAAAACGTATCTACTTTCTCAAACACTTTTGCTATTGTTTCTCCTCTAAACTTGTGTGATTTGGATACAACTAACACGGACTGACACTGTTTTCAGCAGAATTACCTTGGTGTCCTGTTTTTATGTAGAAAATCAACTATCAGGAAAAATCCCAGAAAATATGCCAAAAATTATATTTCACCGGAAGACCCACGGAGCCAGAAGTCGAGACGGAGAAGGGGCCTGGGGGGCCACATCCCTGCCAGGCGCATGCCCACCTCTGGTCGCGCCTAGGGGGTGCAGCCACCCTAGGCACCCCCTCTGCCTTCCTCTGCGCCTATAAGTTGCCTCTCGACCTACAAAACGAGGGGGTCGATAGTTTTCCAGAAAGAGTTCCGCTCCGACACCGCCACCAGAAACCAAGATTCGGATCCAGAAACTCCGTTCTGTCACCCTGTCGGGACGGAGAATTTGGAGAGGATCATCGCCATCATCATCACCAACGCATCTCCATCAACCATCGATGTTTCCCTCATCCATGAGTGAGTAATCCCCTGTTGTAGGCTTGGGGGATGGTAGGGATTGGATGAGTTCTATCATGTAATCGAATAAGATCTGTTAGGGCATAGTGCCTAGTATCTCTATTAGTGCTATTTGACTTTGTTGCAACTTGTTGTGCTTAATGCTTGTCACTAGGGTCCGAGTGCCATTATCTTAGATCTGAACTTATTATTGAATCATTATGATAGTATTGTTTGTGATTTTATCTGCAAGTTGTGTACACATATCATTGTCCGGATCCAAAGGCCCCATAGTGACAATAATTGGGACAATCGGAGGGGATGGCTGTGGTGTGAGAATCACATGTGTCCACGGAGTATTAATGATTTTCTCCGGTGCTCTATTAAAAGGACCACCTTAATTGCCAGTAGTTCCCTAGAGGCCCCGCTACCACGGGCTGGCTAGACAGAAGATGTTGTGCAAGTACTCATTGCGAGCACGTATAACTATATTTGGAACACATGTCTAGGATTGTTTAGTACTTGGGTGCTTATTCTTATTTATCTGCAATACCCTAGATCTTGAAGTTACATGTTTAGACTCGTCCATGCAACGCCCGTCCATCCATCCCTATGCCTACCGCACTCGAATCCCACTGTTTACTGTTACTGTTACTATTGCTCCTGTTTCACTATTGTTGTTGCTACTACAAACTGTTGCTACTGATAAACTTCTGTGAGCAAGAACTATTTCTAGGTGCAGCTGAATTGAAAACTTAGTTGTTAAGGCTTGCAAGTATTCTTTGGCTCCCCTTGTGTCGAATTAATAAATTGGGTAATACTACCCGCGAAGACTGTTGCGATCCCCTACAATTGTGGGTCATCAGTCACCACCTTACGCTTAGTTATAATTGAGATAATAGAACTATAAAATTCTGGATAGTTAATTTACAAACCGGTATTGTTTTGTTTTAAGTGTCAATCTAAAGTTTTAAAGTCCTATTGCAAACTTTCAGCAAACTCTGTTTACTCCGTGATGTTTAATAATTAGTATTAAATCAAGAATAACAATTCCAGTGTTAGTATATAAGTATCATGTTTGCCTCCATGATCCTTGATATTCAAAAGGTTGATTTAGTATCAAGGTTATCTAGGAGTTGAAAGAGATGTTTTAGAGACCATCATGTGTGGAAGATATTGCGATATCTGAAACAATGTTTTGGTTGAAACATGATGGAGTATAATATGGCAAAATTTATGTTCTCATGTTTGATGAGAATTTGCAAAGGTTGGATACGCTAGTCGTCCTAATCCTCCAAAAGGTGTTGGAGAGCAATATTATACTCGTGATTCGCCGTTATAAGCTATAGTAGCTTGATCATGAAAATTGTCATGATAAGGATGAATATAATATGTAGGTTCATTTTTTACTACACTAAAAGATTACTAAAGAATGAAATTCGAAAGAACGCCAAACATTTGATGATGGTGATCTACTTCAAAGTGCAACTCCAAAGATATTAGTATTTGACTATACACTCTTTGGACTATGTGTCATGTGTATGGCACCACTTTTGATGTTGATAGATTCTTTTAAAAAAGAAAGGGAAATGCTGAAAGAGAATTTCAGAAATATTTGGCAGAAAAAGTAAAGACTAGAATTGTTCAGCTTAGGTATATAGATGATATACATGGTATGGCTATATTCTTTGCTTGTTAAACAATATAGTTCTTAGGTATTGGATACCGAATTTGTTGGTGTGAATTATCATACAGAACAACACAATTCATGAACTACAATAGCCTAAGTAACTAGCAAGAGAATATGTGATGATGTTTATCGAAAACAAATAAAGTGTTGTTGTGTTTCTCGTAGACATCAAAGTTTGCCTACAAGATTTGTTTTAATAATTGTTATTTTGATCAGGTATTATGAGAACAAAATATTGTTCAAATAATTTCCGTATTCCATAATAGATGGATGATATACAAGTCTAGTTGGAGAAATCACATCCATAAAACTAATACAAAAAATATCGCAAGACAAATGATTGAAAGATCACTTAAGAAATGACACCACGTTAAATTATATTGGAAAGAAAACATGAAGAAACTCCATGTTGATGGAATTTTGGAGTCTTTTGATTTTGATCAAATGACACTTATGAGACTTTCCTAGAGATAATTGAAACTTCGTTCAAAGGCCAAAGAAGAACGAACGATTAACTTGTTGGAGTTTATACATATTGATGTATGTAGTCCATTATGTGAAGTCATGAGTGATGGATTTCAACTTCATATGCTTTCTCCAAAAATTGGAGTGAATATATGTGTATATTTACTTAATGAGGAAGAAGTATAAAATATTTGAAAATGTTCAAAGACTTTCAAGATGAAGTGGAAAATCATTGTAACAAGAATATAAAAAGTTTATGATTGGCTCATAAAGGAAGATATTTGAGTTACAAGTTTAGGAAAACACCTAAGAGTTGAGGAATCAATCTATGGATTTGCATTTCTCGAAACACCATAGGAGTATGGAGTGTTCGAGATATGTAATGAAACCTTGTTTGACATGGTAGGATTAAAGGTGTCATTTATAAAACAGTCATTATATTTTAAAGATTAAAGCTTTAGAGACTACCGCTTTTACACTGAAAATAGCTCCATCATGATCCTTTGAAATGACACCATATGAGTTATGGTTTGGGATAGAACCCAAGTTGTCCTTTCTTAAACATTGGTATGATAGGCATAAGTAAAATGTTTACAACCAAAGTTGGATGCGCATGTCTTTGTAGGTTATTTTGAACATGTCTTTGTAGGTTATTTTGAATAACCGTTGGGTATTCCTCCATAACATAGAAGACAAAAGTGTTTGTCATTTACAACGTCAAGTTTATTTGGAAGGAACTTTTCTTGAAAAGTTAAGTGGGAGGACAATAGAACTTTGATAAGGTTAATGAACCTCCGCTATATGTGCTGAGTTGCGCAGTGCCAGAAAGTGTCCCGAAGGCAGCAACAATGCTCATGGATCACGTACCTCAAAGGTTGTGGTCACAGAGGTCTAAGTTCCTATTGAACCAAGTATGTCGGGTAAATAATCAAATACTAAGATTTGAGAGTAAATCATTATTGTTTGACAATGATGAATCTACTACATGCAAGGAAGCGATTATGGGCCCTAACTCCGTTAAATGTCTTGAAGCCATAAAATCTGTGATAGTTCCATACACGATAAATCAATCTTTGAACTTGGAAGACCCTCTGGAAAGGTGTAAGACCTATCGGTCGTATTTGGATCTATAAATAGACATGGATGTTTCACATCTATGAAATTGTCGACATGTCGGTAAAGAGTTTATTACAATGTTCAAGGAGTTGACTATGACAAGATTTGATATTTCATAGTGATATTTAGTCTAGACGGATTAATGTAGCAACCACTACATATAATTTTGGTATATGGTAGTTGAACAAACAAAACAAGTTCTTCTAATAAAATGGTTACCTAGTACGTGTACATGACACGATCCAAATGGTTTTGTTAATTCAAAGGATGCTAAAAGAGCATGCAAACTTCAATAGTTGAAGTAAGCATCGCAGAGTTGGAATCTTCACCGTGATGAAACTATTAAAAGAGTTTAATTTCATCGGAGACGATGAAGATGCTTGCATTTGCAAGAAATTAAGTGGGAGCGCTAAGACATATTTCTAATATGTTATGTGAAAGACATATTGTTGATTAGGAATGCTGTATCTTTTATTAACACAGGTTGAAAATTTCATTTCGATGAAAGACTTAGGCAAAACCCGAATATTTGGCATCAATGTCTATATGGATAGATTGAGATGCTAATATATTGTGCCAAATGTACATAGATGAGATATTGAATGAGTTCAATATGGAAACTACAAGAAAGGTTCTTGTCGCACGGAAAGGATTGAATCAAGATTCAAGTGTATTGACTCTTGGTAAGTGAGATAAGCTCCGAATGTTTTTGACACTTGGTGAAAGAAAACACAAAGAGTATTTTGATCAATCATACTGTGATATGTACACATCCAGATATGTCATATGCTCTAAATGTTATGATCATATACCAGAAAGACTCATAAGATAATCATTGGACGATAGTAAGGATATTCTTATGATCTTTGGAAGAACTAAGAATATGTTATTTATGTAGAGGTGACAAATAGATAGATAGTTTATTGTAAAGTATTATATTGATACTAGTATTGTCATAAAAAATACAAATTAAGTTTACCTCAATTTAAACTATGGGTGGCACAATGTAATGGAAAGGAGATTCCATAATGGATTTGGATGACTTCCATAGTTAATACATTATGACAGATACTATAACAAAATGTTAAGTATATGCATGTTATTGTAGTAGCAAAAGAGGGCATTTGTGTCAAGTAGTTAGTTATCAAACTAGGTGTGGTTCACAGCGGGCTAGTACTATGAAGATATATTATATGACAATTGTATCGACATGTTTTAAACCCCAAGGAACGAAAGGTCTCATCAAAGGACTAAATTTATACAATGCCATCTCATTAGAGAATGAGTGATGCGTAGAGACACAAAGACATGCAAATACACACGGACCTGAAAATGTCGGATCCGAAGATTATGTTTACCACTAGCAAACATGTATATACAACACCAGAAAGACATATGTGTTGAATGCACAAAGTTTTTCAAACTAGATTATTGACTCTAGTGCAAGTGGGAGACTATTGGGGATATGCCCAAGAGGCAATAATAAAGTGGTTATTATTATGTCTTCATGTTTATGATAAATGTTTATATCCCATGCTATAATTGTATTAACCGGAAACATTTATACTTGTGTGTTTTATAAACATAAAAGAGTCCCTAGTAAGCCTCTTGTTAAACTAGCTTGTTGATTAGTAGATGATCATGGTTTCTTGATCATGGACATTGGATGTTATTAATAACAAGGTCATATCATTAGAAAAATGATGTGATGGACACACACCCATAGTAAGCATAGCATAAGATCAAGTCATTAAAGTTCGTTTGCTACAAAGCTTTTAAATACATAGTAACCTAATCCTTCGACCATGAGATCATGTTAATCACCATCACCGGATGAGTGCTTTGATGACATCAAATGCCACTTCCGTAACTGGGTGGTTATAAAGGTGTCATTAGGTATTCTGAAAGTATGGATTGAAGCGCATGGATCAAGAGATGTATTTGTCCATCCATATGACAGATAGATATACTCTAGGCCCTCTCGCTGGAGTGTCATCCAGTTGTCTTGCAAGCATTTGAAAAGGTCACAAGGGATGTAACATCACAATACAAGTGAAGAGTACTTATCGATAACGAGGTTGAACTAGTTATAGGGATGCCGATGATCGAACCTAGGATAAGTAAAGTATCACTTGACAAAGAGAATCGGTATCATATGTAAATGGTTCATTCGATCAGACAGTCATCGTTGATATATGTGGGAGCCATTTGGATTTCCATATCCCTCTATTGGTTATTGACTGGAGAGGTGTCTCGGTCATGTCTGCATAATTCATGAACCGTAGGGAGACATACTTAAGGATTCGATGTTGTTTAAGTAGATATGGAATATGAGTTGGAGACCGAATGTTGTTCGGAGTCTCGGATTGGATCCAGGACATCACGAGGAGATCCAGAATGGTCCGGAGAATAAGATTCATATAAGGAAAGTGGTTATTCGGGGTTCAGAAAAGTTTCGGTGTTTTTACCAGATACTTCTAGAATGTTCTAGAGGAACCACTAGTGGTTCCACCACCCTAGAAGGGGGTCACTTGGACATTGGCATGCCCTAGGGGCCAGCCGCACCAAACCCTAAAGAGCCAATTTGGCCAACACTAGTAAAAGGGTTAAACCCTAGTTGAATAGTCAAATCCTAGTTTGAAAAGTCAAACTCTAGTTTTTGGTAAGAGGGAAGACGAGATCAAAAGGTTCCAACTCTCCCCTTGGTGGCTAAGTTGGGGGGGACACGGCCTGGGCTAGGAACCCTTGGTCGGTCGCCCCCCACCTATATAATGAGGGGTGAGGGCGCACCCCCCCCCCCACACACACACACACCTCTTGCCCTTGGCGCCTAACCATAGCCGCCGCACACCTCTCTTTTCTCCACCGCCCTGCTCCAACTTAGGTGAAGCCCTATAGAAATCTCTCCTCCTCCACCACCACCACCACCATATCGTCGTGTTGTTGGGATTCCGAGGAGATCTATTACCTCCGCTGACCTTCTAGAACAAGGGAGAGGAAGGTCTTCATCGGCTACAGTACGTGTGACCGACTGTGGAAGCGCTGCCGGAACGCGGTGCCGGAAGGATCGTCTACACGATCTTGAGATCGGCAAGTGATCAACTACATCAACCACAAGAATCTTATCTCGTTAAATGCTTTGGATATATGAGGGTTAGTTCTCCACAATCTCGTTGCACCGATCTCGTAGATTAGATCTTGGCTTTTCGATAGATTGGAGCTTGGTTTTATGCATTCTTGCGGTAGAATTTTTTTGTTTTACAGGCAACGAACCCTACAACGTCGACCAAATTCGGGCAACGGTTGCGTCGGCGCGGACGTGGGTGGACCGAGGGCGTGTCCTCCCTGTGCGTGCCATTGGCCCACCCGTTATCCACCACTTAGCACGACATTTATTCAGACACATAGCAGCACCGATTCAGGCACACCTGTGACACCATTTCAAAGGCGCGGGCGGAAGCTTGACCGGTGGTAGCCTACGCCATCAATGCCGACAGGACAACACCCTGACTAACGAGACGCCGCCTGCGTTCCCGAGCCGACATTAATGGTGAAGGAGCGGAAACCTGCGCATGATCGTGGGCGAAGGGGCTACTTACCTTGCGCCCGTCAATGTCGCACTCCCCACCTCTCTCCATCGCTAGTTACAAGCCTAGCAGCGCCGCCGCCAATAATGAAGATGCCGAGATGGTTCAAGAAGGCCAAGAATGGCCACAAGGCGACCGGTCCGGCTCGAGCCACAGGCGCAGTGGCCTAACGGCCTTCCTTCACGGTGTCGTGCCACCTTTGTCGCGGCCACAGGACTTAGCCTACCATCCCGTGCGGGACCGAGTGCTTCCGGTGGAGGAGACTCGCCGCCACCGCTGGTACTTCCGCGTTGTGGAGTGCGAGCACCGATGGAGGGAGGGAGTAGGCATCAACCACCATGATGTCTCCATCTCCATGGGATGGCACCTTAACTGGGAGCGGGTCCCGGTGCCGCCCGTGCCCAAGAAGGGTAAAGGGCTGGAAGAGGAGATAATCAAACGCATATGTAGCCTCCCGTCAGCCCTACTGTGGGAGAGCGGCTACCACAGCGAGGAATTGTGAAAATAATTCCTTGAATGGGAGCACACGTTGCAGCGTGCGAGCGCGTTCCGCGGCGACTTGCAGATGTGGCAGGTCTACAACATCCCCGCCATCGACTTCAACGATGATGGTGCCTTCAACCACTCCGACAACAAGCTCAGCAGCAACGATGACGGTGACGACAAGGACGGCATCATCATCAAGGTGGAGGCGGTGGACCCAATCGCAGTCGTTGTTGTGCACCTGCCCCCGGAGTATCGGGAGGCCCTGGTGCGAGGCTCCGACGAGGACGCCTTCACCGAGCAGGCCATTGTGGCCAGCGCGCATGAAGAGTATGCCTTGTGCGGCGGCTATCAAGAGGTTGTCCAGCTCACCGGCCTGGTGGCACAGGCAAACGCTCAGCTTCCTCCACCGTCGTCGCTGCCTGGTAGGCACCGTGGATCCTCCGAAGGTGGGGATAGAGCTGGCGCACCTCCACCACCGCATGGCACTGGCCTAGGGTTGTAACTGGCGATGGCAAGAGGTGGGGAGTGCGACATTGACGGCACAAGGTTACGTAGCTCCTTCGCCCGCGAACATGTGCAGGTTTCCGCTCCTTCGCCATTAATGTCGGCTCGGGAAAGCAGGCGGCGTCTCGTTAGTCAGGGTGTTGTCCTGTCGACATTGATGGCGTAGGCTACCGCCGGTCAGGCTTCCGCCCGTGCCTTTGAAACGTTGTCGCGGGTGCGTATGAATCGGTGCCGCTACGTGTCTGAGTCACTGCCATGCTAAGTGGTGGATAACGGGTGGGCCAATGGCACGCGCGGGGAGGACACGCCCTCGGTCCACCCACATCTACGCCGACGCAACCGTTGCCTGAATTTGGTGGACGTTGTAGGGTTCGTTGCATGAAAAAACAAAAAATTTATACCGCAAGAACGCATAAAACCAAGATCCAATCTATGGAAAAGCCAAGATGTAATCTACGAGATCGATGCAACGAGATTGTAGAAAACTAACCCTCGTAGATCCAAAGTGTTTAACAAGATCGAATCTCGTGGTTGATGTAGTCGATCACTTGCCGATCTCAAGATTGCGATGACGATCCTTTCGGCGACGCGTTCCGGCAGCGCTTCCGCACTCGGTCACACGTACGGAGGCGGTGATGACCTTCCTCTCCACATTACAGCGGGCATCGGAGGTAGTATATCGTCTTGGAATCCTAGAAGCACGACGGTGTGGTGGTGGTGGAGGAGAACTTCCTGCAGGGCTTCGCCTAAGCCAGAGAAGTCGATCGAGGAGGGAGGAGGGTGGCGGCTAGGGTTGAGTCAAGGGGGTATGGGTGCGCCCTCTCCTCCCCTCTTTATATAGAGGAGGGTGTATCCAGGGTTCCTACCCCTTGGCCGACTCCTCCTCCAAGTCGGCGGTGCAAGAGGGGAAAGGGGAAAACTTACCCCCCAAGTTCCCCTCTTTCCATATTAGGGTTTTGCCCCAAACCATATGGTGTCTGGTTTGGACCCTTGGGCTTGGTGCGGCTAGCCCAAAGGCCCCCGCGGCATGCCATAGCCCAAGTGGCCCCTCCCGGGGTGGTGGGCCCACTGGTGTCCCCTCTAAAACATTCTTGAAGCTTCCGGTCAAAACACCAAAAACATTTCCGAACCCCGGAAAATGACTTTCCTTATATGAATCTTATTCTCTGGACCATTCCGGATCTCCTCGTGATGTCCTGGATCCAATCTGAGACTGCTAACAACATTCGGTCTCCAACTCATATTCCATATCTACTTAAACAACATCGATTCCTTAAGTGTGTCACCCTACGGCTCACGAACTATGTAGACATGATCGATACACCTCACCGATCAATAACCAATAGCAAGACCTGGAGATCCATAATGGATCCCACATATTCAACAATGACTTCATGATCGAATGAACCATTAACATACGACACTGATTCCCCTTGTCGCGCGATACTTTATTTATCCAAGGTTCGGTCGTCGGTATCTCCATACCTAGTTCAACCTCGTTACTAATAAGCACTCTTTACTCGTACTATGATGTGACATCCCTTGCGACCTAGTCACATGCTTGCAAGCCAATTGGATGCCACTCCACTGAGAGGGCCCAGAGTATATCTATCTGTCATATGAATGGAAAAATCCCACACTTGATCCATGCGCTTCAACGCATACTTTTAGAATACCCAATGCCACCTTTATAATCACCCAGTTACGAAGTGGTGTTTGATGTCATCAAAGCATCCATCCGGTATTGGTGATTAACATGATCTTATGGTCGAAAGATTAGGTTACTATGTATTTGAAAGCTTGTAGCAAACGAAATTAATAACTTGATCTTATGCTATGCTTACTATGAGTGTGTGTCCATCACATCCTTCTCCTAATGATATAATATTGTTATTAATAACATGCAATGTCCATGATCAAGAAATCATGATCATCTATTAATCAACAAGGTAATCTAACAAGTGGCTTACTAGGGATTATTTTATGTTTACAAAAACACACATGTATTAATGTTTACTCTTAATACAATTATAGCGTGAGATATAAATATTTATCATAAACATAAAGATATAATAATAATCATTTTATTATTGCCTCTTAGTATATCTCCAACACTAAATTCAAGCGATCAATCATGCCTCGCCTTGGCAAAGGGCGAGCGTGACATGTGTGTGCGGCAGCAAAGTATTTGGCTGGCGCGTCTCAAAAGAACCAATGCGCTGATTTTGGTACAAAGGCATTATGGCTTTCCACCGACGAGATCAAGCGAAGTAAAAAAAGAACGGCAGTACATTACCACCACGCCCACGCACTCACATGTCACGGTGCAGTTACTACTAGACTGCAGTCAAGTCCACTGCATCGCTCATTAATCCGCAGCACACTTTAGTTCTACATGAAGGAAGGTTTTAGATACAGAGAATACCTAATTGAGCCATCCCTTTTTTTAGATGTAGTTCAGCTAGCTGTGTGTGAGCCACACGGCCCTAACAAGTGCCTAGGGAAAATACATAGTGAAACAACAATAATAAGTCGAGCTAAGGCCAGAGCAAAAGCCTCGCACTATGGCAAGATGCCCTAGTTAGCACACATTTGTAAATTGTTTTTGCATTGAGAATATCGTCTCATTTTCATTGATGAGCAAATTTTGTGAATAGCACCAGTTTGATTGATCTTTTTCCCACATTTCTGATGCCCTATATATGTAACAGAAGTTCAGAACTACTATTAGAGCATCTTCAAGGGTACCCAAAAATTTATCTGAATTCCGACAAATGTTATTCTCTTAAGGTTGTATGGAACAAAAGGCGGTGTGCGGGGCCAGATCTAGAAGGATGCATATTCTCGTCTTGCCAAATAGGGTGATTACGTGAGGTGCATGTGAACCCTTGTGAAAATCGTTCATAATTAAGATCTATTAATAGAATGAGATTTTTCATTCAACTCTTCTTTCCATGTATACATCTAATTACATTAGGTACGAATATCTAAATAAAAAGTTGTTCTAATCTATGTATTGAATTTGTTTTCCATGATAACAAAATTGCATCATTTTTCCAAACTAATGAAAATTATTTTGTATTACTCCCTCTGTATCAAAACAAGTGATGTAACATTGTATTAATATGCATTTATCTCGACACTAAAATCTGTCTAAATACATGAATATCTAAATAAAGTCGTGTCGCTTATTTTGGGATGGATGGAATAGAATGTAATCTAATATAACTACTTTGACCCTTAAGAATTTACTGAACTAGTATGTACGTAGCCGCCAGGAGAGAGGCGACTGTGGATAGCAAAAACCCATCTATGGTTCGTCCCCCTCGTCGGCAACATCGCCGGTCCTCCCTGCCTTTGGTGGCTCTAGGGATTTAGAGGTGTGGCGGACCACGGACTCTCACCGACGCGAGATTTTCGTTCTGTGTTGAGCCTGTTTTCGGTGTATTCTTCACGATGTTGAGGTGACAACTATGTTCTAAATTTAGAATAAGGTCATTCCCGCTCTATCCTTGCTCCTGTGGTACATCGAAGCTCGACGAAGAGCGTGTGTAATCATTTGTCCGATGGATCTCATAGGATCCATTCTGTTTTCATGTTCATTGGTTTGTTCTCAGTTCAGTCTCTTTCGACCTAAGATTGTTATCATTGGCAATGGTTGCTGCTCTAGTGTGTTGGTTTTTTGTGGCCTTAGCCCGACGCTACTAAGACAAGGTTTGTCCGGCTCCGGTGAAGGAGGAGCAAGGAGGCCTTCGGCTCGCACTAGTGTTTGTAGTCATCACTAGGTGGTTTGGTGACCTACTTATATTTCTTTATTACTTTTAGATTTTTTATTTGTTAATGACTATTAATAGATCGGTGAAATTTTGAAAAAAAATACTTTGAATTTGAGCTTTCTAGAACATAGTTTATTTTGCAATAGAACTTTCGTAAATAATTATAACCAATTTGAATAAATTATATATGTTTCAAAAGTTTGTGTTTTCACACTCCCCCAAATACCGTGTTCCATTGTGGCGATAATATACTAGCATATTGTCCGACATCGTAGTATAATCTTCTTGTGAAGATTTGTATTGTATATATTTTTACGAAATTCTACCGATCTATTAATAATCATAAATAATAGTACAAAAATATCTAAAATTAATAAAAATTATAAATAGGTCATTGGACCACCTAGCGAGGACTACAGACAATAGCTCAAAAGCGTGTCCTATCCTCGCCCCACCATCACCAGAGTTAGGCAAAACTTGTCGTAGTAGAGCTTATTATAGAGAAACGAGAAATCATCTTGCTAAGGCCATAAAAGACCAATGCATCAAAGCAACAACCTTCGCTAATGATGACAAAGTAAATTGAAAGAAAATGACTTGAAAACAAACCAACGAACACGAAAAAGATGGATCCCTGGAAATCTTTCGAACAAACGATCACACGTGCCATCGTCGATGCTAGGTGCACCACCGAAGCGAGGATAAAGCAGGGAGAACCTTATTCTGATTTTAGGACAAAGCATCCGCCTCAACATCCAGAAGAAGTCACTGAAAATAGACTACACAAAGAATGAAAACTTCCCACCAAACTACAGGTCTTCAAGACCCTCGGACCATCGAAGATGGAAAGGACGGGCGATATCACTTGCGAGAGGGACGGAACTCTAGATAGGTTTTAGAAAGCTCCCGATCACCTCTCTACTTGCGGTTATGTATGATTTTGGTGCCCGTAATGTACATATATTCTCGACGATTCCTGGAATTGTTAAATACTCCCTCCGTCCCAAAACTTTAGGCTTTTTTTTCAAAATTCAAACTACATAAAGTTTGACTAAATTGTTAGAGAAAAATATTAATATTTATAATATAAAATTAATACCTTTGATACATCATGAAACATATTTTCACATGGTATCTATATAATATTATAGTTTTTTTCTAAAAGTTTGGTCAAAATTTTCTTAGTTTGACTTTTTCAAAAAAATATAAGTCTTAACATTTGGAATGGAGGTAGTACTTTATGTTGTCAGATAAACCTTTGTATTGTAGCCCGCGCAAATCACTTTGCTAGTTGCAACCAAGAATATAATCAAATGCAAGAATGTTTACATAGTGAAATTAAATGTAAGCTGCACTCATAAATTTCCTTTTTTGTCTAGGGAGTCCAGTTTTAAATTTCTGATACGGAAACAAGAGACGGTTCAAATGGGCCGATTCCGCGACAGAACGCTGCGTCTCTAAGGGTAAACACGTGTAGAATTGTGAAGCAAATGTTGATTGGGCCATAATGGGTCTAATCGGAATCAAATGGAAATGTCGCAACGGCTCTCCCACCACTTCCAAATCCACCGTCTCTGTTTCTTGCGAACACTTGCAGGTTCCAAGTTCCCCTCGAGCGAGCGCATATAATCACATCTTCTCCCACCCGTGCGCCCTTCCCCTCTCGCTTCGTTCTCCAGGCTTCCCCCCTCTGTTTCCTCTGTTCTGCTCTGCTCTTGAGCTCCCCGCCTTGATCTCGCGCAGTTCTTGCAAAGGCGTTCTATCGCTGGCCTCCTCGCACCTCGGCGTGCGCGCGGCGTGAGCGGGGACGCGAGATGGACGACTGGAGAAGGAGGTCCATTGCCGGCGGACCGTCGCCGTCCGGCGCCTTGTACTTGGATTTCTTCTGCCGCCCGAGCGCCGCCCACATCTCCTTCCCGTGCGATGGAGGTACGTAGTCGCCGAGGAAACGATCGCGTCCTGTTCTTTCTTGTCCGTGCGATGGTTCTTGGCTTAGACTGCGGTTTCTTTGTTTTGCAGCCGGGGGCACCAGCGAGCTTGAGGCGGCGACCATGTCGACGCCGCAGTGGACGTTGACCAACCAGGCCTTCCTCCTACCTGCAGGTGCATACCACGCACTTCTTTGAGTTCTTGGGTTCTTGAATTCTGATGAAAAAGTTCCGATTCTTGGTTTCTTGCAGCCGATGGCGATAGCAAGATGGCCGTGGCGTCGCCGGCGACCACGGACGAGGCGTCACCGTTGCAGCCGCGGCAGTGTCAGGTGAGATCCCCGTGCCTGTTGTCTTCTCCGCTACCGGCGTGTTTTGGATTGTTGCGTTACAACTGGATTTCTTGGTTTCTTGCAGCCGGTTGGAACGGCAGCGACTGGAGGAGGTGGGTCGGGCTCGCGCCGCCAGCTATCATTTGACGCCGATCATGTCGTCGTCTCCTTGGACAACGATGAAGGTGAGTTTCCCACGAAAGAATCAGTTTTGTGTTATTGCCTTATTGGCCGTAAGGTTCTCGATAACGGGAGTTCGGTTTCATCGTTTCTTGCAGCCGGCGAGGAGGAGAAGGAGGACATGTCTCCAGGACGCAGCGATGGGGACTATAAGGGAATGCCGCCAGGGCGTGGCGAAGAAGGCGACGAGGCAATCTCGCCCGGGCGCGGCGAAGACGACGGCGAGGCAATGTCGTCAGGGCCCGGCGAAGAGGACGAGGACGAGGACGAGGACGAGGACGAGGACGAGGACGAGGACGATGCGGATGATGAGGACGAAGAAGAGGAGGAGGAGCCTCAGGGCCCGGTGATGTGCCTTGACTGCGGGATCGTGGAGGCGTCGTTGATGCTCGTGCCGTGCAGGCATGTCTGCTACTGTGCAGACTGCTACCGCATAGCTGGGTATAAGACCGGCCCAGCAGGGGTGCGTTGCCTGGTTTGTGGTAAGATAGCTAAGCAGAAACACCCTCTGTCTGCACGTTTGGAGCCGAGGAAGAAGTCCAGGTAAGGCAAAGCGCCAACTGCCTGTTCAAACGTCCAACTTTGCTCCTGTTTCAGTTTGGGCAGTCTAAAGACTGGCTTCTGCTTCATCTTGGGCTGTTTGGTTAGAGATACGGTAACGGATCGCCTAAATCGATCTACTGATCATCTGTGTTAGGGGGATTTAGTTGATATATGTTCATTCTTTTGTGCTTAATTCATGGAGAATCATACTATTTGCAGATTCTGACTGCATGCGTAATACACATTCAGTTAGCCTGATGTATCAGGAAGTGAATGACAGTGGATGCTGCAGTCCATCGGTTATGACTGATATGTAACTGTATACACTTTTGTTCTGACTTCTGATGAATACGTACTCTGCAATTCTGAAAATTTTATGAGTGTATACACAAAAATTTTGCTAGTCGGCACTGTTGTAACATCAGCTCTACTGGTTATGTGAAAGTTGCTAGGGGATGTCTGTTCAAATCTAGCTCCAGCAACACAAGCGTCTGATATAACCAGTACAATATTATGAGGTTTGAGATATGTGTCAGAGACTGGTTTCAGTTGGGAATTCACCTGGTGTCAGAGACCGGTTTCAGTTGATATATGTTCATTCTTTTGTGCTTAATTCATGGAGAATCATACTATTTGCAGATTCTCACTGCGTGTATAATGCACATTCAATTAGCCTGATCTATCATGAAGTGAATGACAATGGATACTGTAGTCCATCAGTTATGATTGATATGTGACTCGATACACTTTTTTGACTCCTGATGAATACTCTGCGATTCTGAAATTTTATGAGTCTATCAGCACAAAAATGCTAGTGGGCACCATTATATCAGTTCTACTGTCTATATGAAAGTTGCTAGGAAATGTCTGTTAAGTGTCCGATTTTGTCTGCAGTTTCAGGATTAACCAGTAAAACATAATGAGGTTTGAGATATGTGTCAGAGACTGGTTTCAGTTGGGATATCGCCTGGTTCAATCCGGGATTCTAAAATTCTATTTTGGACAGATTTAGGTAATTTTGGTTTCCATTTCAGCTAAAAGGCCAATTTATGTCTGAATTTGCCTGAAATCAATAGATTTTTGAGGAAATTTGACCAAAAAATTAAACACTTTTAATTTGAAGTAGAGTTGATATATCACTGTACTTTTGTATGTTTTCACATGTAATCGGTACTCGCAGAAATCGACGAACTTTTGGGCTTTTTAATCAAACATTATGGAAAAGAACCCTTGTTCAGTCCAATTACTACACCAAAGGACATGGCAATGTCCTAGAGTAGATTAGGTCTCGATATAATTATGTGAAAGTTGCTAGGTGATGTCTGTTCAAATCTAGCTCCAGCAACGCAAGCGTTTGATTTTGTGTGCATGTTTGAGAAGTGTCAGAGACTGGTTTCAGTTGGGATATCACCTGGTTCAGTCCAGGTTTCTAAAATTCGGTTTTGCATAGATTTAGCCAATTTATGTCTAAATTTGGCTGAAAATCTTCAGATTTTGAGAAATTTGACTACCAAATTAAATGCTTTTTCAATTTGTCTAGAGTTGAGATATCACTGATCATAAAACTTTTGAACTTTTTTAATCAAAGATTATGGAAAAGAACTCTTGTTCGGTCCAATTCAGCATACTAAAGGACATGTCAATGTCCAAGAGTAACTTAGATCTAATATAGCTTGCATCACTATGTAGGCTGAATTACAGTTGGCCACTTCCGCATGTGGATAACATTGGAAAACAGTGTAGATGCATTACGTACAGGAAACTGCAGATAGCTGGTCAAATCCGTCAGACTACTCAAAACATGAAAGAATTTACGAGCATTGAAAACACCAACTTGTTGTAATTATACTTGTGCCTTTTCAATGATTGTACAATACATATTTAGTTAGCATAATAAATAACGCAGATGAATCAGACAGAGTGATTTCAACTGAGATATGAATCAAAGAGACTGATTTCAATCAACAAGTCTAAATTCGGTTATGATCAGATTTAGGTAATTCTATTTCAGTTCAGTTTAGCCGAAAGGATTTTTTTTTTTGCCTGAATTTGTCTCAAATCAATCTATTTTGGAAGACCCTTTAACAAAAAATAAACTCTTTTTAAATTTGGCAAGAGTTGAGGTATCACTGTTTCATTATGTTTTGACTAAATGTAAACGGTACACATGGAAATCACCCAAATTTTGGATTGTTTTTTATCAAACATGATGGAAAAGAACCATGGTTTTCGGTCTAGTCCTGCATACAGAAATGCATGGCAATTTCCTAGAGTATATTAGGTCTAAATGGAAGCATGCATGGCATTGTAAGATCAATTATTGTTGCAAACTTTCTCATGTCGAGAATATCCAGAAACAAAGTAGATATATTAGTAAAAGAAAACTGAAGAAAATTAGTTCCAAAATCATGAGACACTCAGGCAGTACTGCTCAAAACATGAAAGAACTTAGGAGCATATAAAACACCGTATTGCTATGGTCATTCTTTTGTGTTTTAGATGATGTAGTTGTACCTGTACATTTTGATGGACTATATAACGTATATTTAGTTAGCATGATGAATCAACAAGTGAATGACACTGGATGTCCGTGCTCCGTCGGTTATGGTTCATGCGTATAACTGTATAAGCCTCTGTTCTGACTTCTGATCATAAAGCAATTCAGAATTTGTGAATAATGTATAAGAAAATGAAAACAAATAAGCCTTTTTGCTCCACTGCCAATGATCATTACGTGACATTGCTACCCGCCGCCTGCTGATCACGTACAGCTCCAGCCACATAAGGAAATGTGTGATCATATCTCAGTTGAAGAACTACAGTTTCAAGTTTGAGATATCATTTAGAGAAAAAATATTTTGTTTTCAGATATGTTGAGCATTTTGTTCAGGGTACCACTAGGTGCGGTTTAAATTTGCTTATTTTGGATTCTGCGATTTTCGGTCATTCGAAATTTCAGTTCGTCCGAAGGAAAATATTTGTCACTAATCGGCGCATTCAATTTTAATGGAATTAAAAAAGACAAATTCAACTTGCTTTAATTTGGATCCAGTACAAGTACACTGATTTGTTTTACTGAAATCCTTGGTAATCACTAGAACCATGTTTTCTTAATGAAACTTCAAGGGAAAAACAACCTGGTTCAGTCTGGATTAACATACGGAGAAACATGGCATGTCCAGGAGCAAATAAAATTTAGATGGAACCAAGCACTCTAGCTTTCTTTAGTGCAATCTGTTTGCAAGCTCAATAACTCTTGCCATGTTATTAAGTTTCCCATATGGACAGCATCCAGAAATCGAGTAGATGCATTAACAGAGCAACCTAACGACAAACGTTTTTTGCAGTTCAGACCATACCAGAGAGAGCACTAAACCACATAAACACCCATTGTTGTGCTGTTTGTTTACACAAAAGTTTAGATCAAAGCTTTGGTTATTTATATGTACTGATTGCAAGCCAGATGATTCCACACATTTGCTTTGGGTTTCTACAGGATGATCATACAAGGCCGGTTGTCGGCTGGGGGATAAGAAAAACTTGGTACTGCTCGTAGACCACAACTATAGAACAAGCTGCAGAACAGAGGGAATCATACTCCAATTTTTTTCAAAACGTTATTTTTTCTTCAAATCCTGAAATAATACAGGATTTTTTTTTTAGAATTAATACGCCGTCGATAACGCCGCAGCTCTAGTCGTCCACAGCAAAGACCACTAGTGTTGCTGTCTACGTGGCCCCGTAGTGTCGTGGACGATTAGTCCTACCGTTTACGGTATGAATGATATGGACGATTAGTCTATTTTAACTGAAAATGTCATCTAATAGCCCTAAGGTTACCGCATATACACTTCGGCTCGCAGATGTAAATGCATCCATTATGAGAAAATATATTTTGTAATGTCAAAAAATTCAAAAAAAAATCTGCATATAGATTAGAACATTTTATGTTGGTTCACAAGTTTTCGGATGAAAGAATATTTTTTATGTCGTGTATAAAAAAGATAAAATGTGTCACAGGAATACGACTATTCACATGTTATTTTTTGTCTTTTTATACACAACACGTAAAATGTTCTTTCATCCTGAAAACTTGTAAACTAACATAAAGTGTTCGTATGAATATGTAGAAATATTTTTCAATTTTTTTGACATTTTGAAATATATTTTCTAATTATGGATGCATTTGCATCTTTTTCTAGAAATGGACGCATTTATTAATATAAAATGTTTAATGTTAAACCCGGCCTCTGCATAACTAAGATGCACACAGCCACACGACTGATCGAACTAAAGAATAAAAGGAAGATAGACATTAAAAAAATACACTATGAAAAAACTGTCTCCAATCTAAGAAAGATCAATCCTCAATTCACGCGGCTATCCATGTCGGGAGAAAATATCCCTCGCCGTGTCCTCCAATCGCGTACACCCCTTTGGAAATAAGTCGCGAAAATCCATGCATTAAAGAATAGTCCATGATCGGAGGATAGCCGTGGCTCGATAAATAACCTGCAGAAGAGAAGACTCAATATTATTAAAAATCTTGTCATTTCTACAGAGCCATAGCGATCATATAATGGCAAACGCTCCCATCCTATACAAAGTTCTATACTTATCAATAATTTCATGCAACCAATTATCAAAAACATTGGTTACTGAAATAGCGACCATATAATAGGATGCATTTTCACCTATGAGCCAAATTACCACCTCCGTAGGTTACTCCTTTGCTTGTATATATTTGGTATAGCATATTTCCCCTTCCTCCTTTCATCGTTGATCATGTGGTAAAAATTGAATAATGAGTATACTAAGATATGAGTAAACATTTTTTTGTTAAGTATGCACCTTCTTTCATGAGTTTACACATTAACGGACTGTAGGAATATATTTTAAAATGTGTGAGGTCCCTATCTAACTTTGACCCATAATATGTTTACTAGTATCAGACATTTTTTTAATCATTATAGTATCATAATTCATGCAAGAAGTAACAGTCAGTTTTTGTATGTTTCATTTATCCTAACAACTACTATGTTAGGTTCTCTTATCGAAAATAGGTGGCTTTTGCGCTACACAACGTCAGTTTTATAACGACCAATTAAAAAACTTATTTCCAACTTAGATAGGTAGCATTATTATCTTTTGCGGGGAAATAGGCGAAAAATCAGTTTGGAGCTCGTCCTCACTGAAGCCTGTTTTTATTTATTTTTAAAGCATTATTTATTTTCAAAAAGAATACATCTACGTGTAGCCAACAGTGCGAAATACAAGTCTGCAAAATTTCAATGCAAATTACCTTGTATTTTGGGTGTAGTAAAAAAAGACAAATATGACAAATTTAAAAAACGGATGCCCATTTAAAATTACATTGTTCACTTCTAGATCTACAAATTTCTCTTTTGTTCTGAGACGAGAATACAAAGTATTTTCACGTGATTTTTAGCACACGCATATTATAAATTATTATCTACATCATGGTAATTTTTTTGGAATTTTTTGAATCTTTAATTTAAGTTTTTCAAAAAAATAAATTAAGTCCACCATGTAGGACGAACTCCAAATTGACGTACTCGGAAATAGGTAGCTTTTAGGTATTTTTTGCCAAATCTGCCCAAACTGGACAACTTCAATCGCGTCTGCCCTCCGGGCGAAATTAATTCGGAATCTGACCCCTCACGTCGGCGCCACTTCAAACGGCGCCGACCCTAGGGTAGCCAATCGAGCAGTTTCCCTTTCCCAGTCCTCCCATTTCCTCCTCCCAGCCGCCACAAGCTCTCTCTCTCCTGTTTTTCGCCCCTATCTTCAAATCTTGTTGAAACTTCAAGATTTCTTGGATTGGGACCATGGCAAGTCTTCTTAGAGGTAATCTCTCTCAAATCCCCTTTGATTCCACCTATTAGAATATCTAATTTGATCCCATTTATCTCTTTTTTTTGTTGAAACCCTAGAAGATCATAGATATGTTATTTAGATATCTTTGTAAGTAATATTTGTTTGAATAGATTGTAGCTAGTGTATGCATGCATTTGATAGGAGCTTTGTCTTAGTGTTTGCTAATTTAGTTTACATATGACAAAACAAAAATATGCACATGTGGAAATATATTTTTAGGGATTCATGTTCATAGAGTTTGCTAGGGTATGTACGTCAGCCAGGCGCCCACCCCAGTGGCAAGTTCGGTGCCAACGCCGACCTGTGTTAGGTCGGCGCCGTTTCAAGTGGCAGACGTGAGGGGTCAGATTCCAAATTAGTTTCGCTCGGAGGGCAGACGCGGTTGAAGTTGGTCAAACTGGTCAGATTTGTCATAAAATACAGCTTTTAGAATACACGACTAGTATACCATCCAGATTTCCTTCCAAAAAAAAGTTTAGCATGATAATATTAGAATATATTGTATTTTAATTATAGATATTTCATAAAATAAAATATTTTTTATAAAAATATCCATGCATAAACAACAACATAAGTCCACGGTAGGACTAATTGTCATCATCGTGGAAGATTACTCCCTAAACGCGACGGGCCACATAGTGTGCAGCACTAGTCGACCATGGTGTACCCGATTAGTGTCTGTCGTGTACAACGTGATTGATGGCGTATTATACTTATGAAAAAAAAAACTACATTATTACTGGAACTAACGAAAATAATACTTATTGAAAAAGGATCATACTCTGGGCTTCGAATTGGGCTTCATTGGGCTATGAAGAATAACCTCCCTATGATCTGCACAGAGTGGGCCATGTTGTCATGCCTGGTACCTCGTGATGTGTGCCTTGCCGTCATGGGCCATGGGCTGGCAGTACCAGTCCATCGAACAAGTCTGAAGAAGGAATAGAGAAAATTCTACTACTCGCAATCTCGCTCTCTGTGTTGTTGTCTCTGTTCCAAAATTCAAACAATCGATTGTGCCTCACGTCGGCATTCATACGGGCAAAGGAGGCGAGCGTGACAATGTGTGTGTGGCAGCAAAAGGTAGTATTTGGCATGGCGCGTCTCGAGAAAGCACTCCCCTAATACTCTTGGCACGAAAGCATAATGGCTTTCCACCGACGAGACTGAGCGACGTAGTAGTAAAAAGGAACAGCGGTAGTACAGTACAGCACTACCACGCCCCAGCCCCACCCACGCACGCACTCACGCGTCACGAATCACGATGCAGGTGTCAGTAGTACTGGACTGCAGTCGAGTCCACTGCATCGCTCACCAATCCGCAGCACGCTTTGTTCGTGAATGAAAGAGCCCAAAGCTGCAGAGTCCTCCAGACGTGAAAGCAATCGCCACGCCCCCAGCTGTTGGCCACGTCGAGATGGATGCAACACCACCTTGTCGTTTTCACCACGCCGGGCCCCGCCGCCACCAGCTGCCCACCCCGGACGGGCCATGGCCACACAAAAAATAAAGTAATACTAATGAAAACCCACACTCCGGACTGTGCCTGACCGGTGGGCCGCCAAGCTACGCTAGCCTATAGCCTAGCATACCCTGTGGGTTCCAGAAGCGCCCACAGTTTTCCCCCTCCGCTTTCCGCCCAGGCACCACGTCACGCCCCTCGAACCCTCTTGTCGCCTACCTCGCCTCGCTGCTCTATATCACGCGCGCTCCCTCCACCTCCCCCTCAACCCGAGCTCAAGCAGAACCCACACCCACCCTCTCCTTCCAAAGCAAAAGCCAGCACAGCTCCATCCGCTCGAGCTTTTCCTTGAGATGGCCTGCGCCTTCTTCTTCTTCGAGGCGGAGCCGCTCCGCGCGCCGGCGGGGAGCCACGCGCCGGCGCTGGACGCGTGCGCGCTCTGCGCCAAGCCGCTGGCCCGGAACAGCGACATCTTCATGTACCGGGGCGACACCCCCTTCTGCAGCGAGGACTGCCGCTACGAGCAGATGGACCACGACGCCGCCGTCGCGAGGCAGCAGGCAAGCTCCAGGCGCAAGCAGCACCAGCAGCAGCAGCAGGCGCAGGCGCAGCGCGGCGTGCGCGAGGCGCCGCCGTCGCGGGCGCCGGTGTCCGCCAAGGCCAACGTGTCCGTGGCCAGCTAGCTATGATTGAGCCACACCCGGGCTAGTAGGTAGTACTCCGTAGTAAGAATCAAGTGCTTTGCCTTGGGATGAAGAAGGAAGCGAGATGGGATGAGAGGACTCGGGATATGCGGGGTTCTGTGACGGCCATGTTTTTGCTCCGGATGTGAACGTAGTACTGCCATGATCATCTCGGGGCAAAAACGTTTACTTTGGCCATAGTCTGTTCGGGCAGGATCCCCGCTTTTGATATTAGATCCTCTGGGGATGATGGGTATGAGGAGGGAGAGCCGGTGTGCAAGAGCACCGTGGCTGTTGTAATTATTCGAGGCATTCGTACAAAGTTCTACCTGTATTTCCCAAATTTTGGGCGAAATCAGATCCATGTGTTTTACCTACCTCTTTCGATGGCATGGTACTTTTCAGAGTTGTAGTTCACCTTAATCGGCACAAGGCTGCAACATCGGTCGAATATTACGAGGAACAATTTATCTTACTTCTGGGAGTACAGCTTGGGCTCAGAACTTCCGCCTTGATGCATTTTGATGCAAACGAAAGAACTCCTACTGCATCCTCTTTTTCCATGGTTTTTTTCGTATGAACTAACTGCTGATTGCTACTCCCTAATCTCTGAACTCTGAAGAATACTGAACCTGGACAGCCAAACCATGTACTAGTGAACCTGGACCGTTTACCAGCCAAACCAAGTACTAGTACTCCGAAGAATTAATTACCATGATCATGATGTGATCTCGCAGAGAAATAAATGACCATGCCCACATTTTCACCGAGCGAACTCGGCAAACGGCCAAACGGATCGAAATCAATCAGCTATCACACACCCAAGTCCCCACCGTCAGTCAGATTCGTTGAACACTTCTTCAACCCACTCAATTATTTGCTGCACACTACTCAGCGCCGAGTCATCACCGAAAAGCAAGCACGGGGAGGAAGGAAGGAAGGAAGCAAGCAACAAAAGAAAGAAACAAACCAAGAGGGGTCGCGTCACGTCTGGGCTGGCTCCGGCTGGTGTGGACGTGCAACCGCCCATGTGTCGCCCGATCGCTACGAGGCGGACCGTGACTCACCACGTCTCGCAGGCCGGCCCCACCCCACCCAGAAAAAAAAACACTTTATTCGTACGTACTCCCGCCCCCACTCTTCGGCGAACACCTGCGTGGCCGAGCCTTGACAGCGAGTGGTTCCAGTAATTGTTTTTTGAGGCGCTCCCTTTCCGAAACACGAATTTATTTGCAACTATTCTACACCGAAAGGTCTACATGCCTGTCAGTTAGTACAGGAACTTTTGTAGCCTTTCACGAGCCACTCGGTGTCACACACTTTTTATTCGTACTACCCCACTCTCTGGCCAACATTTGTGTGACCGAGTCTGCGGCGCGAATGATTCCACCATTGTTTTTATTCGAGGCGCCCTACAATTCGACACTATTCTTTCGCCGAAAGCCTGAGGTCCATGTCAGTTAGTAGATCAACAAGTGTAATTTTGTAGCTTTTCACCAACCACTAGCTGATCAACAAGTGTATGTGCAATGAGATCACTGTTAAACTAAACAAATCCGGGCGCAGATCTTGAGAAAGCTGTCTCCCGGAGCGAAGCCTGCCCGATCAAAGAACTTGGCCGTAAAACAAACCACATACTCCGGGGCTAAACAAAAAGTATTCTCATGAGCTACTCTCTACAGATTTAATTAACGCGTACAATATTCCTGGTGGCTCTCGCTGCACGGATCAACTGTAGCTGGCGCTGTCGTGTCACAATTTCGTGGGTCTGATTGGGGTAGACAGGATCAGCGCATGTGCGCCCACAATACACCTCCCAGCGTCTGCCTACACCGTTCGCGAGCTGCTGCCTGGCGCGCATGCACCACACCTCCAAAACCTTCCCTTCCGGACCACTCAATCAATAGAAAAAAAAGAGCACATCATCGGGTTCTTTTATTTTCTTTTTCCAAAAGATTGCATTTGATCAGTTCTTTTTTCTTCTATAGAGAATCAAGTAGTGGCACGAAAAGAGGTGCGCAGTGCTAGATCACTGTCATTGGCGTGCCAAACCATGTGGGAATGTGGGGCACCTGTCCCGGATGCTGGCCAAAAGGCTGGCGCGCTAATTATCATCGGCCCTAACACGATCGCATTAGTTTAAACGGGTCGAATCTCTGCCTAATGATGGTGCTAGATCACTACTGCTACTGATCTGCCTACTGATGTTACTAGATCACTACTCCCTCTGTTTAGGATTACAGGTCCTACGCGGATATCTAGGTTGTTAATTTGATCAATAAAATACAACTTATATATCACAAAAGTTATACCATTAGAAAATATAACCTCTAAAATTTCTAATTGTCTAATTTTTATAATATAATATTTATATTTTGTTGTTTAAATTGGCAACCTAGTTATCCGCGCGGGACTTATACTGATGGTGATAGATCACTTGATCTGATGCCCACGATTCCGACTGAGCGTGGGTTTGTTATTGAAGAAACGACGAATATTTACTCAGATTCCTCGCATAGAAAAGCAGAGCGAGTAAATGTATATTTCCAATCGAGGTAACACGAGCAGATTGCTATTGGCGCTACAAGCACACAGGTTCGGGTGACGTTTCTGGAGCGACCTCTCTCCGTCTCTGTCAGGCGGCGGGACCCCCGTCCACGTCTCTCGGACATAACAACATGGTTCCTGTCGTTTTCGCCGCGGTGGAGCCACGTCTGCCATCGGGCCAACCACCGCGCGTGGGCAGCGGGCCCGTGGGGCCAGTCTCAAACAGAAAACACCAAAGCCGCTCCGTCGTCCATGGTTTAGCCCCGTACGGCGCACGGTATGGGCTGAGCCCGTGTGCTGGGCTTGGGCTCGTCACGCCCTCGCCGAACCAGTTTTCTTCTCCAGAGTCGCCGTGACCGTCGTCACCACGCACCATATATGCCCACCCTCCCCCTTCGCTTTCTCCACCCACCCAGCTCGCTCCCTCGCTCCCCCTCTACGATCTTCCAGCACCAGAACCGGCAAGCGCAGTGCGAAGCGCCGAAGCTCACTCAGTTCGCCGTGCTCCACAGTCACATACTCCATGGCGGCATCTCTCGCCTGCTCCTTCTTCTTCGACGCCGAGCCGCTGGGCGAACACGGCATGCCCGCGCAGGACGCGTGCGCGCTCTGCGCCAAGGACTTCGGCCGCGACAGCGACGTCTTCATGTACAAGGGGGACACGCCCTTCTGCAGCGAGGAGTGCCGCGACGAGCAGATGCGCCTCGACGCCGCCTGCGCCAGGCAGGCGGCCGCGCGGAGGCAGAAGCAGTTCTCGTCGGGAACGGCGTCCGGGCGCGGGTCAAGGGAGGTGCCCGTCGCGAGCTAACCGGCGGGAGCGCGCTGCTGTAGTCGTGGTGAGGAGGAAAGGCTGTGTTTCAGCTAGCGAGCAAGATCTGCGCTCGCGAAGCCGCTGCTGTCCTTGGCCCGAGATTGAGGGATGAACCTGCCGTCCTGGTCGAAGAAGCAAGATGCAGGTCCGTGGCGGCCGCCGGGGCTAGCTAGTTGAGGCACCACGGATCAATCGTGTGTGTAGCTTAGTGCAGTACTAGCAGTAGGAATTAAAATGCTCCTATAAATATGTGCTCTGTCTTGGGCTGCAGCTGCAGTGCAGAGCTCGGGGAGTTGCTCTTGGACGGCCAGCTTGAGCTGCGCCGATCGATTCATTTTGTGAGAGGCGGATCCGAACAACGCAATCATAGTAAGAACCCCTTTTGAATAAAGGGAGGACATGCTCCCACGATCAAAGTGAATTTCCAAATTGCTAGCTATATGATTTATGAAGAATACCGAAGCACTCAGATAGTAGAAATGACAAGTTGGTAAAGAAATCATCACCACTTTTTTGTCTAGTACACTAAAGGAACCAACAACCCACAAGGGGTCGCCTCACATCCGATGGCTAGAACGTATAGACCGTGACTCAGCACAAATTGCCGACCCCACGTATAAAGAAACCAGCAGACACAGATTGGGTGACTTTATGGAAATTCAAGTCAGCTGACTTTGAGTGAAACATCATATGCAGGATCTATATGTAGGATCTATATGTCAGTGACTCAAAGTCAGCCAAAGTTGATCACCACAAAGTCAGCTAATCCTAGCGGCTTTATTCGTACTGCTTCATCACTCCTTAACAAACATATGTGCGGCCGAGGTTCCAAAGAGAATGAATTCAATAATATTATTACCCTCCTAGAGAATTAACATCACTTGCATTTATCCAGAATTTATACATATTTATATATAGTTATTCAGGTTTACATGTATGTATATCAAACCACGTCTAGCATCAACACTCACTAAATTCAAAATTTCAAAAAACGTATTCTTAGGAAACTAAAAAATCTGCAAACAAATACGCACGTACGTATCTAAATTTGAAGGCAAGGTAGAAATTTTGGATCAATATATAATGTATATCTGGCTACACAAAAAGGATAATTTTTTTATTGAAAATATTTTTTTAAGTCCGAGTACATATATAGGCCGAAACTTACTTTTCAGTAGCTCAAAACACAACTCAATTTCGACCAAAACATTGCAATAATATCGCGGAGATGTGCATGTAGAATAATTTTTATGAACTCAAAAATATAAATTTTAGAAATTACAAATATAGGTATCATGCTGCAACTCCGTGCTCAACTACCCCACAATGCTACAACAAGCATCTTTAAGAGCAATTGCAATAATACAGCCAGCTTGCTGGCTATAAGATCATTTATAGTCAGTTTATAGTTAAGTAGTACAATAGTTATCTTAAAGAGTACTATTTTATAAGTGAATGGTCATACTCACATACTCACAACATGCCTAGGAGCACGTACAAGAGCTGGCTATTGCATAAGAGTCCACCTCTCTTCTCTCAGCTCTTCTCTCTCGTCCAACTAAGTCAAACAATACTACTTTAATTATTATAGTCAGCTGACAAAAACTAATTGTACTTGGTCTAAGGCCAAGGCTGCCCATCCAACAGTAGCAACAGAGACTTTGAGGCGCCCTACAATTTAACACTATTCTTTGGCCTGAAGTCTGAAGCCCTACAATTTAATTTGCAGTCTCCCAATGACTCACCTGCCACTGTCTTGGCGACAAGTGTGCATTGCTGCTTCTCCCGAAAGAGATGAAATCTACAGAGTTCTCGGTCGATGTATCGCTAGTTGCAGGCGCCAATGATCACATACAGTACTTCACTGCTAAGCCGCGCACATAAACAAAACAGGGGAGTGGATCTCAAGAAAGCTGTCTCTCCAGACGAAGCTTGCCCCAGCAAAGGACTTGCCCTAAACAAATTATTACAGCAAACGAGACGTGGCAGCGTCTCGGCTAAACATCACAGATCTCATGAGCTGACGCTCCTTCGCCAGAAATATTTCGGCATAAAAAGAATTCTGATGGTCGCACGAATCGTCCTTTTCAGATAAAATGAGTTTACATCATAATAATTAAGCTTTTGTATAATATTATATCTATGTTGTTTTACATATACATGTTATTACTTTAAGTTATTTTTCACTATAACCAGTCTAAACAAAATATATTCTCTACGAGCCGCCTCCTCCTCTCCAAAGATTTAATTACGCTATAAAAAATTCCTGGTGGATCTGCAGGGATAGCTCGTAACTGTCTCTGTCGTGTCACAAGTTTATGGGTCTGATTAGGCTAATCATATTAAGAGTAACTTAGCTAGTAACATGCATATGCATTGCCAACTAAGCAAATTGGTGATATGACATGATAATTAATAAAGAAAGAGAGGAAGATAGTAACTTAGTTACCATAACATTACATATATCAAGACCATATGAGTCTATAACCAAATTAATTATATGTTGCATGACACTACCCATATATTACTATCCACTATAAAGATAGTAACATGGACTAGTAATATATTCAAATTACTAGTCTAAATTAATTAGTACTATTACCAGCCTTAGGTAGACCATAGACATGATTAGCGCATGTGCGCCCCCCCCCCCCCCCCCCCCCTCTCTCTCCCCGAGCGTCTGGCTACGCCGTTCGCAAGCTGCTGCCTAGCGCGCATGCACCACACGTCTAAGACCTTCCCTTGCGAACCACTCAATGCAAAATAAAGAGCACATTGTGTTCTTTTTATTTTTTTCCTCAAAGATCGCATTTGATAAGTTCTTTTTTCTTCTCTCAAAAAATCAAGCATGATACGAAGCGCGCAGTGCTAGATCAAGTATCATTAGCGTGCCTAAGGCTATTCCTAGTGAAAGTATCATAACTAATAGTATTATGCATGCTATGTTGGCAAAAATCTAATGTGTCACAACAATTAATAAAAAAAAGGATTAGAGTATCATGGGTAGATACCGTATCATAGCACATAAAACTAGAAATCATAATACATGTAAATCTTGTATAAAATTTATATTAAAATATTATAAATCATTAAATATAATGTTATTATGATATTATCATATGATACCATGCACTATAGAAATAATATCGTACATATGGGAATGTGGGGCACCTGTCCCGGATGTTGGCAAAAAGGCTGGCGCTCTAATTATTGGCCTTAACACGATCGCATTAGTTTAAACTGATCGAATCTGCCTAATGATGTAGTAGATCACTAGATCTGATGCCCAGGATTCCCACCAGAGGGACACCAATTTCTTCCCCGTTTGTTATTGAAGAAGGGAATATTTACTACAACAAGATTTATCGCTGAGAAAAGTAGAGCGAGTGAATGTAAAGCATGCATGGTTGTATTTCCAATCGTACGAGTAGATTGCTAGCGCTATTAGCACACAAGTTAGAGTATCTTCGTGTTGGGCCATGTTCCTTCATATGAAAGTGTATTCATAGCTAATATCAGCACGTAAAAATTCAACACGTTTCAATCGTTGATCAACGTTTGTATCCAACGGATAAGGTGCTCCTTCGAAAAGGAGTTGGAAAAAAAACTCTAGCCACCTTTGTGGCTGTGCGAGACACGCTGTGAGAGTGTGTGTGAGCTGAGTAAGAGAGACGGTGAGAGAACACACCAGAATATCACAACCTAGTGAGAAGAGATGAAGAAGAAGGAGAAGTGATTTTTGTCCTGATTTCTAAGATCTGATCGTTCTGTCTTCAAGCTGGTGTTTGTAGGCTCAAACGTGCTTGGATTGACTCCAAACTTGGTGAGCTTGTTTCTTGCCTTGAGTACTTCCTTCTGGTTAGCTGGTTTGAGATTTGGGTCAGTGTTGCTTCAAATATGGAGGCGGTTTAGTCAGTTCGGACTCCTGTAGTTTTAGCACAAAGCAGTTTTGGTAGACGAACAGTTTGGAAGGGAAATGGTGTCCGATTGGCCTGAAATTTGGCATGTATGTTGGGTACTCGTACGTCAGCTTGTCTACCGAGTTTGGTGTTGATTGGATCTGTGGTTTAAGGGCAGTTTGCTGATTACCGAAGGGGACGAAAACTGAGGTACTCTGGTTTGCCATAATCTTTCTCTCGAGTGGTTTTTGTTGTTGTTGTTGTTGTTGTTGTTGTTGTTGTTGTTGTTGTTGTTGTTGTTGTTGTTGTTGTTGTTGTTGTTGTTGTTGCCGGTTGGCAACATGCTTTATGTGTGGTATATCTCTAGATGTTCTAGATAAGACTCTATACCTAGGTTTCTCATAGTGAAGCTCGGTGGACCGGGTGGTCCACACCCGTGGTTTTTTTCATCTCACCTTGAGAAGATTTTTCCACGTAAATCCTTGTGTCACATGTGCATGTGCTCGTTGTTTTATTTCCGCTACATATCTATTGATTGAAACTATCATCGGGGTTCGCCGCAAGCAGCGGGGGTTGTGCCTTCTTCCCCCCAACAAAGTGGTATCAGAGCTGAGGTTCAGTTTGTAGTCAGTTTCAAAGCAAGGTTTCTTTTGGGCTGAGTGCATTTGGTTGTGGTGAAGGATGGAAGTGAATATCAACAGAATGATTTCTTTGAATGATCCAAATTATCAAGCATGAAAGAGTAAGATGAAGGACTTGTTATATATAAAGGATTACTGGAAGCCGGTGCTCTCCACTGAGATGCCTAGTGATATGCAAGAAGATCATTGGGAGGTACTTCATCTCCAAGCTTGTGGGTTCATCGCTCTTGACTACACATAATGTACAAGTTACAATAAGCTAGTCATCCGTTCTCTTTGGCCTATGGGAGTTTTAATTATCTCTAGGAAAGTTTCACAAGCGTTATTTGATCAAAAATCAAAATACTTCAAAATTCCATCCACGTGAAGTTTCTTCATGTTTTCTTTCCAATATAATTTAAATGGCGATGTCACTTCCTAAGTGATCTTTCTTATCAATTGTCTTTCAACATTTTTTAGAAATAGTTTTATGAATGTGATTTATCCAACGAGATTTGTAAATAATCCATCTTTTATGGATTACGACAATTATTTGAATAACCCTTTTATTCACATAATACTTATAAAACAAATCTTGAAGGCAAGCTTTGATGTTAACGAGCAACACAACAACCCTTTATTTGTTCTCGATGAACATCATCACATATTCTTTTGCTAGTTACTTAGGCCATTGTAGTTCATGAATTATGTTGTTTCGTATGACGATTCACACCAACAAATTCAGTATCCAATACTTAAGAACCACATTGTTTAATAAGCAAAGAATATAGCCATAACATGTATATCCTATATATATCTAAGCTGAACAATTCTAGTCTTTTCTTTTCTGCCATATATTTCTAAGATTATCTTTTAGCATTTCCTTTTCTGTTTGATAGAATCTATCAACATCAATAGTGGAGCCATACACATGACATATAGTCCAAAGCATTTATAGTTAAATACCAATTTCTTTGGACTTGCACTTTGAAGTAAATCACCATCATCAAATATTTGGTGTTCTTTTAAATCCCATTCTTTAGTAATCATTTAGTGTAGTAAACATTTTACCTACATCAAATATTCATCCTTATCATGGAACTATTCATGATCAAGCTACTTTAGCTTATAACGGTGAATTGCGAGTATAATGTTGCTCTCCAAAACCCTTTTGAAAATTTCCATCAAATATGAGAACATAAACTTTGCCATATTATACTTTATCATGTTGCAATCAAAACATCATTTCAGATATCGCAATATCTTCCACATATGATGTTCCTAGATGACCTTGATATTAAAACAATCTTTTGAATATCAAGAATCATGGAGATAAACATGATACTTATATACTAATACTGAAATTGTTACTCTTGATTTAATAGCAATTATTAAACTTCATGGAGTAACCAGAACTTAGTGAAAGTTTGTAATAGGACTTTTAAACTTTAGATTAACACTTCAAAAGAATACGATACCGGTTCGTAAAGTAACTAACCATAATTTTATAGTTCTATTATCTCAATTATAACTAAGCGCAAGGTGGTAAACAGATGCCAATAACTATAACAACTATGCAAATTCACTTTGATTTAATTTATGATAAATAGTGTTAAATTTTTAATCATATTGCTATTGAACTCTCACTCAAAACAATATCCCTCACATTGTTTTAGTGATTACATGAACCAAATCCACCACACCAAGTCTGATCATCACATGACATGATGTAGTTTTAAAGGCGAACAATCACCATGTTCATCATATCATCTATATGACTCATGTTTTACCTTTCGGTATTCCGTGTTCCGAGACCATGTCTGTACATGCTAGGCTCGTCAAGATGTAAGCTTAGTTTCCGCATGAGCAAATCTGGCTTGCTCCCGTTGTATACACTCGCAGAATCTAACACACCCGTTCATCACGTGGTTCTTCGAAACAATGAGCTTTGGCAACGGTGCCTACTAAAGATGAACACTTTATAACTCGATATTTTGTGAGAGGGATTATCTTATAATGCTACCGCCGCGATCTAAGTAATACAAGATGCATAAAAGGATTAACATTACATGCAATTCATAATGTGTGATATGATCTGGCCTTTCTTCTTGTGCTTCCGATCTCAATCTTCAAGAACGAACATGATCTCCATCATCACCGGCGAGGCGTCAAGGTCAATGACACCGCTCCATGGTTGTCGTCCACCAGCTTCAACTATTATAACTACTTTGAATAATAGACACGCATGTCTTAACGAAATTAAAAGATAACCATAAGGCTCCTGCTGGTTGCCAACTTACAATAAGGAACATTGCATACATCATATATAATCACAATCATGACCATATCACATCACAGCACACCCCTGCAAAACAAAGTTAGATGCCTCTAATTTTCTTTGCATGTTTTACGTGGTTTGGGGCTTTCAATAAGTGTTGTTCTAACTTACGAACAAGAACCACAACGTTGATACTAGTATTGTCAATCACCCGTTGTAAATTGAATCTTCACTATGTTGGGAGAAATAGGCACCCGCAAAGCCAGTTATGCAATACAAGTTGCATGTCAAGCGTGGAGCAAGTCTCATGAACAATGTCATGTAAGGTTAACCCGGGCAGCTTCATCCCACCATCCCGCAAGATGCAAAGTACATAAGAAGCAGTGGACAACAAAAGCATCAACGCCCACAATGACCATTGTGTTCTACTCGTGCAACAGATCTACATATAGACATGGCTCTGATACCACTGTAGGGGTTCGTAGCATGGAAAACGAAAAAATTCTATTGCGTGCACACAAACAAGCCAAGATCTATCTACTAGATTGTAGCAACGAGTCGATTAGAGTACTCACCCTCGAAGATTCTAAAGCAGTTAACGAGAGCAGATTCTCGTGGGTGATATAGTCGTACACTTGTCAATCTCAAGATCGCGTAGACGATCCTTCCGGCGCTGTGTTTCGGCAGTGCTTCCACAGTCGGTCACACGTTCGGTACTTGATGAAGACCTTCATCTCCCTTGATCCAGCAGGCGGCGAAGGTTGTAGTTCTCCCCTCGCGATTCCGGCAGCACAACGGCGTGGTGTCGGAAGTAGAGGAAAAATCCTGCAGGGCTTCGCCTAAGCCGGAGCAGGTTATAGTGGATCTAGGTTTTCCCGTGATCTAGGGTTTAGAGAGCCGGAGAGGAGGAGGTGGAGTCTGATACGTCCAAAACTTATCTACTTTCTTGAACACTTTGCTATTATTTCTTCTCTAAACTTGTGTGATTTGGATACAACTAACACGGATTGACGTTGTTTTCAGCAGAATTACCTTGGTGTCTTATTTTTGTGTAGAAAATCAACTATCAGGAAAAATCTCGGAAAATATGCCAAAAACTATTTTTCACCAGAAGATCCACGGAGCCAGAAGGGGAGACAAGAGGAGGCCTGGGGGGGCTAGACCCACCCCATGCGCGAGCCCACCTAACCCCGCACCTGGAGGGGGTTTGGCCACCCCAGGCAGCTCCTCGGCCTCCCTCCGCGCCTATAAGTTGTCTTCTAACCTAAAAACTCAGGGGAGGGGTCGATAGTTTTCTAGAAAGAGTTCTGCTCCGCCGCCTCCACCAAAAACCAAGATTCGGATCCATAAACTACATTCTGGAAACCTGCCGGGACGGGGAATTTGGAGAGGATCATCGCCATCATCATCAGCAACGCATCTCCATCAACCAGCGATGTTTCCCTCATCCATGAGTGAGTAATCCCCCGCTATAGGCTTGGGGATGGTTGGGATTGGATGAGTTCTATCATGTAATCGAATAAGATCTGTTAGGACATAGTGCCTAGTATCTCTATTAGTGCTATTTGACTTTGTTGCAACTTGTTGTGCTTAATGCTTGTCACTAGGGCCCGAGTGCCCTGATCTCATATCTGAACTTATTATTGAATCATTATGATAGTATTGTTTATGATCCTATCTGCAAGTTGTGTACACATATCATTGTTCGGATCCAAAGGCCCCAAAGTGACAATAATTGGGACAACCGGAGGGGATAGTTGTGGTGTAAGGATCACATGTGTTCATGGAGTGTTAATGCTTTGCTTCGGTGCTCTATTAAACACAACTGAGTGTTAATGCCATTCAGGGGAACAGTGGCATGGCAAAGCAGGTTGCAAAAGTGTGTGGCGCTAAACAGAACTGAGGCCGAGTTCATCGCAGTAACTGAGGCGAGCAAGGAGATATTATGGCTGAAACGATTCTGGAAAATAAAACGAAAAGAAATCAAAGTGCTCCTTTTTCTACGGAGTGGTCCATATGGGGACTTTTGGAGTAGTCGTGCATGCACGCCAGGCAAGGCAGGCAGCGGCTTCTGAACAGTGTAGCCTAGCCAGACGCTGGGAGGTGGGCGGAGCACATGCGCAGATCCTGTCCACCCCCAATCAGACGCACGAGCTTGTCTCCAACAGCCCCAGCTTGAGTGAAGGAGGCAGCTCATGAGACGATGCAAGGTCTCGTTTCCTGTAATAATAGTACTAATTTCAGCTCATGAGCGTGTCCCGCGCAGCCATATATGCCCGGCCTCCCCCTCTCGCTGTCCTCCTCACCCAACTCGCTCCCCCCTCCCTCCGGCACACGCTCACCGCGAAGCTCTCCGCCTCTGCTCCTTGCTCGAAACTCACACATACACATACTCCATGGCCGCAACATCTCTCGCCTGCGCCTTCTTCTTCGACGCCGAGCCACTCGGCGAGCCCGGCATGCCCGCCCAGGACGCGTGCGCGCTCTGCACCAAGCACCTTGCCCGCGACAGCGACATCTTCATGTACAAGGGGGACACCCCCTTCTGCAGCGAGGATTGCCGCGACGAGCAGATGCGCCTCGACGCCGCCTACGCCAGGCAGGCAGCCAGGGCGGCCGCGCGGAGGCAGAAGCAGTTCTCGTCGGGAACGGCGTCCGGCCGCGGGCACCGGGAATCCAGGGAGGTGCCCGTCGCGAGCTAACCGGCGGGAGCGCGACGCTGTAGGCCTGCTGGCCTGGTGAGGAGGGAAGGCTGTGTTTCAGCCAGCAAGATCTGCGCTCGCGAAGCCCTGCTGTCCTGTCCATGGCGCGAGATCGAGGAGTGAACCAAGAAGCAAGATGCAGGTCCGCGAAGGCCGACCTGTCCGTGGCGACCGGCGAGCTAGCTAGTTGAGCCGCCCCGGATCAATCCTGTGTGTAGCGTAGCACTACCGGTAGCAGGAATTAAAATGCTGCTGTAGATATATGCTACTGCCTTGGGCTGCAGTGCAGAGCTCGGGCGGTTGGGACTTGCTCTTGCACGGCCAGCCTGAGCTGCGCCGATCGATCCTTATTGTCAGAGGCGGATCCGAGATAATACTAGTATGGTCCATGATCAACGTCGTCTGAACTTGATGAGTGTCATGATACTGGTTTTGGGTCGTTCGTTTGGGTCTCGCGGAGGAGATGCGCTTTAGTCGTACTCCCATTCTTCACTGAAAGAGCCAAACGCCTGTCAGCCGGTGCAAGTAATTACTACGTAGTAGTTTTTTGATCTTCCACTCAGTGTCCAACAATTTATTCATACACCTCGCAAAAAGTGAGCTTCACACCTTATATCTTTTTTTTTTTGAAAAACTTACTTTTGAGACTCTAGAGAATCTGCAAACAATTACTTGCATACATGTTTACAAAGAAAAAGTACAGCCAGAAATTTACATTTCTATAGCTCAAAAACAAACTCAACTTCTAGCGTAACTTCGGAATAAGAGCATCTCCACTCTTCTTCCCACAACGCCGGTCCAATTGATCCAGACTTCCGAGTCCCTTTCCGGGTAGCTGCGAACGCCTGACGAAGCAAAAACGACGGTGGGCTAGCTCTGTCAGCGAGACAGTCCCATTTTTACACACACGCTCGCCCAGACTGCGATGAAGAGCTCCCAACTGCCTCTGTCGCCATGACTTCGCCGGCGAAGCTCCACCACGCCGAGTTGTATCCATGCCTCTAGATAGGCTCGTCGTGGTCACCGCCCCAACCGCCGCCGCTTTCGCCGTCCAAACTTTGTCGTAGCTCGACTTCGTTGGGAGCTCCCATTACCTCGCCTGCCCAGTGTTCGGCGTTTTGCCGGGTTGGCCATGGACTCCGACGATAAGGAGATGTTCGCCGTATTGCATTCGAAGGAGAACTCCGCTGCCGCCGAAGATGCCGAAGCGTGGAGGTTCGGCGAAGGGTCGCCGGAAGTGCAAGGCAATGCAGAGGATGGAGGGCTACTGCATGTTGTACGCCGACTACTTCGCCGACGAGCCGCTGCATGAAGAGGTCGTGTTTCGGCGCCGATTCAGGATGAGCCGGAAGCTCTTCCTCAAGATCGTGCATGCCATCCGTGAATTCGACCCCTATTTCGTGTGCAAGAAGGACTGCATCGACATGGTTGGGTTTTCCTCACTACAGAACTGCAGAGTGGCAATGAGGTTGCTTGCATATGGAGTGACGAGTGACAGTGTCGCTGACTATCTCCGCATGGCCGAGTCCATCGCCATCGATTGCTTGTACAGGTTCTGTAGAACAGTGATTGCAGTGTTTGGAAAACAGTACTTGAGAACACCCACTGCTGAAGACACTGATCGGATCATGACAGTCAATGAAAGTAGAGGATTTCCTGGGATGCTTGAAAACATAGACTGCATGCATTGGCAGTGGAAGAACTGTCCATTTGCATGACAGAGAATGTACAAAGGCCACAAAGGAGGTTGCACTGTGATACTCGAGGCAGTTGCTAGGATCTGGCACTCTTTCTTTGGCATGGCAGGATCGAACAACGACATCAACGTCCTAAACTCCTTAAATGTCTTTTCCAAGCTTGTTGAAGGTCATGCTCCACCTGTGGACTTTAAGATCAACGGGCACCACTACAACAAGGGATACTATCTAGCAGATGGCATCTATTCAAGATGGCCAACATTTGTGAATACTATCTCAAACCCAATGCTCCCCAAGCATTTTCAGTTTACCAAGGAACAGGAAGCTTGCATGCATGACGTAGAGCGGGCATTTAGTGTGCTCCAACAAAGATTTGCAGTTTTTCGGTTTCCTGCTATGACCTGGTCAAAATATCAGATGTAAAAAGTAATGAACTGTTCTGTGATCTGCACAACCCGATCATTAAGGATGAGAGGAAGGACCTAATGAGTTTGGTCGAGCATAACGAGCCATACTACAGACAGGAACCTCTTGCCGAGCCTCATCACCAGGTGCCTCCAACCTGGGCTGCCTTCATTAGCTAGGTCAGGAGATCCGAGATCTAGTAGTGCATCAATAGCTGTAAGATGATCTGGTTGAGCATCATGAACTGGCTGAACTAGACTGAAATATATTGTATTTTTATTGTACGCCAAACTATGTTTAATTTTACGCCGAACTATGATCAATTGTATACCGAACAAGGACGAACAACGCTCTGTATTCATATTATGCCAAACTATGTCAAAAACTAACGAATTTGAGCCGAATTTGGACGGAAAAGGACGTCCCGTGAACCCGAGTGAAAAACTCGACGTTGCAAGGCCAAAAATGGGTTTTGTCGTGCCATATTTAGGTCCAGATTTTGGCCTGATAATAACCAACAAGTGGGGATGCTCTAATATCCAGGGTCCGTATGTCTTCAAGGAATAAATTCTACAATTTTTTCAAGCTCGGAAGTACTAGTAATTTCAACACCCACTCCACAACAATCATCTTTGCGACCAGGGGTTGGACATCCAACACTACCATGAGAGACTTTGGGGCGAGGTATAATTTACAATTCTTTAGCCGAAACTCATAGATTCATGTCGGCCAGTAGAAGTAATTTGAAGCTTCTCACAGACTGACCGGCCACTGTCTTGGCGACAAGTGTGCACTGCTTCCTCCCTGAGGAGATGAAATCTACAGAGAACTCGCTCTTGGAATCCCTGGTTACAGGGCGCCAATGATCACATGCATTGCTTCTCTGCTAAGCCGGCCACGTAAACAAGACCTTCCGCGGATCTCGAGAAAGCTGTCTGTCTCCCCGGACGAAGCTTGCCCCAACAAAGCACCTGCCTGAAAAAATATGATGTGTTTCACAAGCTGCTGGCTACACTTCTCACATATGGACCACTCCATAGGAAAAAAAAAAGAATACTTCGATTTCTTTTACATTTTATTTTCCTAAATCGAATATGATTTGTTGTTCTTCTCTCAAATGATGAAGAATAATGATACGAAGTGGTAGCCCACTATCATTACCGTGCCTAACCATGGTGGGGCACCTGTCCTGGATGTTGGCGAAAAGGCTGGCGCGCTAATTATCGGCCGTAAGATAAGATGATCACAGTTGTTTAAGCCCAGCTCTGCCTAATGATTCAGATTCGATGCCCACGATTCCTGGTAGAGAGGGACAGCAAATTCTTTCGAATTTACAAACGGGACGAATATTTGCTCACATGTCTCCCAGAGAAAAGTAGAGCTACAGCGTTTGTACAGAGAGTATTTCCAATTGGTCGATGGTCCTAGTACAACGTACGAGTAGGCTAGACTAGCTAGCGGGACGCTAGTAGCACACAGGTTTGGGGTACTACTAGTACATCGAGAGCGACGTTTTTTTCTGGAGCGATGTCGCTGCATCTCTGTCAGACGGTGGGACCTCCGTCACGTCTCTCGGACATGGCTCTTGTCGTTTTCGCCGCGATGGAGCAACGAACGTAGTACGTGGCCAGGGTCTGCAGTCGGGCGGGCCACCCACCGTACGGCACCGCGGGCCGTCCCGAAAGAGAAACGACCAAACCGCTCGGCGCACGGTATCTCGCCTGAGCCCGTGTGCTGGGCTCGCCTCGCTTTTGGCCGCGCCGAACCAGTTCTCCTCACGTTGCTGCGTCCGTCCCAGCGCAACCGGGGAGCCATATATGACCGGCCTCCCCCTCTCGCTGTCCTCCTCACCCAACACGCTCACCGCGAGCTTGCTCCTTGCTCCAAAGTCACATACGCACATCCTCCATGGCGGCATCTCTCGCCTGCTCCTTCTTCTTCGACGCCGAGCCGCTCGGCGAGCACGGCATGCCCGCGCAGGACGCGTGCGCGCTGTGCAGCAAGCCGCTGGCGCGCGACAGCGACGTCTTCATGTACAGAGGGGACACCCCTTTCTGCACCGAGGAGTGCCGCGAGGACCTGATGCAGCTCGACGCCAGGCAGGCGGCGAAGGCGGCCGCGCGGAGGCAGAAGCAGTTCTCTTCGGCACCGGCGTCCGGGCGCGGGCGCCGGGAGTCGAGGGAGGTGCCCGTCGCGAGCTAACCGGCCGGGGAGGGTGCCAAGCTGCGTACCTACGCGAGAAGAAATGGCTACTGTTTGAGCGGTCGAGCAAGATCTGCGTTTGCGAAGCCTCTGTTGCTCGCGGCTCAGTTCTGGATCTGATTGAGCAGCGAGAGGCCGAGGAAAGAACCTGCCTCGGTTGAAGACGCAACAAAACAGTGGACTGATCACGCTAAAGAGGAGGAGCTGGATGGGATTTGAAGAACGCAATCAATCAAGATTAATCATATATGGTTTTAAGTTTAGTGCGCCCATGAGTGCGCAACCCTCTGTATTTTTTCCCTCTAGTATGTCTTCGGTGTTCGTGTCGTGGTACGTCTGTACAAGAGCCCAGCGTGTCCACCGTGTAATCTTTCAAGCAAATTGATATAGAGCACAGCGGTCGGCTAGAAATCAGCGTGTCCACAATTCCAAACAGATAACAAAAAGGCGAGATACATATCACACTAGTCATTGGACGAAAGTATGGGCAATGCAATTCCCCCCCGTAGGAGGGGCCCTCGGCATCATCTTTGCCGTTTATTTCTTGGAGATTCGTGCTATAACTTTTACAAAACAACCCTCCCAGCTTACTTCTCAAGTTTATTGCTGTTTTGCTTATTAGCCCCCAGTTTTTTTAGGTTTTATACATTTCTGTCACTGTCTTCAACGAAAGAACGTGATTCACATATACATCTTTGTTTAATTTAATTAGCCAGTTTTAATCAGCCAATCTAATTAATATAATTTAATTAATAATTTCTTACATAATTATTTTTTCAATAATATTTAACAATATTTCATATAATTTTTTTAAAGAATTTTTCTAGAAATATCCGTACAAGTTTTATATTTTTTTCAATAATTAATATAATTTTTTTTTCAACAATCTCTTTTGAGAATTTTTATTTTTCTATTTTTTATTTAACAATATTTAGACACTCTTACTTTGTTTCATCTTAGATTCAGAAGTTTTATACAAGATTCACACGTTTTATAAACTTGTCGTACAAGTTTTATATTTTTTTTCAACAATTAATATAATTTGTTTTTTCAACTATCTCTTTTGATAATTTTTATTTTTCTACTTTTTATTTAACAATATTTAGACACTCTTACTTTGTTTCATCTTAGATTCAGAAGTTTCATACAATATTCACATGTTTTACAAACTTGTTTCTGCCAAGAGATATTCATATAATGTAATCAACAATTTCTTACATAATTATTTTTTCAATAATACTCAATAATATTTCATAGAATATTTTTTAAGAACTTTTCTGGAAATATTGTACGAGTTTCATACTTTTTCCAAAATAATTTTTTTAAGATACATGGGCAACACCGAAACTCAAATGACTCTTCAATAGAACTTTTTTGAAACTACTAACAACAATCAAACTTGATTATTATTTTTTGTAAGAACGTTTGTTATCACTAATAACAACAATCTGCATCAACCAAGGTTAATACCAAGAACGTTTCATACAAGATTCACACAAGATTCACGAGATTTCACACATTATATAATCTGATTTTATAACAAGTTTTTAACATTATCTCACTGTCACTCCTCTCATTAACAGATCTACCATGATTTTTATTTGCAACCAAAGTATTTTTTTACGTTGATTTTCTTAAATCCACATTAATAAGATTAATACCAAAAAAATATATGTAAATCAAGATTCTTAGTATTTTTTCAACAACGTATTAGATCCAACAACGTTTGATTACAGATTCTTAGTATTTTTTCAAGTAAATCAAGATTCACACAAGAACCATACATGTAAAAAATCGTACTCCCATCGCCCATATTCGTGCCACACAAAACTTGATAATACATACAAGATTCGCAGTGATATCATACAAGATTCACAGTGGTAAAAAATAATAGAGAAACTTAGATACGTGTCCAAAATCATGAAGAAAAAAAAAAGATCCATCACAGATCCATCAAAGATTCATACAAAATCGCATGAACTAGAACTGGATCCAAACAAAAATACAAAAGCATGAAGAAAAAAGAAAGAAAAAGGAGCAAAAATAAAAGAACAAATAAAGGAAAAGAAGAGGCCTCCTATCCTCCAGATCTGGTTGGAGCCGGCAATCCTCCAATCCTCCACACTTGTAGGCAGCTTTGCTGCTCCATGGCGCCTCCCCCATCTGGGGCATGTAGGAGGAGGAGGTGGTGGACGGTGGGCGTCTATCAGGGAGGAGGAGGCACGACGACGCGATGGAGGAGAGCGTTTTCGGGGGTAGGTGGAGGATAAAAACGACGGGTGATCTACGTACGGTCTGGAGCACGGTCTGGAGCCTGGGAATTTATCCTCTCCGCGTGGATTATATTTTAAATCTAAGATTTTTCAAGGGTTAAAATGCAAAAGTACACAAGGCTTTGACCGCCCAGACTTTACACGAATCTCCAAGAAATCTCCGGCTGCGATGATGCCGGGGGCCCAACCTAGGAGGGGTAAATCCTCTCTCCGGAAGTATAGAGATTTAGAGCGTGCCTTCCAATAATGCAGCGTTTTTTTGTTCGATAGCTCCCATGAGCTCGAGTTTTTTTAAAAACAAAAAATAATTACCAATTTTGAAAAAAAAATCTGGTTAAGCTAATGGACACATATAGCTACGGCGTGCATATTTTGTGTTTTTTTACTTAATAACATGTTCTATTGTGGGTTACACAAAAAACGCGCAAATTGTGGTGCTAAGAAGAAAGAATCTCACACTCACACACCCTGTGTCGGTCTATTATTATATTCGGTGAAATTTAATCGGACATTCGAGATATCATATACAGTCACATATTTGTTTTCACTATGTTTTAAGATTCTAGATTGGAGTTAAAAAAAAGGGGCTACATCTAGCTAAGGACTACCCTCTTGTTGGTTTTGTCGCACGCAGCCCCCTCCTCACCCCGACCCATTCACTCCCAGGTGGCCAAAAGAACAGATAGAGGGGCGCCAAGCTAGAACTGACTTGGTCGGGATTTTGGAGGGGGGCTATACGCGGAAGGCTAAGTCTCAATGTGTAGCGTCTTTCTGATAGGCCACACATTAGAGCATAGCGCATATCAGAAAGATGCTACACATATAGCTTAGCGCCTAGGCGTCGCACGGTTGTGGTGGGGTTGGACGGGTGCCACGCTGGTAGGAGCACTCAGTGTAACGTATTTTTGTTAAGCGTTATCCAAAGGATTAGTCTAGTAAAAAAATTACCGAGGGTTTAGTTTATAAAATCCTTTTGATTTTGGGTTATTTTTGTCAATTTTGTCCCGCCATTGCTACGTGCTATTCGATCTGTGGCCTTCAGTGTGAGGCAAAAATCACATAAATAACCTATTTAAAGAAAGAAGACAAAAAATAACCCTCTTTTCAAATGATGTATCGGATCTAACCTAATCTCATGGCGCCGTACGGGATGGAGCCATGGTCGTAGCCACGACGCCATGACCAACGGCGCCATGCGCCTATGGCGCTCCTCCCCGTGGCGCCATCCTGACGAATGACGTGGCAAACTACGTGGCAGTTGGGCCCACTAGCGTAAGTATGGCGCCATCACCGACGGCGCCATACAAGTGAGGATGGCTCCACCCGCCACGGCGCCATACCCCCTGACCTTATAACCAGCCCAGCCCGCGGTGTGGCTGTCCAAACCCGACCCCAAACCGTTTTCTTCTTCCCCTCTCGACCCCGAACAGACCTCTCTCTTGTTCTCTCTCCCCCAACTCATCTTCCCTTCAAATCCTTTCAAATCGGCATTGTTTCTTTGTGGATTTCGTCCCCCTTGTCCGCAAGAGGAAATCTGCACCCCCCCCCTCGTTTTGGTCCAATTAGATCTATGCAATTTGGTGGAACTTTGGCAAAAATGTTGGAACCCTAGATGTATTGTTGGAGCTATGGTTTGAAGTGAAAACTATGGTTTAGGGTTGCATTGTTGAGTAATGATTGTTGGAGCTATGGTTTGTAGTCATTATATGTAGAAATTGTAGGCAAGGGTTAGGGTTTTGGTACATTTGCTTGAGTTAGGGTTTGTATGTTAGGGTTTTCCTTATTAGTGGGTTGCTATGGTGGGAAACTTTATTAGTTGGTTGTAGCGGTTGGTGGTAACCTACTTGTTTTTTATATGTTGTGGTTGTGGTCAATGTTTTTAGATGGCAAGGATCATTAATGTTCATCATGTGGACAAGGCGGCTTTCTAAAAAGGCAATGCCGAGTGTGATCCAGAGGAGGTAGTCATGGTGTTTGGCACTAGTCCTACATATGCCGAGGTTGTGGAAAGAGTGAGGAATGATTTGAAATGGATGGACCCTAGTGATGTGTATGAGTTGGTTGGAAGGTATAATGCCGGATTTGGCCATCACAATAGATTGAAGATAATGCCTATCAACTCCGAGTTGAATTGGGGTGCATATAAGGAGATGGTGGCAGAATCCGAAGATAAGTCACTCGAGATATTTGCCACAAGAAAGGTTGCGGCTCGGTTGCACATTGACTTGAACCGGCATGCTTCCATGAGCCCAGCTCGAGGTGAGCCACATGTTTATGACACAACAATGAGCCAACCTCCATTGAGCCCGGTCCGCGTAGATCCAACCTACGATGACACAACAACGAGGCAACCTTCCATGAGCCCTGTTTGCAATGACAACTATGAAGCACCTCAAATGGAGGTTGATGACTTTGAGGGTGATGAGACTGAGTATGGGCTTCGTGACAATGAAGTAGGAGATGTGGAGGCAAATTGCGATGAGGAGGACATGGACCATGATCTCCCTTATTTGAGGTGTCATGCATCGGACTCCGAGGATGAAGGACCGGATGAAGATGTGGATGAGGATGGTCTAACAGTTAAATTCGCCGAAGCTCACAAAAAAGTAGTAGGTAGGGATCATCGTCCTTCATTGTTCCGTGATGTTAGCCTTGCGGATGAGGCCCAAGTTGACGGTGGAATTAGTCGAGTGCTCGAGCCACGAGCACCTTCTAAAAAGGACTTGAAGCCGAAAAAGTACGGGATAAATCTCGGGGTGAAGTTTGATAGCTTGTTGGAATTTCAGATGTGGATCAAGGACTACGCGGTGAAGTACCACCGACCGTACAAGGTGGCTCACTCAGACACTAAGGTGCGTTACACAGTCAAGTGTGAGAAGCAAGGATGTCCATGGGTTGTTCGCGTACGACCATTGAGGGGCGGGCCACAATGGACCATTGTAAGTTGTCAGTCCATTCATATGTGTGATGACAACTTCATCAAGGATGGCAAAGTTGTCAAAGATGACCATCGGCAGCTGACCTCTGATTTCATCGCGTATAGAGTTGCAAATAACATAAGGTCTCTTCCAACATATACTATTAAGGGTGCCATAGATTTGGTTAAAGAAGTATTCGGTTATAAAGTGAAGTATGGTAAGGCGTGGAAGGCCAAACAAGCCGCATTTAAGATGTTGTATGGTGATTTGGAAGAAGCGTACAACCGCCTCCCTAGGTTGTTGGGAGCAATGGCCGCAAGGAACCCAGGAATGTATTATATGGTGGAGCCTCTTGGGTCGGTGACTAGGTTGTACAATGGTGCCACTGTCCGAGTATTTGGCCGTGCATTTTGGACATTTGGCCCATGCATCAGGGGATTCAAGCATTGTCGTCCTGTTATGTCCGTGGATGGCACATTTTTTACCGGCAAGTTCAAGGGCACACTATTAACTGCCATATGCCACTGACGAGGTTTGATCTCATCAATGCCCATTGTTATGGACTTGGGTTTTGGGGAAGATGGGGATGCTGGATATCGTGGAACGGTTAGCAAACAAGCAACACGGGGACACAAGGTTTACCCAGGTTCAGGCCCCCGGAGGGAAAACCCTACTCCTGCTTGTCTGCTCTTGATTACGGCGGAACCGAAAGTTACAGGGGTGTATAGATGCAATTTGGCGTGGAGGTGTGTATGCGAAAGTATGATAGAGAGATCTAGGTCGTGCCCTCCTAGCCTTTATATAGACTCAGACGGGTCCCGGGCATAGACCTAGTCGGTTACAAGTTCTAGGGTTTTACCCCTTTGAATTTCCTATTTGCGCTAGTCTTGCTCTCCAAGGATCCGAAGGCGTCATGGGCCTTGGCCACCCGAAAATCTTCATGGGCCGGCGTACATCTGCCGTGGGCCTTCCTTGGGCTGGACCAGGTATGCTAAGATCACGTACCCATAGGGTATAACCATGTCAGCCAAGACGCAAACAACCGGGTTTTACCTTTGGCTTTTGCCTTGGTTTCGGTGGAGAACAACGACAACTGGGAGTGGTTTTTCCATATATTGAGGACCAAGGTTATAGAACCTGATAGAGAGGTTTGCATCATCTCAGATCGCCATCAAGGAATACTCAACGCAGTCGAGAAGGACATTCCCGGGTGTGCTCGTATCCACCATCGATGGTGCATGAGGCATTTCGTGTCGAACTTCTATAGAGCATGTGGCAACAAGAAACGTGCCGACAATCTACAAGATTGTTGTCTTGCCTTCAACTCTCGGCATTTTCAAAAATTATATGATAGATTGTATTGTCTCACAGATGATGGTGGCAAAGAGTTTCTCAGAAGGCACCTTAATGAACGAAAAAGTGGGCAAGGGCTTATGACTATGGCGGCAAGAGATACGGTGATTCCACCAGCAACATGGCGGAATGCTTCAACAAAGTACTTAAAGGTGTGCGTCAATTGCCTGTGACTGGTATAGCGGAGTACACATTTCAGAAGTTGAATGAATACTTTCTAAAGTATAGTGCTGAAACGGATAAGCAAATCGCTGGGGATAACAAGAGAAAAAAGAAGTATGAGTACCCACCATTGGTTGATAATTGGTTGGAATATCAATCAAAGAAAGGGGATACACAAACGGTTGAATGTTTCGACAACCAAGAACTGATTTACCAAGTGAATGAGCATGGAGGTAGCACAAGGGGAGGTGCGCAACATGGGGGACTGTCCTATAAGGTGTGGCTACGCAATGGTTATTGCTCCTGCGAGAGGCCGGCATTGTACCATCTCCCTTTCTCACACGTGATGAAGGCGACATCTAAACGAATGGTGGGTCTTAATCATCCGGATACAGTTAGGTTGGACGAGCATTCCATCCAAGCGGTGAAGAACACATGGGCGGGTAGATTTCAGCCTTACCTTGACCAATCTCAATGGCCAGAATATCATGGTGTCCAACTTTGGCCCGATCCGTCAACGAATGTTGTTGGTCGGGGAAGAAGACAAACCAAACGTTTCCGAGGTGACATGGACGATTGGGCTCGTGGATACCGAAGGGAATGGGGGAGCGAGTATTTCATGGAGCCTCGTGACAAAACCCGTTGTGGAGAATGCAATGTTGAGGGCCATAATAAAACATCGTGTAGCAAAAGAAAAAAATCAAAGGAAGCCAACACCCCTATTGGCAGCACAAGCCAAGGAGGTGGTGATGGTGCTAGAAACACAAGCCAAGGAGATGGTTAAGGTGTTATAAACACAAGCCAAGGAGGTGGTGATGGTGGTAGAAACACAAGCCAAGGAGATGGTGAAGGTGGTAGAAACACAAGCCAAGGAGGTGGTAGAGGTCGTGGCGGTGGTAGAGGTCGTGGCGGCGGTAGAGGTCATGGCAGCGGTAGAGGTCGTGGCGGCGGTAGAGGTCATGGCGGCGGTAGAGGTCGTGGTGGTAATATGTTTACGTATCTCCGAGGAGAATTTTCGTATGTTTTCTTGCATATTTTTTAATAATTTTTACTGTGCATTTAAGTTTATTTCTATTTACTAACTATTATGTTGCATTCTTGTCATAGGTATGTCGACCCAACCCACCAAGGAGAACAATGATGGGAACGGTATGAGCTACTCCAAAGTGTGGGCGGAGGCTTTGAGGAGGGTGAAGGAAAGGGAAGATGAAGTAGATAAGTTGATCAAGAAAAGAGAAGAGGAAAGGAGGGAGGCTGAAGAAGAACGGCGGTGGGAAGAAGATTTCAACAGGAGATTGCGTGAGGCAAGCATCAAGAAAGCAAAGAAAGAACGTGAGAGAAAGGAAAAAGAAGCAAAATATGAAAGAGATATTTACTTGAAGAGCTTGAGGAATCATCGTCGGTTTGAGATGGTGTCTGAAGAGGCTAGTCTTATAATGGAGGAAGAAGAGAGCAAGAAGAAAGAAGAGAGTAGACGCCAATTCGAGGTGCAGTTCAACTCCGTTGTCCAGCTTGCATGCGACTTGAGGGAAAAGGAAGAGGCAGAGGAAGAGAGGAAAAGGAAGGCAAAGGGGAAGGAGCCTCTCGTGACACAGTAGAGTTGTCACCATGTTATGATCTATCGTATGGACTCCACCATGTGAAATTTATTTTTGTCCTTCCGTGACCTTTGCAATGTCGCGAGAACTAACATAGTTCTATTTATGTCGAGAACTATGGTTGTACTATGGTTGTACTATGGTTGAACTATGGCTGTACTATTTATGTCGAGAACTATGGCTGTACTGTTTATGTATGTGAAATGATGTTGTACTAGTTATGTTATGAACCATGTACTGTCAATTTGGGTTATCACTTTTCTTGTGAAATCAACCATGTCAAGTGCATGGCCCCACTCCGCAGGGCGTCATGCATAGTACCACGGCGTTGTCGCGTAGGGCGCCATGCATCATGGCGCCGTCGTCGGGCCATGGCGCCACGGTGTACTGGGAGTCTTCGAAAATCGAAGGAAACGGAAACCACCAAGGCAAGTGCATGGCGCCGTGGGGGACGGCGCCATACGTAGTACTACGGCGCCGTCGCGTAGAGCGCCATGCATCATGATGCCGTCATCGGGCCATGGCGCCAAGGTGTACTGGGAGTCTTCAAAAATCAAAGGAAACAAAAACCACCAAGGCAAGTGCACGGCGCCGTGGGGACGACACCATACGTAGTACCACGACGCCGTCGCGTAGGGCGCCATGCATCATGGCGCCGTCGTCGGGCCATGGCGCCACGGTGTACTGGCAGTCTTCGAAAATTAAAGGAAACGAAAACCACCAAGGCAAGTGCATGGCGCCGTGGGGGACGACACCATACGTAGTACCACGGCACCATGGGTGACGGCGCCATACAGCGTACCACGACGCCGCCTTGTAAGGCGCCATGGTGCGACAGCCTAGCAAATCATGTGCAGCTCTCTGCCATGGTCATAGTTCAGCATCAACACATAGTTCAGCATCTAAATAGCACATATCAACATCAAAGATAATAGTTCGACAACAAAGAGCACTTCAACACATAGTTCGACAACAAATATACTAGTCCAACACATCCGTTCGACAACAAACATAGTCTAACACATAGTAGAGCAACAAAGATAGTGTAACACATAGTAGAGCAACAAAGATAGTTCAACATCAAAGAGCACTCGTCACTTCCTCCCCTTTCCTCTTTTCGACGGACGGTCGTTGTTATTTTTCATACGCCCCTCATTCCGTGCACTCCTATGTGGAGGCTCGTCGTAGTCTTCTTCATTGAATATTGATGCCCTGCGTGCCTCCGCCAATTTTTTCCCATTCACTTGCAGTGTACGGGTTTCTTGGCTTTTGACGACGCCTCGGTTGAATAGACTGCGGTGCGTCCGCCATTTGAGACATGCCAATATCGTCATATTCCTCATATCTTCTTCCTCCTCACGGTCTTCACCCTCCTCTTCCTCTTACATGTCCTCAAGACTTGATGATCGCCTCAACCTTGTCGGCACGGAGGCATCGGCGGTACGACAACCAAGCAAAATACCCAAGCCACGTTCCCAACGCTTGGTATGCTATGACATTGTAAATCTGTTATCGCCATATTTTGGCCAAAGACGGAGATGGGCCGTGATCAAGATGGGCTTGGAAGATACGTATATTCAACGTGTTGTTGAATCGGCCTTGTGCGTGGATTTGGGCTAAATTGCCCGTGTATCTTGTATCATAGTAGGTTTCGTTTCAGTTTAGGTTTCGTTTCAGTTTAGGTAAAGATAGAGTTGTAGAGTTATTCCAAAGACAGAAAGTCTCCGGACTATAAATATGTACCTAAGGTTATCGAGAAAAGGAGGACAATCACGTTCATAACAAACACAATCTCGGCGCATCGCCACCCCTTGTTTCTAGGGTTTTTCTCGGGTAAGTGCCATGCTGCCTAGATCGCATCTTGCGATCTAGGCAGTATCTACTTATGCGTTATCTGGTGTTACTCGTACTGAAGCCTTGTTGATGGCGAGTAACACCATTATCATAGATTTGTTTGGGTTAGCATCAGTACTTTTCGCTATGATTGTTTAGTTATGCTACCTCTAGCTATCTCGCCGCCTTTGCACCTTTTCCCGGGTGTAAGGGTGGCATCTTGCTTGATCTTTATTTAAGTCGATTTGATCTGTTATAGTTGTGCCTTGTTCTCCAAGGTTTAGTTTGATATCCACATGATCAGGCCTTGCAAACGGGTTGAACGATCCAGTAGTATGTAAGATATGGTTTACCAATCTAAGAGGGGGTGTTCCGGGAATTGACGCTACATTGGTTTTTAGGCCTTCTCTAGGATTAGTTTTCTATTATCTTTTGTATCTACCAGGCTCAATTACGTGTAGGATGTTCCAGTCATGTAGTGAAAACGTTAAACTGTCGTAGATCGATTTAACTTGTATTGATGAAGCAAAACCCCATGTTATAATAGATCTAATGCAGAACCATGGGATAATCGGCTCTAGGAGCCGATTCACAGGGAAACCTGGGAGCCAGTTACGGCTCGAATTTTACATATGTTTGTTTGCCATGCAGGAAACCAATCGAAGCAATCTTTCACCTTCCTGATCAGGTATAGGTCAGGTGGCACGCCCTCGAACCAAGCCAGGACGTGTGCCGGAGTTTTGCGGGCCGTTGCCCGAGGGACCAGGGCCCACCAGCAGTTCTGGGGGCCTCCCGGCTCTTCGTGTTGCCCGTCGCTGCTCGCCGGTGGGTTTTGGTAGGCAACACATTCTGGCACGCCCGGTGGGACCTTTAAACAACGTCTACATCAACATCCGACGCTGCGATGGACAACAGACCGGTCACGTACGATGAGCTGCCTGAGGAGCACAAGGCGAAGTATGATGACGTCAAAGCTCTCTTTGAAGCCGATCTCATCGGCTCTTTTGAGAGGACTCGTAAGCATGGTATCAGGTGGAAAGGGTTCTCACCCGAGGGTGCTCTTGATGAGGTGGATCTGTCTGTTCCTTCAGAGGACCGCACCAGAGCTCTGCGCCAGGAAGTCAACTACATGGTGGCTCATTCTCTTCACCGCCATTCTGAGAGCTTGGTAAACGCTTTCGAGCGGGTAGCAGTTCGCGTAGTTCAGGAGATCATGAAACATCAGTACTCTCCGTCGGGGCCCACTCTGGGGACTCACCAGGGAGAAAGACCGCTCCAGGCCAGGCCACCGCTGCCATTCACACTTGCAGCTCCAGAGCCACCAGGGGCACCGGCGTACGTCGTCTACAAGGTCGGAGGCGACCCTGGCGATTGCCAATTCCTGTGTGAACCACCTAAAGAAATCCCACATGGATACGTGTGCACCTACGTGCCCGACTGCAACAGCTTGACGCGCACGAACCAGATTGCAACCGCAGGGATTGCTGGGGTAGGGGCTTCGGGAGCAGGTGTTCACGGAGCAGGAGTCTCTGGGATGGACGCCGACAAACAAGTGTGGCTAGCCAAGTATGCCACTGGAACGAGTCATGAGAATCTAGCCCCTGCAGCCCAAACAACGGAACAAATCCGTACCATCTTGAGAGACCAGTTCGGCTTCGTGCCTAAGAGAAGGACAATCGGCTATTCAAAGCCGTACCCCAACGAGTTTGACCTGATCCCGCTGCCACCCAAGTATCGGCTCCCTGAGTTCTCGAGATTTAGCGGGTCAGAAGGGTCGAGCTCGATCGAGCACGTGAGCCGATACCTGGCACAGTTAGGCATGATATCAGCATCATATCAGTTGCGCGTAAGATTCTTTGCGCAATCTTTGACAGGACCAGCTTTTGGGTGGTACACCTCGCTGCCACCTGATTCGATCCAGACCTGGAAGCAACTGGAAGAGCAGTTCCACATTCAGTATCATTCAGAAGCTACCGAGGCTGGCATTGCAGACCTGGCACAGGTGCGGCAAAAGCGAGGAGAAATGGTAGCCGAGTACATCCAACGCTTCAGGACTGTCAAGAACCGATGTTACTCAGCTCGTTTAACTGAGAAGGAAGCAGTCGAGCTGGCAGCGTTGGGTCTCGCAGCACCCATCAAAGATATGGCTTTCCAAGTAGAGTACAACTCGTTGGCGCACATGGCCCAGAAGCTGACAATGTACGAGCAGCGCCACCCCGAGTTGTACCAGGACAAGTTCAAACGTCCGATAGGCCTGGTCGATACAGAAGAAGAAGACCCCACGCAAGACCAGGAGGTGGCCGTGGCTGAATGGGCTCGGGGCGCAGATCCCGTATCCTGCAAATGGGTGAAACAGCAAGGGCATGCAAAAGGGTTCGACTTTGATGTGAGCAAAGCTGAGCAAATATTCGATTTACTGCTGAAAGAAAAGCAGCCGAAGTTACCCGAAGGCCACAAAATCCCTACGGCTCAAGAGATAAACGGAAGACCATACTGCAAGTGGCATCACTCGTTCACCCACACCACCAATGACTGCAAAGAGCTACGTCGCCAGATCCAAACGGCGATAGAGCAGGGCCGTCTCATCCTGGGACAATTCGCCATGAAAGTAGACACCAACCCGTTTCCCGGCGTCAACATGGTAGAACATAGCCACTCCACGAGGCGCCAGTTGGATTTCTCGTTCGATGTCAACATGGCAGGACCAGGGTACCACCATGCGACGTACAAGGAGGAAGGCGGTCGCTCTCGCGGCAGAGTAAGAGAGGAGGCTGGTCCACGCGACCGGCCCAGCTACGACGACATGCGGTACTTAACTGAGGAACAGGTGAAAAGTGTGCGATATCAGAAACCACATTCCACGCATCTCCTTAACAAGTATGAGCGTCAGTATGACCAACGTCGCCGGCGCGACGGAGAAGATGAAGGATATGAACACCTCGCTAGGGGACCGTCAAGAGAAAAGGAAGGCGCAGACAAACATTGGGATTGTCCGTTCTTCAAGTATTGCTGGGATGCGGGAATGAGCCGATTGCCTACGATTGATAACTGCCCGGAATGCGGACAGCAGAAGGAGGACACGGAGCCAGTGTCAGTGTTTAAACGCCTAGGGCCTCTCCCACCTCAGAGCCGACGCAGGGAGTTTTCTCGAGCACAAGGTCTCAAGGGGCCAATGGATGACAAAGAGAAAGACAGGTATCACCTTCCAAGGTGGTGTCCCGACGGACTCAGACACACCCAAAAGCGTAGAGTGCAGCGGCTGCGTAACTTGGAGGAAGCCGAAGCGCAGTATCTCACGCTCTAAAGAAAGCACGGCCCGATCTGGCCGTTAAGATTAGGCAGACCTTGGAAACGGAAGATCACCCAAAAAAGAAAGAGTGGCGCCCCAAACCGGTAAAAGCCGATGCAAATACATCGGCTGGCACAAACATGGTATTCATACTTCCGTCAGAGTTCTGCGCGCCAAGAACCAACGAGCTACCAGTGGCACAGTTCGACTGCGGCCCACGGCCAGTTATCTTTGAGAAGCCACGTGAGAAGGGTTACAAACATCTGAAAGCCCTGTACCTACGAGGTTACATCAATGGGCAACCTGTCAGCAAGATGTTAGTGGACACCGGAGCGGCAGTCAACATAATGCCATACTCCATGCTACGGCGTTTGGGACGCTCCACTGCAGATCTGATCAAAACCAACGTCACTTTGAGCGACTTCAACGGCCAGACTTCAGAAACACAAGGCGTACTGAACGTGGATCTGACCGTGGGCAGAAAAACCATCCCTACGTCATTCTTCGTCGTGGACAGCAAAAGCACCTACGCTGTCCTGTTAGGAGAGATTGGATTCATGCTAACTGCTGCATCCCATCCACGATGCACCAGTGCCTAATACAGTGGGATGGAGATGAGGTGGAAGTCATTCATGCAGACGATTCTGTCGAGGTCTCCATTGCTGGCATGAACGTCTGGGAAGCAGAAGACCAAGAGCCGATCTCTGGAATCAGTCTGGACGGCTGTGAACGCATTGAGGCTACAAAAACCGGGGTGAGGCTGGTCTTATCCACCGGCCTGACAGAGTAGCAAAGTCCACGACGGTGCGTGGTACGGCCGATCCCTGCGATCGGCCACAAAAAACAAAAAGCAGCAATCTTACGACGAGCAGATCGTGCAGTCGTAGCAGGGAGATTCCCAGCCATTGTAAAACCATAAGGTGTAAACCGTCCTTGACTAATGCAATAAAAAAGGGGGACGATTCAGGCAATCGGCCTAAATTATTTTTGTTAACCTCACCTACTGTTTGCCCTGTGCTTAGCATCGATTTGACAGGTGACGGAAAGCTAGGGTATGGATTTACATCTGCTGATGAACTAGAAGAAATCGACATTGGTCCTGGGGATAAGCCACGACCAACATTTATCAGCAAAAAGTTGGATCCGAGTCTGCGGGGTCCGATGATAGCCCTGTTGAAAAAATATCCAGACTGCTTCGCCTGGGACTATACAGAGATGCCCGGGTTAGACAGGAGCATCATTGAGCATCGACTCCCGCTTAAAAAAGGATTTCGGCCATTCCAGCAGCGGGCACGACAGATGAAGGCCAAAATTCTGGAAGAAGTCAAGAAGGAGGTCGAGAAAATGTTGGCAGCCGATTTAATCAGGCCATGCAGGTATGCTGAGTGGATTTCTAGTATTGTACCTGTGGAGAAAAAGGATGGCCGTTGGCGTGTCGCCATAGATTTTCGGGACCTCAATAGAGCTACCCCAAAGGATGAGTATCCAATGCCGGTGGCAGAAACGTTAATCAACGCAGCGGCTGGCCATAAGATCTTGAGCTTCATGGATGGCAATGCCGGTTACAACCAAATTTTTATGGCTCCAGAAGACATACACAAGACTGCGTTCAGAGTACCAGGCTCGGTGGGGTTGTTTGAATACGTTGTCATGACGTTTGGACTGAAGAATGCCGGTGCCACGTACCAAAGAGCCATGAACTACATTTTCCATGATCTGATCGGCAAGGTGGTGGAAATTTATATCGATGACGTAGTGGTCAAGTCTGCCTCAGTAGAAGGACACTTGGGCGATCTGCAACGCGTCCTGGACCGAACAAGAAAATTCGGACTACGGATGAATCCAAAGAAGTGCGCCTTCGGTGTAACGGCCGGTCAGTTCTTGGGTTTCTTGGTCCATGAACGCGGGATTGAGATCGGCCTAAAAAGTCAAGAGGCCGTGCGAACAATGAAGCCACCTACCACGAAGAAAGAGCTACAGTCTCTCATCGGCAAGATCAACTTCGTCAGAAGGTTCATCTCCAATCTGTCAGGAAGGATAGAGCCGTTCATGGGACTGGTAAAAATTAAATCTGACGAGGAGTTCCGCTGGGGAACAGAACAACAACGAGCCTTCGATGAAATCAAAGAATATTTAACGAAGCCGCCGGTTTTAGTCCCGCCTCAGCCGGACAGGCCGTTCTACATTTACTTGTCAGTAGCGGACACGTCCATCGCCTCAGTGGTGGTGCAAGTTTATGACGGGCTGGAGCGAGTGGTATTTTACATCAGCAGAAGGATGCTGGATGCAGAGACAAGGTACTCTGAGATCGACAAGTTGTGCCTCTGCCTGTTTTTCACCTGCACCAAGCTGCGCCACATTTTGCTATCAGCAGAGATTGTCATCATCTGCAAATCAGACGTCATAAAGCACATGCTGTCGGCTCCTATGTTGAAAGGCCGACTGGGTAAATGGATGTTTGCATTATCGGAGTTTGACATCCGGTATCAACCCGCGAAAGCAGTTAAGGGGCAGGCATTGGCCGACCTTATCGCTGAAAGGATCAACACCAATATAGCAGCACTGTCTATACGAGCGTGGGCTATGTTCTTCGACGGATCGGTTTGTGACGATGGGTGCGGCATCGGCATGCTACTCGTGTCACCCCGGGGGGCAACATTTTCTTTCTCTATCAGGTTATCTACCCCTCGCACCAACAACGTCGCTGAGTATGAGGCGATACGCAAGGGAATGGAGTTGCTCATCGAAGCTGGAGCGGAAGCAGTGGAAATTTTTGGAGACTCCAAGCTGGTGATTTCTCAACTCACGGAGGAATATAAGTGTGAGAGCGAGTCGCTCTTCCCATTATGGATGCAATGCCGTGAGCTGATGGCACAGTTCCGATACATAAACTTCACCTGGATCCCACGATCGCAAAATACCGAAGCAAATGATCTTGCACAAATGGCTTCAGGCTACAAGGACGTAGCAGAGGGAGCCGATGTTCAGGTGCAATTCCTGGACGCAGACGACTGGAGAGCCGATATCTTCAATTACTTGAAGGATTCGGCTCGGGGGGCACCTAAACGGATAAGATACAAGGCCATGAAGCATGTGCTCATTGGGGACGACATGTTTTACAGGACTTTTGAGGGGTTATTGCTCAAATGTCTGGGGACAGCCGAGGCCAATCGGCTCCTACACGAGGTACACGAAGGCGCCTGTGGAACTCACCAATCGGCTCATAAGATGAAGTGGTTGATCAGGCGATCAGGGTTTTATTGGCCTACCATGCTCGAGGACTGTTTTAAGTACTACAAAGGGTGTCAAGCATGTTAGAGATTTGGAAAAATTCAGATGGTACCCGCGTCAGCAATGAACCCCATCATCAAGCCTTGGCCATTCCGAGGTTGGGGCATGGATATGATCGGCAAGATCAATCCTCCGTCAAGCAAGGGCCACATGTGGATTTTGGCCATCACGGATTATTTCACCAAGTGGGTGGAAGCCATCCCTATGAAGTCAGTAAGTTCAAAGGATGTTGTCGATTTTGTGAAAGAACACGTCATTCATAGGTTTGGGATTCCCCAGACTATCACGACCGATGGAGGTTCGGTTTTCACTTCTCACGAGTTCAGAAAGTTCTGTGAAGACACAGGGATTAAGCTGATTCGATCATCTCCGTACTATGCTCAAGCAAATGGGCAAGCTGAAGCGTCCAACCAGAGCCTTATCAAGCTGATCAAGAGGAAAATCGATGAGCACCCTAGGCGTTGGCACGAGGTTTTGTCAGAGGCTTTATGGGCTTACCGCATGTCATGTCATGGAGCAATAAAAACCTCGCCGTATCATCTAGTCTATGGACAAGAAGCCGTGTTGCCTTGGGAAATTACGGCTGGATCGAGACGTGTCACTTTTCAGAACGATCTAACGACTGAAGAGTATGCGGCCCTGATGAGTGACAGCGTTGAAGATTTGACTGAGCTTAGACTGTGGTCGCTTGAGAAAATCAAAGAGAACAAGGCCAAAGTAGCTCGTGCATACAACAAGAAGGTGAGGCCTAAGGAGTTCCACGTTGGCGATCTGGTATGGGAAGCGGTGTTGCCATTAGGGACTAAGGATGCAGCATATGGTAAATGGTCTCCAAATTGGCACGGGCCATACAGGGTCGATCAGGTTTTAAGAGAGAACGCGTACATGCTGGAAGAACTGGACAGTGTGAAATTCCCAGTAGCTGTCAACGGTCAGCATCTCAAGAAATATTTCCCAAGTATGTGGGACGATGGACAATGAGAGATGGGAGCCGATACACGAAATCGGACAATATAAAAAAAAATTATTATGTAGTTCCCAAGCACGCGGGATGATGGACAGTGAGATATGGGGGCCGATACATGAAATCGGCCGATAGAAGTATACAGCCGATGCACGGTCATCGACTTTAGAGGTTCAAAACTGGTACAAGCCGATGTCAGTTTACATAAACGAGCTACTAAAGAAATTCCTCGAAGGCGTGGAGGGCGTCAGCACGGACACAGTCCACCTCGGCGATCTCGGCTTCGTCATCCTCGTCCTTGCCCGTCACTAGCCGTTGGTTCAGGGCACGTATCTCTGCCAGATCAGTCTTCAGTTGGGCTCTGAGGCCTTCTGCTTCATCTTGGGAGCGGGCGATGGATGCTTCCTTGTCGCGAATGAGCTGTTTTGTCGCCCGGACCTTTTCTTCAAGATCTTCCAGCTCCTTTTTCAAAGATGCTAGCTCAGCGGTAATGACAGAAGTGTCAGTTTTGGCATCAAAAGACGCCTTCTTCTCATTGAGCTGCTGACATCTGTCGGCAATGTTGGCCTTCAGCGGAAGTTGGGCACGGCGCAGGTTGATCCTTTCACGAGCTAGCTTCACCCTTGACCCGTAGAAGGACAGAGTTACGACGGGCCAAAGCTTCACCTGCAATGCTACTGGGAGTTGGTCCTTGATTTCGGCAAGAACGCCCTTCACCTCTTCAGAACCCTCGATCAACTCCTCGATTGGGGAAGACAGTAAGGCTCTAAGTCGTTGGAATTGAGGTAGAACAGCCCTGGCTGGTGGTTCATCGGTGGCGACAGAGAGAGTTGGATCGATTGAGTCAGGATCAAATGTCAGCAAGCCTTAAATATCACGACCCTGGCAGCCCGAAAAGACGTTAGTACGTGTCCAACGGGGAAGAATAAGCCGAAAGATGTTAACATACCTCTCCTAAGACCGAGGGGATGGCAGACGACGAGGCGATCGGCTTGTGTGTGGGTGCTGGAGGCGTTGCCAAAGTGGTAGCCGTTTCATCTGCATTTTCGGGGATTGCCAGGTCTGGTTTGGCTAAAGGCGTCGGCGCGGCCCCGGCCTTCCCACTAGAAGCATCAGTTGTCTGCATGAAAGGTGATTAACCGATGTGAATGATGATGAATCGGCAGGCAAAAGGGAGTAAGGGGCAAGAGCATAAAGGATGATGATTTTTCGGAACCTCTTGGCTCGATGAAGAAGCCTGTGGTCCTCTACGAGCTCTCTTGGGACCCGAAGCTGGCCCGGCCTCGACTGGTGCTCGGGGGGCAGCAGGTTCAGGAAGCGACCTTTTCCTGGAAGCCGATGGTGGCACATCTGGCTGGCTCGGGGTGATGGTCCTCTCAGAATCCGTTGGGATCGATTCTCCCTCATTGGTTTGTGTGTCCTCGTGGGAAGTATCTTCGACGGAAGCCTGCAAAAGAAAGAAGGCTGTTAGACACGAGCACGTCTGCAAGAATGAAAGAATGAGAAGAATCGACCAAGATATGGATCAGCCTACATGCGAGCTTTCTGGAGAAGGGCTCCGGTGCCTCAAGGTCTTCCTGGCAGCTACATTCCTCGTCATCGTTCTTGTCTTAGTTGGAACTCAAGGGGCAGCTGATGTTGAAGTTCCTTGTTTTTTAGAAGCCGATTGAGGTGTTATCGGCTGTTTCTGCATTATGACCTTTTTCAAAGGTGGCGAATTTTTGCAGAAAAGAACCACAGGAGCTGGCGGAAAGAACTCAAAGGGGGATCCATCACTGTGTGTAGGTTCAGGGCCATCTTGTTGCTGCAAAGGGAGAAATTGGGTTAGTAGGAGAGTCATTTAAGAGCTGCATTAAGAAAATTTACGAGTAGTGGTACCTGTTCCACGGGGATGTCATAATCGGCATCAAGTTGTTTCAGCAGCGGTCCCAAAGCTTTCCTGAAAGCGTGGGTTTTCCACATCGACCACCAGTCCTCGAAGCCATCAGTTGATGAAGCGAAGGTGAGGTCATTTGGAATAGGGATGGTCAGAGCATCAAAGAAGGAGTAACACCTCTGACTGGTGAGAGGATCAGGCAGGTCGGCTCTGCACTCCGTAAGATGATGGAGAAAGAGATGGGGAGGTACTTGCCCAAGGCCAAATTGCCGGGCCACTATGACCGGCTGGTAGAATTCATACCCAGGCTTGATGATTCTGTTGGATGTACTCATACCAACTGGAAGGAAACAGGGACGGATCGCAATGGAGAAGAGTTGCCGAGTGCTGGTGTCATCGGCAAAGTTGTCTAGCCTGAAGGAGAGTGGATTTTCGAAATGTTCAGATTCTTCCATATAAGGGAAGAAGGTAGGATTGTCCAGGCCTTGAAAGAAAGTGCTGAACCACTTGGCTGCTTCCTTAGGGGATAGTTTGCTGCCTGGCAGCCTGTACAAAGCTTGGCCATAACTAGTGCATCGGATCTGCTTCCCTTTGACATCGGGAAAGGTACAACTCGCCAAAAGGGGGAAGTTTGGGATGTGGTTCTGAAAGTACAGCTGAGCCCATAGCTGAATGAACCACCAAGGACCACCTGTTTTGATTGCTATGCCTGAGAACAGCTTGACAGACATCAACTGGAGATATCGATAGACCTCTCCAAGGAACAGTTTGACGATGCCAAGTTGAGTACCTTTGGCCAGTTCGTGGGCTAGGGAGAGATAGTTCTTGGTTGGAGCAAGGGAAGGGCCACAGAACATGAAATTCTCCAGCCAGAAGTTGAGAAAGGTTGTATGTTCTTTCTCTGAGACAGGGCCCTTTGTTTTCATATGGCGTTGGAGGTAGGCACCCCAGTTCGTGCAGTCTGTTTTAGAAGACAGTTTGTAGGGGACTTTGGTCAGTTTAAAAGCAGAGGGGCTGGGTGATGTGACATCCAGGCCAGTGATCATCACCACGTCTAACAGAGTTGGTGACATAGGGCCATGACCGAACATAAAGCAGTTCAGAGCGTCAGACCAGAAGTAGCCGATGGTTTTCAGAAGGTTCTCATGTTTCTCAAGAGGAGACAATGATAAATGCAAGGCATCGGCTATTCCTGTAGTTTCCCATTGGGATTGGTAAGCTCTAGCTACTCTGCTGAACCAAGAGACCCAGTGTTCAGGGGGATTAGGCCAGGCTCGCAGACAGTCGGCCCAGGAGTTCAGATCTAGGTCTTGGCTTACGAAGGGGATTCTATTTGCTTCGCAAGAAATCAGATGAGCAGGGCTAGATTCTGTGCGAGGGCCAAGACAGAGAGAGTTTGGGAGAGAAGGATGCGGCAGCAGAATGTCTGAAACCTAGAAAATTTAATGGTGGAATAAGGCATTAATTCAGGTGTTCGCCATTAAGTCTAAGCATCGTGTTCAGACTGCGAGGAGTAGGCGTACCTTCAGGCCGGAGACCTCTGGGTTGGTGTTGGACGATTCCGCCATCTGGTTCGCTGGCGGAGATGGATCTATGCAGTTGGGGATCGAGGGTTCTTGTTGCTGTGAGCTCGATCTGGTCAGTGGGCGATTGAAGATCTAGGTCGCCCTTTTTGAAGAAGGTTGTAGGTTACCGTTTGAAGCTGAAAAGCAGCCGCTTAGGTTTGCCTAAATATGCGACCAAGTTTTGACCTTGTCAACGTTTTTTGGGAAAGCCGCTGTCCATCGGCTCTTTGAGCTTTGACTTAGTTAACAGAATAAGTGCAGTATGGTAAAAGCCGATACAGCGTTATCGACTTCTGGAGCATCGACCTATTTTGGCTATCGGCAAAATTGGGGCGACAAAAGCAATCTTCGAGAAATAGATTTTCATTCATTCAAAAGCTGATTGCTTACAAAAGGCTGATTGATTACAAAAGGGAGCTTATTGCTACTACTACTACTGGTTCCTAATCTAGGCCGAGGTCGTCGTCGCTGTCGTCGCCGCCGTCCTGTTCGCTGTCCTCAGCACTGCTGCTGGCGTCGTCTTCGCTGCTGCTGATCCAGATGCCCGCGGGGGCCTCCTCGTCCTCTTCATCGTCTTCGGTGTCCTCGCTGGACCCGGCGCGGAAGTACTTCACCGGCTGGTACTCCTCGGAGGAGGTGTCCTCCTCTTCCTCCTCTTCGTCGGAGGAGTCGACGTCGTCCCAGGACATGGCGTCGTCGGTGCTGTCCGCCTCCAGTTCCCCATCGGCGAGGAACTGCAGGTCCTCCTCGCCGTCAGTCATGGACGCGTCGTCCTCCGACCAAGCGGCGAAGTCCCAATCCCTCTCGTCCCACCATTGTGGGGCGAGAGTATTGTACGCCGCCATCGGCGGGTGTTCTGGCATCGGCTCTCGGTCGCTCATTGAGTTGGAGGCTTGGGAGGACAGGCCAGATGAAGCAGAGGAGGCCATGGCGGAAAAAAGAGGGTTTTTTCGGCGGAGGAGGAAGAAGGATTTTTGTGGCTACTGGAGGAAGATGGGGACTGCGAACTGCTTAGGTGAATTTAAATAAGGGGAATAGTATGAAGCGGTTCAATGCTATAGCGGTTTCCCAGAATGTACTGCCGAAGTTGTCAAATCATGCACTGCGAAGGAGTTGAGAAGACAGGGCATCATGATGAAGGGGTAGCATGACGATCCTGTTCTGCAACGCATTCTGTCAACGCGCAACCCGATACAAAAAAAAGAGGGGAGAAGAAGAAAAAAACACACAGAGTGGTTTTGGAATTATTATTGCCAAAACCAGGGGGGCATGTGTTATCGCCATATTTTGGCCAAAGACGGAGATGGGCCGTGATCAAGATGGGCTTGGAAGATACGTATATTCAACGTGTTGTTGAATCGGCCTTGTGCGTGGATTTGGGCTAAATTGCCCGTGTATCTTGTATCATAGTAGGTTTCGTTTCAGTTTAGGTTTCGTTTCAGTTTAGGTAAAGATAGAGTTGTAGAGTTATTCCAAAGACAGAAAGTCTCCGGACTATAAATATGTACCTAAGGTTATCGAGAAAAGGAGGACAATCACATTCACAACAAACACAATCTCGGCGCATCGCCACCCCTTGTTTCTAGGGTTTTTCTCGGGTAAGTGCCATGCTGCCTAGATCGCATCTTGCGATCTAGGCAGTATCTACTTATGCGTTATCTGGTGTTACTCGTACTGAAGCCTTGTTGATGGCGAGTAACACCATTATCATAGATTTGTTTGGGTTAGCATCAGTACTTTTCGCTATGATTGTTTAGTTATGCTACCTCTAGCTATCTCGCCGCCTTTGCACCTTTTCCCGGGTGTAAGGGTGGCATCTTGCTTGATCTTTATTTAAGTCGATTTGATCTGTTATAGTTGTGCCTTGTTCTCCAAGGTTTAGTTTGATATCCACATGATCAGGCCTTGCAAACGGGTTGAACGATCCAGTAGTATGTAAGATATGGTTTACCAATCTAAGAGGGGGTGTTGCGGGAATTGACGCTACGTTGGTTTTTAGGCCTTCTCTAGGATTAGTTTTCTATTATCTTTTGTATCTACCAGGCTCAATTACGTGTAGGATGTTCCAGTCATGTAGTGAAAACGTTAAACTGTCGTAGATCGATTTAACTTGTATTGATGAAGCAAAACCCCATGTTATAATATATCTAATGCAGAACCATGGGATAATCGGCTCTAGGAGCCGATTCACAGGGAAACCTGGGAGCCGGTTACGGCTCGAATTTTACGTATGTTTGTTTGCCATGCAGGAAACCAATCGAAGCAATCTTTCACCTTCCTGATCAGGTATAGGTCAGGTGGCACGCCCTCGAACCAAGCCAGGACGTGTGCCGAAGTTTTGCGGGCCGTTGCCCGAGGGACCAAGGCCCACCAGCAGTTCTGGGGGCCTCCCGGCTCTTCGTGTTGCCCGTCGCTGCTCGCCGGTGGGTTTTGGTAGGCAACAAAATCATGTTAGAAAATTTCAGCACACACAAACTTTAACATGCAAGCAAAAAAAGATATTTGCGCATACCTCCACAAACTCTCGGAGGACCGACTCGGATTGTTTACCCGGAGGGTGTTTCAGTACTTCACCAGCAGCCTCCACATGTTTTGAGACCTCCTCACGCTAACAAGAAATAAACAAGTGATCAAATCTTGTTCTAGTTTTCAATCATATGTCCGTAAGGCATCACTTACTACAAAGCGGATAACCCCGGCGGTATTTGTGCCCCTTCCACCTCTGACAAGTCTGTTGTACTCTAGTCTGGCCATCTGGTCGTAAGCCGGATAATCGTCCTCCACTATGTCATTAGAGGTAAAAGACGGAGGTTGTAGGTACAAACGAGACACTTTACCAAGCCAAACAAGATAGCGATTGAACGCTTCACCATCGTGTGGTTGCTCCGAAGGTTGGACTCTATGTGGGTCTTCTATCTCCGCAATCTTCGTAAACCACTTCTGTCCATATTTCTGATGTCTTGAAGCCCAATTCTTTTCCTTCTTCTGCTTGATCTTGTCCAGTCTACAATCAAATTCACCATCATTGATATTACTATGATGACACACATAAGCAATTACCATCTTAAGCTATATAGATCACTCACCCGTGCAACACTATGCTAGTGTCCTTATATGGCGGAGGGGTGAGATGAAATAAACCAAACTGCCTCATCACTCGATCTGGAGGGTGCCATTCAACAGCATAGACGCATATTAACGGAACCCGCATCATCCAAAGATGTGCTTCTTCGAGACACTTGGGGTTCAGATCGAACCAAACAACAGTACCCACGTGCCCTCGAGTTCCATATGGCTCCCATTCCACCTACATGGAATACAAAATTAGCATATCGAGTTGGTCCATACAAGTAGAAGTACATGTGGCAATTAGAACACAAAGGAATAGATTACCTTCTCCGGAGTTAGCAAGTTGATTTGGTTAGTATATCTCAAATAACATTCTTCAGATTCACCATGGAATGACTTGGTATTATCCCACAAGTAAGCCCGTGTAGGCCGCCGAATACGGGTACCACCGACATTGCCCCATGGTTGTTCCGTCCTGTGGATGGGGCGCCCAACCGGAATGCGACACCACGACCATATCGTGAGTAGCAACATGGGCCCACCAATACATGCTCCTTTGTTTGTCCTACAACACGCCTCGTCCAACTGAACATAGAGAGAGCTATGTAAATACCAAACTCAAACAATATAGGAGTGATGCAAATATAAGAAGAGCCACATATATACCTGTCGATATAAATAAGCGAGAGCGGCCGAACCCCAGCTGTGCTTAGAGTCCCATAACATAAATAGACAAAGCCACATGTAGGATGCGTTTCTTCCTGTGCCGTCCGAGAAAAGAGTCCTACTAACAACGTACCACAAATATGACCGAGCATACCTCTCAACCACCACATCATCGGCATCCTCGGGGCACTTCTTAAAATGGTCTTGTATCCATTTGTAGGTAGCCCCAGCGAACATCTTCTCGGTTGTTGGCGCATCACCAATTAACTCCGTCATCCCTTCACGCCAATTCTTCGAATCTGTGCTCATAAGAATAGGCTGTCCTTTGATGGGAAGCGCCAGGATTATGGAGACATCTTGCAAAGTCACCGTCATCTTACCACAAGGGAGGTGAAATGAATGTGTCTCGGGTCTCCATCTATCGACAAGAGCCGTGATCAAACATGGGTTCATATGTGGCGTCGAACGAGACACAAGATGGACAAAAGGAAGGAGGCCAGTCCTTTTGACCCAAGGCGTGTACCGCTCGTCATAAGGCATCTTCTCGCTATGCACCTCATGCGACCTCAGGTGCAACCATTTGAAAATTTTCTTCTTCTCCGCCATGAACATACCACGGTGCCTTGAATCGTAATGCCCATTGAGAATAGATTCGTTCTCCATCCTACATATGTGAGCAAATAGATATATGAGCAAAATCAATGTATGTGAGCAAATAGATATATGAGCAAATAGATATATCATCTAAAAAATCTATGTAAACCAAAAATACAATATATATGGTGCAACCTCAATGAAACTTCAAATTAATACTAAGAAAATTCCTCATCTATGTGAAACAACACAACATATATATGAACTAGGGTTAACATATGGAGGTAATGTGATGATTTCAACCATTCTCTACAAACTAGGGTTTACAATAAGAGGGGAAATTGTCCTGGGAATCAATCATCCAACCATATACATGAGAAATCACCAACAAAATCGAAAATCTGTGATGAACTAGGGTTAAGGAAAGGGGGGGGGGGTGGGGGTGGGATGATTTCAACCAATAAATTGAGGGAAATATAAGGAGAATACCTTGAGGATTGCAATGGGAAGGAAATCCACCGAAAAATCTTCCAGATTCGCTTGGTTTTGAAGTCCGATTTGAAGAGGGCTTAGAGGGGCGGCGCTGGCGCCATGCCCTCTGTCTCCTGCGTCGCGTGCGATGAAGAGGTAAGTGGGAGTCGGGGAGGAGAGAGGAACGCGGCGCTGTTAATCTGTTAGGGGGTATGGCGCTGTGGCGGGTGGAGCCATCCTCACTTGTATGGCGCCGTCGGCGATGGCGCCATACTTACGCCAGTGGGCCCAGCTGTCACGTAGTCTGCCACGTCATTCGTCAGGATGTCGCCACGGGGAGGAGCGCCATAGGCGCATGGCGCCGTTGGTCATGGCGTCGTGGCTACGACCATGGCTCCATCCGGTACGGCGCCATGAGATTAGGTTAGATCCGATACATCATTTGAAAAGAGGGTTATTCTTTGTCTTCTTTCTTTAAATAGGTTATTTATGTGATTTTTGCCTCAGTGTGAAGCCACATAGTACTAGTACGTACTAACAAACTAGGGTTCAGAATTCGAGAAAGCTGCCTCCTAGAACGAATCCTGCGGCCTGCGTGACGCCAGGGCGAGATGCCATTCGGGCCTCCTAGCATATTCGCACAAAGGAGAGGACGTCGCCCAAGAAACCGCCCCTCGAATCTTGAGGCGCGCAAGTGTAAGAGATTGCAGCTTGCAAGGCGCATTCTCCCTTGCATTGCATTCCACCTAGACGTGCACGGCAGCCCGGATGAAACCTGGCAGCCTCTCCGCTAAACAGCACACGCATCCTTCTCTCCAAAGTGTTCCGTCACCATGCCTAGATCTCTAGTGGCTTGTGGTGTGGGCGCTGATGGGTAAGATTAGCTTAGGTCATGCGTGTGATTGGGTAGACAAGATCTGCAGTCGTGCCGACCTCCAGGTGTCCCGGCGGCAGCACACATGCACTACCCTTGAAAAGATTCCACAATGGAGCACCGACTAGTAAAATTAAATGTTTTTTTCTTCTTCTTTTAGTTTTTCTGATGAAAAGGACACAACGTATTTATTTACAAAGACGCGCGCATGCATTTTCTACGTCTTCATTTTTTTGCGGGCCGCGTCTTCATTATTAGCGTGCCTAACCTTGTCGCCTGTGGCCACGTTTGTTAAAGTGCTGGAGCCCCAATTATCGTTGTTAAGATGTTAGCATTAGTTTAGCTAAGCCAAAGTTAGAGTAGATTTGATCCCTGGTTTCCGACAAGTTGCACGGCGGATGGTTGTGAACCATTGACGCGAAACAAGAGCAAGTACTAGCAATGCAAAGAATTTGTAGTTATTGATCTGCCACTTGGTGTCAAATACTTTATTCGTACACCCTGGAAAAATTGAACAGCAGCATTCACTATATTTATGCAGCATTTTACTGCATAAATACCTACTCCCTCCGTTTTGGAAATATAAGATGTTTTAATTTTATGAAGAAGATGTATATAGACATATTTTAGTGTCTAGATTCATTTGAACTTATACACTAAAATATGTTTAGATATATCTTTTTCACAAAACTAAAACATCTTATATTTCTAAACAGATGGAGTACTTATCTACAAAAGGTTAAGTCACTTCAGTTTGGGATTGAGGGACTACAAACTATACGCTCATAGTACATCTTTACATTTTGAAGGCATGGGAAATTATTTGGAGCGATACATTCCTATCGGGGCTATACAAGGACATCTTTTTTTTAACCAAAAATATGTTTTTTAGTCCTGGACGTACAACTTGGATTTTGTTTTTCTGTAGCTAAAAATACGACACAATTTCTATCGAAACTTCAAAATAGTATTCAGGGGTTATGTGTATTCACTAAATAAATTTATAATCTTTTTAAAATCTCAAAACTAAATAATCACAAATATGATGTGCAAGGGTACCGCAAAACCCGTTGTCTACTCCCCTTCTACAACAATTATCTTTGGGGCCAAGGCTGCGCATCCAACACTACCATCAGCGACTTTCTGGTGCCCTATATTTAACAACTACCACTGGCGGAGCTACATGAAGGCTAAACTGGGCCATGGCCCGCCCAGGATTTTGGCCAAATAAAAATTAACTAGTACTAGTCATCAAGCCTAACTCATTAGAGCTTCCACGAGTCATTGGGTTTCTCTGCCTCGCACGAGTACAGGAGCAACCGTGCGCTCTTTCTAGACATACATGATTACATGAAGCCACGGGAGGCAATGGAGCACTAGGGTTCGAAAAATAGGGAAGAAGCGGAGGTGGAGCAGGTCAGGTGGCACGCCGGCACAGCGCCCTCGCCGCCCGCCAACCCAGCCAGGGTCGCCGGCTCGCCGCAGGCACGTCCGCACGGACAATCCCGGAGGTCCAGAAGCCGACGCCGTGACCAAATCGAGCCCGTCCTGTCCGGTCTACCCCAATCCAGTTATTTTTCTGTCTTTCCCCAAATTCTTACTAATTTTTCAATTTGATAGCATGGATTGGATTGTTCTTGAATTTGTTTTCAATTTTATAAATTGCAACAGCTATGGGAAAACCCCCTCATAGTCAGAGAAGAATCGATTTTGTCTTGAAAATAAAAATAGATGAAATTAGTGAACTTGAAGAAGATCCTAGCAACTGATGCTTTGCCCTTGCTTCATTGATAGGATGCTGATGTTCTGTTTGCTTATATCAACCTTAATCAAGGTGCTTTTGGTATAGAACTCTTTCTTGTTAGTAATTTTACACATATTATACGTACCTACAGCTGATCTGTAAAAAATGACAAATATAATACTTTCTTCTTTTTAAAATAGATGTTCAAATTTGTCAGAACTTAGATGAATCTAAACACTATTTAGTATATAGATTCATCCAAATTTTAAAAAACTTAAGACATCTATTTTAGGACAGAGGGAGTATATGAGTAATCACTGATGTCCAATGAAGTATGATTGAAAAAAAAAGACGTGTTCTTTTCTAGCTTGGCCCGCCCATGAATTTCTTTGTAGCTCCCCCAACTGACAACTACTCCCTCTATTTCAAAATATATGATGTTTTAACGTTGTGAAAAAATGTATCTAGACCTCTTTTAATGTGTACATTTGTTTAGATTCAAAGTGGATCTACACACTAAAAGAGGTCTAAATATACTTGTTTCAAAACGCTAAAACGAAAGGAGTATTCTTTAGTCGAAAGTCTGTGATTCATGTCAGCTAATACAAGTAAATTTGTAGCCTCTCGCCGGCCACTCGCTTGGTGAAAAGTGTGCGATATGTTTTTAGTCCTACTCCTATATATACAACCCCAATTTTTTTTAGCTCAAAATAGTACAAAATTTCTATCGAAACTTCGAAATAGCTCCCCAAGGGAGATGTGTATTCATTGAATAAATTTATAAACTTTTTAAAATCTCAAAACTAAAAAAATTACAAATATAAGGTGCACAGGTACGGCAAAAGCCGTTCTCTACTCCCCAACTCTACAAGACTACGACAATCATCTTTGGGGCCAAGCCTGTGATTCATGTCAGCTAGTAGAAGTAAATTTGTAGCCTCTCATCCACTAGCTTGGCGACAAGTGTGCATAACTGCTTCTCCCGGAGGAAATTCTCGCTCAAAGAATCGGCTGGTGCCGGGCGCCAATGATCACATACGGTGCTTCGCTGTTAAGCCACACACATAAACAAAACCGGCCATGGATCTTGAGAATGCTGTCTCCCCGAGAGAAGCTTGACCTAATCAAAGAAACGAGCCCCTGCATCGTCTCGGCTAAACAACACAGATCTCATGAGCTGCCTCCTTCCACCAAAAAAGATTTCAGTATAAGTAAAAAAAAATTCCGATAGTCGCACGGATCACCCATAGCTGGCGCTGTCGCGGGACAATAGTTTGTGCGTTTGATTAGGGCGGACAGGATCCAAGCATGTGCGCCAACCTCCCAGCCTGCCTGTGGCTACACTGTTCACAAGCTGCTGCCTGCGTGAATGATTTATTTTCCCATACGGACCACCCTGCACTCAACAGAAAAATAGAACCTTTGATTTATTTTCTTTCTCCTTTTCCCAACAGATCGCTTTTGATAAGTTCTTTTTTCTTCTCAAAAGATCAAAAATGATTCTAAGTGCAAGCTCAGCATAATTAGCGTGCCTAACCATGTGGGGGCAACTGTCTTGGATGTTGGCTAAAAGCCTGGCGCGCTAATTATCGGTCTTAACACGATCACATTAGTTTAAGCCTAGATTTAGGTCTAGTTTTTTTGTGTTTTCTCCGGGAAGCTGCTCTATCCCTAACTTTCTGTTGAAGTCGGTTCAAAAAAATTACGAGACTTTCAAGATGAATAATGATAAACTTCACAAAATTTTGGAACAACTAACTAAAAAGATAGGGTAGGTCAGCTTCTCCGAGAAGCTGTCAAAAGAGGTGGGCCTTAGCTAATGATGCAGATTTGACGCCCAGCGATTCCTGGTAGAGAGACAGCAAATTCTTACGAATTTATAAGCAAAGCGAATATTTACTCATCTACTTAGAGGACACAACTATGACTGGTTATTTTGGTTTTTTCTTTTAAGCGTTGTGTTGTTTATGTCAGCAGCGTTATCAAATGGTTTTCGGGATCTCTTCAAGAGAAAAGTAAAGCAAACATTTTGGACAGTATTCTTGTACAGAGTTTTTTTTCCGATTTTGTACAGAGACGTACGAGTAGGCTAGCTTGATGCTAGCACACAGGTTTGGGGGTACATCTGAGTGTGACGTTTCTGGAACCACCTCCCTCCGTCTGTGTCAGGCGGCGGGACCTCCGTCACGTCTCCCGGACATGCATGGCTCCTGTCGTTTTCGCCTTGGCGGAGCCACGTGGGTCTGCAGTCGGGCGGGCCACCCACCAGTCGGTCGCGCTCTCGTCCGCGCCGAACCAGGTCTCGTCGCAGCGTCTGTCCCGACTCCCGCGCAGCCATATATGCCCAGCCTCCCCCCTCGCTTTCCTCACCCAACTCGCTCAGTCGCTCCCCCTTCCCCCTGCACCCCGCTCACCGCGAAGCTCATAGCTGCTCTTTGCTCGAAAGTCACATACTCCATGGCGGCCTCTCTCGCCTGCGCCTTCTTCTTCGACGCCGAGCCGCTCGGCGAGCACGGCATGCCAGCGCAGGACGCGTGCGCGCTCTGTGCCAAGCAGCTGGCGCGCGACAGCGACGTCTTCATGTACAGAGGGGACACGCCCTTCTGCAGCGAGGAGTGCCGCAACGAGCAGATGCACCTCGACGCCAGGCAGGCGTCCAAGGCGGCGGCACGGAGGCAGAAGCAGTTCTCTTCGGCACCGGCGTCCGGGCGCGGGCGCCGGGAGTCCAGGGAGGTGCCCGTCGCGAGCTAACCGGCCGGCGATAGTGAGTACATGAGAAGAAAGGCTATGTTTGGGCGAGCAAGATCGGCGTTCGTGAAGCCGCTGTTGCTCGCGGCTGAGTTCTGATTCAGCAGCGAGAGGCCGAGGAAAGGACCTGCCTTGGTTGAAGACGCAGTCAAACAAAGATTAATCAGTCTGCAGAGATGGATTGGATCTGAAGAAGGCGATCAATTAAGAATAATTCTAGCGTTTAAGATTAGTGCCCCATGAGTGTGACACCCTCTGTATTTTTTCCATCCAGTATGTCTTTGACGTTCGTGTCGTGGTATTTTTGTACAAGAGCCAATGTGCTCTCCTATAGAAGTAGCACACCGTGTAATCTTTCAAGCAGATCGATATAGAGAACAGCGATCTGCTCGAAATGATCGTGACGTAAACTCGATGCTGCCCAAAGTGGCGTATGGCGTAATGCCGTTCTTCTCCTAACCTCTACACCTTGCTACTCCAAACTCCAACCCACATCCTCAGCCATGAATCCTCACCAACATCCTCTGCAAGCTCCCACTAGACCTACAACCCCAGATCTCCATCAACCACCCACCCCCTCTCCGGAACAGTTCGTGCATCAGCAGTTTATAGGTGCAAACAGTCATGGCCTTCCTGAGTGGGAAGCTGCTGCTAGGGAAGGGATGGATCTTACCCCATCTCTCCCATTCGACAAGAAGGTAGTCCGAGTGCCCCGCACAACCCTCCAGTGCTGCAAGCCCCGGAGATCCCTTCGTTGGAGATGTCCATGCAGTCCATGATGCTAGAGAACCATGGGCAAATCCAGAGTAGCAAGTTCCAGGATAGCAAACACAGTCTATATTTTAAGCTTGCAGCTACCAGAGGTTTGCCTAGAGATATATCTCCACTGCAGTTCAGGAACAGATGAGGAGAGCATGAAGACATCATTATGGAGATATCACTCAAGAGATGAGGAGAGCATGAAGACATCATTATGGAGATATCACTCAAGTTCATAGGTATGTTTTCAAAGCCTCGTTTGCATCCTTCAAGTCTCTCATGTGGGTTTTCAAGAAGCAGCCTTGGATGATGGGACCAGATGTTCTTTTATTTGAGTTTGCTGATGAGAAAGGAGAAGGATATGAAAAGGAGCAAAATGACTTCATGGTTAAGCAAGGGAAGCCAAGGTATAATTTCAAGTATGTGTATGTTACGATAAGAATCTATGGTGTTCTTTGGAAGAATAGATCGGTATACCTGCTCAGAAACATTCTTATGATTATAGGGGCACCCTCTGAATTCCATGAGTTAAAGGATAATATGCTTTTTAGCCACCCTGATTATATCTAGGGAGTAATCAGGCACACTGTCTGCAACCCGATCTTGGATAGAATCAAGCTCAAGCTAGGAACAATGCAAGAAGGAATAGCCTACCTACATTATGAAAAAGTTGGAAGAATCTGTTTGTTTTGTGGAGTCGTGTTTCACACCATCAGTAACTGCTACCTCAGGAATTGCATTGTGACAGATCAGATCAAGCTTCATCAGGATCCTGACCAAGTTCCATTTCAGAGATATGGAGCTTGGATCATAAGTGAGGATATAATTCCGCAAGGTGTTAAGCAAAAAAGTGTCTCATGAAAACCCAATCTTCAGCACGTTCAAAAGCAGAGAGCTCTCAGTGTTCAATAATGTGTTTACAAACTCAGAAAGAGATAAAGAGCCAGAGGAATTATCTCCAATGGCGATGCTACTTCAGATGGGAAAATGTAGAGGGATGCATTGCAAAGCTAATAGCAATGCACAGATTGATGATAGAGGGAAACCGCCGGAGATGAACGAAGGCACTGTTTTTGCTAGGGACACGTGGTCTTCCATTGCATTGCAGATTCAGGGCAACATGCAGAAGGGGCACGTAAGGCTAGGAACTGCTAGCAGCCCGCCGCGTGGAGAGGTGAATTTCGGAGAAGGCGGTGCAACGCAAATGGAATGCAATACAGCTCAACAAGCACAAGACGGTCAACAAGGATGTCAGATGATGGAGATGGAAATAAATGCAATGCAGTGTCAGATGAACAGAGTGGGAACTGATGTGAATCTTTCTTACACTGTCGAAGAAGAGGCTGAAATTTTAAGGCAAGCAGGCCAAAGAAATGTACAGACTTCAAATGTGCAATTCTTGGGCCGGCATCTGGAACCAGGCCAAGGACTACAAAAAAATTCTTCTTCTAACCCTGGCCAGATAAGCAGAAAGGAATTCTATATACTGATACAATTAGACATCATATGACTACAACGCCCCATTCTTCTTCTCCACATAGCACTAGAGAGAAAGAAAACACTACTCACGAGCTGCAGGTTGCCTCTCTGAAAGAACACTTCCCCAGCAATGAAGGACAATAAGTGCATAATGTTTCCCGGCTCCTCCCTTCTCCCCGCCGGTCACCGTTTTCACACTTCTTCCACCAAGAGAGACTCAATAAGAGGCAGCTCGAAGACAGATCAGCTTTTCATGAGAAATATCAGCCGCCACCAAAGAAAAGAGGATCCCACTCCTTCGAAGGAGACTCAACTCAGAGATCTAGTGGGACAACTGTTCGAAGACATGAAGAGGGCTTGGTCGGAGGCACGCCTCCGGCCGGCCAGCAAGGAGCAATGGGGAGATCTAGAGGAGGGACTGAGGAGAAGATCAGCAACAGCCTTTCGCAGCAGGCGGGCAAGACTAAGCTTCAAGAGGGACAAGGACATCTAGAGGCCCGAGATCAACATCGACCTGTTGCAGGTACATATCTCGATGGAGGAGCTTCAACAACTTTCCCTAGTCCGACCATAGTCCATCGAGGCGCCGCCGATCCAAAGGCTCGGGGTCGTACACGAAGGTCTCGCTGGGATAAAAGCCAGTCGCCTCAAGATGGAGCTCAGCTCCGATCTACTCTGGGATTTAGTCTCAATCGCCCTGGTGCTTCCATTTGGATCCGTGATAAAGGAGCCACGGGCATGGGCACTAGCAATGATCTGCGCAGGAATAGTAGCTCTGCTTTGGGAAGAACTCTGCTCCCCAAATCTTCTCCGGCTCGCAGATATAAGCTTCAGGCTCCGGAGACACTGCCGATTTCGACCCATGGTCCCTCTCGTCGATCTCGCCTGCTTCAGAAGGTTATGATGATTCTCGCTGGGGCGCGTTCTCTCCTCCTCAGGAGCTTAGAGAGCCCTATGTGGCTCGCTATACTCCTCATTATGCTTCTAGCCCCGGCGGACAGCTCGATGCTCGACGCGAGGCTCAATCTGCAGCAGCTTCTTCAGGTAATGAGAACAATTTACAAGTCTATCTGGCTCAGGAGGAATCTTCAGCGAATCAGGCTTTGGTGCCAGCCGTTAAGGCGCCACGGGCGCCATGAAGGCCTTGGCATGGAACTGTCAAGGGGTGGGCAAGACGCAGTCCTAAGCTGTGCCACCTTGCCCAAATGATAGCTGCAACAAAACCCATGTAACATTCATCTCTGAAACCAAAAAATTCTAAGTTCACTTCTACTAACATTTGTTCTAGATTTAATATGAATGATTGCATTGTAGTGCCATCTCAGAGGAAAGCTGGGGGTCTTTGGATGATGTGGTATGATGAGGTAGATTTTGATTTGCACCTGCACTCTAGTAATCTAGTATTAGCTCTAGCTATGGATCGCGCCAAAAACCAAAATTTTGGCCTTGTCTGTATATATGGCGATCCTTACCACCGCACTACTAGTACTATCTGGCAACAGGTTGCCCACTTTGTGTATTATAACAGCAACCTCCCCTTTATATGTATTGGTGACATGAACGATCTTCTGGATGACTCAGACAAAAGCACCCCTATTGTAAATTATAATCGTATGTTTGCTTTCCGTTCGTTTGTTAAAAGCTGCGGTTTGTTTGATATTGGTTTTACTGGTCCTGCTTACACTTGGACAAATCGGCGTTTCTCCTCTAAACCTCTTTTCCAAAGATTAGATAGATGTTTGGTTCATCATGAATGGTGCTCTGTTTATCCAGTCTCAAATGTTTACAACATGCCTCTTATACATGCTTTCAGTGATCATGCTCCCATTCTCTTCTCTACTGAAGGTAAATTCTGCAAACCCAGAAACTCCTTAAAATTTGAAAACTGGTGGCTAAGGGAGGAAGATTTTCAAAGCTATGCTAAAAATAGCCGGACAAATTACTCCAATGCTTATTTTGCGAAAAGGACTAACAACCTTGCTTCAAAGTTAAAAGTTTGTTGCAGGAAGAAAAAACCTTTGCAGGATGAGCTTAAGGATCTGGAGAATGACATTGAGAAGATACAGTCCCTTCCCCTGGATCAGCAAGATCTTCAGAGAATCAGCGCTGGTAGAAAGGTATGAACAAACTATTACCAAAATGAATGATGCAAATATGCAATGTGCGAAAAAGCTGTGGGTTAAAGACGGGGATAGAAATACTACTTTCTTCCACAGAGCTATTGCAAAAAGGAGAAGGAGGTATATGATCCTGTCCATAAAAGATGAACAAGATGTAACTCATTACATGCCAGATCAGATTGCAAATACTTTTGTTTCTTATTTCAGATCTATCTTCACCTCCTCCAATAATAATGAGATTCAAGGCTTTACCCATACAACCCAACCTATTCCTAATGAGCACACTTACTCCATTCCTGAAAAGGAAGAAATCTGGAAAGTGTTAAATGACATGAAACGAAATGCTTCACCAGGGCCTGACGGTTTTAATGTAGAGTTTTACCTTGCCACCTGGGATTGGATTGGGAATGATGTTACAGGCATGGTTAGGAATTTCTTTGTCACGGCCACTTTGCCTCAACATATCAGTGACACCAATATTGCTCTCATTCCTAGAAAACTTATCCCTACAGTCCCTACTGACTACAGACCCATCAACCTGTGCAATGTGGTTTCTAAAATCATATCCAAATGTCTTGCTAACAGACTTAAGATTCACCTCCCTGACCATATTCACCCATCTCAACAAGCTTTCATCGAGGGAAGGAGAATCAGTGACAACATTATCATAGCTTAGGAAATTACTCACTCTTACAATTTGTCAAGCTGGAATTCTAAGGCTTTCATGCTAAAAATTGACCTTGCTAAAGCCTTTGATAGAATAGAATTTCATCTGTAAAGCCCTGGCCCGAAAAGGTTTGCATGGTCATTTTATCAAGATGGTCCATGCCTGCATCTCCTCTCTAGTCTTCTATGTTATTATCGGCCAAACCTATGCAAAATTTATCAGCTTCAGAGGCATAAGACAAGGGTGTCCCTTATCCCCTTATTTGTTTATTCCTAGCATCAATGAGCTATCCATCATGCTGTCAGAGGCTTTGGCTGAAGAAAATCTTACAAGAATCTCTCTGGGACCTCACTGTCCCCCAATTCATTCCCTGCTCTTTGCTGACGATCTTCTGGTTTGTGGGACTGCAACAACTCAAGAAGCACATGTAATTAAAAACATCCTTATAGATTTATGTACTGCTTCTGGACAAAGTCCCAACTGGTCTAAATCTGGCATATTTTTTAGCAAAAAAGTGGACCCAACTACTGTAAGTAATATTACCCAGATCTTTCCTGTTCCCACCATTGATGAAAACTTTACCCATCTGGGTCACCCTCTCATCCTGCCTGGCAGAAATAGAAGTGATGCCTACAACTTCATTATCCAGAAATTCAAATCCAAACTATCCACTTATAAGGCAAGTTCTCTATCTCATGCTGCCAGGTTAGAGTTAATCAAATCTGTTTTATCCTCTATTCATGTCTATTATATGTTTAATCTCCTGTTTTCCAAAAAGCTCCTCAAAAAGCTGCAAGCTATTATGAGAGTTTTCTGGTGGACTGGCTCTTCCTTTGAACCCAGCACAAAAGCCCTTTGTCTAACTGCTTGGAAGAACATTTGTGCACCCAAGTCTGATGGTGGCCTGGGAGTGAGAAATTTGCAAGCTACAAATATGGGCCTCATCCTCTCTGCTGCCTGGAGAATAGCTGAAAACCCAAAATCTTTCATGCAAAGTGTCCTTAAAGCAAAATACTTTCCAAATTCCTGCATCTGGAGAGCAAACAAGAATTCTCCAAAATCTGCTTTCTGGTCCTCTATCTTAAAAGTTAGGCATCTTCTTAGTAGCAACTCCTATTATCAAACCTCTAAAGGCATTTCCTCTATCTGGAGTACTCCTTGGTTTTTAGTAAGGATGGTGGGCAGGGTATAGGCAGGGTAGAGCAATACCATACCCATACCCGTGTAGTCAATGGATAGAAAACTTTACCCATACCTGTACCCGCGGGTATAAATTTTTACCCATGCCCATACCCGACGGGTACCCATACCCATTGGGTACCCGACGGGTAGATCCAATAGTAAACAAGTTATTCATAATTTTAAATTAATCAATATCATATTTGACAAGAAAATAAGTATTGCTACTCTATAATAGGTAGATGAGTACATGACAATTATCAACGTTTAGAAATCGCAATCACATACTTTCCCCTAGGCTACTCAGACGCATAGGTTAAAACTCTATAGGTAAGTTTTACAAGTCAGTCTAAATAGGCAGGGTATGGGTATACCCATGGGTATAACCCTATACCCGTGCCCGTACCCGTGAATTAATGGACAGGGTATGGGTATTCCCCATGGGTATAAAAATATGCCCATACCCTACCCATGCGGGTACGGTACCCACGGGTACCCGTACCCGTGGGTAAAATTGCCATCCTTAGTTTTCACGATGTGAAACCATTTATGATAATCTTACTATTCAACAACAAGGTTTTAACTATCCTTCCAGAATTAATCAACTTTGGATACCCAACACTCAAACTTGGAACATCAACCTGATTGAGAATCTGTTCAGCAGCAATATAACTCAAGCAATTAAGAACACTACTATTATTCCATCTAGAGAAGATGACATTCTTTGTTGGAAACCAACCCCAAATGGGAAATGTAACTCCAAATCCACATACACAAATTTGCTTGTCTTGGCTATTTGATACATGTACACAGAGGCCTGAACAGGTTCATGACTCAGCCAAGGAAATCCTAAAGGGCGTCTCGAAATGCAACAAAATGATTCCCAGAGTGAAGACATTCTCTTGGAGATTGCTGAGAGGTGCACTCACCACTGGCGATAGAGGCTCCCAGTTATCTTCACATATTGGAAAGGATTGCTGCAAGTGTAATATTCTTGAAACTAAAACTCACCTTTTCTTTCTTTGTCCTTTTGCAAAAGTTGCCTGGCTGCTACCTCCTTGTTTTATCAAAACTGAAAGCCTAATTAGCAACACATTGGACATCTCTCAAATTATTATAAACATGCTCAACCAGAAACATCCAACCATTAATCTAAATTATCTCTTTCCTTTCCTTTGGTGCATCTGGAAAGCTAGAAACGACCAGCTTTTTTGCAGAAAGAAGAACACCCCTCAACAGGTGCCAATGCACACTGCAGCCCTGCTAAAGGATTTGGAGACTGAGGAACTGATACAATCCAATCAAATGCCAAAGAGAAGCATGGGTGTATCAGTATCTACAGATTTTCATTTTGCAAGTCCAAAGATTTATGTTGATGCGGCCTGGAGGAAGCAACCTGGATATCCTACTGCTACGACTGTAGTTGGCATTTATTATACCCAATCTTTGCAGGATGAAGGAAGAACTGATGTTTTCATCATGGCATCAAAAAAAGATGTGTCAAATCCTCTACAGGCTGAAGCTAATGACCTGGTCCTAGCTGCAAACTATGCTAATGCAATGAAACTAGTAAGACCAACATTCTTCACTGATAACTTAACCTCGGCAAAGGCGGCGGTGGCACAAGGGGCTTCTGATAACAATATGATTTGGGAAATTAGAAGGCAAGCAATCGAATACCAGAAACTTGTACATCCTCTATTAGGCTCCATTTTTTTTTATTTCTAGAGAAATTAACGGGGTAGCCCACAACTGTGCACAACAGGCAAGAAGATCATCAGGATTTGATCCTATCTGTTCATGTAGGAACTCAGCTCACAACATCCTCTCTTGCCCAGTGATTGCTGGAATCGAAAAGATTCGGCATCTAGGGTTTGTAATTCACGATGTACAATGTTTCTGAGCTGAATTATTTTAGGGTGTGTCAGCACCCTATCTCTGTTAAAAAAACTGCTCGAAATCACCGTGCGCTTACACTAGTCATTGGATGATTTACTGAGTGGCTTCCGCGAATGCATCATTTTTTGTTGAGTTAATAGAGCAAAACAACCACTTTTTTTGCAAAATTTACTCATTAGTACCACTTTCTTACTCACGGGCCAAAATATACCACAAATTAGTTAGGTGTCTTAAAAAACACCAATTCGACATTAAACCCGAATTAACACTGCTTTTGACCGGTAGGGTCTACTATCACAAGTGACGTGGCACCCCATAGACGGCTTCTGACGGGCTCATGCTCCGTTAATAGTATACAACCACCATGCTTAAATTTTAAAAAACACCACTTTTAAATACAAATTGAAATAAAAAACTAATAATATGAATAGTGCTTAGAAATGTTTAAATATTTTTAATATAAATTTTATTTACTATTTGAAATAAATAAAATATGATTTTTTTGCTTCTATTAGTAATGCAAACTTTGGAAATTCATAACTTTAATTATATAATTCCAAATAATAAAAATAATATGTCTAAATTTATTAGAGAAAATTAAGGACTCCATTTTATCGAACAAACTTTCTTGTTTTCTTTCATTTATGTTTGCATGCAATATAGTGCTCTCATATTTTTCTTCTGCAATTATGATAACAATATAAATGCTTTTTTTCGGATATGAAATCAGTCCTCGCAAACCTGATAACATGATTCTATTTTATTTTTGAAACGGTATCTGAGAACATAAACGGCTACAGCTTTTCTGGGCGTAATACGGAGTATAGTATCTTAAGAAGAGGCAAAAGCAAGTGAAAATGTTGTACTGTTTGAGCAATTCTTGTGTGCCCTTTTGCTGTACGACGTGTCAGTAGTCATCGCCGGGTCACTAAAAAATTGTTGGGAACGCCTACGTCTCAGTCGGCTAACGTGGCTGGCTCAATCGAATGAAAACATGCACGGTTTACAAATAAAAAACTGCAACCAGATGGCTCAATCAAATCTTGGAATCAAAATCCAACGATAAACAAGATGACAGGCGTATGAAAAATAGGAAAACCAAAAATTGTTAGAGCGATCTAAAAAAAATTGTTGGCGCCAGCGGGCGAATGATGGCTAGGCTGGAAGACGTTGACGTGCAACAGAAGATGTGCCCGATCACCACCAGCCAGGCGATGACTCACAGCGAATGCAGCATGGCGTGATGTCGTGTCGACGCCGTTCGTGCCGATCAAAAAGCGTAACGCTTTATTGGTTATTAGTGTACCCACACACACACACACACTCAGGGTGCAAGTGGGAGTGAGCTTTCCGCGAAGCCCACTACCCAAGCCCACATAAAAAGCTACGCGGGACACCCGCGGGTAAACAAGAAAAATAATGGGTTTTCGTGGGAAGCCCACGATCGAGCGCGAACATTAAAAAAACTACTTTGATCCAAATTAATCATTTGTCTAGATTCGAATATATCTAGACATATTTAGTGCTAGATACATCCGAATCTAGCCAAATATGAGGACATTAATTTGGATAGAAAGGAGTAGGAATTTCTCTCTCAAGCAAATAATATGTCTAGTAGAAAGAATGGCGAGTAACTTAAAAAGTGAAAAAAATAATTAATACATTGAAGTGCTAAATGTTGATCGTATTATATACTAAATATTTTTATAAACATTATACAAACAATAATTATAGTAACATATTTGCGGATATATGTGGGTATACGCGGGATAGTGGACATCCGCATAAATTTCACGGGCTTCCGTGGAACATCCACTTAAATTGTGTGGGACCGTACGGGCGTATGCCGACTTCCCGCGGACAGTCCCACCTGCACCCTTAACACACACACTGCGCAATCAACAGCAGGCAAGACCTGGAGGTCAGTCGCGAAAAGAGCGTGGGCGTCATGGTATTTTGTAGCGTTGCACTGGTCTCTGTCTGTTTGTCGAGCGAGTGTTAGCAGAGAGGCATCTTTCTCGTGAGATTACTTGCGAACTCCTCCCGTGATTACGTGCGACGCCTCAGTGTGAAGCCACATAAACAAACTAGGGTTCAGAACTCGAGAAAGCTGCCTCCTAGAACGAAGCCCTGTGGCCTTCGTGACGCCAGGGCGAGATGCCATTCGGGCCTCCTAGCATATTCGCACAAAGAAGAGAACGTCGCCCAAGAAACCGTCCCTCGAATCTTGAGGTGTACGAGATTGCATTCCACCGAAGTGTGAAACCTGGCAGCCTCTCGGCTAAACAGCACACGCATCCTAGATCTCCAGTGGCTTGTGGTGGGCGCTGATGTGTGATTAGCTTAGCTCATGCGTCTGATTGAGCACACAAGATCTCTGCAGTAGTGCCGACCTCAAGGTGTCCCGGCGACTGTACGCAAGGTGCTGCCTGCCTGGCGCGCGTGCAAAACTCTTCAAAAGATTCCCGAATGGAGCACCGAATAGTGGTAGTAAAAGAAAAGGCATCAAACTCTTTTCTTCTTCCCTTTTTTTTCAGTATTTTTTCTTCTGAAAACGACACCCCGTATGATAGTATTTACCAACAAGTGCGCATGCATTTGCTACGTCTTCATTATTAGCGTGCCTAACCTTGTCGCCTTTCGCCCTTACGTTTGTTAAAGTGCCGGAGCTCCAATTATCGTCCCCTAAAAGACGGTTGCATTAGTTTAGCTAAGCCAAAGTTAGAGCAGATTTGATGCCCTGGTTTCCGACAACTTGCACGGCGGATGCTTGTCCTCCATTGACGCGAAACAAGAGCAAGTTGCAATATATTTTTTCCGGTTCCCGTAGGTCGGAGCCAGCGCCCGGTTTTTCTCTGCATCGACGGAGACATCTAAAGACATGGTTGAGGGGGGCAGTACAAAGTCTTACAAAATTCTGATTTTTTCAGCCGTTCAATTTGGAAACAGAGGTTCAGATCTGCTCGCGCGTCTCCCTCTGCCTACTGGACCGGCGGTGTTTTATCCACCCTCTGCTCCTTCTCGCTGCAGCTGGGCCCCGCGTTGTCGCCGGCCCACTTGTCGGCTGCTGGGTACGTTGCACCGCAGGTGAGAAAACGTGCGCGCGAAGGACAACAGGTGAGGACGGTGCTGGTACTTGCACGGGTTGTTTTATCGGCGGTGTTTTACCCGCCCTTTGCTCCTTCTCGCTGCAGCTGGGCCCCGCTTGGTCGCCGGTCCACTTGTCGGCCACTGGGTACGTTGCCCGCAGGTGAGAAGACACGCGCGCGAAGGACAGCAGGTGAGGACGGCAGGCCCTCCGCCCATCCCTCCGCCTGTTGTGCGCTCGTCAGCCACACCGGCAGTCCCTCCGCCCATCCCTCCGCCCGTCCCGCGCACATACGCCGCCTCCCGCGCCCATCCCCCCGCCCGTCCCGCGTCCAGACCGCCGACGTCGGTTACGCCGCAGCCTACCCTCTTGCTCTCGCTGGACGTGGCCCCCTTCTTTTTGCCCGATGCTTGTCAGCGGGCGTGGCATGGGGTGGGCAGCCGTACGTGGTGGTGGCGATGGTGGAGACGGCTCCTCGCGCTGGGGCAGGGCCGGGTCTCTATATGGATCCAAGGTGAGCCCCTCCTTCCCGTGCAAGGGCGAAGCCTATCCTGCCAGAATAGAGGCAAGGTCATCGATCCAAGGTGAGCCCCTCCTTCCCGTGCATCCTCTTTGGCCATGGCTTTCAACGATGCTCTCTTTCTTATTGCGGCCGAACTCGCAGGATGAGCTAGGGAGAGAGGGTTGAGGAAAAGAGAGTTTGAGGGAAGAGGAATAGGAGACACCCCCCGGCGGCGCACTGCATCTCCAATCGATGCATGGGATATCCCATCTTTGGTGTCCTCTCCATGCCTGCAGCTACTGCCCTGCTTGAGCAACACCATCGTATATGCTACAGCAGCAAGGTGAGTCCCCCCACGCTCCGATTTTTTCTTCCAATATTTGCAGAAGAAGTATTTGCCCATGATTCTAACTCTTGCACAGTTTAGTCGGTTGTAATCTTGTATTGTTGTCTGTTTTCTTATTTTAATTTAAGGAGAGGGAAGTTGGGACAAGAAAAGTTTCTGATAGCTTGCAGGTCACCATCTACAGAAGGTATGGCTCCATCCCCCTTTTGTCTTTCTCCTTCCATCGCGCGGCCGGCCGCCTGCCTCCTCTCCGCCCCTACTTCTCGCTGCAGGAAACCACGGCCGTCGCTGTGCCGCATGAGGTGGCCTGGCCTTCACCATCCTCCGCCCTCCTGGACCTCAGTTTGTTTCATTTACCATGAGTGATTTCAGAATGGTCCTATAGTATGTAAGAAGATCTTGTTTAAATGTTCTATTCTACAGTGTTAGATTGAGTCACATATACACGATATACAATTCTGGTGGTGCTAATTTCTTGCCTAAATGTTTTTACTATGTAGATTATTCGACAACTACATATTTCCTGAATTAGGTTCAGGTAATTCCTAGCATTATTTTATTTTATGAAACTTTACTCAATTCCAACCTTTTATGTATGTAAAAACCTATTTTTGTTCTGATACATGCGTGCTCTTACATCTCCTCCGTGGCAGTCTGCAAGGAGGCATGCTTGAGGGCAGCCATCGCTGGAGCGCACAATAGCTGAGATCATCACAGTGACAGTTGGGTTCAAGTTATTTTTAATGTACAGACCCTGCTGTTTTTTCTTGCTTCCATCCGTCAACTAATAGTTCTCATATCTATTTGGTAATATTAAGTGGGATCGCTATTTATACTTCACAACAAGATTGGTAGCTCTGGATCCCATTATATATTGTTTTCCCTGTTCTGTTGAGATCAAAACTCTGCTAATTCCACCATTGCGGATTTGTGTTCTGTTGAGATCAAAACTCTGCTAATTCCACCATTGCAAGTTGTGCTCATTGGTGCATTATTCAGCCGAATGGGGGTCAAATGGGTTTGACTTGGTTTTTCTATGAAGCATGAACTCATGTGAAATTTTACTATGAAACTATACCTGTCCTAAAACTGCAGTAGAATGTTTTCTTGTGAGGTTGTACTCAAATATTCGTTAACTTTGCAGTTTTCTGTGAAGCATGGACGCTAATAGAAAATCGGATGCCACATTGTCTGCAAGCTCATGAGGTACGTCCCTTCCTACTTCACCTATGATTGTTAGGTTGCATTCCCTACTCCTTATTTTCTCCTTCGTTATTGAGTTAATTTCTAAACCTTCTCTGTCGATCCGTATGATAGGGTGGAATAGCAGTGCATGCCACTTCTTGCACACAAGTTGGTCATATATTTCAAAAAAAATCGGGTAAGCCATGTTTGCACACATTGAACCTAATGAATCAAATGAGAGTAGTCTGCTTAGCTCTATGAGAATCTAAATAGCTCAAAAGAACCGAAGATTATGCCATTTTGATGAGAACTGGAATGTTCCATAGTTCCAGAGTATATGATTAACTTAAATTTCCAACTTTAAGAAATATCAGGCCTTCTGAACAGAAAGCAGCTCATGTATCAGTCAGATGAGGAACTAAGTAAGCAATAGATCGGTGTAGAGATGAAAAATATTGTCGTCCTTTTAAGATGGTATCACGAATAAGTTTAGTCAGAGGGCATCGTACACATTGGAGTGGCTCACACAGCAAGCCCTCCGTCCATGGCTTACATCCGTCGAAAGACCTAGGTCATTTTTTCCTCCTTCATTTGTTCATCTCCAGTTCTGGAATCAAGTTATCACTCTGCCCTGCTTCTTGAAGGGACATATCATGCAAGGATGCCCTTGTGGCCAAATATTTATTTCAGAAATAACGCCATGGACTTTGTTTGCGTCACTACGGTTGTCCATTGTAGACCAAATCTAGATTTTTCATGCTGTGCAATGACCTCTCTGATCCAGTCTAACAATTTAGTCTTTGAATTATTTACCGTTAGTCTTGAGCACATGTGTTTATACAGGAGAAAAGCAAATGATTATCTACGTGGAAGAGATCTACGAGATCAATCTGGAGCTGGGATATAAGGAGGACATGAATATCACAATCAGCTGAGTAATATCGCGGCAGACCTGGTGTTAAGTATCGATGAGAAGTCACACCAAGTGTTCACCCAGGATGGTAATGAAATTGTGGTGACATTGTTAAGAATAAGCACGTCGTAGTACGGGGTACGTATCCGAGTAGACAAGGGTAGCTGAATAGAGTAGGAATTAGATGTCCTAATCCTACTAGGTTAGCTATACAAAATCTGCTATATATACGCCCCGTGTAAAAACAACCCGTGAGAGACAGAAGTAATAAAAATACTAGAGACAGGAGCGATATGCTCCTGTGGCAATAACCGATCGTTTCCGTGTGCGTGCGTGTGTTTCGTGAGCCCGCTCTACTAGTTGATCGATTCTAGTTAAGGGCATTATTAGTACGTACTTGTATCTCGGCGACTTGTCCTTGTGTACGATCTTGCCGGAAGTTGATCAGAGTTGCCGCTACTGCTACGCGTCGGCTGTCGTCGGAAAGTACTCGACGAACGGCGTCGCATATCGGGCCAATTTCCAACAATTGGTATCAGAGCCAAGGTTGTCGTCCGTGATCTGCTGAAAGTACTAGGAGGTCATGGCGATGGTGAAGTTTGGGGACAACTCGGCATCAGCACCGGTGACAAAGACGGTGGGGGCGGCTTTGTATCCGCGCCTCGATCGCAAGGACTACGGGCTATGGGCACTCAACATGGAGGTGGCCATGGAGGCTCAGGAGGTTTGGGAGGCCGTCGATCCAGGAGGCAACGAGTACGTCAAGGGAGGTGCGAAGTACCGGAAGGATCGCCAAGCGTTAACGGCGCTCTACTCCGTCGTGCCGAAGGACGTGATGCAGCACCTCGTCGGAAAGAAATCGGCGAAGGATGCATGGGAGACGATCAAGATCTTGCACCAAGGTCATGCCCGCGTGAAGGAAGCGCATCTTCAAACTTTGACAAAAAGCTATGAAGATCTGAAGATGGAGGAGAGCGAGACGGTTGATCAGCTTGCCGCCCGTTTCGTTACCCTTGTCAACGCAATCAGGGGATATGGCGAGAAATTGGATGAGATCAAGAACGTCAGAAGGTTCCTGCGTGCGGCGCCGGCGCGCTACATGCAGATCGTTACATCGATCGAACAATGTCTCGACCTTAATACATTGACGGTTGAGGATCTCGTCGGAAGATTCAAGGCACACGATGAGAGAATCCGGATCAGCTTCGGTGATCCAGAACAGGTTGAGCACCTGATGCTCACAAAGCAGCAATGGATGACTCTTTCAAAAGAAAAGCAAGGAGGCTCCACGAGCGGCAAGGAGAAACAACGCCTATCGAAAAAGTATATCGCGGGGCAGGAGGATGAAGATGACGCCCCGCCGCGGAGGAAGTTTGACATAAAGAAAGTAAGGTGTCATAACTGCGGCGAGCTCGGTCACTTCAAGGCTGATTGCCGGAAAGCACCAAAGGAAAAGGAGAGGGCTCTCATCGCCCAGGAAGGAGATGATGGACCGATGATGCTGATGCTCGAAGTAACTGAGTTGAAGGATGAGGAGGATCCTCCATCACCGGCTATGGAGATTGTGGCGCAAGTGGATCACGATCTACCGTGTGTGCATCATGAGGAACAAAGTGCCCCGTTCCCATGTGAAGCCACGTTTGAGGCAAGTGAAGCCTCGGAACTTGTTCATGGCGATCTATGCGTTGGCATCTCACCCGCAACTCCGTCTGGCAATAAGTTCTTCATGCTTGTGGTGGATGATCATAGTAAATACATGTGGATTGTGTTGCTGAAAAGTAAGGATCAAGCTCAACAAGCATTCGAGAAGATCAAGGAAGCCGAAGAGTTCAAGGTGGAGGCAAAGATAAGAGCCCTACGCATTGATGAGGGGGGTGAGCTGCATCAAACTGTGTTGACCATGACACGGAGCATGATGAAGAGTAAAGGCTTGCCAGGAAAATTCTGGGGTGAGGCAGTCAATACGCCTGTGTATTTGCTGAACATGGAATCTACTGAGAGTGGAGTTGGTACAACACCGTACGAAGCATGGTACGGATGGAAGCCCTCAGTTGATCATCTTCGTACTTTTGGATGTGTGGCGCATGTAAAGGCGGAATTGGCGGAGCAACGTATTCCAATGATCATGACAGGCTATGAAGGCTCAAAAACATACCGCCTGTGCAATCCTTATACGATAAGGTGGTTTTCAAGGGAGACGTAATCTTTGAGGAAGGCAAGTCATGGAATTGGGGCTACAACGAACCGGAATATTCAACTTTTCACGTCACGTGGGATCTTGAGTATGAAGAAAATATGGATCAATCGAGCTTATCCTTGTCAGCAAGTTCGGGCCCAGAAGACATTGAAGGCCTAGGGGCAGTTCCAAGCGTGGACACCAGGCCAGAAGCACTAGGGATTCTCCCAGAAGACAAAGAGTTTGAAGAAAAGGCTAGTCTGTGGCCAGAAGAAACGGAACTGGAAGGGTGTACAGATTCATGCGCAGCGATATCTGCACTTGTTTGCCCAAAAATTAGAGAAGGAGGGGGAGCTGAAGTGAGCCCAGCAAACAGGCCAGCAAGGCCAGAAGGCGATGGTCCAAGAGTGTGGACTGGTGGCCAGATAGATGGAGGAGACCCAACAATAGGGGGTGTAGATCCATCAAAAGGCTTTTCACGAGGTATAAAGAAGCTAGAAGAAAACAAATTTGAGTTACATCCTACTTATTTGTTCTATTGCATCCAAGAGCACCGGCAAGTAGTAGATCAAATATGCGAGGCATCGATGAGAAAGTACTTTATCGAACCAAGTATAATGTCTCAAGGCGCGAATAAAAAGGACAGTCGGCGTGAAGGCATGGCGAAGGGCGCGGACAAAAAGGACTGTCGGCGTGAAGCCATGGAGAAGCCGACAAGAGCAAAGACGGCGACATGGGTGCCACAAGAGACGACAAAAGCACTGTCAAAAATGATGGTTGAAGTGGCGAAAGTAAAGCCAACAGTAACGCCTACGCGAAGTAGCTGGCGTATTTGGAATCCAGGTCGGTGTAGAAGAGAGCACGTCGTGCTTAGGGGGTGATTGTTAGGAATAAGCACGTCGTAATACGGGGTACGTATCCGAGTAGACAAGGGTAGCCGAATAGAGTAGGAATTAGATGTCCTGATCCTACTAGGTTAGCTATACAAAATCTGCTATATATACGTGTGTAAGGCCCGTGTAAAAACAATCCGTAAGAGACAGAAGCAATAAAAATACTAGAGACAGGAGCGATATGCTCATGTGGCAATAACCGATCGTTTCCGTGCGCGTGCGTGTGTTTCGTGAGCCAGCTCTACTAGTTGATCGATTCTAGTTAAGGGCAGCTTATTAGTACGTACATGTATCTCGGCGACTTGTCCTTGTGAACGATCTTGCCGGAAGTTGATCAGAGTTGCCGCTACTGCTACGCGTCGCCTGTCGTCGAAAAGTACTCGACGAACGGCGTCGCATATCGGGCCAATTTCCAACACCCCTCTTGGACATCCTGACGGGGTACATGATGTACTGATGATACTAGACACGTGCATACTTGTTCAAATGATATCTTTTTTTACTGAGCTATCTCTCACATGCATACAGATGAAGTGAAAGTTCTAGATATGTTTATGTTCTATCTGTTTTCACTCACAAGAAAACTGTCCGACTTGACCTATGTCCGAGAAACAAGTAATTGTGTTAGTATCTCTCGGTGAAGTATGCTTTAGTATATAGTTCTCTGTGAACTATGCATGCTTTTTATTTGCATTTCACAAAAGGAAAGCAGTGTGGCAGCCAGGAACCGTTCTTAAGAAGTTTAAATTCGTTTAAGTAAACAAAATTGCAACTTTCACTTTAACCATTTCGTAGGCTGTCATTGGCAAATTCATCTCTTAGGCTCCTAAGTGTAAACCTCTACTGTCGACACATCGTTTTGAATTTGTTCATATCGCTATTAAATTATAATCTCATTTGAAAATGCATATTAAATTTCAGTCTAATGGTATGATCATCCAAACATATTACGTATTATTTTACTTCGCCTATAATTATTAAATTGACTCGAGTTCGCGGGAACGTGCGCCGAGACGCACAACTAAATCTAGTCTTCGAGAGAGAGACGCCTGTCATCCAGTGCAAGCAATTTGTGTAGTTATTGATCTGCCAGTCGGTGTCAAATAATTTATTTGTACGCACACCGGCACTGGCCAATACCTGTGGTCGTCGCGAAAAGAGCGTGCTAGTACCATAATTTTCCACCGTGCGCGTCATGGTATTTTGTAGCTTTGCACTGGTCTGTGTCTAGAGCATCTCTACTCGTCTACGTAGGATAATCCGGACGCCGAAATTAGTTTCGGACGCCGAATATCGGTCCAATCGTGTACCCAGGAAACTGTTTTCGTCCAGATTTAGGGTATTTTGGTCCGGCCTACCAAGGCTAAACCCAGGTTTCCGGGTACGACCTAGGGACCGGCGTCGCGAAAACGGGCATGGGCCAGCTCTGTCGGCGAGACAGTGCCATTCCACCCACTCCACTCGCCCAGACTGTGACGAAGAGCTCCCAGCGTCCCCTGTCGCCATGACTTCGCCGGCGGAGCTCCTTCGCGCCGAGACATGCCTACGCCTCTAGATACGCTCGCCGTAATTGACGCCCACCTTAACTCCCGCTCCGCCGCCGCTTTCGCCGACCGAACTTCGCCGTAGCTCTGCTTCGCTGCGTGCTCCCACCACCACGCCCGCCAAGTGTTCGGCCTTTTGCCGGTTTCGGCCATGAACTCCGACGATGACGAGATACTCGCCATGGACTCTGACGACGAGGAGATGCTCGCTGTACTGCTGGAGGAGCAGAGCGCCGAGGTCGCCGAAGGTGAAGAGCACTTGGAGATCCTCGCATCGCTCGTCCAGTTGTACATGCAGAAGGTGAAGCCGAAGAGCGGTGGTTCGGTGCCAGGTCGCCGGAAGTGCAAGGCGAGACAAAGGATAGAGGGCTACTGCATGTTGTACGCCGACTACTTCGCCGACCAGCCACTCCATGAAGAGGACGTGTTTCGCCGCCGTTTCAGGATGAGCCGGAAGCTCTTTCTCAAGATCGTGCATGTCATTCGGGAGTTCGACCCCTATTTCCCTTGCAAGAAGGACTGCACCGGTTTGGTTGGGTTTTCCTCGCTTCAGAAGTGCAGCGTGGCGATGAGGTTGCTTGCGTATGGAGCGTCGGCTCACAGTGCCGATGACTATCTCCGGATCGCCGAGTCCACCGCCATTGATTGCTTGTACAGGTTCTGCAGGGTAGTGATTGTAGTGTTCGGAGAACAGTACTTGAGATCACTAACTGCTGAAGACACTGATCGGATCTCGCGGTCAATAAAAGTAGAGGATTTTCGGATATGCTTGGTAGCATAGATTGCATGCATTGGGAGTGAAAGAATTGTCCATTTGCATGGCAAAGAATGTACAAAGGCCACAAAATAGGTTGCACTGTGATACTTGAGGCAGTTGCTACATATGATCTTTGGATCTGGCACTCCTTTGACATGGCAGGATCGAAGAACGACATCAACATCCTCAACTCCTCAACAGTATTTTCCAAGCTTATTGAGGGTCATGCTCCTCTGTGGAATTTGAGATCAGCGGGCATCACTACAACAAGGGATACTATCTAGCAGATGGCATCTATCCAAGATGGCCAACATTTGTGAAGACTATCTCAAACCCAATGCTCCTCAAGCATTCTCACTTTGCCAAGGAACATGAAGCTTGAAGGAAGGACGTAGAGCGTGAAGGGTTTCGCGGCATAGTAAATCAAAATTTTCTACGGATGCGAACAGAGGGAAATCCAAGATCTAATCTAGGAGATACAATCAACGAGAGAGATTGGATTAGATCTTCATACCCTTGAAGATTCGCACAGCGGAACGTTCGTCGGAACGTGGGTGATGTAGTCGTACTCGCTTCTTCTCCTCGCGATCCGATCCGATCTAGCACCACAAGTGGCGGTGCCTCCGTGAGATGCACACGTGAGCACCTCGACGTCTCCTCCTTCCTCGGACCAGCAAGTATGGTGGAGAGATAGATTGGATCTACAACACGACGGCGTGGTGTATATGGTGGAGAATTTCTGCAGCAGGGCTTCGCCTACAAACAGTCGGGAGGGAGAGAGGAGGGTAGCAGGGCAACTAGGGTTGGAGGCAAGGTGTAGGGGGAAGGGGGCGCACCAGCCCTCTATATATAGAGGGGGGGCGGCCAGCCCTTTCCCCTCCTCCAAGCCTTGGGCCGGCGGCCAAGGAGTGGGGGGCAAGGACTCTCCCCCTTCTAGAAACCCTATCTCTAGTTTAAACGATTTAAACTCTCTACGATCGGCTGGGCCCTATGGGGCCTTGTGCCCCTGGCCCAATGCGGCCAGGACACTCCCTCATAGGCCCATGCCCCCTCCCGGAAGGTGGGGCCACGTTGGTCCCCTTCCGGAAGGTTCTAGAAGCTTCCGGTACAATACCGATTAACCCGGAACAATTCCGAACTCCAAAAACTGCATTGCCTTATATGAATCTTATTCTCCGGACAATTCCGGAACCTCTCGTGATATCCCGGATCCCATCCGAGACTCCGAACAAAAATTGATAAACCAATTATCCAATCTATCCTAGCGTCGAGATACGTTAAGTGTGTGACCCTGCGGGTTCGAGAATATGCAGACATGATCTTCTATCAATAATCAACAGCGGGGTCTGGGCACCCATACTGACTCCCACACATTCATCGATGATCATATCGGATGAACCACGATGTCAGGATTCAAACAATCCCATATATATATTTCCTTCGTCTCGCGATATTTTACTTGCCCGAGATTCGATCGTCGGTACCGTCATACCTAGTTCAATCTCGTTCACAGCAAGTACTTTACTCATTCCGTAATTCGATATCACTTTGTGATTAACTCCTTAACCACATGCTTGCAAGCGGTGTTGATATCGATTACCGAGTGGGCCCGAAGTATATCTCTCCTACTTAGGAGGGACAAATTCCATCTCGATACATACAACCCAACAGATACTTTCCGATCACCTGAGAGACACCTTTATGATCACCCTCTCATAGGATAACGTTTGATGACCTCAAAGCTTTCTTCCGATACCAGGGAGTTGTATTATCTCATGGTCTAAGGAATACAATATTCGACATAGGAAAAGCTTCGCAAAGATGAACACGATGATACGATCTAATTGCTTCGCTTAGTTTGGGTCTGTCCATCATATCATTCTCCAATGATATGATCTCATTATCAATTGACAACTCATGTCTATGGTTAGGAAACCTTAACCATCATTGATCAATGAGCTAGTCCATAGAGGCGTACTAGGGACACGGTGTTGTTCACAAACCACACAAGTATTAAAGTTTCCGCTTAATACAATTCTATCATGGAATATAAACATTATCATGAACAAGAATTATAATAATAACATCTTTATTATTGCCTCTAGGGCATAATTCCAACAGAGCGGGCATTAGGTGTGCTCCAGCAGAGGTTTGCAGTTGTTCGGTTCCCTGCTATGACCTGGTCGAAAGATCAGATGTGAGAAATGATGAACTGTTGTCTGATCTTGCACAACATGATCATCGAGGATGAGAGGAAGGATCCAGTGAGTTTGCTCGAGAAGGACGAGCCATACTATAGACAGGGTCCTCTTGCTGAGTCTGATCATCAGGTGCCTCTAACCTGGGCTGCATTCATCGCCATGCGTCAAGAGATCCGAAATCCGGCGGTGCATCCATTGTATGCCGAACTATGTTTACATTTACGCCGAACTATGTTTAAAATTTCGCCGAACTTTGGTCGTAAATTGTTCCGTATTCATTGTATGCCGAAATCTGAACGAACTTGAGCCGAATCTGAGCGGAAACGGGCGCCCCGAGAACTCGGGTTGGGTACGCGGGTGGGAAACTCGGCTTACCTAGGCCGAAACCTTGCGTCGTCCGGCCAAAGTTTACTTGCGTTGTCAAAAAAAAAGGCGAGATTACTTGCGAACTCCTCCCGTGATTACGTGCGACGCCTCAGTTTGAAGCCACATATACTTCAAACTAACGGGTGCAAACCTCGAGAAAGCTGCCTCCTAGGATCGAGCAGAAGGAAGCCTGCGGCCTGCGTGATGCCAACGCGTGATGCCATTTGCCCGTAGGATATTCGCACAAGGAGAACGTCGCCCAAGAAACCCGCCCCTGGAATCTCGAGGTGTGCTCGTGCGGGTGAACGAGGATTGCAGCTTGCAAGGCGCATCCCCCCTTGCACTGCATTCCACCGAAGAGTGCACGGATGAAACCTGGCAACCTCTCGGGTAAACAACACACGCATCCTAGATCTTCTCCGGTGGCTTGCGGTGAGCTCCGATGTGTGATTAGCTTGGCTCATGCGTCTGATTGAGCAGACAAGATCGCAGTCGTGCCGACCTCCAGCTGTCCCGGCGACTGTACGTACGCAAGGTGCTACCTGGCGCGCATGCAATACTTTTCAAAAGATTCCCGTGTGGAGCACCGCACCGACTAGTGGTAAAAGAAAAGGTATCAAACTCTTTTCTTCTCCCCTTTTCTTTCAAAAAAAAACTCTGAGAAGGACACCACGTAGTACGTAGTTACCAACAAGTGCGCATGCATTTGCTACGTCTTAAATTTTTTTGAATGGTAAGAGGGGTCTGGAAAGACCCCGATACCGCATTAACATATTGCCGGTGGAATTACAATTTACAAGGAAGACCATAGGACCCTAACCATAGGAGAATAGATAAAAGGCATCAAACTCTTTTCTTGTTTCCTTTTCTTTCAAATTTATTTTCCTGAAAATGACACAACGTAGGATGGTACTTACCAACAAGTGCGCATGCATTTGGTACGTCTTCATTATTAGCGTGCCTAACCTTGTCGCATGTGGCCCCGTACGTTTGTTAAAGTGCCGGAGCCTCAATTATCGTCCCCTAAAAGACGGTTGCATTAGTTTAGCTAACCCAAAGTTAGAGCAGATTTGATGCACGGTGGATGCTTGTGTGCCATTGACGCCAAAGTAGAGCAAGTTGCAATATTTTTTTTCCGGTTCCCGTAGGTCGGAGCCAGCGCTAGCAGCCTACCCAGCGCCCGGTTTTTCTGTGCATCGACGGAGACATCTCCGAGAGAAGACCCCTGTCATCCAGTGCGAGTAATTTGGGTGGTTATTGATCTGCCAGTCGGTGTCGAATAATTTATTCGTGCACACACCAGCACTTACTATATTTAATTCTTTTATGAACATATTTTGTTACTCTAAAAATCTACTATGTCAGTCTCAAATAAACTAACTCGGGTTTGTCTAGAAATATATATATCTAAACATATTTTAGGATATAAAAACATCCTTATCTACAAAAAGTTAAGTCACTTAATTTGGGATCTACAAAACTCTATGCTTATACATATTTACATTCTGAAGGCATGCCAATTTTTTTTGGAGCAATACATTCTATCAGGGCTATCCAAAAATGACATCTTTTTTACCAAAAATATGTTTTTTAGTCCTATATATACAACCCGAATTTTGTTTTTCTGTAGCTCAAAATACAACACAATTTCTTCCAAAACATCGAAATAGTATCCAAGGGTCATGTGTATTCATTGAATAAATTTATAATTTTTTAAAAATCTTGAAAGTAAAAAGTTACAAATATTCAGTGCAACGGGTGCGGAAAAATCTGTTCTCTACTCCCCCACTCTATAACAATTATATTTGCGGCCAAGGCTGCACATCCAACACTAGAGGCCAGAGACTTTGAGGGTTCCTATAATTTACAACTATTCTTTAGCCCAAACTCTATGATTCATGTCAGCTAGTACAATTAAATTTGTAGCCTCTCACCATCCACTGGCTTGGCGACAAGTGTGCATCGCTGCTTCTCCTGGAGGAGATTCTCGCTCGAGGAATCGCTGGTTACGAACGCCAATGATCACATACAATGCTTCACTGTTAATCCACACACATAAACAAAAACCGGCCGTGGATCTCGAGAAAGCTGTCTCCCCGAGAGAAGCTTGACCTAAACAAATTATTACAGGAAACGAGCCTGGCATCGTCTCGGCTAAACAACACAGATCTCATGAGCTGCCTCCTTTCACCAAAAAAGATTTCAGTATACTTAAAAAAATTCCGATGGTTGCACGTATCACTCGTACCTGGCAGCGTTGCGATACAAGTTCGTGTGTTTGATCGGGGCGGACAAGATCTGCGCGTGTGCGCGGCCCACCTCCCAGCGTCTGGCTATACTGTTCACAAGCTGCTGCCTGGCCTGCATGCACCGCCACTCCAAAAGTTTCCATACGGACCAATCAACAGAAAAATAGCACTTCGATTTATTTCATTTTTCTTTATTCCAAAAGATGGCATTTGATAAGTTCCTTTTTCTTCTGAAAACATCAAGAATGATGCACGAAGTGCTCAGTGCTTGCTCACTATCATTAGCGTGCCTAACCATGTGGGGGCACCTGCCTTGCTGTTCCCGAAAAGGCTGGCGCGCTAATTATCGGCCGTAACACGATTCTGGAAGTTTTAGCCTAAGCGCACGTACAATGCGGTGACGTCAGGCTTCCTTTATGCTCGCCAAGTTGGATTTTTGCTTAGTTAAAGGAGAGAGAAACAAGAGAGACAGGGTTGTCTTCTCTTAGCAAAGGGATGATCTCTTAGCAATAAGAGAAGACTATTTTTTTCCATTGTATCATATGCCTTCTCTTAGTCAACCAATTTTTTACTAAAAATAGATAATTCTATTAATTGCTAGAGATAGCAATAAGAGATAATGCATTGTACACGTTATATATTGTGTCTTCTCTAAATGATGTGTAGTTCTCTAGCATTGTACATGCCCTAATGATGTAAATTTGATGCCCACCATTCCCGGTAGATAGACAGCAAATTCTTTCGAATTTATAAACTGGGCCAATATTTACTGAGATCTCTCCCAGAGAAAAGTAGAGCGAGTTTTTTTCCTGCAGAGTGTTTCCAATTGGTTGATGGTACTAGTACAGGGACATACTAAATTACTACTACGAGTAGACTAGCTGGAGTCTAGCACACACGTTTAGGGTACATCGATGCGACGTTAGCAGCGGTATCTAATGATTTCATTATCTCTTCAAGAGAAAAGTAGAGCAAACATTTTGGACAGCATTCTTGTGCAGAGGTTTTTTTTTTTTGCGAGTTTGTACAGTACGAGTAGACTAGCTGGTCGCTAGCACACAGGTTTGGGGGTACATCTGAGTGTGACGTTTCTGGAACCACCTCCCTCCGTCTGTGTCAGACGGTGGGACCTCCGTTACATCTCTCGGACATGGCTCCCGTCGTTTTCGCCGTGGTGGAGCCACGTGCGCACTACAGAGCCAGTTTCTGCAGTCGGTCGGGCCAAACACCGTAATGGTACCGTGGGCCATCTTGAAACAGGAAGGACCAAACCGCTCCGGTGCGCGGTATCGCCAGAGAGCCCGTGTGCGGTGCTCTCGCCCGCGCCAAACCCGTTTTCGTTGCGAACAACAAGTGTAGCACGACCTCCAAAGCCGCGTCTCGGCATACGTTGGTTTCTTCTGAAGAACAGACACTTCAAAGAAATCTCCTTGTCTACGCGCCATCCAACAAGTACATGACGGGACTTGGTCGGGTTCGAGAAAGCCTCATCTTGAACTCGCCGACGAAGGTGTGCATTGCGCCTTTAGAGATTAGCCTAGGACAGCTGCGAGCACCGGAGGAGGTCAACTTGGAACCAACACGCGAGTCTTCAAACTCAATGTCCCAGCAGAGTAACGACGCCGAGGAAGAGGACCTTATTCTGACTCAGTATATATCCGTCGCCGCAACATTTCGAAAAGACTAGAAAACAGAAGAAGAAGAAGAAGAAGAAACTGCTTGCTTTCGTTCATTTAATTTTTCATGTGATGTAGTGCTCCGATATTTTTTATCTACAATTATGATAATAATGTAATTCTTTTGGTCGGATATATAACTTAATCAGTCCTCGTCAACTGAGGACAGGAATGACTACAGCGTTTGGCGCAATACGGAGTACTTAGTTACTAAGAAATGGCAAAAGCAAGTGACAATGCTGTATTGTTTGAGCAATTCATGTGTGCCCTTTGGCTGTACCACGTGCCACCAGTCATGGCCGAGTCAGCAATCGAAAATTGTCGGAGCCAGCGGGCGAATGATGATGGGTTGGCTGGAAGATGTGGACGTGCAACAGAAGGTGTGCCCGATCACCACTAGCCAGGCGATGAGTCAGAGTCGTATGCAGCACGACGTGATGTCGTGTCGACCCCGTTCGTGCCAATCAAAAAGGCGTAACGCTTTTTTGGAGGTGACTAGTGTACTCCCCCCCACTGCGCAATCAACACCAGGCATGACCTGGCGTCGTCGCGAAAAGAGGGTGCTTGCTAGTAGTGCCACAATTTTCAACCGTGCGCGTCATGGTATTTTGTAATACTCGTAGTATCTGTCTCTCGAGATTACTGTACTTGCGAACTGCCGGAGGAAATTGCACAAACCACCTACTATTGCTGTTGTTATTGCGCAAAACACCAGCTTTACATGCTTTTTGCACAAATCACCAACTATTGGTATAACATGTTGCACACAGGTCCAAAAATCATATTAAGTGAATTAACTAGAAACCTAACGACCGGGATCCTGGCGTGAGGATGTGGCATCCATGTGCCATTATCTAGTATGTTTTTCAAAAGTTATACAAAAAATATGAAAAAATTAGAACAATTAAAAGACAATTCTTTCAAATATTTCTAGATTAGTTAGTTTATAGGGTAGTTCACACTGTTTTAGTTACTAAAAGTTTTATTCTTTTTCTATTTTTTGAAACGACACATTGGACAAAGACGGGTTGACCGCCACATCATCACTACCTTGTGGATCCCGGTCATTATATTTGCAGTTAATCAACCTAATATGTGATTTGGACCTACGTGCAATGAATGACACCAATAGTTGGTGGTATGTGCAAAAAACATGTAAAGTTAATGTTTTACGCAACGACGGCAGCAATAGTTGGTGGTTTATGCAATTTTTTCAACTGCCGCCATGGTTACGTGCGATGCTTGTGCGTGAAGCCACCTAAAAGAAACTGCGGTGCAGACCTCGAGAAAGCTGCCTCCTAGAACGAAGCCTGACCGCGTAGCGCCACCGCTAGATGCCATTTGCCCGTAGGAATATTCGCCAGAAAGGACGTCACCTCCCTCGAAACAAAGAGCCATGGCTGGAATCTTGAGGCTTGCTGGAGCACGAGATTGCAACTTGCAAGCTGCATCCTCCTTGCATTCCACCGAAACGTGCACGGCGAACCCAGATGAAACCTGGCAGCCTCTCGGTTAAACAACACACGCATCCTTCGCCCCAAAGTTCGCATCACCACCATACCCCGGGTTGCTTTGCTTGTGGGCGCTCATGCGTCTGATTTACTAGACAAGATCTGCAGTCGTGCCGGCCTCCAGGTGTCTCAGCGACTGTTCGCGAGCTGCTGCCTGGCGCGCATGCACTAGTGTACCAAAGATTCCCGTATGGAGCACCGAACTATATTGGTAAAAGATAAGGAATCAAACTCTTTTCTTCTTCCCTTTTCTTTCAATTTTTTTTTCTGAAAAGGACATCACGTATGCTAGTACTTACCAACAAGTGCGCATGCTTCTCCCCAAAAAAAGAAGAAGCACGCATGCATTTGCTACTGCCTCCCGTGCGTTTGTTAAAGCGCCCAAGCCCCAATTATCGTCGCTAAGATGTTAGCATTAGTTTAACTACAACCAAGGTTAGAGCAGATTTGATGCCCTGGTTTCCGACAAGTTGCACGGCGGATGCTTGTGCGCCACTACCATCTCGCTTTTGCTCCGAAAGAGGAGCAAGTTGCACTAGTTTTTTCCGGTTCCCGTAGATCGGAGCGAGCGCTAGCAGCCTAGCTAGCTAGTGACACGGTGAAGTGCGAGGAGGAAGGATGTCCTTGGATAGTGCGTGCAAGACCATTCAAGAGAGGTCCTGATTGGCACATATCTAGTTGCGTATCAACTCATATGTGCCGAGGCCCGTGTTGGATGGAAAGGATGCGAAGAACGAGCACCGGCAACTCACCTCCGAGTTTCTCGCTTATAGGCTTTCCAAGGACATCGCGTCGTTTCCAATAATGACCATCAAGCAGGTTATAGAGTTTGTGAAAGCCCTCTTTCACTACGAGGTGAAGTACGGGAAGGCATGGAAGGCTAAGCAAGCCGCATTCAAGATGTTGTACGGTGATTGGGAGGAATCTTATAACCGAATCCCAAGGTTGTTGTTAGCGATGGCCAATGCTAACCCCGGCATGGTTCATGTGGTTGAACCTTATGGGAACAAGACAAGGATTGTAGACGGGAAAACCGTGCGAGTATTTGGTCGTGCATTTTGGGGTTTTGAGCAATGTGTCCGAGCTTTTGAACATTGTAGACCGGTCATCTCTGTTGATGGCACCTTTATGACCGGACAATTCAAAGGCACTATCTTGATTGCAATAGCCAATGACGCGAAAAACCGGTTGATTCCTTTGGCGTTTGCTTTGGTGGAGGCAGAAAGCAATGATAATTGGGAGTGGTTCTTCTATCTTTTGAGAACCAAGATATTAACCCCTCAAAGGGAGATATGTGTCATCTCTCACCGTCATCAAGGAATTATCAATGCTGTGATGATTGATATTCCCGGCCATGCTCCATTGCACCATCGTTGGTGCATGAGACACTTTTGTTCAAACTTCTTTAGGGCATGCAAGAGCAAGGATTTGTCCGATAATCTACAGGATTGTTGCCTCGCTTTCACGGAACGTCGTTTCTCTAACTTGTACAACAAATTGCTAGTCAACAAAGAACTCAATGTCGGTGGTCGCGAGTGGCTCAATAGGAACATTGAACATATGGGAAAGTGGGCACGAGCTTTTGATGACGGTGGCCGGAGGTATGGCCAAATGAAAAGAAACATGGCAGAGGCATTTAACAAGTTGCTAAAAGGTGTCCGTGCATTACCCGTCACGGCAATAGTCCGATATACATTCGACATGATGAATGGGTATTTTCTGAAATACTCACATGAAACGGACCGACATATTGCGGGGGACAACAAGAACAAGTACAAATACAAGTTCCCTCCGAAGGTTGACGATTGGATGCAATTTCAGACAAGGAAAGCGGATTCCCAAGTTGTCACGGAATATGACAATGACGAGCTAATTTACCAAGTTACGGAGCCCGGAGGTACAACGGCTGATGGTGTCCAACACGAAGGCCGAGCTTTCAAGGTCTCGCTCAAGACCTGTGAGTGCACATGTGGAAGGCCATCATTGCTTCATCTTGCGTGCTCGCACTTGCTCGTGGCGTCTCGCAGACGACATTTGGATTACAATAATCCGCTCACGGTGCGAGAGGCTGAGTTCTCTATTGAGACTACTAAGAAGACATGGGATCCTAGATTTCATCCATACCTGGACCAATCACAATGGCCGGAGTACCATGGAATTCAACTATGGCCCGATCCGAAATGGAAGGTTGTTGGACGTGGAAGACGCAAGACAAAGCGTTTTAGGAGCGACATGGACGGATGGAGACGTGGTGGTGGTCGGGAAACGGTCAACGACCAATTCCAAGAGCCTCGTGAGAGAGCCCGGTGTGGAACATGCAATGGTGAAGGGCACAATACAAGAAAGTGTTCTCAAAGGAAAAGAGCAAAATGAAATCAAGGAAGTAGTAGCCAACCAAGTAGTAGCCAACAAGCTCCAAGTCAACCAAGTGGTAGCCAACAAGCTCCAAGTCAACCAAGTGGTAGCCAACAAGCTGCAAGCCAACCAAGGACTAGCCAACCAAGTGGTAGCCAACCTAGGACTAGCCAACATGCTCCAAGCCAACCAAGTGGTAGCCAACCAAGGACTAACCAACAAGCTCCTAGACAACAAAGAGGTCGACAACTTGGGCTACGAAGAGGAAGAGGGCGTGGTGGATTTAATCCCGCTAGTATGATAGGTTACTTAGACGGACCAAACCCGTATGCTCGTAGGTATGTTCATATTTATGCATATTTTACTATCATTCATGTTTATTGGGTTAAATGCATCCTTTACTAACTTGCCCCTTTTATTCTTATAATAGGTATGGCGACTCAACCCAACAAGGCCAATGATGGGGAAGGTGTGAACTACTCGAAGATCTGGGCGAATGCTATGGAGGTGGTGGCGAAGAGGAAGGAGGCTGAGGAAGAGAGGAAGAGGAAGGAGGCCGAGGAAGAGAGGAAGAGGAAGGAAGCTGAGGAAGAGAAGCGGAGGAAGGCATTCGAAGAGGTAGTTCAACTTGCTCGTGACTTGGCAAAAAAGAAGGACGAAGAGGACGAGGTGAAGAAGAAGAAGAAAGAGGAAGAGAGGAATAGGAAGAAGAAGAAGGAAGAGGAAGAGAGGAAGAGGCAAAAGGATAAGGAAGAGGAAGAGAGGAAGAGGCAAAAGGAGAAGGAAGAGGAAGAGCGGAAGAGGAGGGCCAATGCTAGGCCACCTTGCGCCGATCAAGAGGAAAGGCCACGGAGGGGCGTTTCGTACTGACGAGACGCATGGGAAGGAGGTTCCTATTTGTTGGTGTGGAACCGATTGCACTGTTAAGGAGTCCCTAGACTACCATTCCGATAGCTGGGGAAAGAAGTTCTTCATGTGTGCCAACTACAATCGCTCTCCCGTGCGTAGCCGCAACCCATACGACAATCCACCGGTATGCACAAAGTTTTTTAGTTCTTTATGTGTCCCAACTATTCCATATCATAGCCTCTAACATGCACTATTTTGTTGTAGTCTCCCCCTCCGGTATGCAGGTACTATACTTGGATAGATATCGAGCAACCTCAATCCAACAAGGCTATCCAAGAGATCGATTGGGCCATAAAAAGAAGGCGCTACTACGAAGCACAGCGTGACGAGGAGATGGCGAAGAAGCGCAAGGAACGTAATGACGAGCTCTGCAAGATAGAGGAGGAAGAGAATCGCCGCGCTAAGGAGTCTCGGGATGCCGAGAGGGAAAGGCTGCGTCAAGCGGCATGGCGTTCCATGGAGGAAGAGGAATAGAAGAAGAGGAAGGGCAAAGGGCCTATGTTCTAGATTTGCTCGAGAACCTTGTTATTTCATGAACTCGTGTTATTTCATAAACTTGTATGTTTTAGACTTTAAGGGCAAGAAACTCGTGTTATTTCGTATGTGTTAACAAACTTGTATGTTCTAGGCTTTTTTGTACGATGTGTGATCATTTTCCCTCGAAATAAAAACCCTGAAAGCTGGCTGTGGCAGCATCTTCAAAGTGCGGCGCCGTCCAGCGTGGCGCCGCACATGCACTAGAAAATAGACAGAACTTCTGTCTATTTTCTAGCGCATGTGCGGCGCCAGTTCTGTCTATTTTCTAGTGCATGTGCGGCGCCACACCTGACGGCGCCGCACGGTACGGCGCCATCAGGCTGCGCGTTGCATGTGCGGCGCCGTTCAGCGTGGCGCCGCACATGCGCTCGAAAATAGACAGACTGTCTATTTTCGAGCGCATGTGCGGCGCCACGCTGGGCGGCGCCGCACATTGACTTAGACGTTTCCTGGGCTATCTTGCACCATGTGCGGCGCCAGACGTCATGGCGCCGCACCTTCCTGACTAGTGTTTGTCTGTTCCTGTTGTTCTGTTTGAGTTGGTTTTCGAGCAGGTTTGTTCGAGCAGGTTTGTTCGATGTTGTTCGAGCATGTTTGTTCCAAAAAGACAACAACCATTGAAGTTCACGACAACCATTTGATGGCGCCGCACCGTGCGGCGCCATCAGGTGTGGCGCCGCACATGCGCTGACTTCTGTCTATTTTCTAGCGCATGTGCGGCGCCACGCTGGGCGGCGCCGCACATTGACTTAGACGTTTCATGGGCTATCTTGCACCATGTGCGGCGCCAGACGTCATGGCGCCGCACCTTCCTGACTAGTGTCTGTCTGTTCCTGTTGTTCTGTTTGAGTTGGTTTTCGAGCAGGTTTGTTGGAGCAGGTTTGTTCGATGTTGTTCGAGCATGTTTGTTCCAAAAAGACAACAACCATTGAAGTTCACGACAACCATTCAAGTTCACGACAACAACATCCAAGTTCACGACAACAACATCCAAGTTCACGACAACCATTCACGACAACAGCCAAGTTCATGACAACAACCATAAGTACTGAGTTCACGACTACAACCATTCAAGAAAAAGTGCAACATCTACTCTACTTCCCACGGGTGGTCTTCGCCCCTCGGCCCCTTCTCGTGGGCATCTTCCTCCTCCTCGGTTCCTCTTCATCCTCCACCTCTAAGTGATATGGATTCTTGGGCTTCTTTGTCTTGGTCGTGGAAGGGTTGGGTGTGTAAGGCTTCTTGGGTTGCCTTGGCTTGAACATGTAGTCGGACCGCTCGTGTACCTTGTAGCGAGTGTAGTTGCCCAATGTCATCTCATCGGGGACGCTTTCCTCATCTTGCGGCTGTCAACAAAAGAAGATTGGTAAGGACAAATTCAGGAGAAATGCAAGGGAGGGTGGGGGATGCAATGGTTGTACTACCTCGGGTGTGTTCGCCTCGTCCTCGGATGTGGAGTGATGATCGCCAGAATTGTCACCTTCGGGCGTGTTGGACCGTGACGCGGACGGTGTTGCCACCTCAGGGTCACGTCAACCTAGCAAGTTCGACAACCTCCATAACCGTTGGCCCTGCTTTTTAACGAACTCACGAAACAGACCCTCTCCCTTCTCTCCGCGAGGGTATGTGTCCAAAGTGTCCTCGCATGCATCGGCGGACTTCCTTACATGATCGCGCTGTCATAGACAAGAAACTAGTAAGTTATCCATGCAAGGTGTGAGAAGCCCGGAAAAAATATTATTCGGCACACTTTACCACAAAGTTGACCAAGGGAGCAAACTCGGTTTGTCGCCCTTCTCTGACCATGATGTTGTATTGTTCGGTTGAAAGCTCATCAAACACCAATGGCTCCTCCAAGGTCAAATCTCGAAATGCCCGTGGGTATATCTCCACCCGCGCGTTGTCAACGAACCATGCGATGTAGTTGTTGAAAGCATCCCGATTGAAGGGCCTATCCTGTGCTCCTTTTGATTTCCTAGCCTCGGTCGCACACCTCCTGAATTTCTCAAGGTGCTTCCTATGAAGCTTGGGCCAATCCTTCTCCTTCCTCTGCTTCTTCCTGTCCAAGCTGCACACAACAACAACAAGTCAAAATGCGTTATTTGGCGAATGATAAGCACATCACATGGTAAGGCAGTTAATAGCTTACCTATGGAGCCCTATGTCCATGTCCTTCCACTCAGGCGGTACAATCTGAAATAACCCAAACTGGGTCATGACACGGTGAGGCTGGTGATACTCAACAGCCCACATGCACACCATGGGGCAACGCATTATCCACAGACGAGATTCTCTGAGGCAAATAGGGTTAAGGCGATAGTCCTCTGGAACACCAAAGCGGTCCCCTCGACCGTATGGCTCCCACGCCACCTGCATCATACCACATCATGTCAGGGTCAAAGATTACAAGTTCAAGACATATAATTGACCGTCGTCGCTGAAATTACCTGATCCATGGTGATCGTGTCAAACTCATTGGTGTACCTCTTGTACGCCTCCAGTGGGTCCGTTGGCGGTTCGGAGACCACATCCCACTTGTAAGCCCACGTGGGGAGAAGGTAGTCGTTGCCGTTATCAATATAAGGATTGAATGACAACAATCTCGGCCGTCCAATGGAGAAGCGTTCCCAGCTCCACACCAAAAGAAGGAGCAAACAACCACCAATCCCTGAATCGGCGGCGCTCCTAAGGCAAGCGTCATCCAGCTGCAGATGAAGTGAACAACCATTTGGTAAGAACAATTTTTTTTTGAGATAGTGCAGAAATATACAACAACATTTGTAAATAACTCATTACCTGACGGTACAACCAGGCCAACGCCGCAGAACCCCAACTGAAGGTAGAGTCGAAAAAACCAGCAACTTGAGCCAATGCCACTGAGCACGATCCCCACTGCTGTCAGGAAACAGAGTCCTCGTGATAATGTACCACACATACACACGAGTGTATGTCTTGATCGTCTCCTCATCGGCATCCTCGGGGCAAATCTTGAAATTCTGGATGATCCAAGTAAAAGTAGCCCCGGCAGCGACCCTCAGTTTTCCCCCCTTCTTGTTTATAGCCTCGGGTAGATCCTTCCCTATAAGGGAGACCATCTGCTCACGCCACCCGTCTGAATCCGAGGACATGCACACAGGGTTTCCCTCGATTGGGAGTGCCAGGATCATGCTCATGTCCTGCAAAGTGACCGTATTCTCACCGGTCCTAAGGTGAAATGTGTGCGTCTCCGGCCTCCATCGGTCCACAAGCGCGATGATCGCAGCAGGGTTGAAGGCCGGTGTGGACCGAGTGACCATGTGGATAAAGGGGAGGAGTCCTAGCTGCTGGATGTATGGAGTGTACCGCGCATCATAACGCATCTTGCCGGACGAGACCTTGTGGTACCTAAGTCGAAGGGGTTGAAGCTCCTGCAAACATACAATGGCAAAATGTTAGATTTCCATCTAAACAAAGATGGCATCTTGTTCGACTTGCATTGAAGTTTTTAGTACCTGTCTCTTCTCCGACATCTTGTAGGCACGGTGTTGAACATCATAGTGAGCATTGTTTAGAAGGGGGTTTAGAGTCATCCTACATATTCAAAACAATAGAGAGAATAAGAACAATTACAAAATGTCCATCTTATAGTTCTAGCATCTAGAATTGCAAGCTAAATCAACCATCTTATAGTTCTAGCATATAGTTCTAGCTTTTGTCCATCTTATATAGACATCCTACATATTCATCCTACTCTACCTATAGTTCTAGCATCTAGAATTGCAAGCTAAATCAACCAACTAGAGTTCTACCATATAATTGTCAGATAAATCAAAACACCAACTAGAGTTCTACCATATCTCCATCTTACTCTAGCCATATGGAATTGCTAATATGAAAAAGCACCTAACATATACTTCAAAGATAAATAGACCAACTAGAGTTGTACCAAAGAGTACTATGCCATATCTAAACCTAAATATCAAAGAAGCATTGCAATGGTTCATCTCAATCTCTACATCTAATTGAACCTAAGGTTTCACCGAAATTTGAACAAAAGGGGAAATTAGCAAGAAATTTTTGGACAAATAGCAAGGGATTTGAGAGGAGATACCTGGGGAAGGGATTGGGAGCAAGATCCTTGGACAAATCCAGCAAATCTTGGGTTTTTGGAGAGGGGAATCACCGGGGCCGAGAAACCCTAGCCGCCATGCGCTCCTGTGCGTCTGAGAGGAATGGGCTGGGTCTAGGGAGGGCTGGCGCCGTGTTGGTACAAGACCTAAAGTGCGGCGCCAGGCTACAAGGCGCCGCACTATCGGGCCCGGGCCCGCGGGGCTCCACGCTGGCAGGTGCGCGGCGCCAGGCGTAATGGCGCCGCTCTTCAAGGTGCGGCGCCACGCTGTATGGCGTTGCAAAAAGGGTTAGTTCCGTGAATTTCTTCTGGCCAGAGTTCATTTCGTGAAATTGTTATTTTTTTGGGTTATTTTCGTCCATTCTGTCGCCATTTGCCCGTAGGGATATTAGCCAGAAAGGACGTCACCTCCCTCGAAACAAAGAGCCATGGTTGGAATCTTGAGGCTTGCTGGAGCACGAGATTGCAACTTGCAAGCTGCATCCTCCTTGCATTCCACCGAGACGTGCACGGCAGCCCGGATGAAACCTGACAGCCTCGGACATCTGCATCGGTCCGACCCAAACGGTCATCCTAACGGTCCGTTTCTGTTGGTTTAGGCTCGGGCTGGTCTGTCCGGTCAGGCTCGCACAGCGATCCGACCCATTTGTCCGTCTTTTTCCTGCTGTCACCGGTTGACGTCCTCCTGATGGGACGTTAATGACGACGCAACGTATGCTGTTAACACCGACGGCTCGTTTTCCGTCATCGTTTGCCGCGCGCCTTGCTTCCCGAGGCGAGAAAACTTCCCGCGCATCCCAATCCGTTTCTTGCCTCCGCCACGGTCTATAAAACACGGCCGTCGGCGCGGGGAGACAACAAGCCCTAAACCAAGAGAAAACCAGCCGCCAAAAAAACTCCAGCAGCAATGCCTCGCCGCAAGATCGCCACATGGTCCAAGATCCGGGAGATGTGCCACGCCCGCTACCCGGACGTGGAGGTCGACGAGGTGCACTCGAGGCCACAGTGCTAGCCCGGCGCATGGGCGATGCGCAGGTGCTGGCCTTCGAGAAGGAAGGCGAGGTCACCGAGGGTGCGCTGCAGCAGGTGGTGGAGGCGGCGGCAACGGTGGCTGCCCAATGGGCGATGACCGACGTGCACCATGTTGCCGCCAAGGAGGCGGTGAAGACGGTGGCCGTGGAGGCTGCAACGGCGTCTCTTAGCGCGCAGCGACGCGAAAGAGGCGCGACGCGAGCACGTCGTCGACTCGGCGGCGGCGGAGGAGCACGTGGCTCTGGCCGCTGAGGCGGCGGCCGCGTCGGGTCTCGTCGATGCCAACGACACGGAGGAGGAGGTGGACGACAAGGAGGAGGAGGAGGTGGACCAGCTGGAGGCACCGCTCGCCGTCCCCATGCAGATAGCATGGGCGCTGGGCTTCGGCCCCAATGGTGCTCCGGCTCCTTCTCCGTCGGAGGTGCTCGCTCAACAAGAGGCGAGGGACCACTAGGCCGCCGAGATGGACAAAGCCCTGGCAAACCGGGCGGCGAAGGACCGACAGAAGCTGGAAGGCAAGGCGACGGCTCGCGACCGTATCCGCGCACACGTCCAGCAGCGGTAGTAGCAGTAGCACCCCCTCCTAATTAGTTTGAATGACCCTTTTGTAACTGGCAGACTTAATCTAATAAAAAGCTATCATTAAATTATAATGTCTCTCTTATAGATGGACCCATGTCGGCACGATGTTCGCGTCGTCCGCGTGCGTCCGGCCAGTGCAACCTAGTCCCAGATTAGATGCATGGAAGAGTCGAGCCAAAGAACGTTCGTTCAAACAATTTTGAACAAAAAAACCGTTTGGGTCGCCGTGAAGGAGATGCCCTAAACAACACACAGATTCCTCGTCCCAAAGGCCAAAGTTTTGCATCACCACCAATCACCGTACCTGGGCTTGCTTCTGGGCGCTCATGCGTCTGATTCAGTAGGCCAAAGTTTGAATGGCCCTTTTGTAACTAGCACACTTAATCTAATAAAAATCTATCGTTAAATCCTAATGTCTCTCTTATATATGGGTCCTCCGGATAGGTCGTTCCGCTGGACCACGTCCGTTTAGATAATTTTGAACACGGGAAAACCATTTGGGTCGCCTAAACAACACACGCATTTCTCACCCCAAAGTTTGCATGACCACCAATCATCGTACCTGGGCTTGCTTCTGGGCGCTCATGCGACTGATTGAGTGGACAAGATCTGCAGTCGTGCCGACCTCCTGGTGTCCCGGCGAATGTACACGAGGAGCGCTGCCTGGCGCGCATGCACGGCTCTTGAAAAGATTCCCGTATGGAGCACCGACTAGTGGTAGTACTTAAAAGGAAGAGGAGGCATCAAACTCTTTTCTTGTTCCCTTTTTCTTTTAATTTTTTTGCTGAAAAGGACACCACGTATGTTACTTACCAACAAGTGCGCATGCTTCTTCTCCCCCCAAAAGAAGTGCGCATGCATTTGCTACTACCTACCGTACGCATTTGTTAAAGTGCTAGATCCCCAATTATACGACTGTCATTAGTTTAAGTAAAACCAAGGTTAGAGCAGATTTGATGCCCGGGTTTCCGACAAGTTGGAGGGCGGATGCTTGGGCGCCACTTATTGACGCCAATACCAGCTCCCTTTTGCTCCGAACGAGGACCAAGTTTTTTCCGGTTCCCGTAGATCGGAGCGAGCGCTAGCAGCTTAGCTAGTGACACCCGGTTTTTCTCTTCATCGACGGAGACATCTCCGGAGAGCGTGGGTCCCCTGACCGACTTATAAGGGAACTCAAAGATGGTGTCTTTGAGTCACTGACACGTGGAGCCCTGCATATGTAGGGTCTACATGTCAGGGATTATATAGACGCATAAAAGTTTGAAAGCGAAAGGTAGCAATTATCATCAGTCGCTCTGAGAGAGACGCCTCTACGTTTCTTTCAGAGATCGGGACCCCCAGGCCACGCCACGCATAACTTTGTTCCCTGTCGTTCTCGACGCCGGTGGAGCCGAGCGAGTGCCTGGCCCACGGCGGCCCTCCAACCAACCACCGCACTCCACCGTGGCCCATGACTGAGTAAACAAGTCCAACCACTCCTTCCTCCACGGTCACTCCAGCACTCCAGGCTTCGCCGTGCTCGTCCATATATACCCAGCATCCCCGTTCGTTCACCTCAGCTCAGCTCAGAAACTCGCCTCTTCCTCCCCCCCACACCAAAAGCAGCAGCGCCCGGGTAAGATCAACTGAATACCATGGCGGCGTCCCTCGCCTGCGCCTTCTTCTTCGACGCCGAGCCGGTCGGCGAGCCCGGGAGGCCCGAGCTGGACGCGTGCGCGCTCTGCGCCAAGCCGCTGGCGCGCGACAGCGACGTCTTCATGTACAGAGGGGACACCCCCTTCTGCAGCGAGGACTGCCGCCACGAGCAGATGCGCCTCGACGCCGCCTGCGAGAGGCAAGAGGCCCGGAGGATGCAGCGGCGGTACTCGTCGGGAACGACAGAGTCCCATCGAGACCAGCGAGGGGCCAGGAAGGTGTCCATCGCGAGCTAGCTCACCGGCTGGAGCGCCGCGTGGTAACCGATGATGAAAGTTTTGTTTGTAAGCAACAAGATCTGTACTCCGCCGAACCGGAGATGTCTCCGGTGGTCTTGCGTAAGCCGGAGGCACGAAGCATAGTTGCCCGTACGTAGCTTTCTCAAGATGTGTCCATGGCGAGCTATAATTAAGCCGCGCCGCGCGGTTGGGGAAAACTCGAGGGTCTGTGCTGTACCGATCAATTGTTTGTTTTGGATGGAAAACGAAATAGAAAAGACCGTGTGGATCTGAAGAACATGATTCCGTCTGCTTTAACTTCAGTATGAGCCAATCGTGCTCCCTCGGTTACATTTTGGTGCTCGCATTTTTATTTGGTTTTGTGTTCGAGAAGCTAAACCCACACATTGTTCAAGGCCACCGTCGTTGGTGAAAAAAAAAATCATGACAGTCGAGATAAATTTTGTTGCGCCAAATTTTCTTACTGGGAAATACAAGATATCAAGTAAAAACTGCAAAACGCCTAACATAATGGAGGGCCAAATTCGAAGATCACGCTGTCATCCATATTGGAGTGACAAATTTTCTCATATTTTCCAACTTATGTCAAATGATAATCATGAAAAATAACAAGCGTTACAACCTGAGCCAAGTATCCTTTGGTTATGGGTTCTGCTTCCGCATCGTTTAAAAAATGATAAAATGGTATTGCTCATGTCTCATTAGACTAACTGAGAATAACTAATTCTCATTTGAAATAAGTTTGTAGCAATTTGTTCATAAGAGCAAATATAGAAATTGGTATAGACTATGTCGAACAAGAATGCTAGCGAACAATCCGAAGTTGTTCATACATAAGTATGCAAAATCTTCATTAATAATGTTCTTCTCAGAGTTCAAGTAAGTGTGATCATAAATCTCGTGAACTCTTTCAGAAGTCATAGCACTATAACTTTTTCAGTAAAACAATAGTATGTAATTTACTTTTATTGTTTGTACTCTTGAGTTTTCTTGTGCTCCTCTAAAGGAAAGCGCTCTTACTTTTTCCTTCCTGGTTTCCTCTATTTGCGGCTACGTTGCAAATGCGATCACGGGAGAATAAAAAACAGAACATCCAAGAGTGAGAAAAGAAAACAACATATCACACTCGGAAGTCATATCGGTTGAACAATTCCATCTTATCTCCCTATACGTCTCTGTCACCACTCATCACCGAGTCAGGAGATGATGCGGAATGGCTTGGACTTGGAGCTGCGACGAATGGCGTGGGGACATCGCGCATGTCAGTGATCTGTATCTGTTATCTCCTAATACTTTACTCGCACTCCACGAGTGGTACTCAGCAGCAGCACTTACCAGTCGACAGCGAATTACTCCAGCTCCAAATAACTCGCGGCGCATGTCAGTGATCTGTATCTGTATCCACGCACATCAGTATATGTCGAATACTGCCAAGCCTCACTGCTTTCTTCGAGAGAAAATGTCGATCTTCTCCCGAGATGTGCACACATAATCCGATGATTACATCCAGTCCAATGCTTCACTGTTAAGCCACATAAAACAAAATAACGCGCAGATCTCGATGAAGCTGCTCCCCAGGACGAAGCCTGCCTGCTTGGCCGGCAAGAACAGCGTGCTACTATACTGCCAAGTGCCAATGGAATCTCAATCTTGAGCCGTGCAATGCAGTTGCAAGGTGCTTCCCCCGTGATACCCAACGTGCACGGTCCCCGAGATTAACAAACCAGGCCACCACTCGGTTAAACAACCCAATTCACCCGTTCTTCCAGCAGCATTCTTCTCTTCAATCCCACGTACGTGCTCCCACGAGGGCTCAAAAAAACACATCTAGGGTTTCTTCCTTCCGCCGATGAAGTTGTTGGTCTGCTTTGCCTTCGATGGCCTTAGGGTCTTAGAGGTGTGGCGGATCACGGTCTCTCGCCGACGGGAGGTTTTTGTTTTTTGATTAGGCTGTTTTTTCATGTCTTTTTCTAGACGTTGAGGCGACGGCTACATCCTAAAGTCAGAATAAAGTCGCTCCCGCTCTATCCTCGCTCCGGTGGTGCTCCTAGCACTGACGGAGGGCGCGTGGAGTCGTGTGTCCGACTGATCTCCTGGGATCTAGTCGTTTTTCGTGTTAATTTAAGGTCAATCTCTTCCAATCTACTGATGTCATCATTGGCGATGGTTGCTGCTTTAGTGCGCTGTTTTTTTGAAATCTTAGCACAACGACTTTCCGTCTGTCTACTACAACAAGCTCTACTACGACAAGCAATTTTTATTACTTTTAGGCCTATTAATACCACTGTTGATGAAAATTAATAGATCGATGAAATTTTCGCAAAAAAAACATATTTTTCTTTAAAGTATTTTTTTAATGTTAGCAGAATAGCTGCTAAATTTATTCATTAGATAGAAGAGTTTTACAAAGACACGACGAGAATAACCATGACAAAAGTCCTAGCCGTCAAAAGAAAAAAAGGGCAGAGAGAATAAAAAGGCCTAGAGGAGCTCAACCTAGATTGTAGCTTCACTGGTCATAGTGAGAGTAACTTCACTAGTAACTAAGAGTCTAAGTTAGCATTTTTGCTTATGTGGCAATGATTTAATGAAAAGAGAGATGAATTGAGTAACTAGATATGTTATTATAACATCACACATACCAAAACAAAGTGTTTCTACAACCTAATTAATATAACATTGCATTTTATCATACATAAGTTATTTTCCACTATAAAGATAGTAACTTAGACTAATAACATGTGCATGTTACTAGTCTCAGTTACTCTCCGCTATGACCAGGCTAAGCAGGTCGCTTGTAGCTGAGCAGGTCATGCGTTTGAGTGCGGAGCGGAGACAAAAACTGCGTGCGAGCCAGCTGACTGTTCACAAGGTGCTGTCTGACCTGCTTGCACCACAGCTCTTAAGATTCCCTTGCCATACTTACTCAAAAGAGGGGACCTTGATTTATTTTCCTTTTTTTTTCTCCTGCTTGATAATATATCACGCATAGTACGCTCCACGATAGACACTAACTTTTGCTATATATTTGCCGTTAATTATTAACGTGGCTAAACCATGTGGGCCGCCTGTCTTGTATGTTGGCCAAAAGGCTGGCGCCCTAATTATCAGCACAAAGCGTCAATACTAGTCTAAGCAAGCCAACCTAATCTTCGTCATACTTTTTTGTTATAATGTGCTTAATCATACAGTGACAGCGCCAATATTGAAATTCGCAACAACAAAAAATACCGGTGTCCCAAGTTTTCCGACTATGGGCCCATTGGATTCTTCAGCAACGATCGTTGAAGCCAATACCAAACCCACTACAGTATTTTGCTACGAAAAGCGCCTGTATTCTGTTTCGGATCATTTTATATGTCTAGGGAAAGAGGAATTGCTACGAGTAGCTAGTAGAAGCACAAGGTAATGTTTTAGAATTTGCAGGTGGAATGATAAGTTGTACATCCTTTATGTCAAATTGGAATGTTGGAGAATATAGGTACATGCGTGGTCTAGACAATCTCTGACATCTAATTCCTGACGAAGGGGTATAACTTTTTGTCCGAAATGTTTTGTACAACCTAAGTTTTATATTTCCTCGAGAAACCAAAGTTTTATGATAGCTCAATGTGTTTGGGAGGTGACCCCGGATAGGGTCAAGACGGGGAAGCCAAAAGAAGTTTGCCCGGTTATGCTGAGTTACTGTTTATATCGGCCGAATCATGTAAAGGTCGGCCGAGATAAGCATGACCATGACATTTACAAGAGGGACTGTACGTTACTCGGCCGATGTATGAGTTAAGTCGGCCGGACAAGTCCGAATAAACCATGATGCAGGTGAAGGCCGAGCCGAGTGAAGCGAGGCAGGGCCGAATAACATGAAGCTTGCAGGAGAAGGGGAGCCTAAAGTCAAACCCAAGCCTCGGGCTAGGAAGAATCTGAACAGAGCCAAGCGCAAAGGACAAGGCGTAGAGCAGAAGGAGGTCATGAAGGTGACATTCCTGGAACCCGAGGCATGCAGGTGGGGCTCTCTAGAACTTTGCCGTCATTAGAAGGGGGACACGGAAAGGAGCTCGCCGAGTTACTATATTGGGACAAGCATATTCCTCGAATATGCTTGCCACGTCAGCCCTAGAGGAGCCAAGGCACCCCTTTATAAGGAGAAGCTTGAACCCTTGAGGGGGGATCGGCTCATTCTACACCGTTAGGCTTGTAAAGTTCATCTTCTCTTCCTGCATAGAGCTCAAGGAGCACTTGTAGTCCAAGAGAGAAGAAATAAAGATCTGTATGTTAGTCATTCGCGTGTAGAAATAACTACATCTTCCCTCCCCATATCCCACTAGCATCCATTGGCCCCATACTTTAGCCTACCCATGGCATCTGCCGTGCCACCACCATGACAGTTGGCGCCCACCGTGGGGCCAGCAGCGGTGCTGGCTGGAGTCATGATCCGGACGGAAAACTTCATCCACACTGGCGAGCGCGTTGTCTCTGGCTTAGTCCAAAGATTTGATCTCTGTGACTATGTCAGCGACAATGCAGGCAGTTTCAGGAGAAAATCTCCTCCGCGCAACGGCGTCTTCATCAACTTGGGCTTGCATCAGATCTACGTCGGCGTCGATACCTCCTGCGTATACCCTCACCAAGTTGTTGTTGCAGGAGAGCCCCCCCCCCCCTCAGCGCCGCGAACGGTCAGCGTGGAGAACGCCCCGCTAGCAGCGTCGAGGTAATGGTCACAGCAGGGGTGCAGGCAGCAGCAGGAGGCGCCGGATCAAGCAAGGACCCGATGACAGGAGGGCAAGTGACAACAAGGCAGGCAGCTCCACAGCCCACCGAGGTAGATCCTTCGGCAGCAAAGCCAGTCGAGGTGCAGGAGACGACCCCGAAGGCACCAAGGGTAAGATGGCCATCTCTGGAAAGACCAGAAAATATTCTCCAGGCAACTATAGATAATCTGACTACGCCTGTAGCGCCGATACTTGATCCGGCTAATGCTCAGGCTGAGTTAGAAGAAACCAGGCAAAAGGTACTGGTAGAGGCAAAAAAGGTGTCGGCGTTGCGGGAGTCCCTAAACAGGACCTTGCGAGAATATGCTAAGGCAAATAAGCTAGATGTCGCCCCCGAGCGGGTGGATGAATTAAGATTGAGAGGGAAAAACCTCATGGATGATATCAATAAAGAGCATGAGACCCATAAGGCAGATTCAGTCGATCTGGGCTTGCCGAGGTATAGCACCCCGACAAAGAACCTAAGGGCGGCAAATGCCGCTGCACTAGAGTTAGAAGGACTAAGCGGCGAAGCCCGACAGAAACAACAAAAAAGAGTGAATGAGCTGGTGCGCATTGCGAACCAGCAGAATGAAGAAATGCTTAGGGTAGACCCAGCAAGACCTGGTGCCTCACGTATGGTTCATTCGGCTGGAGCAGCACCCTCCCTATCTGTGGCAGCAACATCTTCACCCGGAAACAATGCGCGAAAAGATAGAGCAGTAACTTCAGGAAAAAGAAACAAGCAAATTGTACCATATGATCTGGCGGTTGCTGAAAAGATCAATAAGAACAGAGGCAATGGAGGCCGAGGTAACAGTGGCGAAAGAAACCCCGGCCGTGCCGACAAAGGCAACGGAAGCCGAGGTAATGGAGACCTCGGAGGAGGAAATCATGAGAACAATATCCCGGCAGAAAAAAGGAGGGATCCACCGCCCAATCCTCAGCCGAGATATGAACCTCGGCAGGAAAGAGAAGTGAGACCAGCTCAGGCAAATGAGAGATACAATGACGGATATTCAGATATGGAATATGCAGGGCAAGGTGGAAATGACCATTATGGAATGCAGGAGAGAGTAGTGTAGAGGAACTTGCCATCAAATGATGCAAGACTAAAACTGGACAGGTTATACCGGTCCGAGTTGTTAGAGGAGCAAGGTCCGCCGGGTCCGGCATGTTTTGGACCCCGGATCATGGGAGAGCCGCCTGTGCCGAATTTTCAGCTCGCAAGGGGCACGAAAACATACAATGGGAGCACCAAACCACAAGATTGGTTAATTGACTATGCCACCGCGGTAAAAATAGCAGGCGGAAACTTGCGGTGGGCAGTAAGATATGTCCCGCAAATGCTGGAAGGACCGGCCAGAGTATGGCTGAATAATCTGACAGCGGACAGTATCAACTGCTGGCTAGATTTTGAAGAGATGTTTGTCAGTAACTTTACCAGCACTTACAAGAGACCAAACAGGCCACAACAGCTTGCAATGTGCAAGCAAAGTCCAAATGAGACAGACAGAGAATTCTTGACTCGGTGGTGTAACCTCAGGACTTCTTGCGAAGGAGTTATAGAATCACAAGCGATAGCTTGGTTCGCTCAAGGATGCTATTATGCCAGTGTCTTGTGGCAGCGACTGCAAAGAGATATGCCAACCACTTTGGCAGAAACCATCAGGATAGCGGATTCGTATGCATTAGGAGATCCGACGCAACCAGAGATGATGTCGGCGAACCATCGGGAGCATCAAGATCAATATGCAAGAGATATGGCCGGATCATCGAGGTGCAACGAGTTCAGAGGTAGAAGAAGAGAGGAAAGACCAGATTACAGATATGCCTCCAATCAGGTAGCAGCGGTAGTGCAAGATGAGCCGAGTCACGGAAACGGTCAAGTGGCAGAAGAATGGTCCTCAGCAATGGACACCAAGGAATGAAGGGAAGAGATAGTGGACACCAGAACAGAAGAAGCAATGGCAGGAAAGGCCGAAGTACACGTTTGAATCCATGTTGGATCAACCGTGTAAGTTTCACACTCCAAACCCAGCCAAACCGGCTAATCATACAACTCGGCAATGCGCCTGGATGAAAAATGCAATGGAGAACCCGGTGGGCATGCAAGCACCTTCCCATCAGGCACATCAGCAGCAGCAGCCGCAGCTTTCTGGGGCAAATGCTCAGCAGCTAATGTTACCCCCTCCTCCCCCGAGGTATGATAACTCGGACCGGAGGGATGCAGTGCATCAAGTGATGAATCAGGGTCGGGATGGAAGGACAAACCCCGGAAACAACGGGCGTAATGATTACAGGGAACATCATCAATCATATTACATGTTCACAACAGAACAGCAAGACAAGCAAAGTGTACAACGCCGGCATATGGAACTGAATGCAGTTATGCCGGCAGTACTAAGATATGTGCCTTGGTCAGAGCAAGAAGTAACTTGGAGCATAAAAGATCATCCCAAGATAATGCCGAATCCGGGGTCATACGCACTCGTATTAGATCCGACATTTGTCGGACCCAATATTAATGTTAAATTTTCAAAAGTACTCATTGACAATGGGAGCAGTATCAATATCATGTATAAAGATACAATGCGTAAACTCGGGATATCGCAGAATATGTTGCAATCCACAAGAACCACATTCCATGGAATAGTGCCTCGACTTCCATGCGAACCCATTGGGAAGGTTCGAGTAGATGTGTTATTCGGCACAAGGGATAACTGCAGATCAGAAAATTTGGAGTATGAGGTGGTGGACCTAGAAAGTTGCTATCATGGTTTACTCGGTCAGCCAGCATTGGCCAAATTCATGAGCAGCTGCCACATAACTTACTTGAAAATGAAGCTACTCGGACCTCAAGGGGTGATAACAGTAGCAGGAGATTACAGGAAGTCGATGGAATGTGCCTCGGCCGGATCAAACCTGGCCGAGTCATTGGTGATCGCAAGAGAAAAAAGAAGGATTCAAGAGGTACCGGCTCTCGCTCAGTCGGCGCAACTGAATATGCTGCCATTGGCCAACCCACATGGAAGCGTTTCTTTCCAGCCGACTAAAGAAACGAAAAAGGTCCAGATAGATGAGCAGTTCCCAGAACGCACCATCACCATTGGTGCCGGCCTAGATGCCAAATAGGAAGGCGAGCTCACCAACTTCCTGCGTGAGAATCGGGACATCTTTCCATGGTCAACTCAAGACCTGCAAGGTGTGACGAGGGAGTTGGCTGAGCACTCTCTGCATGTAAGGCCAGGAGCAAGGCCGGTGAAGCAACCTTTCCACCGCTTCGCCGAAGACAGGAGAAAAATAATAGGGGATGAGATAGCTCGGCTCCTTGCGGCCGGGTTCATCATGGAAGTGCTTTATCCGGATTGGCTATCAAACCTGGTGTTAGTAGAAAAGAAAAAGGATGATCCAAATGTAGCCGTCGTATGGCGAATGTGTATTGATTACATGAACCTGAACAAGGGGTGTCCCAAAGATCCTTTTCCTTTACCTAGAATAGACCAAGTCGTTGATTCGACCGCTGGTTGTGAGCTGTTATCATTTGTAGACGCGTATTCTGGTTTTCACCAGATATCGTTAAATTCGGTTGATGAAATAAAGACTGCGTTTATTACCCCGTACAGGGCTTATTGCTATCGCACCATGCCATTCGGCCTGCGTAACGCAGGGGCAACGTACTAGAGATGTATGTAAAAATGTCTACATGACCAGATAGAAAAAAATGTACAAGTATATGTAGATGATGTGGTTATCAAAACCAAAGAGAGCAAAACGCTACTAGATGATATTCGGCAGACATTCGCGAACTTGAGAAGGTTTCGAATGAAGCTTGACCCGGAAAAATGCACCTTCGGTGTGCCAGCTGGAAAACTACTCGGTTTTCTCGTATCTAGCCGAGGTATAGAGGCCAACCCAACTAATATAAGAGCGGTAGAAAGGATGGAATTGCCGAGATGTCTAAATGACGTACAGAAGTTCACGGGTTTCCTAGCCTCGCTTAGCCGATTTGTATGTCGGCTGGGAGAGAAGGCACTACCACTATATCAACTGATGAAAAAATCTGATAAGTTCATTTGGACACCACAAGCAGATAATGCATTTCATGAACTGAAGAAGATGTTGGTCACAACACCAATCCTGGCCTCTCCATTGTCAACAGAGCCTATGTTACTTTACATAGCCGCCACAAACAGAGTGGTAAGTGCTGTGATCGTAGTGGAACAAATTGAAGATGATAAATCAGTACAAAGGTCGGTATATTACCTAAGCGAGGTACTATCAGCCTCGAAACAAAACTACCCACATTACCAGAAGATGGCATATGGGGTATACATGTCAGCGAAGAAACTTAAACATTACTTCGAAGAGCTCCCGATCAAAGTGATCTGTGAAGCGCCCATAGCCGACATATTGAGCAACAAAGATGCAAGCGGCCGAATAGAAAAATGGGCAATTGAGTTGTCACCTTACGCGCCGCAATTCGATAGGCGAGATGCAATCAAATCTCAGGCAGTTGCCGACTTCTTTGTGGATTGGGCCGAGGTACAATATGAGCCACCCTTACCAGATTCGAATTATTGGACAATGCACTTTGACGGCTCCAAGCTGAGGAATGGATTGGGGACAGGGATAGTGTTAACCTCGCCAAAAAGAGATCAGCTGAAATATATGCCGCAAATACATTTTTCCGCATCAAACAATGTAGCCGAGTACGAAGCACTCGTCCATGGGTTAAAAGTGGCAAAAGATATTGGCATACGTCGGATCCTATGTTACGGAGATTCAGATCTAGTAGTACAGCAAGTATCAGGCAATTGGGACGCGCTAGATGCGAATATGGCCTTATATAGATTTCATGTGCAATAACTCAGTGGATATTTCAATGGATGTGAATTTCATCATATACCTTGGGCAGAAAATAACGCCGCAGATATGCTGTCAAAACTCGGATCAACCAGGCAGTCAATTCCCCCAGGTATCGCCCTAGAGCACTTGAGAAAACCATCAATAGCTCCATCACCAGAGTCCGAATCCATCTTTATCCCGGAAAAATCAAGAGAAGATAGTGTGCCGATGGAAATTGACAAAGAGTGTAACCCGGAGTTTCCAAAAATGAACTCGGTCGTCGCACGAATGGACATGAAAAATTCCGAGGTTGTTATGACGGCGGAAAATATGGAAATAGATAGTGGAATTATCCCAGAGAAAATCATGCCAACATGGGCACAACCCATATTTTCCTTCCTTAAGGATGCGACTTTGCCGAGAAATGAGGTACTGGCTAGACAGACAATGAGAAGAGCAAAAGCTTATACAATCATAAACAATGAGTTGTATAAAAGAAGCGTCACAAGCGTGCTGCAAAGATGTGTTGACTCGGCGGAAGGCCAGGAAAACCTCCTAGATATACATCAGGGAGAATGCGGGCATCACGCCTCGTCCAAAGCTTTAGTGGCCAAAGCATTCAGGCATGGATTTTATTGGCCAACGGCGTTGAAAGAGGCCAAAGAATTGGTAGAAAAATGTAATGGTTTCCAGAGATATTCTAGCAGAATACATATGCCATCGTTCAAGTTAAAGATAATACCAATTACTTGGCCATTTTCTGTATGGTGCTTGGATATGGTGGGACCATTCAAGTCGGCCCGAGGCGGGATGACCCACATTTTGGTCATGGTCGACAAGTTCACGAAGTGGATTGAAGTAAAACCGATAAAAAATGTGATGGACCAACAGCAGTAAAATTCCTCAAAGATATTATCTTGAGATATGGTTATCCACATAGCGTTATTACAGACAATGGCACAAACTTTGCCGAAGGGGCTTTTGCTAGATTCTGCCAAGAAAAACACATAAGATTATATGTCGCCTCGGTTGCTCACCCAACATCCAATGGGCAAGTGGAAAGATCTAATGGACTGGTATTGTCCGGAATAAAACCCCGACTCGTCGAACCTCTGCAAAGGTCGGCAGGATGTTGGATCGAAGAACTACCGGCGGTACTGTGGAGCCTCAGAACTACCCCAAACAGGTCAACAGGATATACCCCATTTTTTCTGGTATATGGAGCAGAAGTCGTGCTTCCAGCCGACATAATACACGATTCGCCAAGAGTAACCCAATACACAACCGCCGTGGTAAATGAGGTAGCCCGGCAAGATAATGTCGATTTTCTAGAATAAGCTAGGGAGTTGGCACTATCAAGGTGAGCTATTTATCAGCAAGATTTACGACGATATCACAGCAAGAAAGTCAATCCAAGAGTGTTTAAAGAAGGAGATTTGGTTCTTCGGCTAGTGAACCGCACATCCGGCATGCACAAACTACCACCCCCATGGGAGGGACCATTCATCGTGAGCAAAGCATTGCACAATGATGCATATTACCTAATCGACGCTCAGTCACAGGAAAAGAACAAGGCAAACAAAGCCGGCGAAGAATCGAAAAGACCATGGAACATAGCTTTACTCCTTCCATTTTACTCGTAGAAGCCATCCATGATATGTTGTAATATGACGCTTCAAGTCGAAATATCGACTATGTATTAAACCTCGGCACCTTGAGCAGTGACTCGGGGACCGCCCTATGTTATTTCTCATTTTGAGCTATGTATTAAACATCGGCACCTTGAGCAGTGAGTCGAGGACTGCCCTATGTTATTTCTCATTTTGAGTTACGTATTAAACCTCGGCACCTTGAGCTGTGACTCGTGGACTGCCCTATGTTATTTCTCATTTTGAGTTATGTATTAAACCTCGGCACCTTGAGCAGTGACTCGGGGACTGCCTATGTTATTTATCATTTTGAGTTATGTATTAAACCTCGGCACCTTGAGCATTGACTCGGGAACTGCCCAATGCTATTTCTTATTTCTAAATTATGTGTTAAGTTTCAGGACCTCGAGCAGGGAACTCGGGAACTATGCCATATTATCCCTTATCTCGGATTATGCATTGAAACCTCAATTTCTAGAGCACTAACTAGGGAATTCCCCCAAGATTGTCTCATGTTCCAAAAATGGGTATTAAACTTCGACACCCTGAACGGTAGATCAGAGACTATCTTGAACGGCACTATTTCATTTCCCCCCAAATATGGGCTTCGGGCTTTATAGCTCGGATATAGATCAAGAACACAATGGTTAAGCCGTCGAATTTATAAAGGCCAGGCAATATTAACACCGAACTAAGGTCAGTCAAATGAAGACACACGATCCGAACTTACAAAATTGAAGGCCACCGAAGCAAAGATTTAAACCCACAAGGTTTGTTTAGACAAACTAATAACGATCACTATCATATGTGCCTCAGCGGCAAAGGTCAAAAAGGGTTCGTACCACACGGAAAGTCGGGCAATCGTTCCACACACATCGTACGCCCGGCATACCGGGGATAAGAAATAACTTAAGAAGTTTTTTTTGAACTTAAGGGGCAGCAGTCTGATCAGGCACTAGGCGCTCCGAGGTAGACGACACCTCGGCCGAAGTTACTTCGCCCTCCACAGAAGCAATAGTAACCTCGGGAGAAGCCCTGGGCTGTTGAGAAACATTGGCTTGAGCTTGAGAGTGTCCAGTCCCTTTGGAAGATGATCGCGCATCACCGTCCTCATCTGAGCTTGCGCTAGAATCACCAGAATTATCCGAGTCATCCTCACCCTCCTCCTGGTCGGCCGAATTATTATCAGAGGCATCTTCAACTTCAACTTCATCCGCCGGGCTGGGAAGAAAACTCGGCCCCTCAATCCAGTTATGCACATCAGCATACTCAACGAGATGGAAGGCACGAGCTTGGCGACAGGCGACGAATTATGGATCCTCGACCCAACAGGAGCCGGTGCGCAAGTTTATCAAGGTATCGAGTGAAATGTCCTCATACCAAGACATAATGACCGTGAGCGCCATATCAGCACCAGCTCTTCCGGCAGATTCCCTCCAAAGGTTTAACTGCGTCTGGGATGCCATTAACCTTTCCACCAGTATCTTGACTTCATCAATATCAGGAGTTCCAAAAGTATTCGGCCAGAGAACATGGTAGGCCCGAATGGCTGCTTGCACCAAATCCCTGCCCATAATATTCATCGGCCCAATAGCAGCGCCAACGGCAACCAAGAAATCTTCCATTGAATATTCTAGACTCGCATCTGCGGGGACACCTCGGCGCTGGCGAGCATTAACCACCGCTCTAGAACTCACGGGCCTAGCTTCCGGAAAATGATCTACGCAAAGTAAAAATATATCAGTTAAAAGTAAGAAAGAGGAGAAGATAACTCGGCCATGATCAAAAACTTATGATGAATGTAGCTCAGTATTTTCTGAAGATCTTGAGCCCAATCAACCTTGGTCTTCTCAAAGCGAGTGATTTCCTCGCTCATCGTCCGAGTCTTAAGTTCGACAGCTTCGAGGAGTTCTTTATCCTTCTGCAATTGCAAACATAGTCGGTTCTTTCCTTTGGAGAACTCCTGATCAACTTTTTCTAGCTCAGATTTCTAAGAAAGCTTGAGTAATTCCACCTCGGCGGGCAACCGGGATATCTCATCATCTTTCTCCTTCAATTGCGCCAAATGAGTGGCGGCTTGCTCTAAAAAATGCAACATCATATCAGGCATGGGTATGCATTCTTGATGCGACGCTGCAAGAGTTTGTAACTCGGCTATACCCAAGCCAGAAAGTTATAAGAAACTTAGGATAAACTTTGAACAAAAATTGATAGAGGAAAAGAATAACTAACCTTCCAGAGCTTTCACTTTTTTCTCAAGACCGATATTAAGATTATTGATATTACCTGATCACAAGCAAAATGAGTTAGCACCTCAAATCAAAAATATTAACAGCTTAAGGGACAACGTGGAGATTTGTTACCAGCTTTCTTCACCACAGGAAGAACTTCTTCATACTTTTCTTGCAACTGCTTGTGCGCAAAAAGCAGCCTTTGGAATTCAGCTGTCCGACGATCATGGGCAACCTAAGCGATAAAGAAAATTACACAATCAGATACCTGAGTTTAACGTAGATCCGAATTAAGCGAAGCTTAACTCAGATCTAGGTAGCTGGATATTCAAAGAGAAGTCGGATCCGAATTAAGCAAAGCTTAACTTGGATCTAGGTGGCTGGATATTCAAAGCCAAGACAGATCCGAATCAAGCAAAGCTTAACTCGGATCTAGGTGGCTGAATACTCAAAGCTAAGTCAGATCTGAATTAAGTAAAGCTTAACTTGGATCTAGGCGGCTGGATATTTGAACTAAGACAGATCCGAGTCAAGCAATGCTTAACTCCGATCTAGGTGGTGACATATTCAAAGCTAAGACGAACAACAAAGCTAAGACGATGAGTCAAAATCATACAGGGAACTTACTAGGCAAAATAATACACTTAAAGATTAATAAAGCTTCCAAACGAATAACAGGTTATTCGGTCACAAGCTTCGGGGACTAGAGTATATATACTATCATTCGAATAACTAACCAAACGTCAACAAAAGCCATTACCTCGTTCATCTTGTCGCTTTCAAGCACGATCTTGGCGGCCATATGCAAACGACTACTGATATCGGAAAGATAAAATGGCTGATTGCTCGGATTGCCCTCAAGCTGATCAGCAGCGTTCCAATTGTTGGCATACTCCACCAGAGAACCGAGGTTGTTCCCACTCTCAGTACGGGTCAGCACCTTACCTCGGACCCGCTGTGTAAACACCGCCGCCGCGGGACTCTTGTGGAGAGTAAGCTGAGTATCAGCGGCCGGGGTAATAGCGGTCTTGGCAGAAGAAACCCCCTTGCGGAGCGCATCAGCAATGGTGGGTTGAGAAGAGCTGGCAAGTCCTTTCTGAGATGAGGGAGGTTTGGTGACAACGACCTTCTTAGGCTTAGAAGAGGTGTCAGCAGGGGCCACAACCTCGGCACTTGGAGTGGCATCTTTGGGGGCCGGAGGAATTATGGTTTCTGAGGGCGCCGAGATGATGATATCCTCGGCTGGAGGGGAGTAGTGGTTGAAACTGTGGGAGTCAAAGGAATCTCGGGGGAAACTTCAGGGTTCACGATGGAGGCAGCAGATACAGTAGGAGGATCTGCTGTTCGAGTTACGTCGGCATCGGCAGTGGAAACCACGGGTGCATTTTGCCGAGGTGATAACCGATTCGGAGCAGGAGGAGAATCTGCGCGAGCAGGAATAGGAACTCTGGTATCTTCAGGAGGCGAAGGAGAAGGCGGCCGAGTTGAGTGACTCGTCATACTCGGACCGCTGGGCTTAACAGAAAGAGGAGCACTGCAAGAGCACATAAAGTCAAATCAAAAGACAGAAAAAGAGAAACAAGAAATACGAATGAAAATGAACTCACCCAGTAACTCTGGGCATAGTTTTACGCTTCGGAAGGTGCTGGGCCGACTTCTTTGTTCGTTTCTTGGGAACGGATTCCAAGGCACCTGCTGGAGCAGTACACTTCCTCGAAGTAGCAGGAGGTTGGGAGGCGAGAGGCTCGGCTTCGTGCACCTTACCGGCCTGATTAGCTGAGGACGTAGAAGCCGGAAATGCGTAAGAGATAGGCATTGTGGCGACTACCTCAAGAATTTGGACGTCGTCCGAATCACCTTTCTCCCCATGAGCCGAGGTCTTGCCACGAGCACGAGCCGGAGCAACGTCCGACTTGGGGACGAACTCCTCCGAGTCGGGCTCCCCGCTGTCCGGGGTGTTCCGATATGCGGTCCACGGGAGGGCTAGAACCTCGGCATCCTCGACCTTCTGCACCGCAAATCTCTGCGAGAAAAGAGACAGAGGAATTAGCAAAAGGAATCAAAAACGCAATTAAGAGGCAAAACACAAATCCGTGAACTTACCTCGGGAGGAGGATTCCCGCGGGTGAACGGTTTCAGTCCCCAGGTCCAGTCCTCCGGCATATCTGTCTTGAAGATAGCTCGGACACGCTTGAAAATAAGATAATTATCGAGCTCGACCGTTGAGACTCGATTGGGATCGAGGGGACCGCTCATATAGCAGAGCTTGTGCGTGCATTGCTAAAAAGGGCAGATTCGGCTGCTGACGAAGGTGGTCATCAGATCCTCGCCACGTAACCCGGCGCGGGTCAGCTCCTTCAGCCGAATCTCGAAGGCCTTGGCCAGAGCATGACTCTTCCTGGGGTTGTAGGTCTAGTTCCTCTTGGAAGGGGGGCCAACGGAGAAAGCAGGAAGCCGAATCTTGTCTTCTTTCCCAGTATTCTTGACATAGAAAAACGACCTATGCCACTTCTTGCAAGATTCAAGACCAGCAAAACACGAGGGAACTTGGATTTTCTCCGAGGAGTGATAGATGCGGCTCCACACTGAGCAAGCAGCTGGTCAGAGGGGTGAAGGGATTTGTCTGGAATGACGTTAGATCGGATCTGGAAGAATTTTGACCATACATGAACAGACGGCCAGAGGCCGAAGTATCCTTCCGAGGCCGAGATAAAAGCAGATAAGGAGGCAATGGCATTAGCCGGAAGATGATGCGGCTGAAGGCCGAAGTAATCGAGAAATTCCCTAGCGAAATCGCTAAGGGGAAGACCGAAACCCCGGGCAAAGTGAGACATAAAGACGACATATTCGCCATCGTTGAGTACGGGGGACGATTCGCTGCCGGGTAAGCGACAGCCTACCTCGGCAGGAATCCGGCGAGTTCTAATTAGCCACTCGATCTCACGACGAGTGACCGAAGAACCCTGCCAGGAGCCCCGCTCTGGACCAGACGCTACGTCGTCGTCCTCGACTAGCGCGCCGCTAATTGAACTCGACATAGGGTCGTCGGAGGAATCCAAAGAAGAGGAACTAGCGGCGGAGCAAAGCTTGGAGGTACAGGGCCCCGTCGTGGCTCTGAGCGAGAACGGCGGCGGAGCGGAAAAGAACCGCCACGAGAAGTCTAGAAAATGGCAGATGCGTCTGGAGAGAAATCTAGGCAACGGGACCGCAGAAAAACTCACTCGCGACGGCGCCGGAGCAAATGCAGGGGGCGGGGTCGACGGAGTAGAGAAGTCGTGGCCTCGCCATCGAAGATTTCGACGATGGCGCAGCCGCAGGAGCACGAGCAGACGCACGGGTGTGAGGAGGAAGAAGGGAAACGACGAGCGAAGGGGGAAAGTGAACCCTCTAGCCCCGTGCCCCTCTTTATAACCGCGCGGCCTTGGCGGTAGTGGGATCGTGCGTATGGGCGCTAACTGTGTAGATCGTGCGTGCGGCAGAACCGCTCGTGGCTGAGTGGAACCACACCGACGACCACAGGACGCAGGAGGGGATCAGTCCTCCTGACCAATGCGGTGCGCGAGGCGTCGCAGTGCCGACGCGACAGGCGCAGTAATCACTGTAGCGTTGTCAGTGGGAACTGTAGAGGAACAAAAAACTAGGAAAATAATGATGAGTGCTACACGTAGGATAAGGCGTACACAAGAAGCTACGCGGATACCTCGAATAGGAGAATGTAACTCCGAAAAGAGGAGAAATGAATATTGGAAAACTGATGTGGCCAGGCCGAGGTTACGGGCAGGACCACACCAGCTTCAGGGACTAATGTTGGGGAGGTGACCCCGGATAGGGTCAAGACGGGGGAAGCCAAAAGGAGTTTCCCAGGTCTTATGCCGAGTTACTGTTTATATCGGCCGAATCATGTAAAGGTCGACCGAGATAAGAATGACCATGACATTTACAAGAGGGGTTGTACGTTACTCGGCCGATGTACGAGTTAAGTCGGCCGGGCAAGTCCGAATAAACCATGATGCAGGTAAAGGCCGAGCCGATTTAAGCGAGGCAGGGCCGAATAACATGAAGCTTGCAGGAGAAGGAGGAGCCTAAAGTCAAACCCAAGCCTCGGGCTAGGAAGAATCTGAACAGAGCCAAGCGCAAAGGACAAGGCGCAGAGCAGCAGAAGAGCAGAAGGAGGTCACGGAGGTGACAGTCCTGGAACCCGAGGCATGCAGGTGGGGCTCTCTAGAACTTTGCCGTCATTAGAAGGGGGACACAGAAAGGAGCTCGCCGAGTTACTATATTGGGACAAGCATATTCCTCGAATATGCTTGCCATGTCAGCCCTAGAGGAGCCAAGGCACCCCTTTATAAGGAGAATCTTGGACCCTTGAGGCGGTATCGGCTCATTCTACACCGTTAGGCTTGAAAAGTTCATCTTCTCTTCTTGCATACAGCTCAAGGAGCACTTGTAGTCCAAGAGAGGAGAAATAAAGATCTGTATGTTAGTCATTCGCGTGTAGAAATAACTACATCTTCCCTCCCCAGATCCCACTAGCATCCATTGGCCCCATATTTTAGCCTACCCATGACATCTGCCGTGCCACCACCACGACACAATGAGTTAGAGTTTTGATAAATTAGCTGTTAACTGTATCAGATTTGGTCATCCTATCTGCACCAAGAATTTGTTACGAATTTGTCGTGCCTAGGTCAAAGGCGAGAATTATGGATGCGATGTTAAGTTTAGTGGGTAAACCGACATTTTTTTCAAATTCCAAGAGTGAATATTGTTAGGAATAGACAAGTTATATTTCTCTGGGAGCCAAAGGCCACAATATATAGTACAGGTATAGGAAAAATATGCAGGAAGCCCCTAACATATGGAGGAAATACAATATACAGATATATACATCTAACACCCCCCCTCAAAGTCATGGTGGATCCACAACACTGAGTTTGGAGAGTAAGAAATCATGTTGCGCTCTGGTTTGTGCCTTTGTGAAGAAATCCGCCAACTGTAAATGTGAAGGCATATACTGAAGCGCAACAACCTGAGCCTGCACCTGAGCACGTGTATAGAAAGCATCAACACCAATATGCTTGGTAAGCTCATGCTTGACCGGATCACGTGCAACAGTAATAGCACCTGTACTGTCAGACAAAACCAGACTGGGTGTGGTAATAGAGACCCCAAAATCCGCAAGTAACCACCGTAACCAGGTCACCTCAGCAGTCAACAAGGCCATAGCACGCAACTCAGCCTCAACACTCGAACGGGAAACCGCTGTCTGTTTCTTCGTCTTCCAAGCAATGAGCAAACCACCAAGAAACACATAGTAAGCAGAAAGTGAACGGCGATCCGAAGGATCACTCGCCCACGTAGCGTCCGAATAGCACTGGAGCTGGAGGGAGCTGGAACGAGGAAACAAAAGGCGACGAGTGATCTTACCACGAAGATAACGAAGAACATGGAGAAGATGACTATAGTGAACAGTGGTTGGAGCAGAAACAAACTGACTCAGAATATGAACAGGATAAGAGATGTCAGGACGAGTGACAACAAGATAAACAAGACTCCCAACAAGATGACGATAACGCGTCGGATCAGAAAGAGGATCACCATCAATAAGTTGAATCTTAACATTAAGCTCCATAGGGGTCTCAACGGTGCGCTCATCCCCAAGAGCAGCACGAGCAAGAAGATCCTGAATATACTTTTCCTGAGAGATGTAAAAGCCATCAGAAGTGGAGAAAACCTCAATCCCAAGAAAGTATCGAAGAGGACCAAGATCAGTCATAAGAAACTGATCACGAAGACGAGCCTTAACAAAGGCGATATACTCAGGATCATCACCGGTAATGATCATATCATCAACATAGAGAAGAAGAAGAGTGCGTCCACGAGGAGAAGTGTGAACAAACAACGCTGGGTCATGAGCACTAGGGGAGAAACCAGCAGCAGAGACTACAGAAGCAAAGCGCTCAAACCAGGCACGAGGGGCCTGTTTGAGGCCATAAAGAGAACGCCGAAGACGACAAACCATCCCCTCGGGAACAAAATACCCAGGAGGAGGCTGCATATAAACCTCCTCACTCAACTCACCATTGAGAAAGGCGTTCTGAACATCAAGCTGGGACACAGACCAGTGACGAACAAACGCAACAGGAAGAAGAGTAAGCACAGTGGTCATATGAGCCACAGGAGCAAAGGTCTGATCATAGTCACGACCATGCTCCTGCTGAAAACCACGAGCCACAAGACGTGCTTTATAGCGCTCAAGAGATCCATCAGAGCGAGTCTTAATCTTATAGACCCACTTACACGTGATAGGACGAACACCGGGAGGGGGAGAAACGAGATCCCAGGTGCCAGTGCGCTCAAGCGAAGCAATCTCCTCAGCCATGGCCAGCTGCCATTCAGGATGATGCTCAGCATCCCGATAAGAAGTCGGCTCAGAGGCAACAGAAAGACCATAATGGCTAGGAGAGTAACGGTTTGGGGCACGACGCTGACGAACAGGACGAGTAGAGGGAAGATCATCAGAGGAAGACGACGTAGGAGACGACGATGAAGAAGAGGGAATAGAAGAGAAAGATGCCGGAGAACGAGGAGAACTAGGATAACTAGACGGAGCAGAGGAGGACGGTGTCGAAGAAGAGACATCTGGGGGAGGAGATCCTGAAGAAGACACAATAGGGGTAGAAGGAGGTGTGTCAGGAAAGAGAAGAAAAGAGATATCTTCCACCGGGTAAGTACCAGCGGTGGGACGAGGATAGAAAGGACGCGTCTCATCAAAAGTAACATCGCAAGAGATACGCATCCGACGACCAACAGGGTCCCAACAGAGATAACCCTTATGCTCATCACTGTATCCGAGGAAGACAAACTCAACAGACTGAGCGGTCAGTTTGGTGCGTTCGCGAGGATCAAGGAGAACATAACAAACACAACCAAACAAGCAAAGCATGGAGTAGTCTGGAGAATGTCCAGATAGGCGCTCAAGAGGGATACCACCCTGCAAGGCGGCAGAAGGCTGAATATTTATGAGGTAAGTCGACGTAGCGACAGCCTCAGCCCAGAAATGCGGCAGGAGAGAAGAATCAATCATCATAGCACAAGTGGTCTCAAGAAGATGGCGATGCTTACACTCAGCAACACCATTCTGGGCATGTGCGCCAGGACAGGAGAACTGAGCAAGGGTGCCCTGCTCAGCAAGAACCCCTCGCAACATCTGGGAGATATACTCACCAGCAGAATCAGCACAAAAAACATGGATGGGGGTAGAATACTGAGTACGGACCATGGCCGCAAAACGCTGATATATGGAAAGCACTTCACTGCGAGAGCGCAGAAAATACAACCAAGTGTACCGAGAAAAATCATCGATAAATAAAATATAGTAGCGATGGCCCCCTTTCGAAGCAAAAGGAACCGGACCCCAAACATCGGAATGAACTAAATCAAAAGGTCGCTAAGATACAGACATGCTAGTAGGATAGGGAAGCTGAATCTGTTTACCCAACCTACAGCCCTAACAATGCAAAGACCCATCTCCTTAGACAGACCCTAGAAGACCACGATGAACTAATGACGACAGGCGAGAGTCATAAAGGTGACCAAGACGATGATGCCATTGCTGAAAGGAGCTGGTAGTAGAGGTGAAAACCGTAGAAGAACTGGCAGATGAAGTGGCAGCGGAAGGAACACGAAGCCAGTCTAACTCCCAAAGTCCTGAAGAGTCACGGCTGCGAGGGCCAGCTCCAACCAGGGCCTGTGTGCGACGGTCCTGGATAACACAAGAATCAGCATCAAGAATGACGCGACAACCATAGTCAGTGAGCTGGCTAGCAGAGAATAGATTCATCCTAAGAAGAGGGACATGAGAAATATCAGGAACAAAAAAAGAAGAAGTAGAAAGGGTGCCCCGACTAGAAACAGGAAGAGAGGTACCATCAGCCGTAAAAACACGGACAGGAGAAGGGAGAGAACGAAGAGCGGACAGAAAAGAAGACTCAGAGGTCATATGAAAAGAAGCTCCAGAATCCAGATACCAAGGAGACGTACCTGACTGTGTAGAAGGTGGTGGTCGCACACTGCCTGAAGAGTCAGTCACAGAACCAGCAATGCACGTCGAAGAAGAGCCTGTAGCAGCAAGCAGACCGCGAAGACTCCTGATAATGTCCTGATCAGAGAGAGCAACTGCTGAAGACCCAGAAAGAGCCGACTGCCCACGAGTTTGGTGCTGCTGACGTAAACTGGGGTCCCGTGTATAACATGTGGCCCAAGTGTGGCCATCCCTATTGCAGTAAGAGCAGTGATGAAGGGAACCACGGCGACCCAGACCACGAGCCTGCTGATGCTGACTCTGACCCTGAGGCTGCTGGTGCTGAAGCTGACCCTGACCCTGACCTGGAGGAGTGGGTAGAATCGGCGGCGGCACAGGGGACCGCGGCTGAGTCGAGGGAGCAGACGGCAAAGGAGCACCACGAGTAGCAAGCACAGACGGAACCGCAAGAAGACCAGCACTACGGAGACGGGTCTCCTCAGCCCGAAGCTCAGACAATACCTCAGAGAGCGGAACACGACCATGAGCATTCAGCTGAGCACGCCGGGGCTCAAACTCCTGGCGAAGCCGAGACAGAAACTCATAAATGCGGTGAAACTCCAAATCCAAGCGCACAATCTGGCAGCACGAGCATGCGCCACGAACAACAGTACGGAGAGAATCAAGCTGACGCTAGATAGCAGCACTCTGAGTATAGAACTCATCAATAGTGGAATCACCCTGCTGAAGAGCATGCTCCTGGCGAACCACGGACAGGTAAAGAGCATCTCCAGACGGCTGATATCGCTGACGAAGATGTGCGCCCACTGAGCAGCAACAGTAGGGAGACTCATGAACTCGACAACATACTGGGGCAGAACACTGGAGGTGAGAACAGCAGCAACACGAGCATCCTCATCGACCCACTGAGTGTAGGCAGTCAGAGCGTGGCGATAGGTCTCGAGATCAGCAGAGTACTGTTTGAACTTCAGGTCATAAGCAGCAACAGCACTATCATCGGCACTCTGAGCAGCATCCTTGGCCTCCTGAGAAGAATCAGCACCGAGAACAATCGACGTCGGCGGAAGAGGAGCCACAGGAGCAGGGGGACACGGCGGACAGGAGACCTCGCCGGAGAGCACACCCCAAAGACGGAGATCGCGCATGTGAACGCGCATGAAGGCAGCGAAATCAGGATAATTCGCGCCATCGAAGATCATTGGGCAGCGAGGAATCGCAACATAGCCTGATGCATAAGACATATCTCTTTTTTTTTCAGATCCAAAACGGGGACCGTCGAAAACCAACCGGCAGGTCCGACGAAAACCAGTCCGGCGGTCGGCATGCAGGAGGTCCCTGGCAGGAGGAGACGCAGGCGTGCGTCAGGCAGGAGTCGGCGGGCACACGCGCGCAGGCGGATCGGTGGGTGCAGGCAGGAAGTGGAGATGCCCAATCAAAACTGGTGGGGGCCAATCGTAAGTGGGTTGGTGGGTAGATCGGCTGGTGTAAATCAGCAGAAGGCAGCACGTTGTATGTGTGTAGATGTTGCAGGCAATGGCAGGAGGAGCAGAAGTGGCAAGGCCGGTTGGTGGCTTGCAGACGGGCGTCCGCGCGCGTGCAGACGGTACGGCGATGGCAGGAGGGCTCAGCCAATCAGTGACGGGCGGACGGCGTAGGTGTGTATGTGTGTAGATCTGCTGAACGGGATGTGTGTAGACGGGCGAACGAAGGACAGCCGGGATCTGGGAGGAGGACCACGGCGAGAGCGCAAGCGCGGCCAGAACGGGAACCGGCGGAGGCCGGGGCGAGCTGACGGCGGCGGCGATTACGAGCAGAGTATCGGTGGGCACAAGAACCCTAAAACCGGTTCTAATACCATGTTAGGAATAGACAAGTTATATTCCTCTAAGGACGAAAGGCCACAATATATAGTACAGATACAAGCCAAATATACAGAAAGACCCTAACATGCGAAGAAAATAATATTACATTTTTTCAAATGCCTCGTAGCATATTCGCACAAAGGAAAGCACGTTGCCCAAGAAACTGTCCCTCGAATCTTGAGGCGTGCAAGGTGCATCGTCCCCCACCGAAACGTGCACGGCAGCCCGGATGAAACCTGGCAGCCTCTCGGCTAAACAACACACGCATCCTTCTCGCCAAAGTTTGCATCACCACCAATCACCGTACCTCGGCTTGCTTGTGGGCGCTCATGCGACTGATTGAGTAGACAAGATCTGCAGTCGTGCCGACCTCCTGGCGCGCATGCACTGCTCTTAAAAAGATTCCCGTATGGAGCACCGAACTATATTGGTACTAAAAGAAAAGGCATCAAACTCTTTTCTTCTTCCCTTTTCTTTCAAAAAGTATTCTAAAAAGGACACCACGTATGGTACTTACCAACAAGTGCGCATGATTCTCTCTCCAATAAAAAAAAGTGGCTAGACCTCGTGTGTCTGAGAACTACTTATGTCTAAGTCATGGATGTTATTCTAATATTTGTGCTAATTCTCAGTTGCAACTTTTAGTTACAGCCGAGTTGTAACTCATGTGTATTTTTATTTCGCACGAATTATAAGGTAAATCGAATGGTGAAAGAGACGACTAATACTTAGAAAGTTCTCGTGCGCCTGAGAACTAGCAAATCTAAAAGAATAAAGAAGTGCGATACATTTGCTACTGCCTCCCTTGCGCTTGTTCAAGCGCCCAACCCCAATTATCGTCGCTAATATGTTAGCATTAGTTTAAGTAAAACCAAGGTTAGAGCAGATTTGATGCCCTGGTTTCCGACAAGTTGCACGGCGGATGCTTGTGCGCCACTTACTCTGGACACGAATACTCGCTCGCTTTTGCTTCGAAAGAGGAGCAAGTTGCACTAGTTTTTTTCCGGTTCCCGTAGATCGGAGCCAGCGCTAGCAGCCTAGCTAGTGACACCCGGTTTTTCTCTTCATCGACGGAGACACCTCCGAGAGCGTTGATCCCCCTGACTTAGGGAACTCAAAGTTGGGAACTTAGAGTCACTGACGCGTGTAACCCGCCATCCGTAGGGTCCACATATCAGCATTAAGGTCTCTGTAAAATTAGAAAAGCGAAAGTTAGCAATTCTCAGTTGCTCCGAGAGTGACGCCTCAACGTTTCTTTCAGAGATTGGCCCCCCAGGCCACGCCACGCATAACTCTGTCCGTGTCGTTCTCGACGCCGGTGGAGCCGAGTCAGTGCCTGGCCCACGGCGGCCCTCCAACCTGTTGGAACACCTCTGTCGGCTGGCCGGTCCCGAGGCTGCTCCATATCTAAGAAAGAAGACTAGAGTTGAAAAGCACACAGATAACATAAGTAGATGATACAGGGAATAAAAGGAAACTTTATTAATCTTTCTCTCGGTAAGCTCCCGTACAATGATTGTTCCTCTATTTATAGACTAAGGGGGATAGATACCCACATGAGCCAACCCTAGCCTGGTAGAGGCCACACCGAGTGGGCCTCTACCGGCCCAGTTTCCCAACACTCTCTCTAGGTATCTTATCTGTATAACCATGGTTTAAAACTCCCAAAACCCAGTGGAAAAAATATAGAGAAATGCATATGGTATACTTGTTGCTATGTTGCACGAATTGCCTCATTAAAAACCTCATGTGAGAAACTTCATAAAAACTTACTAAGGGAAAGATAGTACAGTTCACTTAACTATAAAGTTAAGCACTCGATCATCGGGATCAAGATTTCAGCGATAAGTTTGTGAAGATTCTCCCCCTGAACCTTGCATCTCCCTAAGTCTCATCATGCCGATCCCACGGACACATCTCTCGAAAGAAGATGCTGGCAATGATTTAGTGAACAAATCAGCGAGATTTTCACATGACTTAGTATGCAAGACTTTCACTTCGTTCATCTTTTGCAACTCATGTGCATAGAAGAACTTGGGGTTTATATGATTTGTGAGATTGCTCTTCACGTAACCCGTCTGGATTGTGCAACACAAGCGGCATTATCTTCATAGATAATTGTTGGGGTTTGTACGGTGTTCAGTCCACATGACATCTGGATGTGACTGACTACTCGTCGAAGCCATACACATTCTCGTGATGCTTCATATAATGCTATGATTTCCGAGTGATTCGTCGAAGTTGACACAAGAGTTTGCTTAGATGATTTCCAGGAAATAGCTGTTCCACCACAAAGGAAAACATATCCAGTCTGCGACTTGGATGTGTGCGGGTCCGGAAGGTACCCAGCATCTGCATAGCCTACAACAGATAGGTCTTGGTTCTTTTGGTAAAACAAGCCAAGTTCCTTTGTCCCTTGTATGTACCTAAAGATGTCCTTAACGCCTTTCCAATGCCTTTTGGTAGGCTCAGAACTGTACTTTGCAAGCAAATTGATGGCGAATGCAATATCCGACCGTGTACAATTTGCGAGGTACATAAGTGCGCCAACTGCACTTAAGTAGGGGAATTCCGGTCCCAAAAATTTCTCCCCCTCTTCTTTAGGCCTGAACGGGTCCTTGTCTTGCTGCAAAGATCTTCCGACCATCGGGGTCTTAGAAGGATATGCCTTTTCAAACCCAAATCGTTCCAACACCTTCTGGGTGTAGGCCGACTGGCGAACTAGAATCCCAGCAGGGGAATGCTCAAGTTGCAGACCCAGGCAGAACTTGGTTTTGCCTAAGTCTTTCATCTCAAATTCCGACATCAGGTAGGAACTCGCTTCCTCAATATCGTCAGGTGTACCGATTATATTCAAATCATCCACGTACACCGAGATAATACAGAAACCATCCTGGGATCTCCGTATAAAAACACATGGGCAATCATCATTGCTCGCGTAGCCCTTCTGATAAAGAAAATCGCTTAAACAATTATACCACATCCTACCTGACTGTTTTAGTCCATACAATGACTTCTTAAGCTGAACATAAACTCTTGTTTGCTCTATCCTGGTTCGGGACAGGAATACCTTCTGGTACTTTCATGTATATGTCCGAATCCAAGTTACCATATAGGTAAGCGGTGACAACATCAATTAGTTTCATTTTTAAGTCCATGTTTACTGCCATTGAGATCAAGTATCTAAAGGTAATGACTGGGGAGTAAGTTTCCTCAAAGTCGACACCTGGTCGCTGAGTGAAACCTTGAGCAACGAGCCTTGCTTTGTACCTTACTACTTTATTATTCTCGTTTCTCTTTCGAACAAAAACCCACTGATGGCCAACGGGGCGAATGTGGGGAGGAGATAGACAAAAAGGTCCAAATACCTCTCTTTTGTTTAACGATAATAATTCAGCAGTAATTGCCTTCCGCCAATCTTTCCAATCCGACCTTTTCTTGCAATCAGCGAGCGTGTTAGGCTCAGGGTCAAGATCTATGATTGAGGCAATTTTCTTAGCAAAATTAATGTTGACATTTGCCATGGCTCGGTTGTATGACTCGTCTGAATTAACATAGTTAATGGCCATTTCATCATGGAGTGCATCAGGCACATCCTCTTGCTCCACCGGATTTCCCAATCCAGGAGCTAGGTCCTTTAGCTTTCCCGCTCCGATGTGTGCGCACACAACTTCACTGGGTATTTTCGATATAGGAAAGTTTAAGTCCGGAATTTGGTGCACTGAAATATCCGTACTTGTGCCAGGTCTCAACTGGCTCCCCTCAACAGGGGCAAACTGTAATAAATCTCTTTTATCCTTTTTCTTCGGGCGTGATATAGGTACATATATCTGGCAGCCGAACCTACGTAGGTGGGAAATTTTCGGTGCCGACCCTTGCGCAAGTTGGATGGGAGAGTGGATGTTGTAGGCCGATGGTCGAAAGTTGATGAGATTAGCGGCGTGTAACACCGCGTGTCCCCAACATGTAGTTGGTAAATTACAACCCTGAAGAGTGGTCTGACAATGAATTTAATCCTTTTAATCAACTCCGCAAGTCCATTTTGAGTGTGGACATGCGGTACAGAGAGCTCGAGTTTGATTCCAGTTGCCATGCAATAATCATCGAATGCCTTTGAAGTAAATTCTTTGGCATTATCCATTTAAATAGACTTTAAATGATAATCAGGGAATTTATTCCTTATTTGTATGATCTGAGAGATCAACTTTGCAAAAGCATGGTTCCTTGTTGACAGTAGGCAAACATTGGACCATTTAGAGGAAGCATCGATGAGCACCATGAAGTACCAAAACGGCCCTGAGAGAGGCTGAATTTGACCACATATATCCCCTTGAATACGTTCCAAGAACGCGGGGAGTTCATCCTTCACCTTTAGGGGGGACGGTCTAATGATCAATTTCCCCGTAGCGCATGCGGAGCACACGAAATCATATGGATTCGGGAAATTTTTCACATTAACATTATGACCATTCGAGTTGTTAATTATATTTCTCATCATCCTAAGACTGGGGTGGCCTAACCTATCATGCCAAAGGCAGAATAGTTCGGAGCTTCTAAAGACAGTCTTAAGGGTAGTGTAAATAGGTGGTGCTACTATTTTAGTGTAGTACAACCCAGAAGCTAATGAAGAGAGTCTTTCGACAACATGTTTACCATTTTCGCCGCGCTTGGTAATGAGTAGGAACTCCTTTCCATTCTCATCATCATCGATTTCTACATGGAAACCATTGGCGCGGATGTCTCTAAAACTCAAGAGAGTACGAGTCGACTCCGGATACAACAATGCCTCTTCAATGATCAGAGTTGTTCCATTTGGAAGTATGATAGTTGCTCTTCCGGAGCCAACTACATTCGGACCGCAGCCGGCGATCGTCATTATGTTACCGGGGGTTTTGGTAATGGACTCAAAATACTTTGTTTCTCTCAAGATGGTATTTTTGGTGCCGCTATCAGCATGGCACGTTTCCTCTATTTGGGCGCCACACGCGTTCTAAAATATAGTGCCTAATTAATATAATGGAGCGAGGAAGATGCTACATCAAGTAAGTAAAACACATAAACATTTCAGAACATCACACAACCAAATAATGGAATAAATGTCATCCAATCGCCGAAAACAAATAAATGTTATGCTCTCATAGAGCTTACAACCATATCGAAAAATTGTATCTGATTATTGCGGAAAAGGAATCATCACAACAAAAGGGAGCTCAGGTGGATTCTGCAAAGAAACCATCAAGCTCAGCCTGTATCTCAAGGTCAGTGAGCTTATCTTTGTTGGCTATCATCATCGAGGCAGCAGAGATGTCTAGCTGAGGCGGGGGGAGGGGGCACAACGTGCTCAACCTCCATGGGCACAGCAGCGTTCGTGGGAACCGCCGAAGGTGCTGCCACTTGTGCTACGTCCTGCGCCACTACGGGCGCGACGTTCTGCACAGGCGCCGCTCCGGACGCCAGTGGTGCCTCCACCTGGACAAGGTGCGCCTCGCGCGCCTTCTTGTTGGCCTTGAACGCGTCCACGACGTGTTTAGGGGCCAAACACTGCCTGGAGAAGTGAGTTTTGGAGCCACAGCGGAAGCAGTCCTGGGGCCTTGCCTCCCCCTTGCCCGCCTTGCGTTGCTTGGCCGGGTTGGAGGAGTTGGGGCCCTTCTTGCCCTTCTTGCCTCTCTTCTTGTGGATGGGCTTGCGCACCTTGTAGGCACCGGCATTAGCCTCATGACTTGGTCCCCCCGCGAAGGGTTGCGCGGAGAAGTTCTTTTTCAGAACATTATCCTGCGCCTCGGCCACCTGGAGAGCATCAATAAGCGCTGCATATTCCGTGAATCCTTCCCGACGAAAGTTTCGCGAATACTGGATGTTGTCTATCTTCTGCTGATCGGTGGTACTGGTCCCACACAGCTGAAGAATGGTACAAATCCGGTGCAACCTGGAGTTGTACTCTCCCACTGTCTTGAAGTCCGCAAACCTCAGACGAATCCAATCTGCCTCCGCCTGTGGCTGAATGGTGTACTTCAGCCTAAACAACCGCTTGTTGAGGGCGGTCCAAAGGGCAGAAGCACTCCGTTCTGCCATGTACTCGTTCTTGAGAGTCTCACACATGTGATGGTGGAGGAAGTGCAGGGCTTTGGCGTTGTCCGCCGGGACGGTTTTGCTGGGGGCCGTCAGGGTCCCCGCAATAAACGCATCCTTGATGCATCAGCCCTCGAGGACGATCTCAACGTCCGAGGCCCAAGTCAGGTAGTTAAGCCCATCCTGGATCAACTCCGGAAACTCGCGGCTGACGATTCCGGTCATCTGCAATTTATGCAAAGTGTGTAAGATTACAGCAGGTAATCGGTTGCATAAATGCGATAATCGATACAATAATTCAAATATGACGGCGTTCCAAAATTTAAATTGAAACTGTACATGCTAACTATGCAGTACAAGAAATTAAAAGGGGTGAAACATTTAATTATTATAGTAAAACATAGTAAAAAGAAAACGGTTTCAATTAATTTGCGTGCCGGGCCAAAAAAAATATGGGAAATGGGCCAGCAGCCCATCTCTGCCTTCCAGCTGCCCCCCCCCCCCCCCAAAAAACTTTTTTTTTTCACACCATGTGGGCTGGCCTAACCCCACACAGTCCCAGCCCATCCTAGGGGGACAGAGCTGCAATCAGCTCCCGAGTGGGGGTGTTCGTGGTGGCGGGGGTGATGGGCGACGGGCGGCGCGGCAACATGGTCAGCGGGGCCACGCGACGGCGCGAGGCAGACTCGGCAACGGCAGGGCGCGGCCAGCACGAGCACACGTCCAGCGGCGACGCAGCGCGCGGGGCAGCGTGCGTCTCGGCGGCGGCCGGCGCGGCAAGCAAGCACGCGGCCAGCACGCGCGACGACGGCGCGACACGCGGCCAGCCCGTGCGACCAGCTCGTCCAGCACGCACGGCACGCGGCTAGCCCGGCCAGCACGCGCGGCCACGCAGCACACGCGGGCGGTGCGCAGCGTGGGGGCGTGCGTCCAATGGCGGCTCGGCGCGCGGTGCGGCGCGTGGGCGGCGAGCACGCGAGGCAACGAGGCGCGGCCGACGGCCATGGCGAGGGCGCGCGGCCAGCTGCGTCGGCAGCCAGCGGAGCGCGTGGCCAGGGGCGGCGCGGCGCGAGCGACGGCGACACGCGGCCAGCGAGGCCTGCGAGGCGGGCGCGGTCGGCGGTGGCGACGACAGCCGGCCCGGCCAGCGGGGCCAGGGCGTGCGGCGGCGCGCATGCTTGTGGCCAGTGAGGCGTGCGCGACCGCGGGCGGCGAGCTGGGCCTTCTCAGCAGCCATGGCGTGAGTATGTACGGTTGCACAAAGTTTAGAAAAAAATGTAAATCGATCCGATCTACTGAATAAAAACGACCAAGATCAGTCCGATCTACTAAAAAATCCAGATCGGCACAGCAGGTGACTGCATCGATGGTACAGTCAGCAAAATTCTAATCCGAGAGTGATTAGATCGATATTGGTCGGCGACAGCAGGTCAGCTCGACTCTCGGGAAGAAAAATCCGCAGCTTAGATTGGATAAAATCTAAGATCTTAACGCAAATTTTGAAAGAAAATCGCTAGACGAATCCATTTTTGCGGTCAGATTCGGGTTACCTTTAACGAAAGCCTGCGTGATGCAGGCTTGACGGAGGCTCGACAGAGAGATACGTGCTGATAACGTGTTGGAACACCTCCTGCCGCCTGGCCGGTTCCGAGGCTGCTCCACACCCGAGGGAGAAGACTAGAGTCAAAAAGCACACAGATAACACAAGTAGATACACAGGAAACCAAAGGAAACTTTATTAATCTTTCTCTCGGTAAACCCCGTAGAATGATTGTTCATCTATTATATACTAAGAGGGATACGATAGCCTGATAAAAGCCACACCAAGTGGGGCTCTGCCGGACCAGTTTCCCAAGGCAACCGACCACCGCACTTCACCGTGGCCCATCCATGAGTAAACAAGTCCAACTACTCCCTTGTCCACGGTTTACTCCAGCAGTCCAGGCTTTGCCCTACGTGCTCGTCCATATATACCCAGCATCCTGGTGCGTTCAGCTCAGCTCAGCTCACAAACTCGCTTCTTCCTCCCCACACCGAAAGCAGCAGCAGCAGACTGCTACCTCAACCTGCGGCCTTTCTTCCTAGCGACATACCATGGCGGCGTCCCTGGCCTGCGCCTTCTTCTTCGACGCCGAGCCGCTCGGCGAGCCCGGCAGGCACGAGCTGGACGCGTGCGCGCTCTGCGCCAAGCCGCTGGCGCGCGACAGCGACGTCTTCATGTACAGAGGGAACACCCCCTTCTGCAGCGAGGACTGCCGCCACGAGCAGATGCGCCTCGACGCCGTCTGCGAGAGACACGCGGCCCGGAGGATGCAGCGGCGGTACTCCTCGGCAACAACGGAGGGCCATCGCGGCCAGCGAGGGGCCACGAAGGTGTCCATCGCGAGCTAAGCTCACGGCTGGAGTTCTGAAGAATCGCCACCTGAGATGTCTCTGGCGCTCTTGCGTAAGCCGGAGATATAAGGCCGGAGGCGCGAAGCATAGTTGCCCGTCTGTATTGTAGCTTTCTCGAGATGTGCCCATGGCGAGCTATAATTAAGCTGCGCGGTTGGGGAAAAACTCGAGTTTTTCTCGGTCGGTCTGTGCCGTGCCGGTCCATTGTTAGTTTAGGTTAGCTTGGAAGCGAAATGGAAAAGGCCGTGTGGATCTGAAGAACATGATTCAGTCTGCTTGAACTTCAGTTTGGGCCACTCGTGCTCCCTCTCTTACATTGTGGTGATCCCTTTTTATCTGGTTTTGTGTACGAGAAGCAAGGCAGCCGTGGCTGTTAAAAAGGATCATGACAGTCTGAGATAAATTTTGTTGCGCCAAATTTTCTAAAACATCACTTTTAGTCTTCTTATAACTGAGAAGCACATAGCCGTAACAAATCCAGATATATAAAAAAAACATGATACCAAGTAGAAATTGCAAAACACAATGATGATGAAGGGCCAATTCAAAAATCACGCTGTCATCCATATTAGGCTGCCAAATTTTTCTCATATTTTCCGATTTATGGCAAATGGTAATCAAGAAAAATAACAAGCGTTACAACCTAGAACATGTACATTACAGAACGTAGAAAAATAACTAATTCTAATTTGATTTCACTGTAATGCGCTTTTTCAGGGTTTAAGTAAAGTACGATCATAAATATCGTAAACTCTTTGACAAGTCACGACACTATAACTTTTTTGGTAAAACAATTTGAATTTATTTAGCCCCCCCCCCCCCCCCCTTTCTTGTGTACTTTTGAGTTTTGTTGTGCTCTTCTGAAGGAAAGCCCATTTACTTTCCCTTCCTGCTATCTTCTATTGTGTACGTTGCAAAAGCAATCACGAAAGAATAAACACAACAGAACTTCCACTGTGTGGAGTGAGAAAAGAAAAAACCCTATCACACTCAGAAAGTCGGGTTGGTTGAACAATTCTCATTTGTAATCTCCCTGTACGTCTATGTCACCACTCATCGCCGAGTCAGAACCATCAGGAGATGATGCGGCATGACTTGGACTTGGAGCTCCGACCAATGGCGTGGGGACGCCCCACACATACAACCAATCATGTGCCCTATCAGTCGTCGTCACCACCAAATCCACCGTGACTCGGTGAATATTCAGCAAGCCAACAACACCGTATCATTCTTTTCTAAGCTATCCTAAAAAATTAACAAGCACCGACTGCCTCCAGCTGCACTCAGCAGTCAGACACCGAATGCCTCCAGCTCCAAATAACTCGCCGTGCATGTCAGTGATCTGTATCTGTATTGTATCCACACACTTCGCCATGTGTCGAATGCTCCCAAGCTTCGCTGCTTTCTTCAAGAGAAAATGTCGGTCTTCCCCCGAGATGTGCTTGCATAATCCGATGATTACGTCCAGTCCAATGCTTCACTGTTAAGCCACAGAAAACAAAATTGCGTGCAGATCTCGATGAAGCTGCTCCCCAGGAAGAAGCCTGCCTGCTTGGCCGGCAAGAACGCTGGCTACTTGCCTACTGCCAAGTGCCAATGGAATCTCAATCTTGAGCCGTGCAACTAGTTGCAGTTGCAAGGTGCTTCCCCTGCGATTACCAAACCGGGCAACCACTCGGTTAAACAACTCACTCTTTCACATTTTCTCCCCAAAGAACTGAGAGAACTGCATGAGTAGCTCGTGCGTTTGAGCGCGGAGCGGAGACAAGAACTGCGTGTGAGCCAGCTGACTGTTCACAAGGTGCTGTCTGGCGTGCATGCACCACAGCTCTTAGGATTCCCTTGCCACACTTGCAAAAAAGAGGGGACCTCGATTTATTTTCCTTTTTTTTTTCTATTCCTGTTTGATAAAAGTATCACGCATAGTACGCTCCACGATAGGCATTGACACTGCTAGATGCTAATCTGCACTCAATGAGTATTAGGTTGGCTAACCACGTGGGGCGCCTGTCTCGTATGTTGGCGAAAAGGCTGGCGTTCTAATTATCAGCACCAATCGTTAGCATTAGTTTAAGTAAAGCTGCCAAATCTCTGTACTTCTCTTTTAAGACGCGCACAATCTTTAACCGATGCAATTACAACAAGAATATATTGATGCCCCAAGTTTTTCCGACTAGAGGCACATCGGATTCTTCAGCAAAGGATCATTGACACCAATACTGACCCCACTATTTTGGCAGGAAGAGCGGATCATGTATCCACGTCTCCCATTAGTACATGGTAGTACCCAGTACTGTAGAAGCAATCCGACGAACCCTAACTAAGGATGGCAATTTACTGCGGGTATTGTATCCGCATGGGTAGGGTATGGGCATACTTTTATATTTATGGATAATACCCATACCCTGTCTATTAAGTCACGGGATGAATATAGGTATAAACTTGCATCCATGGCTATACCCATACCCTGTCCATTTAAACTGACATGTCAAACTTACCTATAGAGTTTCAACATATGCGGCCGAGATGACTAGGGACGAGTATGGGATTGCGACTTCTAAACTTAAATTTGATACTTTCATGTACTCGTCTACTATTAGTAAGTAGAGATTATTGTATTTTCTTTAAATATGCTATTGATGAAAGTAAAATTTTGAATAACTTGTGTACTATTGGATATACCCCCCGGATATCCAATGGGTACGGGTACCCGCCGGGTATGGGTATGGGTAAAGTTTTATACCCGCGGGTATGGGTATGAGTAAGCTTTTGTACCCGTTGACTACACGGGTATGCGTATGGTATTGCTCTACCCTGCCCATACCCTGCCCATTGCCATCCTTAACCCTAACCCCTCCCGACCCCGTGCGGTGGCGCCCACGCCGCACCGGGGTGTAGCCGCCGGCCGCCCCGAACCACTCTGCCACGCGCCTTCCCAACCCGCCGCCGGCTCCGTCGCCAAGAAAAGCCTCGGCGGCGCGGCGGCGACAGCCCCACGCCCTCGTTAAGGACGGTGATGGCGGACGAAGGTGGTCAGCGGCCTAGTCGGTCGGCAATGGGAGTTTGTCGGCAGGGGCAGCGCTGTCCTTCCGGCCTCATCCTCCAGATGGTGATGGCAGGAGCGGGAGTTGGCCTCGAGCCCGATCTAGGCCGTTTTCTATCGGGCATGTCGTCGTCGACGATGTGGTGGCTTCTGGGTTTGTCCGGCTTCACGAGGTCACCTGGGGCTACGAGCCCGGGCATGATGGTGGTGGCCTTCTCCCCCGTCGAAGTTGGTCGGCCGGTCGAATTAAGGTGGCTCGACCTAGGGTTCCTCTTGTGCGGAGATGATCACCTTCCTGATGCTGGTCCTTGATTTGGCCGGAGTGGGGATTTTTGGAAGGCTCCGCCGACGAATGTACCAATGCTCCTATTCTTCCATTTCGCTGGATCGGGTGGTATTCGGTCGTGCACACCCATGTTTTATCCCGACCGTTTAGTTCAAGAGGGAGCGGCGCGAAGCTCTGTACTTTGTTGTCAGCAAGCGACTTTTGATCCATAGTGAAGTCAGAGGTGGAGAATATCATGAAGGCCGTTTGGAGGTCTATCTATGGAGATTCGAGTCGCCACACTGTTGAGGGACTTGCTTGGTGTTTTGGGCTTCACAGCAGCAGTATGAGTAGGGGGAACATAGGTGAAATTCAAAATCTTACCTTTTGATGTGTGCTGAACACTTCGTCGGGAAACCCCAAAAGCAAGGTATGATGCAGCACAGCAACAAGTTTTCCCTCAGTAAGAAACTGAGGTTGTCGAACCAGTAGGAGGAAGGAAACGTCTCAAAGGTGTTGCAAGCAACGTGGAAACCTGCACAACACAAACTCAAGACTTTTCCCCAACTAACAGTGAGGTTGTCAATCTCACCGGTTGCTGTAACAAAGGATTAATTGTATGGTGTGGAAAGTAATGATGGTTTGCAGCAAGTAAACAGTAACAGTGGAAGATGTATCAATGGTAAAGATTGGAACGGGGTCCATATTTCACTAGAGGTGTTCTCCTTAGATAAACAAACATGGCATGCTGGGTAACAAATTATAGTAGAGCAATTGACGGGACTGAGCAAGCCATAACAATGCAATGCTAGACATAAAGATCCTATGAGATTAGATTGGGCAATACAACAATATACATAGACCGCCATAAAACTGCATCTATGACTAGAAGTCTACCTTCAGGTTATCATCTGAACCCCCTCCAGTATTAAGTTGCAAGTAGTAGACAACTGCTTTAAGCAAAGTGTGTAAGGTAAACAATCCACTTGTTCCATGAACAAGAGACCGTTGTTTTCTCCCTAGTGGCAACATCACATCTACAACCGTAGATATTTATGTCACTTCCCTTGATTAAGTAGAGGCATGAACCCACTATCGAGCATAAATAACCCCTCTTGGAGTCACTAGCAACTACATGGCCAAGATAGCTACTAACAACGGAGAGCATGCAAGATCACAAACAACACAGACATGATAGAATCAAATAGACAAAAACATTAATCAATCTGACATAGTGATCTCAATATCCATCGGATCCTCGCAAACACAACATGCATGATTACAAATAGATGAGATCTTGATCATGAACGGAGCTCACAAGATCTAGACATGAAAGCACAAGGATGAGATACAATCATCTAGCTACTACATGGACCCATAGTCCAAGGTGGAACTACTCACGCTTCATACCGGAGGCTGGCATGATGAAGAAGAAGGCCTCCAGGATGATATCCCCTCCGGCAGGGTGCGGGAAGAGCTTCATATCCCCCCGATCTAGGGACGATGGTGGCGACGACTACAGATGGTTTCGTGGAATATTGATCGGGTGCTTAGGGTTTAGGCATCGGGGGCTTCTTATAAGCGAAGAGACGAGGCTAGGAGGCGACCAGGGGGCCCACGCCCTGCCCAGATGCGGGCCCACCCTAGGCCGTGCCTGGGGGTGTGGCCACCCTGTGGCGCCCCTCCGTCTCTCCTCTGTACTCCGTGTTCTCCTCGGTGAAATATTGACTTTGGATTTTGTCCCGTCCAATTCCGAGAATATTTCTTACTAGCTTTTCTGGAACCAAAAACAGCAGAAAACAGGCAACTGGCATTGTGGCAACTTGTTAATAGGTTAGTACCAGATAACATATGAAAAGAACCTCAAAGTGTAGACAAAGCAAAGCAAAGTAGATACTAAACAAGCATGGAACATCAAAAATTATAGATACGTTTTCGACGTATCAAGCATCCCCAAGATTAACTCCTGCTCGTCCTCGAGTAGGTAAGTGATAAATGAATAATTTTTTAGGTGACATGCACCATCAAAACCAAGATCAAACCATTTGCAAGCATTGAAAGCTGGGATCAAAGAACTCTAAACATGTGCATGAAAGATGGAGTTCTAACAGTAAGACAAAGTAACTAAGCATGCAACATGAAAGGCTACAAACAAAGATAATGAATAACATGCATTGAAAAACATTTGTTTGTTTCACATACAGAAAACATGGCATAGTGGCATTCAACTTGTCCCTCATAGAGTAGCAAATAGATGCATAGGACACCTTCAAAGTTCATAAGAGTGACTAGACACAAATAGCACAAGAACAGGTAATATCACAATATGCTTCAATCAATAAGTTTTGGGAGAATGCACATAGAACTAAGAATTGAAACTATGGTCTCTTAATGGTGCCTAAAGGTAGAAGGTGGAGACTCAATATAATGGAGGAAGAAAGACCCTTCATAAAGGGAAGCAGAGATTTCAAGTTTCAAAAAGAGCTTCCAAAAATTATGGTACTTGTTAGCTTTCAGCCCTCATTGCCCCTATCATAAGCATCTTGAAGTGATTAAGGTTAAAGTGAACAAACTATGGAATATATGCTTGACAAAGTATAAGTTGGCAATCTCATGTCCCTTGAATATGAGGGCCGCACCTCATGGTACTCAACTTCAGTCACCTATAAGTTCTTGTCATAGTAAGTATATGTGTATCATAGAGAACCGCCAACGGGGTACCCCTTGCACATGGTACATGAGCTATCCCATAACCAAAATGATAAGGCAAGCAGACAATGAGCATCTCAGTGATCTTTTTATTTGCTATTTGCATAGGTTTTTATTGAGGATGCTTCACAGAATGCTCATTATGGTGATGCTGCAAGTTTCCACCATGATTAGGCATGGCTTAGGCTAGCGGCTCAGGCGTTTATCTAACACAAAATACACTCCATTGACTTACAAGTTCCCTCTTTATTTCAGACTGGTGACATCCATAGACAAAAGAGCATGATATCAACTGAGTACAAAGTACAAGTACAATGTTGAAAACGTTCCCCGTGACATCATGGTTCTGCTAATTCCAACGTATAAGTGCAAGCATATACAACATAGACGACACAATGGTTCAAGTTTATTAGTGGCAAAGAATATAAAGTGTGCCATCAAGTTTGTGAGGGCTTTAATCACTAAGTTTTCACATAACAAAGACTTTTTAACTGGAAGATAGCTGAAAACAAGAATATACTTGGAATGGTGTAACACACCATGCATAGGAATTTATAGTGGACACTTTGGAATAACTTGGTTTCTTAGAAGTTGGAAGAATGAGTAGCGATTACTCATACAAGTGGAGGCTAGCGAAAGACTGGGAGCAACCAACTAAGAGAGCAATAAAGGCCATAATCATACAGAGCGACAAAACATTACTAATCAAAGCATAGAGTGGTACTACAAGTCAAGGACTAAATGATCATAGAGGCTAAGGTGACTGATTCATAGTCATAACATGGTGTGAGCATGTTCCAAGTCAACCCAAACAAAGCATCAAAGGAGAATACCACAATACTATGCTTTTGTATGCTAAAACAACGCATGATTCCTTCAAAGAACACTAAGCAATCCCAATTGTTTGGAACAAGTCATGCTACAGCAATAATCACTAAGCATAATATCAAAACAACACCTAGCAGGACATGCTAAAGTCTAAGTCACAGTCAAAGCAAGCTCCTCTTGCACTTTCAAGCAAGAACTTTCTACTCCTTTCCAACACCAATCAACTTATTTGAAAAAACACAACGAGAACAGGGGTCCAAACTACTTTATTGAAGCAGACTAAACAAACTACGCAAACAAAACAAAAACTAAGAAGCTCCAAGAACAACACAACAATGCACGAAACAATAAAAATGAAGTGTCTAGAAAGACCTCAGCTTTTTATTGATGAAGAAGGGGATGCCTTGGGCATCCCCAAACTTTGACGCTTGTACCTCTTGGATATTTCTTGGGGTGACACTGGGGTGGCATCCCCAAGCTTGAGCTTTTGTCCATTCTTCATTTCATTACATCATTCTCTCTATACACCTGAAATTTTCCTTCATATAGAACTTCACATAATCGTTATTAGCAACATTAGTGTATTCAAAAGATAATAGACCTTTGGGTTTAGCTTTTGAACAGCAAAACTTTTCACTAAAAACACAAGCTACTGTAGCAACTCCTTCAAAAAGCTCAATTTCCCAAAAAGAACCCAAAAAGAATCAATAAGAAGCAAATGCAAATAATGGCAGAAATCTGTCAAAACAGACCTGTAGCACCCCGGTTAATCCACTACTAGAAAATTGCCTGCATTTACATATGTGCATCATCATGATATCTGCATGCATGTTTTAACTAACACTATTTTTGAAAAGCCCCTCTTTGTTTTATAGATATTCCCTGTCTTCATTTTAAATGTAAAACCTCGGTCTTTTCTAGATCTTGTATTTATCTAAAACTATGTTTCAAAATGTTTTAATTTATAAAAATAATAAAACTATTTTTGTCCGGGGAGACTGCCAGCCTGCCAGGCCAAAAGCTCGACAAACCAGCAGTCTACTACCCGGCCCATCTAGACAAAACCTCCAAACCCTAATCCCCTAGACTCAACCCACCCACATGAAACCCTAGCCTAATCCCTACCCCAGCCGCAACCCCCCACCAACCCCCACCCGTCGTCGCACTGCACACAGACGCATGCCGCGCGCACGCCCTACACGAGCCATCCCACACGCACGCCACAGAACACATATAGGAACCGCCGGCCCTGGTCCCACCTCGGAACCCACCTTGCTTCGCTCCCATCCCCGAACCTTACGAACCCCAGCTTCCTTCGATCCCCGCCGCCACCTCTCCTGGACAGACGCCAGGGCGCCTCCTTCACGTCCCTATCGCCTCCTACCGCGCCTGACGCATATCCCCACCTCCTCTCCCTGCTGTCCCTTCCCACCCCGCTGCTTCTCTCCTTCCCGATGACGCCCCACCTCGCCGAGCACCCTCCGCCCAGGCCTCGGTCGACCTTCGCCGGCGCCTCCTCTGTCCTTCCTGCTCGCGAGCCCCGCCACGAGGGCCGGCAGACGCTGTCTCCTCATTCTCTGCGACGTGCGCAAGCCCTTGCAGGCTCCTGAGTTCGTGCCTCGCCTGCAGCCGACCTCCCCAAGTCGTCGTCGACCTTGCCCTTGCTGGCTCCGTCCATCTCTCCTCGTCGGCCTTCGTCCGTCTCTTCCTGTTGGCCCTGCCAGCACCTCGTCGCGCCATCGTAGCTCCCCCTCTCTGCTGCTGCTCGTTCCCCATCCCGAGCTCGTCCTTTGCTAAATCGCGTTTCCGCCGCCGGTCGCAGCGCCCTTGACCTCCCTGCAGCGTGTCTTCGGGCCTCTGGTCTTGTGCGTCGGCTGCACCGCCTCAGTGTCGCGCTTGCCTGCACGACCCTGACCTGGAGCTCGGCCTCGCTCCTACAGCTTCCTTGGAGCCAAGGTCTCCACAGTGTTCAGCTCCAAACCAAGGCAGCGTGTCTCGATCTTCTTGATATAATGTCTGAGTAGATGAGATGCTACCACAAGGGGTTTTGTCAGGATAAGTGGATTCAAGATCCACCTCGATGAACAATTGGCGATGCTCCTCGAAGTTCTCAACCGACGCCAAGTTCTTCCTCACGGACCGTAGGGCACCGCACCCCAAGACCTCCTTCATGGATCGATGAGTTCTCCTTCACGGATCCGATAGCTGATACCACACCCAAAGACCTTGAAGACCGATCCCGGCGAGCCGAAACCCGTCGAACCCCTAACCAAGATCGCCGAGTTACCCATGTGTGACCCTTTTCTTGAGACCTTTATTTTTATAATATATAATATATACTTGTTCCATATAAAATGTTCATGTTGCATACATGCTTGTGGTTTGGGGGCATTATGCCGATTCACCTCATAATTAAATATGGGGTCCATATGCGGGCAAATCTAGTCTTATATTGGCCCCATTTAAATTTGTGTAGCGAACCGGTGCTATCTTTTGCCTTGTTAATGCAACATTTAAATTGGGGGTATCTAAACAACATGAAATTAATAATTAATTGTCGGGACCCGGTTCCGCTTAATATTGCCTAACTGCATCACATCTTTGCCATGCCATACATCATACATGCATCATGCTCGATCTTTTGCCGTAGTAGTAAATGGTGCATCCGGTGTTTTTCTAGCGCTTTGTTTCTTCACGGATTAGGCCGATGAGTTGATGCGAGAGTTGACCCGATCTTCGGAAGAACCTTCGGCAATGTTTTCAGGCGAGCATTCTCCCCCTTTCTAACTATTTTATATTTCTAGTCTTTATTTCCTCCTGTTGATCTATTGCTATCTATGTTGCGATGCTCTAGTTTTCGTACCCATGATATCCCTTGCAGCCTTATATTGCCTTGGACACATCCTATTACCTGTTGTTTGGTAGATAGTTGGACTTGCATGTCGTAGTCGCTTGCTCAAGGGTTGTTGCGTGTCGTCAAGTACCACAGTGGTTGGAAGACTGCCATATGCTTTATGTTGGAAATGATCATGCTTTAATTATTATTTAATAACTAAAATTGACAGTAGGTAAATAATGCAGAGGCACAGGTGGGCAATATATGTTATTTGTTTTTAACCGTCCACTTGTGTCCCGTAGGACCCCGAGTACTTGATACCTGTTCTTTGAATATTCGCACTATCTGCATGTGGGACCATGAATCCCCCTAACCCTAGCTTGAGTCATATTTAATTCCTTGGGGCCACAAACTAGTTTGGGGTTTTATTACTATCTTGTACTTATGCCATGCTTTACTGCTTTATTTACGATTGCGCGTGGAGCGCCTGTACTGTTTAGGAGCCAATGTGGAATGTTTTCGCGGTATCGACAAGCCCAGTCACACTTTCGGGTTCCCAGTCGTTTACAGCCATTGGCACAAACCTCTGGGTCTGTCTCGGAGCCGGCCAACTTCGTCGCGGGTAGCTTGGTGGGGTGGCCCCCTGAAATCAAATATGAATCTTGTGAATGTTCTGTCGTGATGCCTCATTGGGTTTTTATTTGGTTTTCTCGAGGTTGATCATGCGTGTGTTGCTATTTGTGCCCCCCTGCAGGGTAAAACTTTCTGAAAGCCGTGTCCGCGGTTATGGACGACTTGGAGCACAATATCTCGATCATAGACAACTATAACTAAAGTAGTGCTATAAATTTGACTTTATAATGACTAGTAATTAGCTTCACTATAATGGAACGGCTAAATAAAAGTGGCAACTATTGATGGTTTGGGTTGTCGCCTGTTACCATTGTATCTGACTAGTAAGTATTGCAACTACAACGGAATGGCTAAATAAAAGTACCAACAACTGTTGGGTTTTGGGATACCTCATGCTATATGTATCTGACTAGTAAGCACTACAACTACAACGGAATGGTTAACTAAAAATGCCCACTGCTTATTATATCAGGATAACTCATGCTATCTGTATCTGACTAGTAATTGCCGCAACTATAATGAAATGAGTAAAACTGCCAACTGTGTGAGTTCCTCAGTTGACTTCCTCGATTGGTTTCGAGGGGGAAATGCCAGGATGGGTATGCTTGGTGATAGTTTCAGGTTGGATCTGAATAGGTCTTTCTTACCCCTATCTGATAGTCGCCTGATGTATTGAGTCTCTATAGGTTGTTTAGTGCATGCTGCGCTGCCGCTTCCGTCCACCATACCTATGTAGGCGAGGACCGCCGGATTCTAGTCTCGCCGTGTATTGGCCTTAGTACTGACCGCTCTCTTTTTCCTTTACCCTTTGTCGACACCTATTTTGTTTAAGCAGGTTTTGAGATCGACGTCGTTAGCAGGGTTACCTCTCCGGCTTGGCCTGGGCAGGGTTATGGACGCCATTGGTTATTCTTCAGGGCTCTTAGCTCAATTTGCATCTTGTCCGTACTCGGACGCTGTATCGTTTTAAATGTGATTTGGATCTTTGTATTGTATATCTGTATTCTTGACTCTTTGAGTCGCTGTTGTATATATATGTTCTGTCGGTTCCATCGTGGACTATTGTGTAATGATATCTGTATTCTTGACTCTTTGAGTCGCTGTTGTATATATATGTTCTGTCGGTTCCATCGTGGACTATTGTGTAATGATATTACTTCATTTTCCACCTACACGCAAGTGCCTGGTGGGCGCCTTTGAATTGTTTCTATGCGGGTTTGGCGGGAATCGCTAAGACTTGCATATGGCCGATTCTGAGGGTGTTACAAGACCAGCAGGTATAAACCGATTTTTTTGAAGACCTTCTGTTGCTCAAATCAAAACGTTTTGAACTAGCGAAAGTTATCTAACATACTGGGGATTTATTCGTAAATTTTCAGCTTCATACGACTTACATAGACTCCTCACGAATTTTTATGGTGGAGGATAGATATCTGTTTCGGGACAGCAACTTCCCAAATCTTACTTCCCTCTCATTAGAGGTCATTCTTGTCACAAAAAAGCAAACAAAAAAGGATAAGGAGAGGTCATTACTGAAGTAATAACTTCCAAGACTTAAGAAAACTCTTGGGTTATCTCCAAACAACTACTTTTCTTTAACGCCTTTAAGTTAGGCACAAGAAGCAAGAAATCAAGTATTTTCAAATGAGGAAGCATTAACATCAAACCTTGCTTTCAAAGGAGGAGCAAAAAGCAACTTTTCTCTCCTCATAGGAAAGTGTTCAATGCCTTTCTTGAATGGAAATTGATATTTAATGGTGCCTTCTTTCATATCAATGATGGCATCAATAGTTCTAAGAAAAGGTCTTCCCAAAGTAATAGGACAAGAAGCATTGTATTCAACATCCAAAACATAGAAATCAACAGGGACATAAGCATTGTTAACCATAATGGGAACATCATTAACACTCCCCATGAGTTTCTTCTTAGCATTATCATTAAGTGGGACATCCAAATAACAATCATTCAAATGTGGCAAATCAAGCATTTCATAAATCTTCCTAGGCATAATAGAGACACTAGAACCAAGGTCACATGAAGCTTTGAGATCAAAGTCATTCACTTGCATATTAATAATGGGTTCCCAACTATCTTCTACTTTCCTAGGAATAGAAGCTTTTTGTTTCAACTTCTCTTCCTTAATTTTAACAAGAGCATGTGTAATTTGTTTGGTGAAAGCCACATGCATATCACTAGCATCAGGACTCTAGCAAGCTTTTGCAAGAACATAATCACTTCAGAAATATTGCAACCATCTATATCAAAATCAAACTTAGCATCACTAGTAGTAGACTCAATGGGCTTAGGCATAGTATGAGTTGGAATAGGAACTTCTTGTGGTTTAGTGGCATCCATATAGGTGGTGGTGATGGTGCACACACTATTGTTTCTATCAATTTCGGCTTCCCTTTCCCACTTAGCATGAAGTTGAGCTAACAGTCTAACATTTTTATCAATAGTAACTTGTATGGCATGAGTAGCAGGAAAGGTACTTTCCATGGTTTCAGGTTTAGCAGCCATTTTATTAATCAAGGAGGACTGTGCTTCAGACAAAGAGGATATATTTTTGTCAATAGTTAAAAGCTTTTCCTCCAGTCTTGTTGAAAGCGGTTTGTTTACTAATAAAGTCTTGGAGCATGACTTCAAGTTCAGAGGGGGCACTTTTAGCATTGTTGTAGGAATTTCCATAGGTATTGCCATTATTAGGAGGATAAGGCCTATAATTGTTGTTACTATCAAAATTATTCCTATAGGCATTGTTTTTGAAATTGTTGTTCCTAATGAAGTTCACATCAACTTGCTCTTCTTGAGCAACCAAAGAGTCTAAGGGAACACTATTAGGATCTAAAGGAGCTTTTCCATTAACAAGCATAGCCATAATAATATCAATCTTATCACTCAAAGAGGAGGTTTCTTCAACAGAGTTTACCTTCTTACCATGTGGAGCTCTCTCAGTGTGTCATTCAGAATAATTAACCATCATATTATTAAGGAGTTTTGTTGCAGCTGAAGGGTTTCGTAGCATAGTAAATCAAAAAATTCTACGGATGCGAACGGAAAAGCCAAGATCTAATCTAGGAGATGCAAACAACGAGGGGGAATAGATGAGATCTTCATGCCCTTGAAGATTCGCACAGCGGAACGTTCGACGGAACGTGGGTGATGTAGTCGTACTCGCTTCTCCTCCTCGCGATCCGATCCGATCTAACACCGCAAGTGGCGATGCCTCCGAGAGATGCACATGTTTGGCACCTCGATGTCTCCTCCTTCCTCGGTCCAGCTAGTATGGTGGAGAGACGGATTGGATCTACAATGCGATGGCGTGGTGCAAGTGGTGGAGAGTTTCTGCAGCAGGGCTTCGCTTACGTGCAGTCGGGAGGGAGAGAGAGAGGAGGGCAGCAGGGCGGCTAGGGCTTGAGGAGGAGGTGTGGGAGGGGGTGCGCCCCCAGCCCTCTTTATATAGAGGGGTGGGCGGACAGCCCTTGCCCCTCCCCCAAGCCCTAGGGCCAGGGCCAAGGAGGGAGGAGTGGGGGGGCAAGTTCCCCCCCTTCTAGAAGCTCCCCTAGGATTTTGCCCTAGGTTGGCCGGCTGGGCCCTATGGGGCCTTGTGACCCTAGCCCAATGCGGCCAGGGCACTCCCTCATAGGCCCATGCCCCCTCCCGGCAGGTGGGGCCACGTTGGTCCCCCTCCGGAAGGTTCTAGAAGCTTCTGGTACAATACCGATTAACCCGAAACAATTCCGAACTCCAAAAACTGCATTGCCTTATATGAATCTTATTCTCCGGACCATTCCGGAACCTCTCGTGATGTCCCAGATCCCATCCGAGACTCCGAACAAAAACTCATAAACGAATTATCCAATCTATCCTAGCGTTGAGACACGTTAAGTGTGTGACCCTTCGGGTTCGAGAATATGCAGACATGATCTTATATCAATAATCAACAGCGGGGTCTGGAAACCCATATTGACTCCCACACATTCATCGATGATCATATCGGATGAACCACGATGCCAGGATTCAATCAATCCCATATATATATTCCCTTCGTCTCGCGATATTTTACTTGCCCGAGATTTGATCGTCGGTACCGTCATACCTAGTTCAATCTCGTTCACAGCAAGTACTTTACTCGTTCCGTAATCCGATATCACTTTGTGATTAACTCCTTAACCACATGCTTGCAAGCGGTGTTGATATCGATAACTGAGTGGGCCCGAAGTATATCTCTCCAACTTGGGAGGGACAAATCCCATCTCGATACATACAACCCAACAGGTATTTTCCGATCACCTGAGAGACACCTTTATGATCACCCTCTCATAGGATGACGTTTGATGACCTCAAAGCTTTCTTCCGATACCAGGGAGTTGTATTATCTCATGGTCTAAGGAATACAATATTTGACATAAGAAAAGCTTCGCAAAGATGAACACGATGACACGATCTAATTGCTCCGCTTAGTTTGGGTCTGTCCATCATATCATTCTCCCAATGCACTTGGAACCACGCCAAGCTCAGTGATGAAGTTCCTGATCCAAACTCCTTCACTTGACGCTTCTGCAGCAGCCATGTATTCCGCTTCTACTGTAGATCCCGCGATCACGCTTTGCTTGCAGCTTCTCTAGCTCACAGCTCCTCCATTCAAAATATAAATGTATCCTGTCTGAGATTTAGAATCATCCTTGTTGGTGTCAAAACTAGCGTCGATGTAACCCTTTACGACGAGCTGTTCATCACCTCCATAGACTAAGAACATTGCTTTAGTCCTATTTAGGTACTTTAGGATGTTCTTCACGGCTGTCCAATGTTCCACTCCTGGATCACTTTGGTATCTGCTCGTCAAACTAAGAGCATTGGACACATCCGGTCTAGTACACAGCATGACATATATGATAGAACCTATGGCCGAGGCATAAGGCACTTTGCTCATAGCTTCTCTATCATTTACCGTAGCTGGACACTGAGCCTTGCTCAATATCTTACCTGACAACATAGGCACTAAACCTTTCTTTGCCTTATCCATTCTGAACCTTTTCAGAACTTTTTCTAGGTATGTACTCTGGCTTAAAGCTATCAGGCGTCTTTGTCTATCTCTATAGATTTTGATGCCCAATATATAAGCAGCTTCACCTAGGTCTTTCATTGAAAAACACTTGTTCAAATAACTCTTCACATCGTTAAGCATGTTAATGTCATTTCCAATAATCAATATGTCATCCACATATAGTACCAGAAATGTCACTGAACTCCCACTCACTTTCTTGTAGATACAAGCTTCGTAGCAATTTGGAACAAATCCAAAGCTCTTGATCACTTGATCAAAACGAAGGTTCCAACTCCGAGATGCTTGCTTCAGTCCATAAATGGAATGCTGAAGTTTGCACACCTTATTAGCATCCTTAGGATCGACAAAACCTTCGGGTTGCATCATATACAATTCTTCATCAATGTTGCCATTGAGGAAAGCAGTCTTGACATCCATCTGCCATATTTCATAATCATGAAACGCAGCAGTTGCTAATAAAATCCGAATGGACTTAAACATCGCTATGGGAGAGAAAGTCTCATCGTAGTCAACACCTTGAACTTGTCGAAAACCTTTCGCGACAAGTCGTGCTTTATAGACGGTAACATTACCATCCGCGTCCGTTTTCCTCTTGAAAATCCATTTGCACTCAATGGCCTTTCGGTCGCTAGGAGGGTCTACCAAAGTCCATACTTGGTTTTCGCTCATGGATCCCAATTCGGATTTCATGGCTTCTAGCCATTTCTCAGAGTGTGGGCTCATCATCGCTTCCTCATAGTTCGCAGGTTCACTGTCTTCTACCAACAAGACAGTCAAGACAGGGTTGTCGTACCACTCAGGAGGGGCACGCGACCTTGTCGACCTGCGATGTTCAGTAGCAGCATCGTCCGAAGCTTCATGATCATTGTCATTAGCTTCCTCTATTGTTGGTGCAGGCGGCACTGGAACAATTTCAGGTGCTGCGCTACTCTCCAACTCAAGAGAAGGTTCAGTAACCTCGTCTAGCTCTACTTTCCTCCCACTCACTTCTTTCGAGAGAAACTCCTTCTCAAGAAAGGAACCATTCTTTGCGACAAACACTTTGCCTTCGGTTCTGTGATAGAAGGTATACCCAATAGTTTCCTTAGGGTATCCTATGAAGCCGCATTTCTCCGCTTTGGGTTCGAGCTTGTCCGGCATCTACTTCTTGACGTAAGCTTCACATCCCCAAACTTTAAGAAACAACAACTTAGGTTTAGCACCAAACCACAGTTCATACGGTGTCGTCTCAACGGATTTAGATGGTGCCCTATTTAAAGTGAATGCAGCAGTTTCTAATGCATAACCCCAAAATGATAACGGCAAATCAGTAAGAGACATCATTGACCGGACCATATCTAATAAGGTTCGATTCCGGCGTTCAGACACACAATTGCGCTGTGGTGTTCCGGGTGGCGTGAGTTGCGAAACGATTCCGCTTGCTTTAAGATGCGTGAGAAAATCATAACTCAAATATTCACCTCCACGATCGGATCGTAAAAAGTTAATCTTTCTGTTACGATGGTTCTCCACTTCATTTTGAAATTCTTTGAACTTTTCAAATGTTTCAGATTTATGTTTCATTAAATAGATATACCCATATCTACTTAAGTCATCGGTAAAAGTGAGAAAATAGCGATATCCACCGCACGTCGAAACACTCATCGGTCCGCATACATCGGTATGTATGATTTCCAACAAGTCCGTTGCTCGCTCTATCATTCCGGAGAACGGGGTTTTGATCATCTTGCCCATGAGGCATGGTTCGCATGTGTCAAATGATTCAAAATCAAGAGACTCCAAAAGTCCATCAGAATGGATTTTCTTCATGCGCTTTACACCAATATGACCTAGACGACAGTGCCACAAATAAGTAGTATTATCACTATCTACTTTGCATCTCTTAGCCTCAATGTTATGGATGTGTGTTTCATCCCTTTCGAGATTCAGAAGAAATAAACCATTCACAATAGGTGCATGACCATAAAATATGTTACTCATATAAATAGAACAACCATTATTATCCGATTTAAATGAATAACCGTCTTGCAATAAACACGATCCAGAAATAATGTTCATGCTCAACACAGGCACATAATAACACTTATTAAGGTTTAAAACTAATCCCGAAGGTAAAACTAAGGCGAGTGTGCTGACGGCCATCACATCAACTCTAGATCTGTTGCCAACGCGCATCGTCACCTCATCCCTCACAAGCCGCCGTCTATTCCGTAGCTCTTGTTTCGAGTTACAAATATTAGCAACTGAACCAGTATCAAATACCCAGGCACTACAACGAGGGCTAGTAAGGAAAACATCAATAACATGTATATCAAATACTTTGATGGTGCGAGCCTTCTTGTCCGCTAAGTACTTCGGATAGTTGCGCTTCCAGTGACACTTGTCCTTGCAATAGAAGCACTCAGTGTCCGGCTTAGGTCCAGACTTGAGCTTCTTCTCAGCAGGGGCAACACGCTTGCCGCCGCCTTTCTTGAAGGGCTTCTTTGCACCCTTACCTTTCTTGAAGGTGGGGGGCTTGTTTACCATCAACACATGATTATCCTTTTTGATGTCCACCTCCGCAGCCTTTAGCTTCGCGAAAAGCTCGGTGATCGTATCAGTGGAACCAATCTGATTATGAGTCACTACAAAACTTTTGTAGCTGGGAGGGAGTGATTGCAGAACCCTGTCAATCTTGAGCTCCTCTGGAATCTTGCAGTCCAGTTGCTCAAGGCGTTGAGTGTAGCCCGACATCTTAATGGCGTGCTCACTAACGGAACTCCCTTCCTCCATCTTGCTGTTAAAGAATTTCTCAGAGATCTCATATCTCTCAAAACGGGCCTGAGTCTGAAACATACTTTTCAGCTCCTCAAGAATCTCAAAGGGCCCGGGATAGTCTTCAAAACGATTTTGAAGGTCCGATTCCATAGCAAACAACATGGTGCTCTTAATCACACCATAATCATCTTTGCGCGACTGATAGACAGCTTTCTCATCAGCCGGCGCAGTTGCAGCAGGAGGGTCACCTAACGCTTTCCCAAGGACATAGTCCTTTTGACCACCAGAGAGAATGATTCTTAGATTGCGGAACCAATTGGTGAAGTTAGACCCATTGTTTCTAAGCTTTTCCTTCTCAGCGAAAACGTTGAAGTTGAAGTTGGACTTAGCCATTTGATCTACAGTATTGCAAGTACAAATTAGACTATTGTCATGATAACTAGTTCAACTTTTAATCAAATTACTAGATGAACTCCCACTAAATTCAACATCCCTCAAGTTGTTTAGTGAACACGATCCAAATTCACCACACCTAATCCGATCTTCACGAGAAGAGATGTGGTTTCAATAGTGGACAACGAAGTGTCGATCATATCATTCATATGACTCATGCTTAACCTTTCGGTTCCATGTGTTCCCAGGCCATGTTTGTACATGTTAGGCTCGTCAAGTTAGACCCAAGTATTTCCACGTGTGCAAAACTGGCTTGCACCCATTGTATGTGAGCGTAGAGTCTATAGCACCCGATCATCACGTGATGCTTGGACACGACGAACTTTCGCAACGGTGCATACTTGGGGAGAACACAGTTTTTATCTTGATCTTTTAAGTGAGGAATCATCTTATAATGCTACCGTCGCGATCTAAGCATAATAAGATACATAAAAGGATAAACATGACATGCATATAACTTTATGTGACATGGTATATCCAATCTTCGCGCAATGATCTCCATCTTGTGCGTTCCGGCATGATCTCCATCACTCCACCATGATTGCCTCCACCACGAATAGCAACTACAACTATTGCTAACTACTTAGCGATAAAGTGAAACTATTACATGGCGTATAAGAAGTTGACACACAGGTCATACACAATTATAAAGACAACCATATGGCTCCTGCCGGTTGTGTACTCATCGACATGCAAGTCGTGAAACATTACAAAACATGATCATCGCATACATTATACACATCACATCTTGGGCCATACCATATCACAGAAAACACTCCCTGCAAAAACAAGTTAGACGCCTCTACTTTGTTGTTGCATGTTTTACGTGGCTTATGGGAGTAGAAAGCTAAGAACGATTCTTACCTACGGAAAGCCACAACGGTGATATTATGGTTGCCAAACTCCGGTGTAAATCCCATGACAACTATAGTGAGATAAACTGGCATCCACAAGCCGCATGTGTGGAACAAGCCACACGTCAAGTGCGGAGTCGGTATCGCGAACGACGTCGCGTAAAGTTGTCCTGGACTGCTTCGATCTCACTATCCCGCATCATAAGAAGAACACAAACAAGAGACTTGCAACAGAAAACATCAACGCCCGCAACAACCATGTTGCGTTCTACTCGTGAAACACATCTACGCATAGATCTAGCTCTGATACCACTGAAGGGTTTCGCAGAATAGTAAATCAAAAATATTCTATGGACGCGAACGGAAAAGCCAAGATCTAATCTAGGAGATGCAAACAACGAGGGGGAATAGGTGAGATCTTCATACCCTTGAAGATTCGCACAGCGGAACGTTCGACGGAACGTGGGTGATGTAGTCGTACTCGCTTCTCCTCCTCGCGATCCGATCCGATCTAACACCGCAAGTGGCGATGCCTCCGAGAGATGCACACGTGCGGCACCTCGACGTCTCCTCCTTCCTCGGTCCAGCAAGTATGGTGGAGAGACGGATTGGATCTACAACGCGACGACGCGGTGCAAGTGGTGGAGAGTTTCTGCAGCAGGGCTTCGCCTACGTGCAGTCGGGAGGGAGAGAGAAAGGAGGGCAGCAGGGCGGCTAGGGCTTGAGGAGGAGGTGTGGGAGGTGGTGCGCCCCCAGTCCTCTTTATATAGAGGGGTGGGCGGACAGCCCTTTCCCCTCCCCCAAGCCCTAGGGCCGACGGCCAAGGAGGGAGGAGTGGGGGGCAAGTTTCCCCCCTTCTAGAAGCTCCCCTAGGGTTTTGCCCTAGGTTGGCCGGCTGGGACCTATGGGGCCTTGTGCCCCTGGCCCAATGCGGCCAGGGCACTCCCTCATAGGCCCATGCCCCCTCCCGTCAGGTGGGGCCACGTTGGTCCCCCTCCGGAAGGTTCTAGAAGCTTCCGGTACAATACCGATTAACCCGAAACAATTCCGAACTCCAAAAACTGCATTGCCTTATATGAATCTTATTCTTCGGACCATTCCGGAACCTCTCGTGATGTCCCGGATCCCATCCGAGAATCCGAACAAAAACTCATAAACCAATTATCCAATCTATCCTAGCGTCGAGACACGTTAAGTGTGTGACCCTTCGGGTTTGAGAATATGCAGACATGATCTTATATCAATAATCAACAGCGGGGTCTGGAAACCCATATTGACTCCCACACATTCATCGATGATCATATCGGATGAACCACGATGCCAGGATTCAATCAGTCCCATATATATTCCCTTCATCTCGCGATATTTTACTTGCCCGAGATTTGATCGTCGGTACCGTCATACCTAGTTCAATCTCGTTCACAGCAAGTACTTTACTCGTTCTGTAATCCGATATCACTTTGTGATTAACTCCTTAACCACATGCTTGCAAGCGGTGTTGATATCGATTACCGAGTGGTCCTGAAGTATATCTCTCCAACTTGGGAGGGACAAATCCCATCTCGATACATACAACCCAACAGGTATTTTCCGATCACCTGAGAGACACCTTTATGATCACCCTCTCATAGGATGACGTTTGATGACCTCAAAGCTTTCTTCCGATACCAGGGAGCTGTATTATCTCATGGTCTAAGGAATACAATATTTGACATAAGAAAAGCTTCGCAAAGATGAACACGATGACACGATCTAATTGCTCCGCTTAGTTTGGGTCTGTCCATCATATCATTCTCCCAATGATATGATCTCATTATTAATCGACAACTCATGTCTATGGTTAGGAAACCTTAACCATCATTAATCAATGAGCTAGTCCATAGAGGCATACTAGGGACACGGTGTTGTTCATAAACCACACAAGTATTAAAGTTTCCGCTTAATACAATTCTAGCATGGAATATAAACTTTATCATGAACAAGAATTATAATAATAACATCTTTATTATTGCCTCTAGGGCATAATTCCAACAGCATCGCCCAAGGTGATAGTCATAAAGGTACCTCCAGCAGCTGAATCCAACAGGTTTCTTAAAGAGAAGTTCAAACCTGAATAAAAAGTCTAGACAATCATCCAAGCAGCGAGTCCATGGGTGGGACAATTCTTAACCAAAGATTTCATTTTTTCCCAAGATTGAGCAACATGTTCATTATCAAGTTGTTTAAATTTCATAATATCACTTCTCATAGATATAATCTTAGCAAGAGGATAGTACTTTCCAATAAAAGCATCTTTGCACTTAATCCAAGAATCAATACTATTTTTAGGCAAGGATAGCAACCAATCTTAGGTTTTCCTCTCAAGGAGAAAGGAAACCTAGCAAGGGGTTATTTGTGGAAAAATTGGCACTCCCACCCCCTAGCCACCCACTGCCGATGATCTCCCTCCCCGGCCATCCATTAGCCATTCCAACCCTACCAATTTACTCCATTCTCTGTGATCTACATCCCCATCCCCATGGAGTATCTCATTCACTAGGATTTCGCACATGTCCAAGCCCTAGCCGATCAGGTTCGTGCAAGGTTTCGATCTACGGTTCACTTCTCCCCCTCTACCGGGGCCAAAGAATTCTTTCTTGTGGTCTCTTTTTCGTCGGCATCATTTTCTTTATCTGAAGAATCTGTTGGGTTAGCAGTCCAATGCTGCATTGGTGGGGTGGATAAAGGTTTTAAGGTTTTCAAACTCAGTGATCGACGTTTTCGGTTCTCGGTGGCTTCAAATAAAGTGAGTTATTTTATCTATGGTCTCAAGGATCAGATCTGGCCAGACTTTGTTTGTCACTTCACTTTATTTCGTGGATTTCATCCAGTTTCCTTAGGGTTTATTAATCAATCTATTTGGGGTTCCCATGAAGAGATTGTGGAGATTTCACATAGGAGTGCTACGAGAATTTGTTCTGATCTAAATTTTCTCAAGAGTGCTGCAAGGGATAATTCAAATTCATCAGCTCTGGAATTCTCTAAATTTGGGTTTAATCTTCCCAAGAAGAATGATGTCGCTTATATCCCTTCAACAGATCTGCAAGGTACAACTCCGTCCTACCCGATCAAGATTCGTAATATTGATGATCTATTTTTTGGTAGTTTTAATGATCCGATTCTGGTGGATCGGGAGGGAAAGGAAAGTTTTAAATTTATGGTCCCAAACTACTACCGTGAAGTTTGTGAAAATTTGGGCCCATCAGCGCTGGAATTACTTGAGGATTTGCGTCAGGCTAAATATTCTGACAAGGATTTGATGAAATCTTTAAATCTACCAACTATCCCTCCGAGAAGATTTGTCTTTGAATTTCTTGGTAAATATTCACGTTGCAATTCTAATGATCACTTGGTTAGTTCATGCAATGGGGTGTGCAAAATTTGCTATCAGAATGTTTGTTCTTGTGCTAATGGGCCTAGTTGTGTTAAATGTTTGGGCTCGGGTCACTCTTTTGCTGAATGACTTTTGGGCTAGCGTTGCAAGCGATTCAAGAAATTGGGACACTGGGCTCGTTCTTGTGATGCTAAATTAAAAAAAATCTGGCGCATTAAATCTGCTGAACCGACCGGTTTATGTGGTCGGAAAATCTGGAGGGTTAAGGAAAATAAAGATTTTCTTGTTGTTAAAACAGAGGATTCTGTCGCATCGTCTTCTCTGCTTCCCACCCTCGCTACAGTAAACCCCAATTCCATTGTCGCCGCAGCCACCACCGCCGTCTGCACCACTGCCACCGGCTGCGCCACCGCTGCTGCTCCCTCTGTCTCCATGGCCACTTTTCCTATCAACCCATTGGCATTCCTGCCCAAGGGCATGACGGTTGATCCTGGCCCAGCCGACCGAAAAGATCGAACTGATCTTGTTGTGCCACCTGTGCCGCCTCTACAGAATGATCGTATGATTATTGCAGAGACCAACCGCTTCGTTCCAGTTCATCGTCGACATCATCTGTGTCATGTGGTCAAAGGCATGTTACATGAGATCAATCTAGAGGTACGGTCTTTTGATGATCATCCCTTTGGGTTGGGCATTTTCAGATTAGCTGAGACACTATAGGCAGATACTGCTGTGGGGTCACTTTAATGGTAGAGGAAAATGAGGGATTTGAGGAAGGGCTTGAAATTACTTTTGTGAAGCATAATGCTGCCAGGAACATGCGTCTTACTGCTTTTGGTCGTGAACAGTGGATGTTACTGCTAGGCTTCCCTTCTGATTATCAAACAATGGACATCATTAAAAGAGATGTGCAAGATTTTGGTCTTCTTTCAATCTGGCATGAGCCTAGGGGGAATGACAAATTTGTTTTAGTCAAAGTCTGGTTAGTAGATCCTAAGTTTGTGCCTAAGAGTCTGGTTTTGCATCAGTTAGGAGGTGCTAGATGTAGCTGGATTGTACCCATTGTCCTTCTCAGGTCGGGTTGATTGGAATGATCATGTGCATAATGTGCCCCCACCTCCAGAGGACCCACCAAACAATGATCCCGAGCCCTTCTTTTTAGAAGGGCCCACTGCTGAGCAACTTTATCAACAACAGTTAGCACTTTGGCTACAACAGAATCAGCAAGGTGGTGGAGTTGCACCTATGGTGCAGAATCAGCAAGCTAATCATGCTCATCAGGGGAATTTTGTCCATGCCCATGCAATTGCTGCTTTGTTTGATAATGTGTTGGAACAGGCAGAGGGAAATGTTGCATTCATGAACAACAATGTTGTAGTTGCCTTACCTTTGGATATCCCACTTATTAACTTTCAAGCTATTCTTCAAGAGCAGGGGGTTTCTTTTGATGCTGGTGTTCCACCTAGCACTAACGTTGTGGACAGCCCAATGCAAGCTTGGCATGAAAGTTTATATGCAACTTCAGATGGGCAAACCTCCTCAGACTCTGACAACGTGTAGGTGGAAACAAACTTAACTCTGAATACTGTTATGTTGGATGACTCTGCCTCTTCTGTCCACTCTGAGGTATGGGCTATGATGACAATTGCCAGATCTGCTCTTAAGGATTGCATGCTCCCAAGTTTGGTGAATGAGGACCATTTTTTCAATGTCAAGGTTCCAATTTCTGTTGCTATGCATTTTGAACTGTTTGGAGAGTGGAATGCATTGCAGCTCTCTAGGAAGATATCTATTTTTTTGTAGAGGTCCCAATCTTTAATAAGATAGATCCCCCTGTGTTTATAATGCTAGTCCCTGGATCAATAGCTAGCATCCACAGTTAAGATGTAATATCAAGAAACAAAGGTCATAACATAACTTTATAACCAGGAATAACATAATTTTATTACATCATACATAGCTCATTTGGCTATTACATTACATTGCAGCGGAATAACTATAGTCATGGGGTCCTTCATCTTCAAAGTGCCACAGGCAGATGTTGGTTGTAGACTTTGTAGTCCTAGTCAATCAAACAATCTTCATATAACAAAACAATCAACCTGCAACATTACAAGTTACAGCCACAAGGGTCAATACATTTGAATTGTATTGGCAAGCTTCACTTTTATGTACAATATGAGTGGATCCTATCATCACATGCATATTTGGCTGAGTAGAGTTTAAGGCTTATTTGCATATAGAACTTTTATCCTATCTTTTCAAAATGGTTTTATTCTTTTGTCAATTCTCTTTTCCAAGTTCCTTGAACTCCTTGGTAGATACACCAGTGTTCAAGTCCTTGTCAAAAATTCCCTTGAGCCACTTGGTAACCCCAAGTGCAACAAGTTTTTACCAAACTCTCATGAGTCCCTTGGTAACCCCAAGTACATCATGCTCTTGAGCACCTTGGTAAACCCCAAGTGCAACAAGTTTTTATATTAGAAGTTGGAATGTCGAGATCTCCCATGGTTCAAACTTTAGTTGCTCAGTATTGTCCATAACCGGGGACACGGCTAAGTACTTAGATTTTTATTAACTTCTGCAGAAGGAGTACACTTTACCCACATGACACAATCCCATCTTGTTGCCACCAGTGGCCTACTGGATTAGTGCTCACCAAGATGGAGTACTGGCAGACTGAGAATGTGACGAAGTCTTTCCAAAAGGTCCTCCCATACATCATTGCTAGCTTGTCTTCAGCCCCCATGAAGCATTCCAGATCCCCATGTCCGGTAACTAAAGACAATGTAAGGGTCTTCCTAATGTAATTGACTAAGCCAGAGCCATAATAGCATGTGGTTGTACACGAAAGCCACAATTGGAGAAACATGTTCAATCTCTAAGTTTCCTAGGTGGTTTTCATTTGGAGCACAACACAAAGTGATTGCCATAGACATGGTTCCTTTTGTTGCCACCTTCTCCAAAAACATAAAGTGTCCACCACCTAGGTGGTTCATTGAGTCCTTGTTTTATTATGTAAAACACAAGTCTTTTACTCAACCTTTGTAAACTCTCAACATGTATCTCTTTTCAAAACATAGCAGGGCTAAGCATGTACAACTTCATTATTTTTACTAAGGAGTGTATAGGGTATCCTATTAGGATTTAGCATAACATAAGTATAGAAATTCTTTTCATGCATGTTTTCAAAAATCCACTAAGTATAATGAAAATAGTAGGATTTTTGTATGATAGTGTAACTTGCCTTTTCGTTAGGGAATGATAGTCACTTCTTGATCTTGCTAGTCTCACACTTTGCTAATTTTCACTACAATCAAACAAGCATAGTATCAAGTAGCATTCCAAACCATAATTTCAAACAATATTTCACATACACAAAGCAATGGATCCTAAGTTTTGTAAAAAGAGGGTTCTATTGCAAGGTTAGTCTCTACTAGGTTTATAAACTTTGTAAGGTTCACATTGGTCATTTACCAAAATGGCAAAGTCATTAGTTAGAGGGTTTTGCTCAAAAATCTATTTTAAAATCCATTCAACATTTTATGTGGTGAAATTTTATTCTTTTTCAAGCAAAACTTTATGTTTTTCACCAAGTGAGTTGCCCTTGGCAAGGCTTGGTGTTTTGGGTCAGTAAGCTTGATCCATAACATTTTCCTAAAGTTTTGCTTTGCAAAAACATTTCCATAATAAAATTAATGAGTTTATTTGGCTAGAAAATGGTTAAGTTGAATAATTCAACTTAAATTTCACAAAAATCATTTTTAACTCTATGGTTGGTTTATAGGGTCAGTAGGGTCACACAAATCCATTTTGCTAAAGATTTAATCCTAAAATCAATTTTAAACAATTTTTATACTCTAAACAAGTACACAAATGTTTCTGTAAATCAAACAAGCTAACAGATACTATTTTCAAAATTAAGGCCATGGTTGTTTAGGTCTTGTTCTCCTAATTTCATTGATATAAAATTTGTCAAATTTGGACGTGTGGATCAAAAGTTACAAGGGTTTGAAAATCCTATCTAAATCAGATTTCAAATCTGTTTTCAAATCGAACAGGTGACACGCGGCGTGTTCTTACTGGCCGATACCGGTTCGGCCGGATCGGGCGACGCTGGCCGTTAGATCTAATTATCACTGCACGGCTCAGATCCTTTGATACCCCTTCGCTCACTTTCTTTCATGGCCGCTGGATCAAGATCGGACGGTGCTCAGGAGGTTGACCAAAGGTTGGCGGCGCCGACGGCGACTGGCGGCGCACGCTCTGTCCGTGGTGGTCTGGCCATTCTAGGAAGCGAGAGAAGAGGAGAAGAGGCTCACCGTGATCGCAGGGTCGTGGTGATGCTCGACGTGTTGTTGGCTTGACAAGGGGCGCTCGGGGTCGGGCAGAATTCCTCGCCGGAGTTGATTCTGGCGACGGATTTGCTCGGTCGAGGTCGAAGACGGCTCTGTGGTTCGTGAGAAGGCAAACGGAGGGTTGGGTTAGCTGCGTAGGATCATGGCAAAGATGTGTGCGTGATCCAGAGGGTACGGGGCGGTCGGAATTAACCTGTGGGCGTCGTCGGAGTTGAAGCGGACGACGGTGGCGGTAGGAGTCGTCGCTGCAGATCGCCCTAAGGAAAAACAGGAGCATATTTAGATGCGCAAGGGCAAGGCGATGCTGGGTGTGTGAATGAGAAGCAAAGGGGCGGCCGGATTTTACCTGGGAAGCTCGTCGGAGAAGAAGGCAGACGCGGCGGCGCTCAGAGCTAGTCCAAGCCAGGGTTCTGGGGCATCTGTGGTCGAGTGAAGGATACGGGGAGGAGCGTCAGGGAGTGGGGAATGTGTGTGCTTGGTCGATGAGGCAAGGGGAGGTCTGGTTTCGTCGGAATCGTCACCGGAACATCGTCGGAGCAGAAGCGTTCCAGGTCGAAATTTGCTCGGCCTGGGGGCAGAGAGAGGGAGTGGTCTGGGGAAAATGGAGGAGAAGTCGCTGGCGTTTTAAGTAGGCGTCGTCGCAGGGGGAGTAAATGCTGTGGTTAACGCGAATTCAAGTCGCAGCTTCAACGGCAGAAACGGCCGCGCGGTGAGGGGAGAAGGAGTCGCGGGGAGAACGATGAACAGGGCAGAGTGGGGTCCAGCGTCAGTGAGAAAAGAAGAGGGGGAAGAGGGGCCACCGGTCGGTCTCTGTCTGAGTAGGTTTCTGAGTAAGAAAAGAAACGCTTCGGGGGAGGGGAGAAGTCTGGGCTGGATTGGCTTAGTGGGCTGGGCCTTTGCACTATTTTTTTTTAATTCTGTGTTCTTTTCTTTTTCTTTTACTATTTACTGATTTGAATTTCAAACAACAATTCAATCAATCCAAATAAATTCATACAAACACCACATTTAAATTCTTTGAACTTGGTTCTGTTTATCAACATAAACCAACATTCCAAAATAAATAATATTTTTATTCCTTTTTAGGATCTATTTAATATAAAATAGACCATAGTTATTTAATCAAATATGGTATGATTTATTAATAAATCTCCATTTAAAGTCCAAAATATTTCTCCAAATCAATCAGTGTGTATTAATTGGAAATAAAGAATACTTAAAATACTTGTTTAAATAAAATAACATTTTATTATAGGGTCCATTAATAATTAAATAAAATGGCCTTAGTTATTAAATCAAATAGAGTTTGATTTTATTAATAAAATCTTATTCTGAACCCTAAATATTTTCAAGACCAAATTAGTAGGTTTAATTTGGGAAATATATAATATTTGGAAATTTGTTTTAAAACAAAATAACCTTTTATTTTTAGTATCCATTATTAATTATTATAATAGACTTTCATTATTAAATTCAATAGGATTTGTTTTATTGAGATATTTATTTTGAAATCCAAAACAAAGCCAAAACATTTTAGTAGGTTTTATTGGAGAATATAAAATACTTGGAAAACCTATTTTAAACAATTTAATAAGTCTTGATGTTTTAATTAAAATAGTAAAACCTTTCATAATAAATTTTGATATTAATTCCTTATTATTTTATTTTAAATAAACCTTTGTTATTTTTATTTAAAACTAAATGTTTTAATTCCCAAAGTTTGGTCAAGGTTTAAATTGGCCTTTATTAAATAATCTTTATTTATAAAACTTCTATTTCATTTGAAAACAAATCTTTTCATTTAACTGTTTCTAAATAGTATTTCCAAATGTTTTTATTTTCCTTTTATTAAATGTTTATATTTTTAAATATCTTTAGGTTTATTTTAGTTCAAATAGGTTTGAAGTTCCAATTGAATTCAAAAAGTTTCTTCTGGCTCTAAAAATCAAACAAAGTATTATTTTATTAATTTATTTTCACATTTCAAGATTTGGAAAATCTTGGGATGTGACAGGCTACCACCCTTAAAATAAATCTCGTCCCGAGATTTGGGAAGGCTAGGGTTGCAAGCAAGTTCAAAGCAACTAGGGTACTACCACCCTTAAAAATTTTCAAACAAAAATTACATATTGGCCTTCTTGGGTCCTGGAAATTTCTCTATGTCAAACTTTGACTTTATTCCTATGCTTGACTCATGGGCCAAGGTTGAGTTTCTCCATAGGCTTGTTCAACTTGTTCTTCATCCTTTCTGGACAGTTGCTTGCATAATGTCCTGGGTTCTTGCAGTTGAAGCAATGAATGTCATTTAATTCTTTACGTGGCTCTTGAGGGCAAGTTGCTACAAAGTGACCTGGTTCATTACAGTTGTTACACCACACTTGGTCAATTCCTTTATTCCTTATGTTCCCTGGGCATGCACTGGAGTAGTGTCCCATTTCCTTACATTTACGACATTGCACAAGGCTCATGTCTTGCTTGGGCTTCTTGATTTTCCTAGATCCTTTGAATTGGGTTGTCTTGTTAGGAGGTAGAAGTGGTCCTTTTCCTTTGGTAGACTTGGATCCTTCTTGTTTCCTTTGTTCCACCATGGCATAGATGGGACATTGACCAGGAGTATGGTCACTTCCTTCACAAAGGTAGCAAGTAGCTTGGGAGGTAGGGCATTCTCCAACAGAATGGTCTTCATCACAATTGGGGCATTGTCCTTCATGCTCCTTGGAAGTATGTTCCTTGTCTCCACAAATAATGCAAGCTGGGGTTTCCATCTAGAACAACATTCTTGTCATCTTTGCTATCATACTTTCTTCTAGGAAAATTTTCTTCCATGCTAATCATTTGATTAGTCACCTTAAGCATCAATTGGGATTGTTCCTCCAAAAACTTTTGAAGTGCTGGATCTCCATTACTATTGTTGGCTAGGAACTGAGCTGTTAATTGGTTTAACTGATGTTGGGTTGCTATGAGCTCTCCCAGGCTGTCAGCTTGGTTGGTGTTGGTGTCATCAACCTTGGAGTCCTTTGGGGTAGTCATCTGTTTGGGTTGAAGGAAGATTAGAATGGCAAGATATTTCTAAGGAAATATTTCTAATCACACACATCACAATTCACACAAGCAATGTGCATGCAATCACAAAACAACTTTTCACTCATACAAGATTCAAGCACATACTTAGGCAACAAAACATTTTTGTTACACCACATAAGTTGGTGTGTTTTGACTTAGTTAAAATATGGTGGTCCATCTATATGGTTTATTTATGATCTTTCCTTCCTTTATGATTCTTCTTGTATGAGATCATGGCTTCCTTGAGAAAAACTTCTTGGTCACAAACTTCAAAGTTGTGGATGGTTCCTTCTTATTTTGCATTCCCTCAGTCTCTAAATCTTGAGTAAGATTTTCCTTGTTTCACTTGTGGTCCTTAGTGATATCCAAGTTGGAAGTTCTTGGTGAAGATGCTGAAGATATTGAAGTCATTAGAGTTGAAGAAATTGAAGTCATCCTTTGCACATGGTGTAGTCTTTGGTCATGGGGTAGGTTTTTCCATCAAGTTGAAGTAGAAGAGATGTAGAGTTGAAACCAAAATGGTTAAGGAAAGTGTTACAAGTGTTTTGTAAATACGTTTTTGGATCAAAATATAACTCCTATTTCCTAAGGGTTTTGTCCAATCCTAGGGTTTACAAATCCTACAGGCAACACAATGCTCTGATACCATCTGTAGAGGTCCCAATCTTTAATAAGATAGATCCCCCTGTGTTTATAATGCTAGTCCCTGGATCAATAGCTAGCATCCACAGTTAAGATGTAATATCAATAAACAAAGGTCATAACATAACTTTATAACCAGGAATAACATAATTTTATTACATCATACATAGCTCATTTGGCTATTACATTACATTGCAGCGGAATAACTATAGTCATGGGGTCCTTCATCTTCAAAGTGCCACAGGCAGATGTTGGTTGTAGACTTTGTAGTCCTAGTCAATCAAACAATCTTCATATAACAAAACAATCAACCTGCAACATTACAAGTTACAGCCACAAGGGTCAATACATTTGAATTGTATTGGCAAGCTTCACTTTTATGTACAATATGAGTGGATCCTATCATCACATGCATATTTGGCTGAGTAGAGTTTAAGGCTTATTTGCATATAGCAACTTTTATCCTATCTTTTCAAAATGGTTTTATTCTTTTGTCAATTCTCTTTTCCAAGTTCCTTGAACTCCTTGGTAGATACACCAGTGTTCAAGTCCTTGTCAAAAATTCCCTTGAGCCACTTGGTAACCCCAAGTGCAACAAGTTTTTACCAAACTCTCATGAGTCCCTTGGTAACCCCAAGTACATCATGCTCTTGAGCACCTTGGTAAACCCCAAGTGCAACAAGTTTTTATATTAGAAGTTGGAATGTCGAGATCTCCCATGGTTCAAACTTTAGTTGCTCAGTATTGTCCATAACCGGGGACACGGCTAAGTACTTAGATTTTTATTAACTTCTGCAGAAGGAGTACACTTTACCCACATGACACAATCCCATCTTGTTGCCACCAGTGGCCTACTGGATTAGTGCTCACCAAGATGGAGTACTGGCAGACTGAGAATGTGACGAAGTCTTTCCAAAAGGTCCTCCCATACATCATTGCTAGCTTGTCTTCAGCCCCCATGAAGCATTCCAGATCCCCATGTCCGGTAACTAAAGACAATGTAAGGGTCTTCCTAATGTAATTGACTAAGCCAGAGCCATAATAGCATGTGGTTGTACACGAAAGCCACAATTGGAGAAACATGTTCAATCTCTAAGTTTCCTAGGTGGTTTTCATTTGGAGCACAACACAAAGTGATTGCCATAGACATGGTTCCTTTTGTTGCCACCTTCTCCAAAAACATAAAGTGTCCACCACCTAGGTGGTTCATTGAGTCCTTGTTTTATTATGTAAAACACAAGTCTTTTACTCAACCTTTGTAAACTCTCAACATGTATCTCTTTTCAAAACATAGCAGGGCTAAGCATGTACAACTTCATTATTTTTACTAAGGAGTGTATAGGGTATCCTATTAGGATTTAGCATAACATAAGTATAGAAATTCTTTTCATGCATGTTTTCAAAAATCCACTAAGTATAATGAAAATAGTAGGATTTTTGTATGATAGTGTAACTTGCCTTTTCGTTAGGGAATGATAGTCACTTCTTGATCTTGCTAGTCTCACACTTTGCTAATTTTCACTACAATCAAACAAGCATAGTATCAAGTAGCATTCCAAACCATAATTTCAAACAATATTTCACATACACAAAGCAATGGATCCTAAGTTTTGTAAAAAGAGGGTTCTATTGCAAGGTTAGTCTCTACTAGGTTTATAAACTTTGTAAGGTTCACATTGGTCATTTACCAAAATGGCAAAGTCATTAGTTAGAGGGTTTTGCTCAAAAATCTATTTTAAAATCCATTCAACATTTTATGTGGTGAAATTTTATTCTTTTTCAAGCAAAACTTTATGTTTTTCACCAAGTGAGTTGCCCTTGGCAAGGCTTGGTGTTTTGGGTCAGTAAGCTTGATCCATAACATTTTCCTAAAGTTTTGCTTTGCAAAAACATTTCCATAATAAAATTAATGAGTTTATTTGGCTAGAAAATGGTTAAGTTGAATAATTCAACTTAAATTTCACAAAAATCATTTTTAACTCTATGGTTGGTTTATAGGGTCAGTAGGGTCACACAAATCCATTTTGCTAAAGATTTAATCCTAAAATCAATTTTAAACAATTTTTATACTCTAAACAAGTACACAAATGTTTCTGTAAAATCAAACAAGCTAACAGATACTATTTTCAAAATTAAGGCCATGGTTGTTTAGGTCTTGTTCTCCTAATTTCATTGATATAAAATTTGTCAAATTTGGACGTGTGGATCAAAAGTTACAAGGGTTTGAAAATCCTATCTAAATCAGATTTCAAATCTGTTTTCAAATCGAACAGGTGACACGCGGCGTGTTCTTACTGGCCGATACCGGTTCGGCCGGATCGAGCGACGCTGGCCGTTAGATCTAATTATCACTGCACGGCTCAGATCCTTTGATACCCCTTCGCTCACTTTCTTTCATGGCCGCTGGATCAAGATCGGACGGTGCTCAGGAGGTTGACCAAAGGTTGGCGGCGCCGACGGCGACGACTGGCGGCGCACGCTCTGTCCGTGGTGGTCTGGCCGTTCTAGGAAGCGAGAGAAGAGGAGAAGAGGCTCACCGTGATCGCAGGGTCGTGGTGATGCTCGACGTGCTGTTGGCTTGACAAGGGGCGCTCGGGGTCGGGCAGAATTCCTCGCCGGAGTTGATTCTGGCGACGGATGTGCTCGGTCGAGGTCGAAGACGGCTCTGTGGTTCGTGAGAAGGCAAACGGAGGGTTGGGTTAGCTGCGTAGGATCATGGCAAAGATGTGTGCGTGATCCAGAGGGTACGGGGCGGTCGGAATTAACCTGTGGGCGTCATCGGAGTTGAAGCGGACGACGGTGGCGGTAGGAGTCGTCGCTGCAGATCGCCCTAAGGAAAAACAGGAGCATATTTAGATGCGCAAGGGCAAGGCGATGCTGGGTGTGTGAATGAGAAGCAAAGGGGCGGCCGGATTTTACCTGGGAAGCTCGTCGGAGAAGAAGACAGACGCGGCGACGCTCAGAGCTAGTCCAAGCCAGGGTTCTGGGGCATCCGTGGTCGAGTGAAGGATACGGGGAGGAGCGTCAGGGAGTGGGGAATGTGTGTGCTTGGTCGATGAGGCAAGGGGAGGTCTGGTTTCGTCGGAATCGTCACCGGAACATCGTCGGAGCAGAAGCGTTCCAGGTCGAAATTTGCTCGGCCTGGGGGCAGAGAGAGGGAGTGGTCTGGGGAAAATGGAGGAGAAGTCGCTGGCGTTTTAAGTAGGCGTCGTCGCAGGGGGAGTAAATGCTGTGGTTAACGCGAATTCAAGCCGCAGCTTCAATGGCAGAAACGGCCGCGCGGTGAGGGGAGAAGGAGTCGCGGGGAGAACGATGAACAGGGCAGAGTGGGGTCCAGCGTCAGTGAGAAAAGAAGAGGGGGAAGAGGGGCCACCGGTCGGTCTCTGTCTGAGTAGGTTTCTGAGTAAGAAAAGAAACGCTTCGGGGGAGGGGAGAAGTCTGGGCTGGATTGGCTTAGTGGGCTGGGCCTTTGCACTATTTTTTTTAATTCTGTGTTCTTTTCTTTTTCTTTTACTATTTACTGATTTGAATTTCAAACAACAATTCAATCAATCCAAATAAATTCATACAAACACCACATTTAAATTCTTTGAACTTGGTTCTGTTTATCAACATAAACCAACATTCCAAAATAAATAATATTTTTATTCCTTTTTAGGATCTATTTAATATAAAATAGACCATAGTTATTTAATCAAATATGGTATGATTTATTAATAAATCTCCATTTAAAGTCCAAAATATTTCTCCAAATCAATCAGTGTGTATTAATTGGAAATAAAGAATACTTAAAATACTTGTTTAAATAAAATAACATTTTATTATAGGGTCCATTAATAATTAAATAAAATGGCCTTAGTTATTAAATCAAATAGAGTTTGATTTTATTAATAAAATCTTATTCTGAACCCTAAATATTTTCAAGACCAAATTAGTAGGTTTAATTTGGGAAATATATAATATTTGGAAATTTGTTTTAAAACAAAATAACCTTTTATTTTTAGTATCCATTATTAATTATTATAATAGACTTTCATTATTAAATTCAATAGGATTTGTTTTATTGAGATATTTATTTTGAAATCCAAAACAAAGCCAAAACATTTTAGTAGGTTTTATTGGAGAATATAAAATACTTGGAAAACCTATTTTAAACAATTTAATAAGTCTTGATGTTTTAATTAAAATAGTAAAACCTTTCATAATAAATTTTGATATTAATTCCTTATTATTTTATTTTAAATAAACCTTTGTTATTTTTATTTAAAACTAAATGTTTTAATTCCCAAAGTTTGGTCAAGGTTTAAATTGGCCTTTATTAAATAATCTTTATTTATAAAACTTCTATTTCATTTGAAAACAAATCTTTTCATTTAACTGTTTCTAAATAGTATTTCCAAATGTTTTTATTTTCCTTTTATTAAATGTTTATATTTTTAAATATCTTTAGGTTTATTTTAATTCAAATGGGTTTGAAGTTCCAATTGAATTCAAAAAGTTTCTTCTGGCTCTAAAAATCAAACAAAGTATTATTTTATTAATTTATTTTCACATTTCAAGATTTGGAAAATCTTGGGATGTGACATTTTTCTACTCCCAAAACACCTTCTTTGAAACTCTGCACTCTCAAAGGCTCTGTTGTTTCTAGCATAGGGGAAGTGGGGAAGAAAAGGAAACTGTCTGAAAATATAACTCCTATCTCAACTAGTCTGGTCAGAAGAAGTTCAAGGGCAACAAGGTATAGGGGTTTCAAGCCTATTGTTACAGGAGATGTGAAAAAAACCAAATCAAAAGTTAAGCTTAGAACTGTACTTGGGGTGAAGATTACTGAAGAAGAAGAAGAGGTGCAACAGATGATCACTCCCTTTCAGGTGCAAGGAGTTGACCCTACACTTCTTCCAACAACCATCTCCATGATTCAAGCTATTGGTGCTGGTTTATGTGGTGTCCCACTTCAGGAGTTAACTCCTAAAAAGCTCTGGGCCCCTCTCCAGGAGGAAGAAAGCACTGACAGTGTTTAACTGTCATCTATTATTATCTCTTGTAATTTTTATGTTTCTCAAACAATGGGTTATTTTGTGTTGGAACATAAGGGGCTTAAATGCTAAGGACAAACAATTAGCACTTATGAAAGCTATAAATGAGAGTGGATGTTTTGTGTTATGCCTGCAAGAAACAAAGAAGGAATCTGTTGATGTGGCTTTCATTAAATCATGTTGTCCCAAAAGATTTGATGATTATGTCTATGTTCCTTCAAATGGTGCTTCTGGTGATTTACTCATTATTTGGAATAGTTCTTTATTCTCTGGAATGGTTATGCACTGTGAACAATTTGCTATTTTTGTTCATTTTACCTCAACACAGTCTACTCAAACCTGGACATTAATTAATGTGTATGGACCATGTGCTGGAGAAAGGAGAGAGCAATTTGTGAGATGGCTATTTCAACTAGATATCCCTGATGATGAAGACTGGATAATTATGGGGGATTTTAATTTTATTAGATCTCCTAATAACAGAAACAAACCTGGAGGAAATGTCAATGACATGTTAATTTTTAATGATTTCATAAGGGAGCAAAATCTGACTGAACTGGCTATTAAGGGAAGGCAATACACTTGGAGCAATATGCAGGATGATCCTCTCCTCGAGCAACTAGATTGGTTTTTCACCTCTATCCATTGGACCGCAAGTTACCCAAATACAGTGGTTACTTCACAAGGGAAGCCAACATCAGACCACTCCCCATGTATTATCATAGTTCAAACAAAGATTCCTGGAAGTAAAACTTTTAGATTTGAAAATTACTGGGTTGCGCATCCTGGCTTCCTAGAAACAGTATCCAAAAGTTGGGAGAAGCCAACCTTTAAAAGAATTGTGCAGCCAACATTAATGCTAAGTTCAAAAGACTAAGGTATGATTTGAAATTTTGGAGTAAATCCATCTCCAAACTTGCAATTTGTATTGATAATACAAATTAAGCTTTAGCTGATTTGGATAATCTTGAAGACAGAAGAGGTCTTTTTTGTCATGAAAAGAATTTCAGGAAAATCTTAAAGGTGCACTTGGCCAGATTGTTAGAATATCAGAATATATATTGGAAAAAGAGGTGTACAGTAAGATGGACAAAATTTGGGGATGAGAACACAATTTTTTTCATAACTATGCCACTGAAAGGTATAGAAGGAACAATATAGCCTCAATCAGACTCTCTGATGGGTCACTGGGGACAGAACATGTTGACAAGGAGGAGATCTTCTATCAAACATATAAAGAAAGGCTGGGCTCTACAACTCAGCCAGCTATGGTTTTGGATTTAGAAAATCTTATTACCCCTACACCTGGACTTGATATACTATCTGCTCCTTTTACTAAAGAAGAAATTGATAAAATGGTTCAGGAAATGCCAACTGATAAAGCACCTGGCCCTGATGGTTTCAATGGCCAATTTCTCAAGAGTTGCTAGCATATTATTAAAGGGGATATTTATGAATTATGTTTCTAGTTCCATGAAGGAAATCTAAACTTGGAAAGCATTAACATGGGCCACATTTCTCTAATTCCAAAGGTTGGCTCCCCTGAAACTGTTAATGATTATAGGCCCATCACTCTTCTAAACTGTATACTAAAAATTATTACCAAAATATTGGCAAATAGATTACAAAAGGTAGTCCTTCAGATTGTGCACAAAAATAAATATGGGTTTCTTAAAGGGAGAAACATACAAGACTGCTTGGCTTGGGCTTTTGAATTTATTTACCAATGTGAGACTTCAAAAAAGGAAATCATGTTATTAAGGTTGGACTTTGCCAAAGCCTTTGACACTATTGATCACTCTGCTATGATCAAGATTATGAGACAAATAGGATTTGATGAAAAATGGTTGAAATGGATTGAAATTATTTTTGGGACAGGTAAATCAGCCATCTTATTGAATGGGGTCCCCGGCAGACAATTTCACTGTATGAGAGGTGTCAGACAGGGAGATCCTCTTTCTCCTCTGATTTTTGTTCTTGTTGCTGACCTCTTACAGTCTGCCATCAATAAAGCCTTCAGGGAAAATATTTTGCATGCTCCATTCTCTCCTGACTTTGGACAAGATTTCCAATTGTACAATATGCTGATGATACATTAATTATCATGCCTGCCTGCATAGATCAAGTTCATGTCATGAAGGAGATTCTTCAGAAATATGCCACTTCTACTGGACTGACAATCAATTTTCAAAAGTCCAACATGATACCTATTAATCTGTCAGAGAACAAGACTAAGGAAATTGCAGATATAATTGGTTGTACTGTGGCCTCTATGCCATTTACATATCTAGGCCTTCCATTGGGAACTACCAAACCTACTGCATATGATTTAATGCCTCTGATGGATAGGATTGAAAGGAAAGTTTTAGCTTCTTTTCTAATGATGTCATATAGTGGCAGGGTTTCAGTTATAAATTCTCTATTGGCTTCCATTGCAACTTTTGCAATGTGTTCAATTAAATTGCCAGAGAAAATCATAAATCATGTGGAGAAAATTCAAAGACACTGTCTATGGAACAAAAAAACAGAGGATGGACAGAAATGTTATTCACTGGCAGCATGGGACAAAATTTGTAGACCAAAGAAGAAAGGAGGACTGGGAATTCTTAATCTTAGAGTACAGAATGATGGGCTCTTATTAAAATATTTGCATAAATTCTATAATAAAGTTGACACTCCATGGGTCACTTTGATTTGGAATACTTACTATACTGATAAGATTCCACATGCTCTATCTCCTAGAGGATCCTTCTGGTGGAAGGATGTTTTTAAACTGTCCCACATTTTTAGAGGTATTGCTTTGAGCTCAATTGGAAATGGCACTTCAACTTTATTTTGGAAGGACAATTGGCAACATGGGGTGTTTGAAGATAGCCACCCTAGGATTTTCTCCTATCTCAAAAAAGAAGACATGTCTGTTCAAGAATTCCTTTCATCAGAATCATTACACAATACCTTCTTCCTGCCTCTCTCTCTTGAAGTCCTGGAGGAATTAAAAGACATTCAGAATATCTGCAGGGAAGTAACAATGACCCAAGACAATTCAGACAAATGGTCATACGTTTGGGGTAATGACAAATTCTCCTCAAGTTTATACTATCAATTCTATTTCAAGGACTTGGAGCAACACATCGCCTTTAAATGGTTATGGAAAGACAGATGCACCCCAAAAGTCATTTTTTTTGGATGGCTAGTCCTATCAGACAGACTTAACACCAGAAATATGCTAAGGAGAAATTTCTCTCTAAGTTCAGGTTATGATTGTACAATGTGTGCCAATCCTCGAGAAGAAACTATAGAACATATGATTTTTGAATGCCCCTTTAGCAAATCTTGTTGGGTCCTTCTCCATATAATTTGGCCCTCAGGAGCTACAAGAACTACAAGACTACAGATAATTGAACTAGGGAAGGCCTCCTGGAACCAAAAGCTGTACATGGAAATTGTTTTGCTAGGAGCCTGGAACATCTGGAAAGAAAGGAATAATTTACTATTTAATGGTATTCAACCAACTATAGATTCCTGGAGGACTAGACTAGTCTTAGACTTGAATATTTTAGTCCATAGGACTAAGGAGGATCTTCATCCTCACATCCAAAACATTATCTCCTCTCTGTAATTTTCTTTTACCTTTATTCTGCTGGGCATTGCCCATTGTAAAAAATGTTAAAAAGACTTCTGTGATTTCTATTTAATGGCAAAGCAGTAGGAGCCTTTCCTACTGTTAGAGGTTAAAAAAAAGGAGAGAGGAAACATCTCGAGCTTAATAATATCTCCATCTACATCCTTATACTTTTGCATCTCAGAAAGTTCAACAAAGCTATTGAGGTGGGCAACAACATCATCAGAACTAGCACCAGAAAATTGCTCTCTCATCACAAGATTCAACAAAGCAGGCTTAATTTCATAGAAGGTAGCATCAGGAGTAGGTGGAGCAATAGGAGTGCTAAGTAAATCATTGTTGTTTGTGCTAGTGAAGTCACACATCTTGGTGTTCTCAGCAGAGTTTATTTTGGCAAAGGTGGGGCAAGCCAAAAACAGCAGCAACAGCTAGAGCAGGAACTAATTTTTGTGTGTTTTTGATAAGAAAAGGCAAACCAAACTAAACTATTTTTTTTGGAGTTTTTGATAAAATAGGGAAATAAAACCAAGCAAAAGAAACCAAGCAAACTAAAGACAAAGTAAAGAGAAATGATGAGGTGGACTCCCCTTGTGAAGACGTCCTTAGCCTCCCCGACAACGACACTAGAAAATCTTGATGCGTGTTGAACACTTCGTCGGGAAACCCCAAGAGCAAGGTATGATGCAACACATCAGCAAGTTTTCTCTCAGTGAGAAACCGAGGTTATCGAACCAGTAGGAGGAAGGAAATGTCTCAAAGGTGTTGCAAGCAACGTGGAAACCTGCACAACACAAACTCAAGACTTTGTCCCAACTAACAGTGAGGTTGTCAATCTCACCGGTTGCTATAACAAAGGATTAACTATAGGCTGTGGAAGGTAATGATGGTTTGCATCAAGTAAACAGTAACAGTGGAAGATGTATCAATGGTAAAGATTGGTCCGGGGTCCATAGTTTACTAGAGGTGTTCTCCTTAGATTAACAAACATGGCATGTTGGGTAAACAAATTACAACAGGGCAATTGACAGGACCGAGCAAGGCATAACAATGCAATAATAGACATAAAGATCCAATGAGATTCGATTGGGCAATACAACAATATACATAGACCACCATCCAACTGCATCTATGACTAGAAGTCCACCTTCAGGTTATCATCCGAACCCCCTCCAGTATTAAGTTGCAAGCAACAGACAACTGCTTTAAGCAAAGTGTGTAAGCTAAACAATCCACTTGTTCCATGAACAAGAGACAGTTGTTTTCTCCCTAGTGGCAAAAACACATCTACAACCCGTAGAGATTTCTGTCACTTCCCTTGATTAAGTAGAGGCACGAACCCACTATCGAGCATAAATACCCCCTCTTGGAGTCACTAGCAACTACTTGGCCAAGATAGATACTAACAACGGAGAGCATGCAAGATCACAAACAACACAGATATGATAGAATAAAACCACAAGGAGGAGATACAACCATCTAGCTACTACATGGACCCGTAGTCCAAGGTGGAACTACTCACCCTTCATACCGGAGGCTGGCATGATGAAGAAGAAGGCCTCCGGGATGATCTCCCCTCCGGCAGGGTGCCAGGAAGAGCTTCAGATCCCCCGACCTAGGGACGATGGTGGCGACGGCTACAGACGGTTTCATGGAATATTGATCGGGTGCTTAGGGTTTAGGCATCGGGGGCTTATTATAGGCGAAGAGACGAGGCTGGGAGGCGGCCAGGGGGCCTACACCCTGCCCAGGCGCGGGCCCACCCTAGGCCGCGCCTGGGGGAGGGGGGTGGCCACCCTGTGGCGCCCCTCCGTCTCTCCTCTGGACTCCGTGTTCTCCTCGGTGAAATATTGACTTTGGCTTTTGTCCCGTCCAATTCTGAGAATATTTTCTTACTAGCTTTTCTAGAACCAAAAACATCAGAAAACATGCAACTGACACTGAGGCAACTTGTTAATAGGTTAGTACCAGAAAACATATAAAACACACTTCAAAGTGTAGACAAATCAAAGCAAAGTAGATACTAAACAAGCATGGAACATCAAAAATTATAGATACGTTTCCGACGTATCACCTACCTTTTAGGGTGAAAATCCAAGGTCAGGCCTTAGCTAGTTGTGCCCAGCAATGATCTTGTTGAAGGCATTGTTTTGAGAGTGAAGATTTATCTTCAGGGTGAAAACTTAGATCTTTGATCGGGAGACGATGACGCTTGTGCACTGTTTCCTTCTTGGATGCATCGCTTTTGAAGAGCCTAGATCTCAGGTGTTGTATTGGAGGTGGTTGTACTGTTGCTGATAGGATCGGAACACTGTAGCGGGTCTTTTATTTCTTCTTTTTTCCCCTTTTGTTGGTTGTGTGCATCCGTAATGCTAATAGGATATTATGTTGTTGCAGAGGTCGGGTGTAATTCGTATCTCTTGATATTAATATATGCTCATTTAAAAAAATGATAGTAGCCAGTAAAATAGAAGCTGCTATTTTATAAATTGCCTGTAGACGGATGTGTTGTCTAACTTTCTTGCAAAATTGCAATATACAAACTAATGTTGAGATATAGAGCAATTTACCAAGCGAATTATCCATAATAAACGCTAAATAAAACATGACTAGAATAATAGGCAATATACTAATCATGTTAAATAGCGAATACATATTAAGGCATATAGTCAAACAAACTGCAAGGCATAAAACTTTGGATAGGATCAGAACAAGATTGAGACAGAAGATGTACACGGCAGTAGCAGAAGTGGAACCGCTGGCGTTGGAACCATCGTTGGCTATGTCGTCGAGGAAGAGGGTGCTGATGTCGGGGAAGAAGTCCTCGTCGGGGAAGGCATCGCTATCTGTTAGGGAGTCCGTGACGAAGCCAGTAGTCGCGCTGATAGCGCTCCCCAAAAACCTTATCGCCCTTCTCCCGTACAGGACTCGAAGCAGCGGGGTCTCGGAGGCCTACTGTCCCGGCTCGCGGTGCACGCCGCAAGACGGGATGGGGAAGATGGAGGTAGCGCAGTGCTCTGGAAGTGGAGGCGCAAGGGATGTGTAGCAGTCTAACTGAGAGGAGGCGCGACCTCTCTCTCTTATAGGCACAGAGGGGAAGTCAGATAGTGCAGAAGATGAAACGAATGGACGGAAGATGAAGCGAACAGGCGGCAGCCCAACGGACAGCCTCCACTCAATTCGTATTCATTTAATTCATTTAACTCGTATTAAAAGTCCATTGAAGTCCATTCAAAGCAAACGTTTCACCTTCTGTACATCTGTTCATATACCATTCATGCGTGGCAAAATAAAGCTCGGCTCGGCGAGATTCCCGCAACCCGCAGCGCGCGCGCGTCGTGACGAGGCGAGCGAGGAGGAGGAGGAGCGCGCGTGTGGAACTCTCTCCTTCTCCTTCTCATCCTTTTACCAAGTGGTAGGAGAGCTCACCTTATAAGCTGGTCCAACTTCCACTCAACTAGCAATGTGGGACTAAACATTTGTCCCAGCTCTTGTCTTGCATGAATGGGCCACATGGGCCTCTAGGATTTTCAGGAATTATTGAAATAGAAAATGGGCTAGACTATTTGGGCCAAAATTCCAACAATCCCCCACCAGATCCCAGAGGCACATGTAATTTGCCATTGGTTCCAAAACACTGTTTATATACCGGTACTATAGTGGAGACTGTTAAGTTGAACTTCCACCTAGAATTCTATGCTACACTAGGTTGCGACTTGTACAGTGGACTATGCCTTGAACTGCAAGTTTGCTGCAATCTAGCTTCACACGAAGTCTTGACCGATACTGGGCTACCGTGGGACTTCCCCGCGGGTGGAGCTTATACGTCATACTCCATGACCTTTCATGAGTTTATTAGAGAGCACCCTACTCTCATAGACTGCGACGTTTTAACAGTCAGACTCATATAGGTGTGTTCTTCAAAAGATGTTCTGCAGGACAACATCTTTGCTTAGGATAAGCCACTTAGAACACATTAAGATAATAAATCAACCTGCCATGCAGAATAGGAAAGTATTGCATCTTTATGGAGTGGTGTTTATTAAAGTAGGGATACTTTCCTCTCAGCTAACCAACAACTTGTTTCCCAATTCTAATTCACGGGATCTCCGATCACATAGAGTGGTTTACCACTGTGGAAAGCTCAAATTGTGGGTCTCATACCCATCTCCTTCGATGCATTTTCTATCACGTTGCGTGATAGACCATTTGTGAAGGGATCTGCCAAGTTTTTAGATGTTTGGATATAATCCAATGCAATAACTCCGGAGTTTCTCATTTTCCTGACAGATTTCAGTCTCCTCTTCACATGTCTTGAGGACTTCATATTATCCTTAGAACTGTTCACCTTAATAATCACAGTTTGATTATCACAGTTCATTGGAATTGCGGGTATAGGTTTTTCAACCACAGGTAAGTCCATCAAGAGTTCACGAAGCCACTCTGCTTCAACAGTGGCCGTGTCTAGTGCTGTGAGTTCTGCTTCCATAGTTGACCTCGTTAAGATGGTCTGCTTGCAAGACTTCCAAGAAACAGCGCCACCACCAAGTGTGAAAACATATCCACTCATGGCCTTTATCTCATCAGCATCAGATATCCAATTTGAATCACTATAACCCTCTAGTACCCTCGGATACCCGGTATAGTGTATGCCATAGCTCGCAGTGCCTTTTAGATATCGCATAAATCTTTCAAGAGCATGCCAGTGATCATCTCCTGGATTTGAGACAAATCGACTGAGTTTGCTTACAGCAAAGGCGATGTCAGGTCTCGTGGCACTAGATAAATACATAAGCGAGCCAATGATTTGAGAGTATCTTAGTTGGTCTCTAGCATTTCCTCGATTCTTTCGAAGCAACACACTAGGATCATACGGTGTAGAAGAACAATTGACGTCGCTATACCCGAAACGACTCAAGATCTTTTCCACATAGTGGGACTGAAGCAGTGTAATCCCACCATCATCATCTCTCAATAGCTTGATGTTCAGGATGACATCAGCTACTCCCAGATCCTTCATCTCAAAGGAACGAGATAAGAAATCTTTCACCTCCTTAATTGCATTAAGGTTGGTTCCGAAAATCAGTATGTCATCAACATACAAACAAAGGATGACTCCCTCACCCCCACCATGGCGATAGTATACACACTTGTCAGCTTCGTTTACAACAAAGCCTACAGCGGTTAAGGTTTTATCAAATTTTTCGTGCCACTGCTTAGGTGCTTGTTTAAGACCATACAAAGACTTCAGTAGCTTGCACACTTTTCTTTCTTGACCATTTACTACAAAACCATCTGGTTGATCCATATAAATTTCCTCATCCAACTCTCCATTTAGGAAAGCCGTCTTAATGTCCATTTGATGAACGAGAAGACCGTGTGAGGTAGCCAGAGAAAGTAGTACTCGAATGGTGGTCAACCTTGCTACAGGTGAGTAAGTGTCAAAGAAGTCTTCACCTTCCTTTTGGGTATAACCCTTGGCCACTAGCCTTGCCTTGTACTTCTCAATAGTACCATCAGGCCTTAGTTTCTTCTTGAACACCCATTTACATCCTACAGGTTTGCACCCATAAGGACGATCAGTGATCTCCCATGTTTCATTAGCTAAGATGGAATTCATCTCACTATGAACAGCTTCCTTCCAGTAGTCAGCATCAGGAGATGCATAAGCTTCTGAAATGGAAGTGGGAGTGTCATCCACAAGGTACACAATGAAATCATCACCAAAAGACTTTGCAGTCCTTTGTCTCTTGCTCCTTTTAGGAATTTCATTATCATCCTCCTTAGGACTTTCAGAGTGTTCAATCGGAATGATAGGTTCAGAGAATATAGCAAATTCCTGATCAGATGAACTAGGTATCTCCGGATTTGATGAATTAGGTTTATCCTTCATTGGAAAGATATCCTCAAAGAAAGTCGCATCAGTCGACTCCATGATTGTACCGACATGAATGTTAGGTACTTCAGATTTTACTATCAAGAATCTATAACCAATGCTATGAAAAGCATATCCCAGAAAAACACAATCAATGGTTTTTGGTCCAAGCTTGCGCTTCTTGGGGATTGGTACATTAACCTTTGCCAAACAACCCCAAGTACGTAAGTAAGAGAGTTTTAGTATTTTCTTCTCCCATTCTTCGAATGGAGTAATTTCTTTGTTCTTTGTGGGAACTCGGTTTAGGACATGACACGCGGTCAATAGTGCCTCCCCCCACCATTCCTTAGGAAGACCCGATGTGTCTAACATGGCGTTAACCAAATCTGTTAGAGTACGGTTCTTTCTTTCGGCTATTCCATTTGACTGGGGTGAGTAGGGAGGCGTCCTCTCATGAATTATGCCATGTTCCGCACAAAAGAAATCAAACTCGTTGGAAAAATACTCTCCACCACGATCAGACCTAAGCCTCTTAATCTTTCGATCAAGTTGATTTTCTGTCTCAGCTTTATAGATTTTGAAGAAACTCAAAACCTCATCTTTTGATTTCAGAAGATACACATGACAATATCTCGTAGAGTCATCGATCAAAGTCATGAAATATTTCTTTCCACCTTTTGTCAACACACCATTCATCTCACAAAGATCAGAATGTATGAGCTCTAGTGGTGTTAAATTTCTCACTTCTGCAGTCGTATGTGACTTGCGAGGTTGTTTAGCTTGCACGCAGACTTGGCACTTAGATCCCTTAACAGTTGAGAAATCAGGGATTAAATTCATTTTGGCTAGCCGCGTCATACAACCAAAATTAATATGACAAAGACGAGAGTGCCAGACATTTGATTCAAAATTTGTGTAAATATGATTAACAACTTTATTACAAATGTCTGACAGAGATAAGCGGAACAAGCCTCCGCATTCATAGCCTTTACCAATAAAAGTTCCATACTTCGAAATTACAAATTTATTGGACTCAAATACAATCTTGTAGCCATCTCAACACAAAAGAGATCCGCTAACAAGATTTTTATTAATTGAGGGAACATGATGCACGTTCTTCAGGCGCACAGTCTTTCCCGAAGTGAACTTCAGATCGACCGTACCAACACTATGAACAGAAGCATGCGAGCCGTTCCCCATCAGCACGGTTTGAGTCCCTCTGACCTGATATGAAGACAACATGGAAATATCAGAACAGACATGTACATTAGCGCCCGTGTCAATCCACCAATCAGGAGAATGACATAATGAAAGAACAGTAGGTAATATACCATACCCAACATCTTTCATCTCAACGTCGCCCATGACAACATTAGCAGTCTTGCTGCTCTTCCCATGCTGGCGCTTATCAAAGAGGTTGGGACAAGCAGGAGCCCAATGATTAGGATCACCGCACACATGACAAGCACCTTTTCCTCTTATCAGTCTTCTTCTTGAAGCTGGTGGACTGTGAGGCCTTGTTCTTTCCATCAAACTTTCCTTTGTCATCAAACTTGCCTTTGTTCTTGAACTTGTGAGGCTGGAAGTTCCTTTACTGTACCAGGTTGGCATTAGAACCTCCCTCGGTACCTCGAGCACGTGTGTCTTTTGCTCTCGCCTTTTCTTCCACATCAAGAGTCCCAATGAGATCCGTCACGGAGAACTCTTGTCTCTTGTGCTTCAGAGAAGTAGAAAAATTCCTCCATGATCGGGGAAGTTTGGCAATGATGCCTCCGGCAACAAACTTGTCCGGTAACACACAAGTGAAGTGCTCAAGCTCCCTGGCAAGTGACTGTATCTCGTGAGCCTGCTCCACAATGGAGCGGTCATCAATCATCTTATAGTCATAGAATTGTTCCATGACATACAGTTCACTGCCAGCATCAGAGACTCCAAATTTTCTCTCGAGCGCATCCCACATATCTTTGCCATTGCTAAATGACAGATACGAATCGACAATATTGTCGCCAAGGATGCTGATCAAGGCAGCCTTGAAAGTGGTATCAAGTTTTTTGGAACGCCTCTTCCTGAGCGGGATTAAGTTCCCCCTCAGGTGCGCCATAGATGGCGTTATAGCAGCTCATGGTCTGAAACCAGAGCACTGCTCTCGCACGCCATCGTTTGTAATTCACACCTTCAAACACAGGTGGCTTCATAGAAGCAACAAAGCCACTTGGGGCAAATTGCCTGAAATAAGGTTTTTGGATTGTTGAGATATAGAGCAATTTACCAAGCGAATTATCCTTAATAAACGCTAAATAAAACATGACTAGAATAATAGGCAATATACTAATCATGTTAAATAGCGAATACATATTAAGGCATATAGTCAAACAAACTGCAAGGCATAAAACTTTGGATAGGATCAGAACAAGATTGAGACAGAAGATGTACACGGCAGTAGCAGAAGTGGAACCGCTGGCGTTGGAACCATCGTTGGCCATGTCGTCGAGGAAGAGGGTGCTGATGTCGGGGAAGAAGTCCTCGTCGGGGAAGACGTCGCTATCTATGAGGGAGTCTGTGACGAAGCCAGTAGTCGCGCTGATAGCGCTCCCCAAAAACCTTATCGCCCTTCTCCCGTACAGGACTCGAAGAAGCGGGGTCTCGGAGGCCTACTATCCCGGCTCGCGGTGCACGCCGCAAGACGGGATGGGGAAGATGGAGGTAGCGCAGTGCTCTGGAAGTGGAGGCGCAAGGGATGTGTAGCAGTCTAATTGAGAGGAGGCGCGACCTCTCTCTCTTATAGGCGCAGAGGGGAAGGCAGATAGTGCAGAAGATGAAACGGACAGCCTCCACTCAATTCGTATTCATTTAATTCATTTAACTCGTATTAAAAGTCCATTGAAGTCCATTCAAAGCAAACGTTTCATCTTCTGTACATCTGTTCATATACCATTCATGCGTGGCAAAATAAAGCTCGCCTCGGCGAGATTCCCGCAACCCGCAACCCGCGGCGCGCGCGCGTCGTGACGTGACGTGACGAGGCGAGCGAGGAGGAGGAGGAGCGTGCGTGTGGAACTCTCTCCTTCTCCTTCTCATCCTTTTACCAAGTGGTAGGAGAGCTCACCTTATAAGCTGGTCCAACTTCCACTCAACTAGCAATGTGGGACTAAACATTTGTCCCAACTCTTGTCTTGCATGAATGGGCCACATGGGCCTCTAGGATTTTCAGGAATTATTGAAATAAAAATGGGCTAGACTATTTGGGCCAAATTTCCAACAACTAAGTCTTGCCTTATGAACCGTATATATTTAGAGAGTTTCGATAAATTAGTTGTTAATTGTATCTACTTTGCTAATCCTAATCGTTACAGAATTTGTTAAGTCTTGGATGTGATGTTAACAATTTAAGATTCATGCAGAAATGTACATTATTTTGGGTACTTAACCTCCATTTTTTTAATCTTTGGTAGTACTTAACCAAAGATACAATATTTTTACAGTATGTGGACAAGTACTACTATATGAATGTGAACCATTTTTTAAACATGTATTGACATATTTATGAATTTGTTCTATTATTTAACGAATTATCGAACAAAATTAAGAATTAGGCCGTTCCTAATTGTGTTTATGAGAGTTTTCATGTATGGCTACCTTTTTTGCTAAGAAAATTGCACCACACCTATAAGAGCATCTCCACCCGCCTTCCCATGACGGGCGTTTTTTTCATCCGGACGGTGATTTTTCATCCAGTCGCGTTCCCAGGACGCCGGTTTCGTCTGGAATTGGCCTCAACTTTCGTCCGGAGTTCTCAGGCCGATCCAGGGGCGCTGGGAACGCCCTAGAAACGCCGGACAAAGCAAAAACTCTGGTGGGCCAACCCTGTTGGCGACTATAGTCTGAGATCCCGTTCTTTTATTCTTCCCCTCCCACCTTTCCTCTCATTTCTCCCCCAACTCCCGCCAGTTCGCCGAGCTACCGCCCAAGGGTTTCGTCAAACCCTGATCCACCATCGGCGAAATAGAGGAGAAAAGACGAGGAAACCGAGAGCGCCGATGAAAATGCCGGAAGGCTTGACTAACGCCGAGTGGCTTGCCCTTGTCCAGAAGAGGAAGGTCGAGTCAGACGGCCACGGGAAGAGGAAGGACAGGGCAAAAGCGGCGAAGGCGCTCGCCGAGGCCCAGGGTATCGCCGAGGAGTAGGCGATGAGGGCAAAGCAGGCGGCGGTGTCGCGTGCGGCAATGTCGCGCCCGAGGCCGGTCGTCCCCCTGTAGTATGACGCCCACTAGGGAGCCAGCCAAGCGTCGGCTCACCGACCGGGTTATCGCCAATCTCGCCGGTCGGCTTCTAGTAGAGCCAGGTGAACCCATGACAGAGGTACTCCTCCTCTCCCAAGTTCAACGGCGGGTTCAACCCCAACTTGCTCTTCCACTACCCCGCGCCTCTCCCTCCTCTGGCCTTCAATGTCGACATCAACGTCCCCTACACCACCTCTCTGGCGTACGCAGGACCTTCGTCGTCCATGCGTCGCGACCCCTTCCTTTTGGTGGCATCTCCTCGCCCGCAACCTTCGGCGAGTCAGACGCACACAACGTGTTCGGAGGAATGCCGGCCGAAGCGTACATGCAGGACATGATCGCCTCAGGTTCGCCGGCGACCGGCAACACCTCCTTCATCACTCAATAACAGTCCCGGGTCGACGCTAAACATGGCATCGAGTCTCAGGATTTCGCTGAAGGACAGGCCAAATAGACGCATACCGAGGACGTGGAGGACACCGTTGGAGATTCCTTGTCTCCGGCGAAAGTCAAAGGCAAAGGCAAGAGGAAGCCAGGCACGTCGGCACCAGAGCCCCGGATCAAGTGGACTATGCTTGAGGACCTTTTCCTCGTCGGTGGCTGGAAAGCGGTGAGCATGGATCCCATCACCGGCGCCAACCAAAACTCAGATAATTACTGTAAGCACGTGAAGCTAGCGTTTCGATGAGCACAGTCTTTGTGATCCGAAGTATAGAAAGTTTCACATGGAGCGAGGGGAGAAAGCCATGATCAACCATTGGGGCCTCATCCAGCAGGCGTGCAACAAGTGGCACAGATGTCTCGAGGAGGTCGACGCCACACCCGTCAGCGGTGAAAGTATGGATAACATGGTACTTCACCGCACACCCATCAACCATTGGTGACTCATTCATGCTTGTCCTGACACACTTTGTATTGCCTTTGCAGCTCCTCTGTGCACTCGGCCTCTATCGGGACGACACCAAGACGGATTTCAAGTTTCACCATGTGTTTTCCGTGATAGAGAAATGCGATAAATGGCTGGACACTCGCGTGAGCCTCTCCAAGGATGGTGTATACAACCCCGAGGCTCCTCCCCTACTGCCAGCGAAGGAAGGCTGGAGCTCAGCCAGAAGAAGGCGAATATGCTAAAAGCCGCAGGACCTCCCGCCGAGCGTCTCCATGCTTCAATCTAGAAGTGCATCGCCGATACAAAGGTCCATGCCGAGACGAGGGAGGAGAAGGCCGATGAGAGGTGGGCGCAGCTACTTCAGAACCAAGACCGCAAGATCAACCTCCTCAAAGCGAACTACGCCACCAAGAAGAGGAACACAGATCTCCAGTTCCTCATGGGCAGCGAAGACACCTCAGCGATGAGCACGCCGGTCAAGGCCTGGTACATGGCGCGCCGCAACGCCATTCTCCAGGAGGACGCCGCCGCCAACACGCCAAGCTCTGCGCCGACCGATTCCACCTCCTCCAACCAGTCGGTCGGCCACGCCGCCGATGCACCCATCCTCGTCACACCGGACACGGCGGAGGAGGCCATCCCCGTCGACGAATGAATGCCAAACCATTTTATCTAGTTCTGTAATAATTTACCGCTGAACTTTTTGGGCATACTTCTGTCGAACACCTTGGCCTGGAAATTTCGCGGACGAAGACGAAAAAAATATCTCGTCGTTTTTGCTTCGCCTGGAAACTCGGCCTAGGAACACGAGTGAGAAACTCGGCGTTTTTAGGCTAATAGTTATATTGGTCCGACGCTATTTAAGTCCGGATTTGGGCATGAAAATACACAACGAGTGGAGGTTCTACGCCTAAGGGCATCTCCAAACGGTCTGCGTGTGTCCGAAACTATTCGCGGGGACGCGCGGTGCGTGAGCGGCGCCCTAGCGGGGCGACCCATCCGGCGAAACGCGTCCGGCCCGACCCATCCATGCATCTAATCCAGGGCTCGGTTGCGTTGGCCCGGACACGCGCGAACCGCGCGGACGTCATGTCAGTTGGCGACACGGGCCCATATGTACGAGAGACATTAGTACTTAATGATAGTTTTTCATTAGATTAAGCCTGCGAGTTACAAAAAGGCCATTCAAACTAATTAGGGGGGTTGCTAGTGCTACTACTGCTGCCGCGGCTACTGCTGGAGGAGGACGGTGTGATGGCTACTACCAGAGGAGGACGGCGAGGCGGCTACTGCCGGAGGAGGACGGTGCGGAGGCTACTCGTCGCCGTTGCCACGGCCACTGTTGCCGCGGCTGCCGGCCCGTCGATCGCCGCCCTAGCTTTCCATATGGCCCGCTGTTGGACACGATCACAGATACGGTCGGGAGCCACCGCCTTGCCCTCCAGCTTCTGCCGGTCCTCCGCCGCCCGGTCCGCCAGGGCCTTGTCCATCTCGGCGGCCCAGTGGTCCCTCGCCTCCTGCTGGGCGAGCAACTCCGCCGGAGAAGGAGCCGGGGCCGGAGTCGGGATCGGAGCACCATTGGGGCCGCAACCTAGCGCCTTCGCTATCTGCACGGGGACGGCGAGCGGTGCCTCCAGCCGGTCCACCTCCTCCCCCTCCTTGTCGTCGTCCTCCGCCTTCTTCGTGTCGTCGGTGTCGACGAGACCCCACATGACCGCCGCCTCAGCGGCCAGAGCCACACGCTCCTCCTCCTCCTCCTCCGCTGAGTCGGCGACGTGCTCACGCCACGCCACTTCCGCGTTGCTGCGCACCTTGGTAGAGCTCGTGGATGGCGGACTTGGCGGCCTCCTTGGCCACCTCCTACAGAGTGGTCATGGCCGCCTCGTGCCGGATCTCCCGAAGAGCCGCTGTTGCGGCCTTCATGGCCACCGCCTTCACCGCCTCCTTGGTGGCGACGTGGTGCACGTCGATCGCCGCCCATTGGGTGGCCACCGGCGCCCCGCCTCCACCACCTGCTGCAGCGCACACTCGGCGATCTCGCCTTCCTTCTCGAAGGCCAGCACCTTTGCCTCGCCCATGCGCCGGGCCAACACTATGGCCTCGAGGTGGACCTTGTCGACCTCCACGTCCGGGTAGCGGGCGTGGCACATCTCCCGGATCTTGGACCATGTGGCGATCTTGCAGCGAGGCATGGCTGCTGGAGCTTTTTCGGCTGCTGGTTTTCTCTTGCTTTGGAGCTTGTCGTCTCCGCCGCGCTGGCGGCCGTCTTTTATAGGCCGCGGCGGAGGTGGGAAATGGACTGGGATGCGCGGGAAGTTTTCTCGCCGCAGAAAGCGAGGCGTGCGCGGAAAACGATGGCGAGAAACGCCGGCCACGCGGGAAGCCGCCGGCGCTGACATCCGACGTCGCGTCGCCATTAACGTCCCACCGGAAGGGTGTCAACCCGTGACAACGGGAGGGAGACGGACAAATGGGTCGGGCCGGACAGGTCTGAGCACGACGCCAAATTAACCGGTCTGTGACCCAGCGGACAAACGGACCGTTCGAGATGATCGGATGGGTTGGCCCGATGAAGATGCCCTAAGAGCAGTCTCTTCTTTCATTAGCCGGGACCCCAAGTCAGCACGGGCATTGCCATGATTCCTGTCGTGTCGTTCATCGGCCATCAAGCCAACCACTACACTACACCGTGGCCCAATACGGCGAACCGCTCCTTCATCCAGCATGGGCGCGGTATTGTCCCACCCGTGGGCGTCCCGACCGCGCACCGGACCACAGTTTTCCGACGCCCTCGCGTTGCCGTGCCCGCCACCACGCACCATATATACCCAGACCACCCCCTTCCCTTCACTCACCTCGGTCCCTTCTTCCTCCCTGGCTGCTCCCCAGCACCAAAAGCAGCAAACACACTGCTCGATCAAGCGCGCTCTTGCTCGAAACACTCCTACCCACGCATCATGGCGGCGTCAGTAGCCTGCTCCTTCTTCTTCGACGCCGAGCCGGCAGGCGAGCACGGCGTGCCGGCGCTGGACGCGTGCGCGCTCTGCGCCAAGCCGCTGGCGCGCGACAGCGACATCTTCATGTACAGAGGGGACACCCCCTTCTGCAGCGAGGACTGCCGCGGCGAGCAGATGCAGCTCGACGCCGTCTACGCCAGGCAGGCCGCCCGGCGGATGCAGCGGTACTCCTCCGGAGCAGCGGCGCGCCGTGGGCACCAAGAGACCAGGAAGGTCTCCGTCGCGAGCTGACCGGCCACGGCGCGCCAAGCTGCCCGCGCGGCTGAGATACAGTTTTGTTCCTAGCTAGTATCAGTGAGATATGATTATATGAAGCAAGCATCGATTTTGGAATGGTGATGATTTCTCGCCGGCGCTCTTGCCGGAGCCGGAGAAGGATCAGGCATGCGTCAGGTGCTACCCGGCCGGCGTGGCAGGACGCTGCGGCGCTCGCAGTTCCCACGGATGTATGTAGCCATGGAGAGTTAATTAAACAGCGCTGATTGGCGTTTGAGTGCGCTGATTGGTGTTTGACCTCAGTTTCAGTTGGCATGTCCGATCAATTTATACAGTGTCATTCTGTTTCTGTATATCCATGAATTTTTGCCGTGCTGATGCTCTGAATGAAAGCGCAGCAATGGTTAAAGATTACCAGTGCGTGAACTGAATACGCAAAACGCGAGACGTGATGAGATTTAAAGTACTATCGCGCACCATCATCAAACTCATTGAACATCTCTAATTTTAATTTTTTTATTTTAATCAGCAAAACCACTAATCGCCGAGTCAGAGCCACGTGGAGATGATGCGGCATGGTGTGGACATGGCTCATACAACCAATCATGTACAGTTGTAGTCACCACTCAACACCAAGTCGACCATGACTCGGTGAACTAACACTCTCGCCGTCAAAGCTCAGATCAAGAGGCGATTCGTCTCCATCGGACCACGACACCATGGCGGAAAGGGCGGCGCGCCCTGCTTCTTCACCGGCGTCGGGGAGGCGACAGCGCGACAATGGATGGCGTGAGCAGAACAAGAACAGAGCGAGGGGAATGAGCTCAGATGCGGCGGCGCAACGGTTAAAACCGTGCCCTAACGCGGTCGTTAACGGCCGTCTGGTCTGTCCGTCCGCCACCCCGCCACGTGTGCACTGACAGTGGGCCCCACCTGCCAGAAACTTGGTTAGAGGGCTAACCACGAAGAATCAGTGCCCCGCGTCACAGCCCGTCCTCTAAAATGGTATTTATGTGTCAAAAAACCGTAACATGGTGGTTTCGTCTCCCCTTGTCCTTAAATGTGGTGGTTTTTTGTCATTTTCTTTGTGGACATGGCTCATACAACCAAACCAATCATGTGCAGTTGTGCACCTTCAGTCACCACTCAACACCAAGTCGACCATGACTCGGTGAATACTCAGCAAGCCAACAACACCATATCGTCTAGTCTAATCTGCTTTTTTTAAAGCTGTTCTGCAAAAATTAACAGTCTAATAAAGTACTATTGTCACACTCGGCACGTACAATCAGCAGTCGACAGCGAATTCCTCCAACTCCGGAATGCAGATAACTACTGTATTGTACCAACGAGCACAGATCACTATGTCTCGGCTAGTCCCAAATGTCGATCATCTTCCGAGATGTGCTTACTCCGATGATTACGTCCAATGCTTCAGTGTCAAGCCACAAAAACAAATTGTTGGACGCAGATCTCAAGCAAGCTGCTCCCCGGGACGAAGCGAAGCCTGCCTGCTTGGCCGGCAAGCTGCCAAGCGCCAATGGAATCTTGTGCCGTGCAACTGCGGTTGCAGGTTGCTTGCCCTGTGATACCAAACCTGCACGATCCCCTAGATTAACAAACCTGGCCACCACCCAGTTAAACAACTCATTTCACATTTTCCCAGCATACTTCTCTCGAAAGTATCTTGAGAGAAAGAGGTCGCTTATAGGCTATAGCTGCCCGTTGCTTAGTGGCCAGGTCGTGCGGAGCGGAGGCTGTTCACAAGGTGCTGTCTGGCCTGCATACACAGCTCTTAAGATTCCCTTGCGACACCTAGTAAGGCCTCCTTTGATTCTGAGGTAGGAAACACGAAGGAAGGAAGGAATTGTATAGGATTGAGTTGACATGTCCAATGGAATTTTACATGTATGCAAAAGTCTTGGCAGAATTTTTCCACGAGGTCTGACATCATGTTAAGTTTTCTATGAAGATACACTACCTAATTCCTATGAAAAAATTCCTGCGGGATACAATTCTATGAATCAAATACTATCCAAAGAAAAAAAAATCATAGGATCTAAATCCTATAGAATTCCTAGTACAATCCTCTGAATCAAAGGAGGCCTAAAAGGGAACGAGATCCTCTAACGTTGTTGAAGTACTGCAGAGGGACGTTGATGCACACGGCTCGTGGGGACCTCGATTTATTTTCCTTTTTTTTTCATTTTCATGTTTGATAAAAATATCACGCATAGTACGCTCCATGATAGTCACTGACATTGCTAAATGCTAATTTGCCACAGATTATTAGGGTGGCTAACCATGTGGGGCGCCTGACTTGTATGTTGGCCAAAAGGCTGGTGCCCCGATTAGCAGCATTAAGCGTTGGCACTAGTTTAAGCAAAGCTGCCTAATATCTATACTTTTCTTTTGAGACGCACCTAATCTTTTAGTGATATAAGTACAACAAGAATATGTTGATGCCCCAAGTTTTATGGACTAGAGGCTAATCAGATTCTTCAGCACTGATCTTTGACGCTAATACTGTCTCCCATCTGTTTATACATGGTACAACTAGCTAGTGAAATTAGAAGCGGATGCTTTGTAAATTGTACCAGGACACTTGGTGCGGCGACACACCACGCCCGTGGCTATCAAATTTGCTGCTAAAAATTAGATAATTGGTAAACCGTCACAAAATTATTCTTGTAAAATTACCGTAGAAAATTTACACATGGTTGAAAAAATCTTGGCAGGTACTTACCGTTGAAGAAGAAGCGTCGAAAAACTATGGTTGAAAACTTTAGGATGGAGAATTACTATTGGGGGGGGGGGGGGGGAGGGGTTCACTTTGCTGGAGCAATACTATTGGGTAATGGCCATCAAAGCATTATGGCGAGAAAATTATAGCTAAATATTATGACCAGAATATAGCTAAATTATAGCTAAATTTTATCAGATTTGGCATTTTTGTGTAGGCCAAAATCAAAGGATTTCACGTCTCTATTTTGCATGGTTGACAGATACAACATTGATTATGTACAGAATTATTTTCATATAATTCTTAAAAAATGAATTATTTTCAGATATTTTTGAAACCTAGAAAATATGGTTTTTATTTTTTAAAACCAAGATGACACTTGTGCTCGGGAGTCAAAGACACTTTCCGATTATCTCTGTCAAACAAGGATTGTAGTCAACACTACAAAATATTCATACATAAGTATGTGAAATCTTCGCTATAAAGTTCTTCTCAGAGCTCAGGTAAGTGTGATCATAAATCTCGTAAACTCTTTGACAAGTAAGTGAAGTCGCAACAATATAACTTTTTGGTAAAACAATATGGAATTTACTCCTATTTTTTGTACTCTGAGTTTTGTTTGAAAGGGCTTCTAGTTTCAAAATCGATCGCAGAAGTATAATCAAAACAGAACTTCTATTGTGTGGAGCGAAAAAAGAAAAAAACTTATCACACTCAAAAGTCAGGTCAGTTGAACAATACCATTTGTTATCTTCCTGTACGTCTCTGTCGCCACTCATCGCCGAGTCAGAGTCATCAGGAGATGATGCAGCATGACTTGGACTTGGAGCTCCGACGAATAACGTGAGGACATCGCCCACACATCCAATCATGTGCCCCATCAGTCATCGTCATTACCAACTCGACCGTGACTTGGTGAATATTCAGCAAGCCAACAACACCATATCATCCATGGCCTGATCTTCTTCTTTTTAAAGCTATCCTACAAAATTAACAAGCCTTTTACTCAAGAATAGTACTAGCACTCAGCAGTTGACAGCGAATGCCTCCAGAGAAAATGTCGATCTTCCGCCGAGACGTGCACGCATAATCCGATGATTACGTCCAGTCCAATGGTTCACTGATAAGCCATAGAAAACAAAATCGCGCGCAGATCTCGATTGAAGCTGCTCCCCAGGACGAAGCCGCCAAGAACGATGGGCTACTGCCAAGTGCCAATGGAATCTCAATCTTGCCGTTGCAAGCTGCTTCCCCCGTGATACCCAACGTACACGATCCCCGAGATTAAGAAACCAGGCCACCACTCGGTTAAACAACTCATTTCACTTCTTTTTCCAGCAGCATTCTTCTCTCCAAAGCATCATCAAGACTAAGCAGGTCGCTTGTAGCTGAGCAGGTCGTGCGTTTGAGTGCGGAGCGGAGACAAGAGCTGCCTGCGAGCCAGCTGCAAGGTGCTGTCTAGCGTGCATCCACCACTGCTCTTAAGATTCCCTTGCCAAGGGGACTTCGATTAATTTTCTTTTTTCCCCTTCCTCTGCTTGATAAAAATATATCACGCATAGTACGCTCCACCATAGACACTGTCTTTCGCTACATATTTGCCGCCAATTATTAACGTGGCTAAACCATGTGGGCCGCCTGTTTTGTATGTTGGCCAAAAGGCTGGCGCCCTAATTATCAGCACAAAGCATCAGTACTAGTTTAAGCAAGCCAACCTAATCTTAGTACTTTTTTGTTAAAATGTGCTTAATCATACAGTTGTATACTGAAATTCGCAACAACAAAAAATACTGGTGTCCCAAGTTTTCCGACTAGGGGGCCATTGGATTCTTCAACAATGATCATTGAAGCTCATACCAACCCCACCGATAGATTGCGAAAATACTGATTGTATTGATATTGATTGTGGTGATTATATTGTGAGCCTTTGGGCTGTTTATATAGTACTAAAAATACTTGTGGGGGTGGGGGGCAAGAAGCCTAAAAGAGATAGACTTAAATTATAATATTGAACTACCAAATATGTCTAGCCGTAATATACTCTAACCCCCCCCCCCCGGCACTCGGATCGGTAGTGAAGAGAATAGCAGGAGCATCGCAGACGGTCTGCCTGGAGCATAATCTGAAGTCGCGGACAGGAGAGGATGTCAGTGGATGCTGATGTCGATGCAGCCGAAAGCGAGGCGTTGTAGTGGTGGTCGATGGTGTTGTAGGTGAAGTTGTCGTTGAGCCTGGAGAATTGCCGTAGTAGTTGAGGTAGACGTAGTTTGAGTTGAAGTAGCTCGACCCGCCATGCCGAGCTTGCCAGACTCAGGAGCGTGTCGGGGACGAAGGCACGTGTCGGTGTTGCCAATACCGGACGTGCGAAGACAGAGACCATCACGAGTCATGCGTGCCAGAGCCAGATTGAGGAGCAATTTTTTTTTCCGTAAACGGTCGGTGTAGAAGTTGTCTGCCATGTCTCGGAGTAGACGGAGTGGCTGCAAGAAGAAAAAAATTGAGCACAGACTTGTGCAAATAAAAATTAGACTGCGACTCTGGCGGCAAGGTCGTGGTGGACGAAGACGATGGTGGTAGTTGTCGATGGCGATTGAATTGTAGCAGTAGTCGATTTCAGGGATTAGACCCGTATTTTGCGCTTGTATGAGCGCGGCATCGCATGTGGAGAAGAACTTATTGGCATTAACGATGACCGCAATTGGTGGTGGCGGCGATGATGTCGTGATGTTGTTGGTGTAGATGGTTGTCGACGATGATGACCATGGGTGATGAAGGTGCAGCCTTGTATTGACGGCGAGACGCATACTCGAGACGTGCATCCCGGTCGATGTTGGCCAAGACGATCCGGCATGGTTGCTGACGATGAGTAGCCGGAGATGCGTCGACGCCAAGACTGGTGTAGAGGCGCACGACGACTTGGCGATGATGTGGTGGAAACAAGACATAGATCTAATTTGGAACGAAAAATTGCTAAAGCTAGAGAAAATAGATCTATAGATTGGAAGAAAACTAGCTACGAGATTTGGTGTCCCCGGCGGAAATCATGGAGCTCAATCTCGCCGTGGGTGGCGCGATGGAAGCAGTGGCTAAACCTTAGTCGAAGCGAACCGCTCTAATATCATGATAGATTGTGGAAGTACTAATTGTATTGATATTGTGATTATATTATGAGCATTTCGGCTATTTATATAGTATTAGAAGACTTGGGGCAATAAGCCTAATAGATATAGACTTAAATTATAATTAAATCATCAAATATGTCTAGCCATAATATACTCTAACACCCACTACAGTATTTTACTACGAAAAGCGCATTTATTCTGTATCGGATCTTTTTATATATCTAGGAAAAGCAGAATTGCTACGAGTAGCTAGTAGAAGCAAGGTAATGTGTTGGAAATTGCGGGTGGAATGATAAGTTGTACTCGCTTTATTCAGAAATATCTTACTCGAGTTTGTCTAGATTTGAATGTATCTAGACGTATTTTAGTGTATAGATACATTTGAATCTAGACAAATTTAAGTCAATTATTCCTGGACTGAAGTAGTATATCCTTTGTGTCAAATTGGATGTCATGAGAATATAGGTACATCTATAATTTAGACAAATCTCTTACATCTAATTCCTGGCGGCGCAGGGGTATACCTTTTTGTTTGAAATGTTTTGTACAACCTAAGTTATATATTTCCTCGAGAAACCAAAGTTTTACGCTACGATAGCTCAATGAGTTAGAGTTTTGATAAATTAGCTGTTAACTCTAGCAGATTTGGTCATCCTCTCTACACCAAGAATTTGTTACGAATTTGTTGAGCCTCGGTCAAAGGCGAGAATTATGGATGCGATGTTAAGTTTGGTGGGGAAACATGCATCTTTTTTCAAACTCCGAGAGTGAATATTACATTGTTTTACGCCATGTGGAGAAGTATCTCCACACTAAAAGGATGTCGCAGATTTGTGTAAATGCGAATCTATACATTAAAATGTATCTAAAATACATGCTAATCTAGATAAAGTTTTGCCATCTTTTTAGGACGAAGGTGTAAAATTAGAGAACAGGTAGATGCAATCGGGTTTACTCGGTTGGTTCCCGAGTCCCTCAATCTCGTTCATATATAGAAGGTTTACAAGAGTCCTTACAAGATAGAACAAGGAGTTTGGTTGAGATATGGTTTCGGTATTGGTTTCGGTATAATACCGAAACCTACTCTATCTCTAACACCCTCCCTTAATCACAACTTTGACAAGTTGAGATTATGTCTAAATTCTACAAAATATTTTACAGGAAGAGGTTTAGTAAAACCATCTGCTACTTGATCCTTTGAAGGAATAAAACGAATCTTCAACTCCTTTTTTAACACTCGTTCTCTGACGAAGTGAAAATCTATCTCAATATGCTTGGCTCTTGCATGAAAAACAGGATTAGCTGACAGGTATGTTGCTCCCAAATTATCACACCATAAACATGGTACTTGACTTGACTTAACTCCAAGTTCTGCAAGCAAAGACTGAACCCATATTACTTCAGCTGTTGCATTAGCCACAACTTTGTATTCTTCCTCAGTGCTGGACCTGGAAACTGTAGCCTGTTTCTTTGCACTCCAAGAGATTAAATTCGGCTCATAAAAGACAGCAAAACCTCCAGTTGAGCGACGATCATCAGCACAACCAGCCCAATCAGCATCATAAAAAGCACTGACAAGTGTAGAATCTGATCTCATAAAGGTCAGTCCAACAGTCATAGTGTGACTAATATACCTCAGAATTCTTTTGGTAGCAGTCCAGTGAACGGTAGTAGGAGCATGTAGGTATTGACAAACTTTATTAACTGCATATGATATGTCAGGACGTGTAAGAGTTAGGTACTGCAATGCACCAACCATGCTTCTATACTTGGTACTGTCTTCAGGACCCAACATATCTCCCTCTAGTGCAGTAATCTTCTCAGAAGATGATAGGGTGTAGGAACACCTGAGCAACCTGTCATCCCTACTCGTGCAAGAATATCCTGAGCATATTTGGCTTGATTCAAAACTATACCATTCGGTACCTTGTGAACTTCAATGCCCAAGAAATAATGAAGATCACCAAGATCCTTCAATGCAAACTCTTTACTTAGATCCTTCAAGAGAGTCTCTGTCGCAGCTTGCGAGGAACTAGCCACAATAATATCATCCACATAGATAAGCATGAAGATAGTCACATGTAACTTGTGATATATAAAAAGAGACGTATCTGACTTTGATGCACGAAAGCCCAATGCAATTAATTTAGAACTCAATCGAGAATACCAAGCGCTAGGTGCCTGCTTCAAGCCATAAAGTGCCTTGTCAAGTTTGCAAACATAATTCTGTTTCCTCCTGTCTTCATAACCAGGTGGTTGTTTCATGTATACCTCTTCTTCGAGAACACCATGAAGAAACGCGTTCTTGACATCCAACTGTCGCAAACTCCATCCCCTAGAAACAGAAATAGCCAGAACAAGCCGAACAGTTGCAATTTTGACAACAGGACTGAATGTATCCTCATAGTCAATACCATAGCGCTGTTTAAAACCTTTGGCAACAAGACGAGCTTTATATCTATCAACAGAACCATCGGCCTTGCTTTTGATTTTATATATCCATCGACAATCAATAACATTTTTACCTTTCTGTGGAGGAACTAATCTCCATGTATGATTCTTCATAAGAGCACCATACTCCTCATCCATAGCCTCTTTCCAACGAGGATTGTTCAAGGCAGCGTGCACATTAGTAGGTTCAGTCAGCGAGGAGGAAAGACACCAGCGTATTGTACCATCAGTGTATTGTTTTGGCTGACGCAAACCTCGAGAAGCTCGTGTAGCAGGGCGAGCAGGGGATGCCACATGCTGATCAACAGCTTGAGAGGATGCAGAAGATCCTGTCCCGCCAGCAGACACGTCAGGGGAGAGAGATCCTGTCTCGGTCCCCACATTCGCAGAAGATCAGGGAGACGCCGTGTGCGGGAGGCCGCTCGAGGATGTGTGCGCAGAGGATCCGGGTGGGGAGGCGGGAGACGCTGCGTCACGCCCAGATGGGGAGACGGGATTCGCGGAGGCGGGGGCGGGATTCGCGCGCCTGGGACCGCGCCCACCTGACGCAGAGCCTGGACCCGACGCTGACACCGATGGATCTGGCTCGTGATCCGAGGAGGATGCTGAATCTGTTTCGTGTCTCGTGCCACTGGTATCTTGTGCTGATATTTCATGTGACATGTGTGAACTGTTTGGAGTACCGTTTTCAGCCAAATTTTCAGCAACGGTTGTAGTTTGAGCAGGAGTTTCCTGTAGAGGCACAAATGTAGAGATAGAGACAGGATTAGTAGTATGAAAATTTTCCATAAGAGACTCATCAACATTATTATCCCCAAGTTCAAAATTTCGATGAGTGGATCAAGAAGTAAAATTTCTTTTCGAAGTAGAGCACCAGCATTTGGATGAAGGTTTTTGAAAGGGAAAACAACCTCATCAAAGACAACGTCACGAGAGATGTAGATGCGGCCAGTTTTCACCTCAAGACATTTAACTCCCTTGTGACGAGGGCTGTAACCTAAGAAAACACATTGAGTATAACGGAAAGCAAGTTTGCGTGTATTGTAAGGGCGAAGATTAGGCCAACATGCACACCCAAATACACGAAGGGGAGAGTAATCAGGTTTAGAGCCAAAGAGACGATGAACAGGAGTATCATTCTTAATGACTTTGCTAGGAAGCATGTTAATAGGATATGTGGCTGTAAGAAAGGCTTCATCCAAAAATTTGAGGGGCATATGAGCATGGGCAAGAAGGGACAACCCTACTTCAACAATATGTCGGTGCTTTCTTTCAGCAGCACCGTTTTGCCGATGAGCATGAGGACAAGACACATGATTAGCAATGCCTAGAGACTGAAGTAGGATGGGAGGCAGGACTTGGGCACACCATCCTGGATAATTGCGGCGGGTGAGCTTCTCCGTCGGGGGAGAGCCAAGGTTAATCACCGGAGGCACCGACGAGGAGGTCGACATCGGGGCGAAGGGCGAGGGCGACGAAGAAGCACGAGTTCGAGGCGATCAGTTGGGTCGGCGAAGAAGTCGGCCTGATACCATGTAAAATTGGAGAACAGGTAGATGCAATCGGGTCTACTCGGTTGGTTCCCGAGTCCCTCAATCTCGTTCATATATAGAAGGTTTACAAGAGTCCTTACAAGATAGAACAAGAGTTTGGTTGAGATATGGTTTCGGTATTATACCGAAACCTACTCTATCTCTAACAGAAGGGGGTACATAAATTGCGAACAAGTTTATGAAGTTGTTTATTATTTATCAATTTCATGATCAACTAAGAATTAGACGCTACCTAAGTATGTTTATGAAATTTTCCTGTACGGCTACATTTTTTTCCAGAAAATATAGCACTGCAAATATGAGGACGTTCAACAGCAACGTTCCCCGTTCAAAAAAAAAGAGCAATCTCCTCTTTCATTAGCCGAGACCCAGTCGACGTCGCACGGACATATGACATGATTCCTGTACGTTTTGTCCGGGCGAAGCCGAGTGAGTGCGTGTCCTTCATCAGCCATCAAGCCAACCACTGCACTACACCGTGGCCCAATACGGCGAACCGCTCCATGATCCAGCATGGGCGCGGTATTGTCCGACCCGTGGGCGTCTCGACCGCGCACCGGACCACAGTTTTCCGATGCCCCTGCGTTGCCGTGTCCGTCCCTGCGCACCATATATACCCACCCAAGGCCTTCCCCTCCCCTTCACCCACCTCAATCGCTGCCGTCATCCTCCCCTTCACCAAACACACTGCTCGATCATCAAGTGCGACCTTGCTCCAAACACTCCCACACACGCACCATGGCGGCATCAGTAGCCTGCTCCTTCTTCTTCGACGCCGAGCCGGCAGGCGAGCACGGCATGCCCGCGCTGGACACGTGCGCGCTCTGCACCAAGCCGCTGGCGCGCGACAGCGACATCTTCATGTACAGAGGGTACACCCCCTTCTGCAGCGAGGACTGCCGCGACGAGCAGATGCAGCTCGACGCCGTCTACGCTAGGCAGGCCGCCCGGCGGATGCAGCGGTACGCTTCCGGAGCGGCGGCGCGCCGTGGGCACCAAGAGGCCAGGAAGGTGTCCGTCGCGAGCTGACCGGCCACAGCGCCAAGCTGCGCCCGTGGCCAAGAAACAGTTTTGTACTCCTATGTAGTATCAGCGAGATCTGAAGCAAGCACCGATTTTGCGATGATGATGATTTCTCCCCGGCGCTCTTGCCGGGGCCAGACTGCCGGAGAAGGGTCAGGCACGCGTGGAGGTGCTACCCGGCCGGCGAGCCAAGACGCTGCGGCGCTCTCAGCTTCCACATCTTTATGTAGCCATGGAAAGTTAATTAAACGGCGCCGATTGGCGTTTCTGTTGGAGAAAGAAGGCAGATCACCACGGGTGTTTAAACCTCAGTTTTTGGCATGTCCGATCTCATTTATACAGTGTCATTCTGTTTCTGTATGTCCATGAATTTTGCCGTGCAGCTCGTGCTCATGCTCTGAATCAACGCACTTAGTCGTGTGCTATTCCACTCCTCGCTCGTCTCCTTTCATGAATTACGAACCCAATAATTGTTCAAGAAATACACAAAGCGCCAGATGTGATGACATTTAAGTATCGCTCACCATCGTCAGACTCGTTGAACATCTCAAAATGTTAGTACTAGTTTTTTTCTTTATTCAGGAGAACTACTCATCGCCGAGTCAGAGCCAGCAGCAGATGACCTATTAGCTTGGCCGCATGCCGTGAAGCAGATGCCGACAAATGAGCGCACCAACTTACGACCAACCGTGTGCCTCGTCAGTACGGCCACCTAGGCCGTGACTCACTGCATATGTAGATTCCCAGTCCAAATAATCCTTCTTACTATGGTTACTGCTTATCCTGTCGAAAATTTTAAGCTCGGAGGCTCCAATGATTTGGTGCCATGCTTGAGTGCAAAGCCACATTAGGGCATCAGCTATGTACCTCTGGAAGAACTTGTGCATAAGCTAGAATCCACGTACCACACCACAAGCTTATTAATTACATCACAATGTATCTAGTTGAATTTGTCTACAATGTGTCAGTTAAAGTTGCACACATACAAGAGAGAAGGGAGAAGCTAAAATAATATTTTATTACTGATGGACAATCCATAAGCTTGTAGGTCACCCATAAGATTTTGAACTTATGGATAGCTTATTGATAGCCTCCACTATGCATGCGGAACTCCTTATTGACTATTTTTTTACTTATGGATAACCTTGTTGCCAACATAGTGGATGCCCTTAGAGCACATCCACCAGCGCTTCCCAAGCCGTGTGTCCAGCAAGCAATGCCGAACAAGGCCCTTGGGGACGAAAGTTCATAGTGCCGGCCATTTAGGAGCCCTCCCCCACACCGGGGTCACTCTTCCGATATCTCTCTCTAAACTCTGAAGATGACAAATCAACAAATTTCATTCAAACATGTAGGTTTTTTATAATGTTTGAATGGAAATTTTGACTAAATCTAAACTACTGGCATCAATAGAAGTCGTAGCAGTTAGGATTCCAGCGGCGGCGCGGGCAAACTCGACCCTCCGCGCATCCGGGTGGCGGCGTGGGCAAACTTGGCAATAAGCAAGCAGGCGGATGGTGGCGCGAGTAGACGGGCGACGACGGCGAGGGCATGCTCGGCCCTCTGATTTGGTCCCAATTCTCTAATGTTAATTACAATAGTTAAATTTAAGCTTAAATTATTAAAATTTTAAGCATCATTATAGCTATTCCGTTCTGGTATCAATTCTCCCAACCGAACACAATATGAGACTACTCCATTCCTCGCTTTTTTCGAACCGAAACACGGGGTCGGAACCATCCAATGCCATCGGACTGGACTCACTCTGTTATGTTCCTTCACACCCGTAGATCAAGCCAAATCATCTCATTGCCGATGGTTACTGCTTATCCTGTTGAAGATTTCAAGCTCGCTGACGATAGTGAGGTTCCAATGATTTGGTGCAATGCTTGAGTGCAAAGCCACATTACAACATCTCTAACCCAAAGTCAAAAGAAAATTAGAGGAGCAAATTTGCTTCTTTAACGGCCGAAGTAGCATCTAACTTTAGAGGAGCAAATATAGGATTTCGGCCCCTAAAATTTTCCACCCCTCTCCTATATTTGCTCGGCCGCGCGGCCGATGAGAAAAAATCCCTCCCATGCCGTCGCTCACTCTCCCGGCATCGTTTTTCTTCCCACCGCCTCTCCTTCCATCCAAACTCTCCGGAGATGACCGGATCCTGTCGCCGGTCGCCACCGCCTATCCGCATCGCCTTTCGGGGCCATGACGCGTCACGTGGCCGTAGATCGGGTCCTCACGACATCATGCCGCCGGTGGCACCGCACAGCCAGTACCGCGGTGTGCGGTGGCGGCAGTGGGGGACCTGGGTGGCAGAGATCACCGACCGGAACACTTGCCAATGCCACTGGCTGGGCACCTTCTAGTCAGCGTGGCAGGCGGCCTGGGCGCACGAGGTCGCCAACGTCGGCCTCCACGACTCCGACTGGGGGCCGCTGAAATTCCCTCTCGACAGTGAGGTGTCGGGGCTCTTCTCCCCTCCCAGTCGCGGCCACGACGCGCGCTTCGCTCAAGAGGACTCGGAGGCCCGGGAGCAACACAAGGCCGAGGCCTCCGGCAAGCGTTACATGGTCGAGCTTCGTCGGCAAAATCCCGACCACGTCTCTACGGAGGCCGCGCGCTACGAGGAGTATGCTGGACGTCGCGGCCTCGCCTCTTCCTCCTCTACAGCCGGGCCTTCTTACTCATGGTCGACAGCCGGACATTCTTCCTCCGCGATGGCGGCTACGTCTTCCTCGGCGCCATCCAGGAAGTCATCGACTTCGGCGACAGCGACACCGACTCCACCGACAGTTTTGACGCATCGCTCGACATCCTCGACAATTAGGTGGACACCAACGCCAGCCATCGACGCTAGGCGTCATAGCTAGGGTTTCTGTGACGGCCATCGATGTCGGCGACCATCCTATTGTTAGAATCTATGTATGAACTATGCAATATGTGTATGAACTAAGTGTTTTAGTTCGTTTTTTATGTGTTTTTGTTTTATTGCAATGTGTTTGATCAAGTGTCTAACCGAAGTTGAAATTTAGGATTCTAAATAAAGGGGAACAAATCCGGCGGCCGATGTTTAGAGGAGCAAAAATATAGGAATCTATTAACAGTGCGCCGAATTCGGCTCTAACATTAAGGGAATCGGTTACAGGTGCTCTTAGAGCACGTCGACCAGCGCTTCCCAAGCCATGTCCAGCAAGCAATGCCGAACAAGGCCTTTGGGGACGAACATTCATTGTGCCGGCCATTTAGAGGAGCCTCCCCACACCGACGTCCCTCTTGAGGCGTCTCTCTAATATCCTTAAATATAAATTGACACAAAATAACTTAGCGAATTTCATTCAAACATGTAGGTTTTTCATAAAGTTTGAACATAAATTTAAACTAAATCTAACCTACCGGGGTCGGCATCAGTTGTAGTGGTTAGGATTCCAGCCTCTGTTTTGGTCTTAGTAATCACCATCATCTTCACTTCGGTCCATGTCGATGTCACAGCCTAGACAGCAGTCAGTGCCATCGATGTTGATGATGTTGCCACTGTCCTGGCCGACCGTCATTTTGCGAACTCGTCGGTGACATGTCGTAAGTGGAATCTCGGAGCGCCCAGATGAGCCCCGGGATATCTTCTAGGTTGTCCGCAACGCGCAAGGCCATATGCTTCGGGATGTATGTCTCGTCGGTTTAGTGTGTTTTGAGTTCGGTATCTTCTGATCTATGTTTATCATCTTTGGCGATGATTGCTGCTATCGTGCATTGGTTCTTTGGGGCCTTAGCACAACGATCTTCCGTCCGTCTACTACAACAAGCTTTGCCCGGCTCAGTAGCTCCAGTGATGGAGGGGCGATGTCGGCGGTGCGCCTTCGGCTCGTGCTAGTGTATGTAGTTCTCGCTTGATGGTCTAATGATCTATTTGAAATTTTTATTACTCCCTCCGATCAATATTACTTGTCACTAAAATGGCTGTATCTAGACATGTTTTAATACTATATACATCCATTTCAACGACAAGTAATTGTTGGAATTATGCCCTAGAGGCAATAATAAAGATGTTATTATTATAATTCTTGTTCATGATAATGTTTATATTCCATGCTAGAATTGTATTAAGCGGAAACTTTAATACTTGTGTGGTTTGTGAACAACACCGTGTCCCTAGTATGCCTCTATGTACTAGCTCATTGATTAATGATGGTTAAGGTTTCCTAACCATGGACATGAGTTGTCGATTAATAATGAGATCATATCATTGGGAGAATGATATGGTGGAGAGACCCAAACTAAGCGAAGCAATTAGATCGTGTCATCGTGTTCATCTTTGCGAAGCTTTTCTTATGTCAAATATTGTATTCCTTAGACCATGAGATAATACAACTCCCTGGTATCGGAAGAAAGCTTTGAGGTCATCAAACGTCATCCTATAAGAGGGTGATCATAAATGTGTCTCTCAGGTGATCGGAAAATATCTGTTGGGTTGTATGTATCGAGATGGGATTTGTCCCTCCCAAGTCGGAGAGATATACTTCGGGCCCACTCGGTAATCGATATCAACACCGCTTGCAAGCATGTGGTTAAGGAGTTAATCACAAAGTGATATCGGATTACGGAACGAGTAAAGTACTTGGTGTGAACGAGATTGAACTAGGTATGACGGTGCCGACGATCAAATCTCGGGCAAGTAAAATATCGCGAGACGAAGGGAATATATATATATATATGGGATTGATTGAATCCTGGCATCGTGATTGATCCGATATGATCATCGATGAATGTGTGGGAGTCAATATGGGTTTCCAGACCCCGCTGTTGATTATTGATAGAAGATCATGTCTGCATATTCTCGAACCCGTAGGGTCACACACTTAACGTGTCTCGACGCTAGGATAGATTGGATGATTGGTTTATGAGTTTTTGTTTGGAGTCTCGGATGGGATCCGGGACATCACGAGAGGTTCCGGAGTGGTCCGAAGAATAAGATTCATATAAGGCAGTGCAGTTTTTGGAGTTCGGAATTGTTCCGGGTTAATCGGTATTGTACCGGAAGCTTCTAGAACCTTCCGGAAGGGGACCAACGTGGCCCCACCTTCCGGGAGGGGGCATGGGCCTATGAGGGAGTGCCCTGGCCACATTGGGCCAGGGGCACAAGGCCCCATAGGGCCCAGCCGGCCAAAGAGGGTTTAAACCCTAGATAGAGCTTCTAGAAGGGGGGTTTCCTTGCCCCCCACTCCTCCTTTGGGGCCGCCGGTTTGGGCTTGGGGGAGGGGCTAGGGCTGCGCCCCACACCTATATATAAAGAGGGCTGGGGGCGCACCACCCCACACACCTTCCCTCCAACCCTAGCCGCCCTGCTGCCCCTCCTCTCTCCCTCCCGACTGTTTGTAGGCGAAGCCCTGCTGCAGAAATTCTCCACCATATACACCACGCCGTCGTGTTGTAGATCCAATCCGTCTCTCCACCATACTTGCTGGACCGAGGAAGGAGGAGACGTCGAGGTGCTGCACGTGTGCATCTCACGGAGGCACCGCCACTTGTGGTGCTAGATCGGATCGGATCGCGAGGAGGAGAAGCGAGTACGACTACATCACCCACGTTCCGACAAACGTTCCGCTGTGCGAATCTTCAAGGGTATGAAGATCTAATCCAATCTCTCTCGTTGTTTGCATATCCTAGATTAGATCTTGGCTTTCCCTCTGTTCGCATCCGTAGAAAATTTTGATTTACTATGCCGCGAAACCCTTCAGTGGTATCAGAGCTAGATCTATGCGTAGATGTGTTTCACGAGTAGAACGCAACATGGTTGTTGCGGGCGTTGATGTTTTCTGTTGCAAGCCTCTTGTTTGTGTTCTTCTTATGACGCGGGATAGTGAGATTGAAGCGGTCCAGGCCAACCTTACGCGACGTCGTTCGCGAGACCGGCTCCGCACTTGACGTGTGGCTTGTTCCACACATGCAGCTGGTGGATGTCAGTTTCTCTCACTATAGTTGTCATGGGATTAACACCGGAGTTTGGCAACCATAATATCACCGTTGTGGCTTTCCGTAGGTAAGAATCGTTCTTAGCATCTACTCCCATAAGCCACGTAAGACATGCAACAACAAAGTAGAGGCGTCTAACTTGTTTTTGCAGGGAGTGTTTTCTGTGATATGGTATGGCCCAAGATGTGATGTGTATAATGTATGCGATGATCATGTTTTGTAATGTTTCACGACTTGCATGTCGATGAGTACATAACCGGCAGGAGCCATATGGTTGTCTTTATAATTGTGTATGCCTGTGTGTCAACTTCTTATACGCCATGTAATAGTTTCACTTTATCGCTAAGTAGTTAACAATAGTTGTAGTTGCTATTCGTGGTGGAGGCAATCATGGTGGAGTGATGGAGATCATGCCGGAACGCACAAGATGGAGATCATTGCGCGAAGATTGGCTATACCATGTCACATAAAGTTATATGCATGTGATGTTTATCCTTTTATGTATCTTATTATGCTTAGATCGCGACGGTAGCATTATAAGATGATTCCTCACTTAAAAGATCAAGATAAAAACTGTGTTCTCCCCAAGTATGCACCGTTGCGTAAGTTCGTCGTGTCCAAGCATCACGTGATGATCGGGTGCTATAGACTCTACGCTCACATACAACGGGTGCAAGCCAGTTTTGCACACGCGGAAATACTTGGGTCTAACTTGACGAGCCTAGCATGTACACACATGGCCTCAGAACACATGGAACCGAAAGGTTAAGCATGAGTCATATGAATGATATGATCGACACTTCGTTGTCCACTATTGAAACCACATCTCTTCTCGTGAAGATCGGATTAGGTGTGGTGAATTTGGATCGTGTTCACTAAACAACTTGAGGGATGTTGAATTTAGTGGGAGTTCATCTAGTAATTTGATTAAAAGTTGAACTAGTTATCATGACAATAGTCTAATTTGTACTTGCAATACTGTAGATCAAATGGCTAAGTCCAACTTCAACGTTTTCGCTGAGAAGGAAAAGCTTAGAAACAATGGGTCTAACTTCACCAATTGGTTCCGCAATCTAAGAATCATTCTCTCTGGTGGTCAAAAGGACTTTGTCCTTGGGAAAGCGTTAGGTGACCCTCCTGCTGCAACTGCGCCGGCTGATGAGAAAGCTGTCTATCAGTCGCGCAAAGATGATTATGGTGTGATTAAGAGCACCATGTTGTTTGCTATGGAACCGGAACTTCAAAATCGTTTTGAAGACTATCCTGGGCCCTTTGATATTCTCGAAGAGCTGAAAACCATGTTTCAGACTCAGGCCCGTTCTGAGAGATATGAGATCTCTGAGAAGTTCTTTAACTGCAAGATGGAGGAAGGGAGTTCCGTTAGTGAGCACGCCATTAAGATGACGGGCTACACTCAACGCCTTGAGCAACTGGAATGCACGTTTCCAGAGGAGCTCAAGATTGACAGGGTTCTGCAATCACTCCCTCCCAGCTACAAAAGTTTTGTAGCGACTCATAATCAGATTGGTTCCACTGATACGATCACCGAGCTCTTCGCAAAGCTGAAGGCCGCGGAAGTGGACATCAAAAAGGATAATCATGTGTTGATGGTCAACAAGCCCACCTTTAAGAAAGGTAAGGGAGCAAAGAAGCCCTTCAAGAAGGGCGGCGGCAAGCGCACTGCCCCTGCTGAGAAGAAGCTCAAGTCTGGTCCCAAGCCGGACACTGAGTGCTTCTATTGCAAGGACAAGGGTCACTGGAAGCGCAACTGTCCAAAGTACTTAGCGGACAAGAAGGCTGGCAACATCAAAGGTATATTTGATATACATGTTATTGATGTTTTCCTTACTAGCCCTCGTTGTAGTGCCTGGGTATTTGATACCGGTTCAGTTGCTAATATTTGTAACTCGAAACAGGAGCTACGGAATAGACGGCGGCTTGCGAGGGATGAGGTGACGATGCGCGTTGGCAACAGATCAAGAGTTGATGTGATGGCCGTCGGCACGCTCTCCTTAGTTTTACCTTCGGGATTAGTTTTAAACCTTAATAAATGTTATTATGTGCCTGCGTTGAGCATGAACATCATTTCTGGATCGTGTTTATTGCAAGACGGTTATTCATTTAAATCGGATAATAATGGTTGTTCTATTTATATGAGTAACATCTTTTATGGTCATGCACCTATTGTGAATGGTTTATTTCTTCTAAATCTCGAAAGGGATGAAACACACATCCATAACATTGAGGCTAAGAGATGCAAAGTAGATAGTGATAATACTACTTATTTGTGGCACTGTCGTCTAGGTCATATTGGTGTAAAGCGCATGAAGAAACTCCATTCTGATGGACTTTTGGAGTCTCTTGATTTTGAATCATTTGACACATGCGAACCATGCCTCATGGGCAAGATGATCAAAACCCCGTTCTCCGGTATGATGGAGCGAGCAACGGACTTGTTGGAAATCATACATACCGATGTATACGGACCGATGAGTGTTTCGACGCGCGGTGGATATCGCTATTTTCTCACTTTTACCGATGACTTAAGTAGATATGAGTATATCTATTTAATGAAACATAAATCTGAAATGTTTGAAAAGTTCAAAGAATTTCAGAATGAAGTGGAGAACCATCGTAACAGAAAGATTAAGTTTCTACGATCCGATCGTGGAGGTGAATATTTGAGTTATGATTTTCTCACGCATCTTAAATCAAGTGGAATCGTTTCACAACTCACGCCACCCGGAACACCACAGCGCAATGGTGTGTCTGAACGCCGGAACCGAACCCTATTAGATATGGTCCGATCGATGATGTCTCTTACTGATTTGCCGTTATCATTTTGGGGTTATGCATTAGAAACCGCTGCATTCACTTTAAATAGGGCTCCATCTAAATCCGTTGAGACGACACCGTATGAACTGTGGTTTGGTGCTAAACCTAAGTTGTCGTTTCTTAAAGTTTAGGGATGCGAAGCTTACGTCAAGAAGTTGATGCCGGACAAGCTCGAACTCAAAGCGGAGAAATGCGTCTTCATAGGATACCCTAAGGAAACTATTGGGTATACCTTCTATCACAGAACCGAAGGCAAAGTGTTTGTCGCAAAGAACGGTTCCTTTCTTGAGAAGGAGTTTCTCTCAAAAGAAGTGAGTGGGAGGAAAGTAGAGCTAGACGAGGTTATTGAACCTTCTCTTGAGTTGGAGAGTAGCGCAGCACCTGAAATTGTTCCAGTGCCGCCTGCACCAACAATAGAGGAAGCTAATGACAAAGATCATGAAGCTTCGGACGATGCTGCTACTGAACATCGCAGGTCGACAAGGTCGCGTGCCCCTCCTGAGTGGTACGGCAACCCTGTCTTGACTGTCTTGTTAATAGAAGACAGTGAACCTACGAACTATGAGGAAGCGATGATGAGCCCAGACTCTGAGAAATGGCTAGAAGCCATGAAATCCGAATTGGGATCCATGAGCGAAAACCAAGTATGGACTTTGGTGGACCCTCCTAGCGACCGAAAGTCCGTTGAGTGCAAATGGATTTTCAAGAAGAAAACGGACGCGGATGGTAATGTTACCGTCTATAAAGCACGGCTTGTAGCGAAAGGTTTTCGACAAGTTCAAGGTGTTGACTACGATGAGACTTTCTCTCCCGTAGCGATATTTAAGTCCATTCGGATTTTATTAGCAATTGCTGCGTTTCATGATTATGAAATATGGCAGATGGATGTCAAGACTGCGTTCCTCAATGGCAACATTGATGAAGAGTTGTATATGATGCAACCCGAAGGTTTTGTCGATCCTAAGGATGCTGATAAAGTATGCAAACTTCAGCGTTCCATTTATGGACTGAAGCAAGCATCTCGGAGTTGGAACCTTCGTTTTGATCAAGTGATCAAGAGCTTTGGATTTGTTCCAAATTGCTACGAAGCTTGTATCTACAAGAAAGTGAGTGGGAGCTCGGTGACGTTTCTGGTACTATATATGGATGACATATTGATTATTAGAAATGACATCAACATGCTTAACGATGTGAAGAGTTATTTGAACAAGTGTTTTTCAATGAAAGACCTAGGTGAAGTTGCTTATATATTGGGCATCAAAATCTATAGAGATAGACAAAGACGCCTAATAGCTTTAAGACAGAGTACATACCTAGACAAAGTTATGAAAAGGTTCAGAATGGATAAGGCAAAGAAAGGTTCAGTGCCTATGTTGTCAGGTAAGATACTGAGCAAGGCTCAGTGTCCAGCTATGGTAAATGATAGGGAAGCTATGAGCAAAGTGCCTTATGCCTCGGCCATAGGTTCTATCATGTATGCCATGCTCTGTACTAGACCGGATGTGTCCAATGCTCTTAATTTGACGAGCAGATATCAAAGTGATCCAGGAGTGGAACACTGGACAGCCGTGAAGAACATCCTAAAGTACCTAAATAGGACTAAAGAAATGTTCTTAGTCTATGGGGGTGATGACCAGCTCGTCGTAAAAGGTTACGTCGACGCTAGTTTCGACACCGACAAGGATGATTCTAAATCTCAGACAGGATACGTGTATATTTTGAATGGAGGAGCTGTGAGCTGGAGAAGCTGCAAGCAAAGCGTGATCGCGGGATCTACAGTAGAAGCGGAATACATGGCTGCTGCAGAAGCATCAAGTGAAGGAGTTTGGATCATAAACTTCATCATTGAGCTTGGTGTGGTTCCAAGTGCATTGGACCCACTAGAGATATTGTGTGAAAACACTGCGCCATAGCACTCGCTAAGGAACCAAGATATCATCCAAAGACCAAGCATATCAACCGCAAGTTTCATATAATCCGAGATTATATAGCAGATGGAGATCTAAAGATTAGCAAAGTACATACAGATCTGAATGTCGCAGATCCATTGACTAAACCTCTTCCACGTGTAAAACTTGATCAGCACCTCAGTGCCATGGGTGTGAGATTGTTGCCAAACTAGATTATTGACTCTAGTGCAAGTGGGAGACTGTTGGAATTATGCCCTAGAGGCAATAATAAAGATGTTATTATTATAATTCTTGTTCATGATAATGTTTATATTCCATGCTAGAATTGTATTAAGCGGAAACTTTAATACTTGTGTGGTTTGTGAACAACACCGTGTCCCTAGTACGCCTCTATGGACTAGCTCATTGATTAATGATGGTTAAGGTTTCCTAACCATGGACATGAGTTGTCGATTAATAATGAGATCATATCATTGGGAGAATGATATGGTGGACAGACCCAAACTAAGCGAAGCAATTAGATCGTGTCATCGTGTTCATCTTTGCGAAGCTTTTCTTATGTCAAATATTGTATTCCTTAGACCATGAGATAATACAACTCCCTGGTATCGGAAGAAAGCTTTGAGGTCATCAAACGTCATCCTATGAGAGGGTGATCATAAAGGTGTCTCTCAGGTGATCGGAAAGTATCTGTTGGGTTGTATGTATCGAGATGGGATTCGTCCCTCCCAAGTCGGAGATATATACTTCGGGCCCACTCGGTAATCGATATCAACACCGCTTGCAAGCATGTGGTTAAGGAGTTAATCACAAAGTGATATCGGATTACGGAACGAGTAAAGTACTTGTTGTGAACGAGATTGAACTAGGTATGACGGTGCCGACGATCAAATCTCGGGCAAGTAAAATATCGCGAGACGAAGGGAATATATATATATATGGGATTGATTGAATCCTGGCATCGTGGTTCATCCGATATGATCATCGATGAATGTGTGGGAGTCAATATGGGTTTCCAGACCCCTATGTTGATTATTGATAGAAGATCATGTCTGCATATTCTCGAACCCGTAGGGTCACACACTTAACGTGTCTCGACGCTAGGATAGATTGGATGATTGGTTTATGAGTTTTTGTTCGGAGTCTCGGATGGGATCCGGGACATCACGAGAGGTTCCGGAGTGGTCCGGAGAATAAGATTCATATAAGGCAGTACAGTTTTTGGAGTTCGGAATTGTTCCGGGTTAATCGGTATTGTACCGGAAGCTTCTAGAACCTTCCGGAAGGGGACCAACGTGGCCCCACCTTCCGGGAGGGGGCATGGGCCTATGAGGGAGTGCCCTGGCCGCATTGGGCCAGGGGCACAAGGCCCCATAGGGCCCAGCCGGCCAAAGAGGGTTTAATCCCTAGATAGAGCTTCTAGAAGGGGGGTTTCCTTGCCCCCCACTCCTCCTTTGGGGCCGCCGGTTTGGGCTTGGGGGAGGGGCTAGGGCTGCGCCCCACCCCTCTATATAAAGAGGGCTCGGGGCGCACCACCCCACACACCTTCCCCTCCAACCCTAGCCGCCCTGCTGCCCCTCCTCTCTCCCTCCTGACTGTTTGTAGGCGAAGCCCTGCTGCAGAAATTCTCTACCATATACACCACGCCGTCGTGTTGTAGATCCAATCCGTTTTTCCACCATACTTGATGGACCGAAGAAGGAGGAGACGTCGAGGTGCTGCACGTGTGCATCTCACGGAGGCACCGCCACTTGTGGTGCTAGATCGGATCGGATCGCGAGGAGGAGAAGCGAGTACGACTACATCACCCACGTTTCGACGAACGTTCCGCTGTGCGAATCTTCAAGGGTATGAAGATCTAATCCAATCTCTCTCGTTGTTTGCATCTCCTAGATTAGATCTTGGCTTTCCCTCTGTTCGCATCCTTAGAAAATTTTGATTTACTATGCCGCGAAACCCTTCAGTAATATGGATCGCATGGAGTACTTTTGGAACTCTTTGTACGGCTAGTGATGATTATTAATAAATTAACGGAATTTCATAAAAAAAAAACTTATGATCACGATCCAATGGGTTACTAATCTTAACGCACACAATATTTTATACATGTTTAAATCCTAGGTATCTACAGGGTAACATCCCTACGTCCTGTCTCGACTTTATTATATTGAGAATGTGAGGTTCTCGCGAGATTACAAATGGGTGTACCGTCTAGAGGTTTAGCCGTTACGTGAGGTGAACGTCGGCTAGGAGTCTAGCCAACATGTCGAGCCTCTCTTTTTCTAGAAAAATGACTCCAGGTGGAATCAAATTATAGATATGCTCTAAGATCCTAAAGATGAACTAGCTATGAACTACTTCTCTCATTGGAGATAAGTGGTTTTGGATGTGGGTTTTGATGTGTTGTGGTGGCTCTCAAGTAGAATGTGAATGGGGTTAAATTGAATGTCAAAATGTATTCTTCCTCCTTATTTGGGGGCTGCTCCTTTTATACCCTCAGCCATGAATATTGAGGTATGACCGAGAAATTATCGTTGGGCCGGATGAGACATGGTGTTGTGTGTCTTTTCCACCATGCTCGTATTCTTACCAGTGCGTCGTCGAGCAACGAGCTACTATTGATGATGTCATCATGGACTTATGAGCATACGAGGTGTCTCCACCGGCCGGAAGGTTAGGATATGATGCAGCGAGGGGGTCAGACTTCATTTCTCAGCCTAGGGCATTGCCCGAACGATAATACATGTGGTCGAATATACATGTGTATGTGTCTCGTCATGTTACATAACCGCAGACTTCCGGGGTGTCGGCCTCTCCATACGCCTAGCTGGCATGCTACGCTAGCTATCTACGACAGGAGACGACCAGCCGTTCTGCCGGGCATTGTGCCGGCTTGGCACTTAGCCGCGTGAGGGGGCACGAAATACTAGCTGGTATGCTAAATCTTACCTTCCTATGTGTACCAGGTTACCCATGACCCCGTCATGGAGCGTGACACAAAACTCCAAACTATCTCATAAACATAGAAATACTCGCATAGTTAAAGGGCGAACAACAACTAGACGTACACTCACATAATTGCCTAGTGTCGACTCTAGAAGAATATTTTCCCTAATACTCCGTAAGATACACAAAAGGCGCAAAACATGGAGTTTATTACCTGGTGGGTTGGGTACAACGACCCACACAACCATCCAACCATAGTTTTGTCTTCATATTGTGTAATAGTTGTTACAAATATTTATATTTTGATACAAAGTACAAATCACACATGTGTTTCCATTGTGGAACCCCAAGAAAAACATGAATGTATATTTGACAATGAAACCAGTAAGTAATGAGCAATGCCAAACACATAAACACACATGCGGACAACTCATAGACAATATAGTTTCCTATTTACTTCCAGCTAATTTAAATCATACACTCTAGAAACCTCCATCAACATATTTATTATATATGTTCACTCTAGACTTCTAAATCAATATATTTCAAGATACTGATATAGTAGCAAAAGCATAATTATATACTCTAAAATGTTTAATAATACATATTAATTCATGAAAAATTATGATATTTATTGGTATTTTTCATATATCTAAGAATATTAAATTCAACCAAATATTCTCAGCAATGTCTCCAACAACAATTGTTTTAAATCTTGGCCACAAGTTTTTCTACAAAATATGGCATCAGTTTGACACATCTAGGTGTATTTGCAAAGATAAATGTGTCAACTAAATTGTATAGTTTGTATCCTACACTTGAGTAGTACGGTTATGTGGCTAACCTTTCTAAAATAAAGTAGTGTAACTAAATCTTGGTTTTGATTGATTAAATCATAGTTAAGTAAAAATGTTTCTTATAAATAATAAAAAGACTATTCTTTCCCTTCTCAGACCCACATATTTTTTTGTCAAAAAATCCAAAAGTTATTATAAATATAGGATAAGATGGTCCAAATATTTAACTTTAGCCCATCAGTGAGTAAAGAAAACGGTAGAGCGGAGAAGAATTACCACACTCAAAAGTCAGATCAGTTGAGCAATGTCGTTTGTTATCTTTCTATACGTCTATATCACCGCTCATCGCCGAGTCAAGGCCATTAGGAGATGATGTGGCATAACTTGTATTTGGAGATCTGACGAATGTTGTGGGGATATCGAAGACCGATCTTGAGATTTTAAGGACCCAAAGAGAAACCAAAATCTGGTGCCCTTAATGCAAACAAAATATTTTAATCAATATTTGTATATTAGTTGTTACACATAGTAATTTCTTCGAACAATTTATTCATGTTGTGTTTAAATATTTCTGATATTGCCAAATGCAATGTCACTAAAGATGGTGTCAACATCACCACTAAGCATAGCCGCAAAAAAAATCACCACTAAAGATGGTGTACCAACATCACAGATTGTGTGATGCTCCTTGGATACGCTTATGACGTTATGATTGGCATCACCTTTGCATGTTGGGCGCAAAAACAAATTGGGCGCAGATCTCAGCTAATCCCCGATCATCTCCCGATGATTACGTCTGTCAAGCCACAAAAATAAATTGGACGCAGATCTCAAGCAAGCTGCTCCCCAGGACGAAGCTATTCCTGCTTTGGCCGGCAAGACGCGACGGGATACTACTGCCAAATGTCAATGGAATCTCAATCTTGAGCCGTGCAACTACAGTTGCAAGGTGCTTTCCCCCGTGATACCAAACATGCACGATACCCTAGATTAACAAACAAGGCAACCACTCGGTTAAACCAGTCATTTCACATTCTCTCCGGCAGCATTTCCTTCTCCCCAAAGCACCAAGACTTCGCACGTCGCTTGTAGCTGCCGCTGCTGCGTGTCCAGGTCGTGCGTTTCGATGGCTCTTAAGATTCCCCTGCGACACTTACTTAAAGGAGGGGACCTCGATTTATTTTCCGTTTATTCCTTTTCCTGTGTGGTAAAAATATCACCCATTATACGCTAATTTGCCGTCAATTATTAGGATGACTAACCATGTGGGGCGGCTCCTGTCTCGTATGTTGGCAAAAAGGCTTGCGTCCCAATTATCAGCATTAAGCGCTAGCACTAGTTTAAACAAAGCTGCCGAATCTCTGTACTTTTCTTTTTGAGACGTGCCTAATAATCTTTAGCTATAAGTACAGCAAGAATATATTGATGCCCCAAGGTTTTCGGACTAGAGGCCCATCGGATTCTTCACCAATGATCATTGACGCCAATACTGATTCCCATCGGTAGTACTAGCTTCTTTTTTTTCGAAATGGGGTATATATCCCGGTCTCTGCATCAATCGATAGTACTAGCTACTTGATAAAAGTAGAAGCTGATGCTGTATAAATTGCTTGTGGAATGATGAGTTGTTGTATAATTTTCTTTTTCAAAGTGTACTGCATAACCTAAGTTTCATATTTTTTTGCAAAACCTCCTAACTTTCGCCTTACAGTAGCTCCAAGAATTTGGACAGTTTTGATTAAGTTGATAGTTAATTCTATCAATTTTGCTAAGTCCCAGCAAACTGAGACTCACAGAGAACATTTGGTGTGATGCCGTGATTCGTGTAGAAATGACCAACTTTTTTTTTCGAGCAAACGAGCTGTACAATTCTTTTACTCCCTCCGTTCAAAATAAATGACTTGGATATATTTAGATTCTTATATATCTAGACACGTTTTAGTGTGATAGTAGACAAAGCCAAGTCAGTTATTTCTGAACGTAGGGAGTACATTAGATGAACAAATACTTTATTAGTGTTTAGATTTATGAACTAATTCATGATGTACTAAGAGTTACAGCTACCTCAGTGTGTTCATAAAAGTTTTCCTCTACGACTACCTTTTTTAATAGAAAATAGCACTGCATTAATAATAATTCTCAGATACTTCTGGTTTGTTTGGGGAACCAGAAGAGGGAACTATCTCTCTGGATGAATCTTAAACAAACGATGTGTCTTAGGTTTCTGTCGAGAAAAATGACCTATTGACTGGTCCATATTCTGAGGAGGAGGTCAGGAAGGTTGTTTTCCAGATGGAACATAACAAAGCCCCTAGTCCCGATGGCTTTCCAGCTGAATTTTACCAAACCTTTTGGGATGTTATCAAAATAGATCTACTTGACATGTTCTGTGCTTTGCACGCTGGTCAACTAGATTTGTTTCGTTTGAACTTTGGAGAGATAATTCTATTGCCTAAGATTAGCGAAGCAGAATGGATCCGAGAATATAGATCAATTTGTCTTCTTAATGTTAGTTTTAAGATTTTTACCAAAGTTGCAACTATCCGACTAAATTCAGTGGCGGATCATGTAGTTCGTCCTTCACAAACTGCTTTTATGCAAGGTCGCAACATACTTTATGGTGTGGTTACTTTGCATGAAATAATTTATGAACTACATAGGAAAAAGTTGAATGGAGTTATTCTTAAAATTAACTTCGAAAAGGCCTATGATAAAGTCAAATGGCCTTTTCTTCAGCAGACCCTATGAAAGGTTTTTCATCTGAGTGGCAGGCTTTAATCAACACCTTTGTGTCGGGAGGTAGTGTTGCCATAAAAGGTAATGACAATGTTGGTAAATACATCCAGACAAAAAAAGGTTCGAGACAGGGAGATCCATTATCACGAAGACTATTTAATATAGTGGCTGATATGCTCGCTGTCATGATTGAGTGCGCCAAGTCTGATGGCCAAATTGAAGGTGTGATTCCCCATCTAGTCGATGGAGGTTTATCAATCCTTCAGTATGCCGACGATACAATTTTATTTATGGAACATGACCTCGAAAAAGCGAAAAATCTGAAACTGATACTTTCATCTTTTGAGCAACTATCAGGGTTGAAAATCAACTTCCATAAAAGTGAATTGTTTTGTTTTGGTGAGGCCCGAGACGAAGTTAGTCTTTACGCTGATCTCTTTGGATGTATTCACGACGTTTTTCCGATTCGGTATTTGGGCATTCCGGTTCACTACCGGAGGCTCACAAATGCTGAATGGAAGATTGTTGAGGAAACACTACAACTAAGATTGAGTAGCTGGAAAGGTAAATTGCTCTCCATAGGGGGAAGATTGGTACTCATTAATTTGGTACTAAGCAATATGGTATTGTATATGATATCTCTTTTCCAACTACCAAAAGGAGTCTTGGAGAGGTTGGATTATTTTTGATCAAGATTCTTTTGGCAAGGAGACCGTGAGAAAAAGAAATACCGACTGGCTAAATGGAGTGTATTATGTCACCCCAAAGATCAGGGTGGGTTGGGTATTCATGATCTTGAGATAAAGAATACAGCCCTTCTCGGAAAACGGCTCTTCAAATTACTATCTGAAGACGGGGTATGGAAAACACTACTTAAAAGAAAATATGTTGGTTCAAAAGCATTGTCATAGCTGGTTTGGAAACTAGGTGAATCTCACTTTTGGGCCGGTCCGATGGCAACGAAGAAAAATTTCTTCAAATTCGGAACTTTTTCTATTAAGGATGGATCTTAGATAAGGTTTTAGGAGGATAAGTGGCTAAGTAGTGCTACACTCCGTGACCAATATCCCATGTTGTTTTATATTGTTTTTTACAAGGATGAGATGATCTCTACTATTTTGGAATCATTCCCGCCCATTGTGACTTTCAGACGAAATTTAATTGGAACCAGACTTGACTCTTGGATCACATTGCTACATCGCCTAGCAAATTTATAACTGTCGCCTGTACCAGACAAATTTTTATGAAACTTAAGTGAGAAAGGTTCTTTCTCCATCAGTTCCTTTTACAGTGCATTAGCCCAGCCAGTTATACCTATTTTAGATAATAGAATGCTTTAAAAGATGAAGATATCTTTAATAAATAATTTTTTTGTGTGGTATCTTTGTCGCGGAGTAATCCTTACTAAAGATAATCTTATTAAGCAGAATTGACATGGGGATTCTATGTGTCTTTTTTGTCATCACAATGAGACAATCAAAAACCTATTTTTCCAATAAAATTTTGCTAGATCTATATGGTCACTTACCCAGACAGCTTCAGGTTTGTATCCACCGCGTAGTATTGCCAATAATTTTGCGAAGTGGTTACATGGGATAGATAACAAGTATAAGTTACTTCTTCAGGTTGAAACGATTGCCATTACATGGTCGCTACGACTATGTAGAAATAACAAAGTTTTTAATGATATACACCGTTCTCTCCTGTATGATATTTACCGATGTATCAGCACACTGCGTTCTTATTCAATCCTACGTCGTTTTCGTCCGGGTGAAGCCGAGTGAGTGTGTGTCAAGCCAACCACTCCAATCCAGCATTCCATCTGGCAGCATGGGCGCGGTATTGTCCAACCCGTGGGCGTCCCGACCGCGCGCACCGGACCACAGTTTTCCGACACCCCGTCCCCGTATGCGTTGCCGTGCCCGCACCCAGGCACCATATATACCCAGGCCTTTCCCCTTCCCTTCACCCACCTCGCTCCCGTCTTCCTCCCTGCCTCCTCCCCGGCACCAAAAGCAGCAACCGCACTGCTTGATCAAGCGCAGCCTTGCTCCAAACACTCCTACGCCCGCAGCATGGCGGCGTCAGTAGCCTGCTCCTTCTTCTTCGACGCCGAGCCGGCAGGCGAGCACGGCGTGCCGGCGCTGGACGCGTGCGCGCTCTGCGCCAAGCCGCTGGCGCGCGACAGCGACATCTTCATGTACAGAGGGGACACCCCCTTCTGCAGCGAGGACTGCCGCGACGAGCAGATGCAGCTCGACGCCGTCTACGCTAGGCAGGCAGCCCGGCGGATGCAGCGATACTCCTCCGGAGCAGCGGCGCGCCGTGGGCACCAAGAGGCCAGGAAGGTGTCCGTCGCGAGCTGACCGGCCACGGCGCGCCAAGCTGCGCGCGTGACTGAGAAACAGTTTTGTATGTAGAGTCAGCGACATCTGAAGAACCATTGATTTTGGGAATGATGATGATGAGTTCTTCCCGGCGCTCTTGCCGGAACCAGACTGCCGGAGATGGGTCAGGCACGCGTGGGGTGCTACCCGGCCGGCGAGGCAGGACGACGCTGCGGCGCTCTCAGCTTCCACATCTTTATGTAGCCATGGAAAGTTAATTAAACGGCGCCGATTGGCGTTTCTGTTGGAGAAAGAAGGCAGATCACCACGGGTGTTTAAACCACAGTTTTTGGCATGTCCGATCAATTTATACAGTGCCATTCTGTTTCTGTATGTCCATGAATTAATTACGCACTCGTGCTCGTGCTCTGAATCAACGCACTTAGTCGTGTGCTATTTCACTCCTCGCTCGTCTCCTCTCATGAATTACGAACCCAATAATTGTTCAAGAAATGCACAAAGAGCCAGATGTGATGAGATTTAAGTATCGCTCACCATCGTCAGACTCGTTGAACATCTCAAAATGTTAGTACTCATCGCTGAGTAGTAGTTTTTTTTCTTTATTCAGGAGAGCTACTCATCGCCGAGTCAGCCAGCAGCAGATGACCCATGAGCTTGGCCGCATGATGTGGAACAGACGCAGACGCATGAGCGCACCAAACTTACAACCAACCGTGTATCTCATCAGTACGGTCACCTAGGCCGTGACTCATTGCATATGTAGATTCCGAATCCAAATAATCCTTCTGCCTATGGTTACTGCTTATCCTGTCAAAAAAATTAAGCTCGGAGGCTCCAATGATTTGGTGCCATGCTTGAGTGCAAAGCCACATTAGAGCACATCCACCAGCGCTTCGCAAGCCGTGTGTCCAGCAAGCAATGCCGAATAAGGCTTTTGGGGACGAAAGTTCACAGTGCCGGCCCTTTAGGAGCCCTCCCCCACACCGGCGTCCCTCTTCCGGTGTCTCTCTCTAATCTCTGTAAACATGACACAAATTTGAAACAAATCAACGAATTTCATTCAAACATGTAGGTTTTTTTATAAAGTTTGAACGGGAATTAAGACTAAACCTAAACTACTGGCATCAGTAGAAGTCGTAGCAGTTAGGATTCCAGCGGTGGCACGGGCAAGCTCGGCCCTCCGCGCATCCGGGCGGCGGCAGTGCAGGCAAGCTCGACCCTCCACGCATCCGGGCGGCGGCAGTGCAGGCAAGCTCGACCCTCCACGCATCCGGGCGGCGGCGGCGTGGGCAAACTCAGCGACAGACAAGCAGGCGAACGGTGGCGCGAGCAGATGGGCGACGGCCGCGCGGGCAAGCTTGGCCCTCTGATTTGTTCCCAATTCTCTACCGTTAATTACAATTGTTAAATTTAAGCTTAGATTATTAAAATTTTAAGCATCATTATAGCTATTCCGTTCTGGTAACAATTCTCCCAACCCCATTCTGTTTCTCGTTCTTTTCCGAATCGAAACACGGGGTCAAAACCGTCCAATGCCCTCAGAATGAACCGAAAACACCCATAGATTCCCAAGCCAAATCATCCCACTGCCGATGGTTACTGCTTATCCTGTTGAAAATTTCAAGCTCGCTGACGATAGTGAGGCTCCAATGGTGTGTTCTTACCTATTTTGAACAAATTTCGGGTATGAGAATTAACTATCATAAGAGTGAGCTTATCCCTATTAACATGGATGAAGCGGAGACAAATCCTTTCTTGGAGATCTTTAATTGTATGATGGGTAATTTTTATGTTAAGTATCTAGGTATTTCCTTACATTTTAAGAAACTAAAAAGGGAGGACCTACAACCTTTAATAGAAAATCTTCTTAGTAGAATTACTGGCTGGAGAGGGAAACTTCTTTCCTATGCAGCAAAAAGAGTTTGATTCAAGCTTGTCTATCTAGCATTCCTGTACCTGCTTTCCTTCTTCAAATTTCCTAAATGGACCCTTAAGCTCCTAGATTCTCATTTAGCCAACTTTTTTGGAATGACGAAGAAGGTAATCATAAGATACATTTAGCTAATTGTGTAGGGTTCGCAGCATAGAAAACAAAAAATTTCCTACGATGGGAACAACTATGTACCAAGATCTATCTACTAGATACAAACAACGGGCGGATGTATATCCGTAGAGAACATACCCTTGAAGACCAAAAAAGCTTAACGAGTTCAAACTCGTGGTTGATGTAGACGATCTCTTGCCGATCTCAAGATCGAGAGGAAGTCCTAGCGCCGCAAAACAGTAGCGCATCCGTGCTCGCACACACGTTCGAGGCACCGAGCAACCTCCGCCTCCTCGCTCCAGCGATGCAGCGGAAGCACAACTCTTTCTTGCCGAATAGCCACCGGGAACATGTATCTCGCTAGCCCGAGACCATGGGGGATAAATTCTAGAGGGGGAGAGAGATCCTTCACGGTGTGAGTGAGAAGTGAGAGGAGGGGCTCCTTATATAGGGGAGGGGGGCAGCCAAAGGGGGCATGGCCGCCGGCCATGGAGGGTGCCCCCACCTCACCTTCATTCATGTGGGTGGACACTCCACTCACAAAATGGCCCTTCAATTTTCTCCACTCAAAAACCCACTCAAATTCCCATTAAATTTTCACCAAATTTAATGCAAACTCTCATTAAATAAAAATCTTTTATTTTATTCAGAATTTTGTCAATTACTTTAATGAAAAACATTCACAAATAACCCCTTGCTAGTATTTCATTTCACATGCAGAAACACTTTCTGCAATTTTACCCGAAAACCCGTTTCGGTATCTACTGAAATAAATTCCTGCGCTTGTTATTCTTTTCGGCATGAAACTTTTGCTCCAATTGGATGTCGGTGTCTCTTAAGTGTGTCACCCTACGGTTCGTGAATAATGCGGACATGATCGAGACCCCTCTCGGATCAATAATCAGAAGCGGGATCTGGAGACCCATACTGACTCCCACACATTCAACGATGACTTTCTTGTGATCGTCGGAACCTTTTACGCTAGTATCTTAATCCCTTTGTTTGACGATATATTACATGTCCGAGATTCGATCATCGGTATCTCCATACCTAGTTTGATCTCGTTACTGACATGCACTCTTTTCTCGTTCCCGTGATATAACATTCTAGTGATCAAATCACTTGCTTGCAAGCTAATCAATGTGATATCACCGAGAGGGCCCAGAGCATATCTATCCGTCATCGGGATGAACAAATTCCACTCTCGATCCATGGGCCTCAACATAACACTTTATTAGTTCTGAATCCATCTTTATAATCACCCTGTTACGGTGTGACGTTTGATGTTATCAAGAAACTCTTCCGGTGTTAGTGATTGACATGATCTCATGGTCTAAGGATTAGGATCACTTCGTAAGTTGTTATAGCAATATAAACTCAATGGCTTTGATCGTAATGCTATACTTCGGATGAATGTTCATCACACTATTACACTAATGTTGTGATCTCGTTATTAACAACATCCAATGTCCATGATCAGGAAACCTTTGATCATCTTGTTAATCAACGAGCTAGTTTATAAGATAGGCATAACTAGGAACTTCATTTTTGTTTATTAAACACACATGTATTAACGTTTCCGTATTAATACAATTATATCATGTAAAATATACATTTATCATAAACAAGGAATACGATAATAACCACTTTATTATTGCCTCTCGGGCATATTCCCTTCAGTCTCCCACTTGCACTAGAGACAATAATCTAGTTTGAAAACTTTGTGTATTGAACACCTATGGCTTTCTGGTGTTCCAAATACGCAACTGCAAGTGGTTAACATAATCTACGGATCTGATACTTTCAGGTCCGTGTGTATTTGCATGTCTTTGTGTCTCCACGCATCACTCATTCTCTAATGAGATGGCGTTGTATAAATTTGGTCTTTTGGTGAGACCTTTAGTTCCTTGGGGTTAAAACACGTCGATACTATTGTCACACAATATATCTTTAGTGTTAGCCCGTTGCGAACCACACCTTAGTTTGATAACAAACTACTTGACACAAATTCCCTCCTTTGCCGCTACTATAGCAGTCATATACTTAGCCTTTTATTGTAGTATTCGTCACAATGTCTTAACTTTGGAACTCTTCCAAATCCATCATGGAATCTCCTTTCCATTACATTGTGCCATCCATAGTTTAAATTGAGATAAACTTAATTTGTATCTTGTGACAAAACTAGTATCAATGTAACTCTTTACAATGAACTATTTGTAATTGTTTGTCACCTCTACACAAATATATTCTTAGTTCTTTTCAAAAGATCATAAGAATATCCTTAGTATCGTCCAATGATCATTTTACGATTCATTCTGATATATGCTCATAACACTTTAGAGCATAGGACATATATGGATGTGTACATATCATGGTATGATTGATCAAAACATTCTCGTGATTTCACTCATCAAGTGTCAAAGCACTTGAATCTTGTTTCACTTATCAAGTGTCGATACACTTGAATCTTGATTTAATTCCTTTCCATGCGACAAGAACCGTTTCTTGTTGTTTCTATATTGAACTCCTTCAATATAGAAACACATGTACGTTTGGCATAACCATATTAGCGTCACAGTCTATCCACTATAGACATTCACGCTAAATATTCGGATTTTGCCTAAGTATTTCATTGAAATGAAATTCTTAACCTTTGTCAATAAAATATACATTATTTCTAATCAACAAGATGTCCTGCACATAATGTATTAGAAATATGTCTTAGCGCTTCCACTTAATTTTTTGCAAATGCAAGCATCTTCATCGTCTCCTGATGAAAACTCTTTTTCATCACGGTGAAGATTCCAACTCCGCGATTCAACAATTGAAGTTTGCATGCCCCTTTTAGCATCCTTTGTATTTTAACAAAACCCTTTGGACCGTGTCATATACACGTCATAGGTAACTATTCTATTAGAAGAATTTTGTTTTGTTTATTCATCTACCATATAACAAATTATATGTAGTGGTTGCTACTTTAATCCGTCCAAACTAAATATCGCTATGAAAGATCAAATCTTGTCATAGTCAACTCCTTGAACATTATCATAAAATACTTTATAACATGTCAACTATTTCATAGATTTGAAACATCCATGTCTGTTTCTTTATAGATCCAAATACGACCGATAGATTTTTACACCTTTCCGGAGGGTCTTCCAAGTTCAAAACTTGATTTCTCGTGTATGGAAGTATCACGGATTTGATGGCTTCAAGCCATTTGACGGAGTCAGGGCCCATCATCGCTTCTTTGTATGTAGTCGGTTCATCATTGTCAAACAATAATGACTTACTCGGAAATCTAAGCATTTGATTGTTGATCCGACTGACTTGGTTCAATAAGAACTTAGATCTCCGTGACCACAACCTTTGAGACACATAAGCTATGAGTATTATGGCAGCCTTCGGAACGATTTCCGACGCTGCGCAACTCAACACATTTAGCTAAGGTTCGTTAACCTTATCAAAGTTCTATTGTCCTCCCACTTAACTTTTGCGAAAATTCCTTTTTCAAGAAACTTCACATTTCAAGCGACAAACCCTTTTGTCCTTGGTGTTATGGAGGAATAACCAATTGTTATTCGAAATAACCTACAAAGACATGCTCATCCGACTTTGGTTGTAAACATCTTACTTATGTTTAGCATACCAAAATTTAAGAAATGACAACTTGGGTTTTACCCCAAATCATAACTTCCATGGTGTCATTTCAGCGGATCAAGATGGATCTCTTTTCAGTGTAAAAGCGGAAGTCTCTAAAGCTTTAATCTTTTAAAACATAATGGCAGTTTTATAAATAATACCTTTGATCCAACCATGTCAAACAAGGTTTCATTACAAATCTCAAACACTCCATACTCCTATGGTGTTTCGGGAGATGTAAATCTAGGTGTTTTGCTAAACTTGCAACTCAAATAAATCCCTTTATGATAAAATCATAATTCATTTATTTTCTTGTTACACTTGTAACTCAAACAAATCCCTTATGATAAAATCATAAACCATTTATTTTCTTGTTACAATGATTTTGCACTTCATCTTGAAAGTCTTTGAAACATTTTCAAATATTTCATACTTCTTTCTCATTAAGTGAACATTCACTCAAATTTCCGGAGAAAGCATATGAAGTTGAAATCCATCGCTTACGACTATACATAATGGACTACATACATCGATATGTATAAATTCCAATAATTTAGTCGTTCGTTCTTCTTTGGCCTTTGAACGAAGTTTTAATTATCACGTGGAAAGTCTCACAAGCGTCACTTGATCAAATCAAAGACTCCAAAAATCCATGAATATGGAGATTCTTCATGTTTTCTTTCCAATATAATTTAAACAGCGATGTCACTTCGTAAGTGATCTTTCAATCATTTGTCTGGCGACATTTTAGCATTAGGTTTTATGGATGTGATTTCTCCAACTAGATTTGTAAATCATCCATCTTATATGGAATACGGTAATTATTTAAACAACCTTTGTTCTCATAATACCTGATTTAAATAAAAATTATTATAACAAATCTTGAAGTCAAGCTTTGATGTCAACGAGAAATACAAACAACGGTTTGTTTGTTTTCGATGAACATCATCACATATTCTCTTGCTAGTTACTTAGGCCATTGTGGTTCATGAATTGCGTCGTTCTGTATGAAATTTCATACCAACCAATTCGGTATCCAATACCCAAGAACCACATTGTTTAACAAGCAAAGAATACAACCATAACATGTATATCATATATATACCTAAATTGGATATTTCCAATCTTTTCTTTTCTGCCAAATATATTTTATAGATTCTCTTTCAGCATTTCCTTTTCCTTTTTAAAAGAATCTATCAACATCAAAAGTGGCGCCATATACATGACACATAGTCCAAAGCGTGTATATTCAAATAATAATACCTTTGGACTTGCATTTTGAAGTAGATCACCATCATCAAATGATCGGTATTCTTTCAAAATCCATTCTTTAGTAATCTTTTAGTATAGTAAACACTTTACATACATCTTCTATTCATCCTTATCATGACGACTTTCATGATTAAGCTACTATAGCTTATAAAGGCGAATCGTGAGTATAATATTACTTTTCAAAACCCTTTTGGATGATTAGGATGTCTAGCATCTCCAACCTTCATAAATTCTTATCCAATATGAGAACAGATATTATACTCTATCATATTGCAACCAAAACATTGTTTCAGATATCGTTATATCTGCCACACATGATGGTTTCTGAAACAATTCTTTCAGCTCCTAGACAACTTGATATTAAAACAATCAAGAATCGTGGAGGCAAACATGATACTTAAGATACTAACACTGGAATTGTTACTCTCGATTTAATACCAACTATTAAATTTCACGGAGTAAATAGAGTTTGCTGAAAGTTTGCAATAGGACTTTAAACTTTAGATTGACACTCAACACAATACGATACCAGTTCGTAAAGTATATATCCAGAATTCTATAGTTCTATTATCTCAATTACAACTATGCATAAGGTGGTGAACGAATGCCAATGACTACAACAAATTATGCAAATTCACTTTGATTTAAGTTATGATAAATTGAGTTCTACTAATCCAAATTAGAAATAAACTCCCACTCAAAAAAGACATCCCTCGTGTCTTTTTGGTGATTACATGAACCAAATCCACTACACCAAGTCCGGTCATCACGTGAGTCGGTATAGCTTCAAAGGCGAGCATCCATATGGTCATCATATCAAAACATATGACTCATGCTTAACCTTTCGGTCCGTGTTCCGAGGCCATGTCTGTACATGCTAGGCTCGCCAAGTAAGAACCTTAGTATTCGCGTGTGTAACTGTCTTACACCCGAGATATGCTCATGGATTCAAGTACACCCGATCATCACGTGATGTCTTGAAGCGATGAAACATTGTCGGTGCATACTTAAGGAAGAACACATTCTTATCTCGATATCTAAATGAGGGATCATCTTATTATGCTAATAAAATGCCAAACAAGCAATATAAGATGCAATCAAAACATCTCATGTTTATTAGTGAAATGATATGATTCCTGCATATGATCTCCATCATGTGCACCGTGGTATGATCACTATCATACCTATATGTGTAAGTCTAAGGTCTATGGAGATTACACGTTATGTGTGTTGTAAGAGTATCATCTCATACTTATACTTACAACATCACCATATCATAACACTAGCCCAGCAACAATCTAAACTAGATGCCTCTAATTTATCCATTGCAAGTTTTACGTGGCTTAGGGCTTTCGAAGATAGAACCGTTCTTACCTACGAACATGAACCACAACGATGATAACCAAATTGTTGACAACTCGTTGCAAATTAGATATTGACTATAGTAGGAGAGACAGACACCCGCTAGCCACTTATAAACTAGTTGCATGTCAAGCGTGGAACAGGTCTTATGTGCGAGGACATGTAAAGTTTGTCCGGGCCGCTTCATCCCACTATGCCACCAATATCCAAAATTACAACTAAGAAGCAATAAAATGATCATCATCGCCCACATACTCATATGTGTACTACCCGTGCAAAGTATCTACGCATAGATCTGGCTCTGATACCACTGTAGGGTTTGCAGCATAGAAAACAAAAAAAATTCTACGATGGGAACAACCATGTACCAAGATCTATCTACTAGATACAAACAACGGGCGGATGTATATCCGTAGAGAACATACCCTTGAAGACCGACAAAGCTTAACGAGTCCAAACTCGTGGTTGATGTAGACGATCTCTTGCCGATCTCAAGATCGAGAGGAAGTCCTAGCGCCGCAAAACAGCAGCGCATCCGTGCTCGCACATACGTTCGAGGCACCGAGAAACCTCCGCCTCCTCGCTCCAGCGATGCAGCGGAAGCACAACTCTTTCTTGCCGAATAGCCACCGGGAACATGTATCTCGCTAGTCCGAGACCATGGGGGATAAATTCTAGAGGGGGAGAGAGATCCTTCACGAGGAGGTGTGAGTGAGAAGTGAGAGGAGGGGCTCCTTATATAGGGGAGGGGGGGGGGCAGCCCAAGGGGGCATGGCCGCCGGCCATGGAGGGTGCCCCCACCTATCCCTCATTCATGTGGGTGGACACTCCACTCACAAAATGGCCCTTCAATTTTCTCCACTAAAAAACTCACTCAAATTCCCATTAAATTTCCACCAAATTTAATGCAAACTCACATTAAATAAAACTCATTTATTTTATTCAGAATTTTGTCAATTACTTTAATGACAAACATTCAAAAATAACCCCTTTCTAGTATTTCATTTCACATGCAGAAACACTTTCTGCAATTTCACCCGAAAACCCGTTTCGGTATCTAGTGAAATAAATTCCTGCGCTTGTTATTCTTTTCGGCATGAAACTTTTGCTCCAATTGGATGTCGGTGTCTCTTAAGTGTGTCACCCTACAGTTCGTGAATAATGCGGACATGATCGAGACCCCTCTCGGATCAATAATCAGAAGCGGGATCTGGAGACCCATACTGACTCCCACACATTCAACGATGACTTTCTTATGATCGTCGGAACCTTTTACGCTAGTATCTTAATCCCTTTGTTTGACGATATATTACATGTCCGAGATTCGATCATCGGTATTTCCATACCTAGTTTGATCTCGTTACTGACATGCACTCTTTTCTCGTTCCCGTGATATAACATTCTAGTGATCAAATCACTTGCTTGCAAGCTAATCAATGTGATATCACCGAGAGGGCCCAGAGCATATCTATCCGTCATCGGGATGAACAAATTCCACTATCGATCCATGGGCCTCAACATAACACTTTATTAGTTCTGAATCCATCTTTATAATCACCCTGTTACGGTGTGACGTTTGATGTTATCAAGAAACTCTTCCGGTGTTAGTGATTGACATGATCTCATGGTCTAAGGATTAGGATCACTTCGTAAGTTGTTATAGCAATATAACTCAATGACTTTTATCGTAATGCTATACTTCGGATGAATGTTCATCACACCATTACACTAATGTTGTGATCTTGTTATTAACAACATCCAATGTCCATGATCAGGAAACCTTTGATCATCTTGTTAATCAACGAGCTAGTTTATAAGAGAGGCATAACTAGGAACTTCCTTTTTGTTTATTAAACACACATGTATTAACGTTTCCGTATTAATACAATTATAGCATGTAAAATAAACATTTATCATAAACAAGGAATACGAGAATAACCACTTTATTATTGCCTCTCGGGCATATTCCCTTCAAATTGGCCCTCTGTTTGCATGAAGATTTTTTTTGGAGGTTTGGGCATTCCAAACCTTCAGGATTTAAATTTGTGTTTGTTAGGCTCTTGTATTAAAAGGTATATCCAGGGAGAAGGAGCTCTGTGGAAGAAAGTGATAGATGCTAAATATAAAACCAAATCCCCTAACATTCTTTGTGTTACGATGTCCATCCTTCTACCTTTTGGAAAGGGATCATGTGGGCCTCTAGGGCAGTAGACATAGGTTATAAATGGCATGTAGGGAATGGTAAATCTATTAGATTTTGGGAGGACATCTTGTTTGGTAATTCTAACCTAGCCACTCAACTTTGGGAGATTTATCTAGTTTCAAATCAACAGACTAAGACTATAGCTGAGTTGTGGGATGGTACTCAACTTAAGTGTGATTTTAGAAGAACTTTGATGATAATATGATGCTTCAGTGGCAAGATTTATTAGGTATAGCTCAGTCCATTGTCTTCTCTGAGGAAGAAGATCAATTAATCTGGTAGTATGAAACAAAAGGTCAATATTCCTCTAGTTCGATGTACTCTTTAGTTAACTTTAGAGGGGTTACCCCTATCTACCTATCTATCTTCCTGCTGTTTGGAAACTTCTTATCCCTCATAGAATTCGGATTTTTCTTTGGCTTTTATCCCAGAATAAAATCTTGACTAGGGATAATCTTAGAGCTAGAGGGATTCCAAAACCTCTGGAATGCAACCTATATAAAGAATTAGAATCTGTCCACCATTTATTTTTTGAATGTATAGTTTCTAGGTTGTTATGGTCTGAGGTGTTTGACACTTTTGGGGTGTTAATTGTAGATTTTCAATATCTTGCTTCAAAATGGATTGATAACAAGAAGAATCTATAGTTGAGTGTTGTTTCTTCAGCTGTCCTTTGGAGCATTTGAAATAATAGAAATAGCCTTGTCTTTAACAAGACATCTTGGATTAATATGAAACAAGTTTGGCGCCTGGTTCTTTCTTACCTGAAGGTGTGGCAGATGACGTCCAAAGACCTGGAAGGAGGGAAGATCGCCCTCATCATGGAAAAGATGTTCTGCAGACTAAAAAAATCCACTGGTGATCGCGCTGAACTGATCTGCTCCGATTTCGAGTGGATTTCCACTTGGAAAACCACGGCGAAGTCGAGCTATGGAGGACGCGCGTCGCTGGAGTACCTCCAGGCTCACCCCGAGGAGGAGGGATCTACTCATGTGGTGCTTTAGTCTGTTGGCTTGTCTTTTCGGCGATTGCAGTTTATAGCCTGGACTTTGTAATCGATGCTATCTGCAGTAAGTAGTAGTCTCGTCTATCTAGTGTTTATGGTCTAAGGACCTCCTAGAGTTGAGGCTCTTTTTTCTTTTTTCCTCTTTGAACCTTTTGTAGTTTTGAAATTTGGTGGTTTTATTCTCGTTAATGGAACTGGGGACAGAGTCCCTTTTGATCTAAAAAAAATAATGAGGCTCCAATGATTTGGTGCAATGCTTGAGTGTAAAGCCATATTACAACATCTCTAACCCAAAGCCAAAAAAAATTAGAGGAGCAAATTTGCTTCTTTAACAGACGAAGTAGCACCTAACCGATCCTCTATAACGCTTTAGACGAGCAAATATAGGATTTCAGCCCCTAAAATTTTCCACCCCTCTCCTATATTTGCTCGGCCGAGCGGTCAATGAGAAAAAAATCCCTCCCATGCCGCCGCTCACTCTCCCAGCGCCGTTCTTCTTCCCATCGCCACTCCTTCCATCTAAACTCTCTGGATATGGCCGGATCCCGTCGCCACCACCTATCTGCATCGCCTTTCGGGGCCGCGGCGCGTCTCGTGGCCGTAGATCGGGTCCTCCCGACATCCTGCCGCCGGCGGCACCGCCTTGCCAGTACCACGGTGTGCGGCGGCGGCAATGGGGGACCTGGGTGGCAGAGATCACCGACCGAAACACTTGCCAATACCACTAGCTGGGCACCTTCTAGTCGGCGAGGCAGGCGGCCCGGGCGCACGAGGTCGCCAACGTCGGCCTCCAGGGCCCCGACTGCGGGCCGCTGAACTTCCCTCTCAACAGTGAGGTGTCAGAGTTATTCTCCCCTCCCAGCCGCGACTACGACGCGCGCTTCGCTCAGGAGGGCTGGGAAGCCCGGGAGCAACTCGAGGTTGAGGCCGTCGGCGAGCGGTACATGGTCGAGCTCCGCCAACGAGCGGTACATGGTCGCTGCGGAGGCCGCACGCTACGAGGAGTACGCTGGACGGCGCGGCCTCGCCTCTTTCTCCTCGGTGGCAGGGCCTTCTACCTCCGTGACGGTGGCATGGACTTCTTACTCATGGTCGGAAGCAGGGCCTTCTTCCTCCACGACGGCGTCTACGTCTTCCTCGGCACCAGCGCAGGAAGTCATCAACCTCTGTGACAGCGACACCGACACCACCGACAGCTTCGATGCATCGCTCAAAAGCCTTGACAAGTAGGTGGACACCGACGCCAGCCACCGACGCTAGGCGGCGTATCTAGGGTTTCTGTGATGGCCACTGACGCCGGCGACCATCCTAGTGTTAGAATCTATGTATGAACTATCCAATATGTGTATGAACTAAGTGTTTTAGTTTGATTTTGATGTGTTTTTGTTTTATTGCAATGTGTTTGATCAAGTGTCTAAACGAAGTTGAAAATTAGGAGTATAAATAAAGGGGAACGAATCCGGCGGCCGATGTTTAAAGGAGCAAAAATATAGGAATCGATGAACAGCGCGCCGAATTCGGCTATAACATTAAGGGGATCGGTTAGAGATACTATTAGAGCACATCCACTAACGCTTCCCAAGCCATGTCCAGCAAGCAATGCCAAACAAGGCCTTTGGGACGAACATTCATAGTGTTGGCCATTTAGAGGAGCCTCCCCACATCGACGTCCCTCTTGAGGCGTATCTCTAATCTCCTTAAATATAAATTGACACAAATCTAAAACAACTTAGTGAATTTCATTCAAACATGTAGGTTTTTCATAAAGTTTGAACATATATTTAAACTAAATCTAACCTACCGGGGTCGGAATCGGTCGTAGTGGTTAGGATTCCAGCCTCTGGTGTGGTCTCATTAATCACCATCATCTTCACTTTGTGTCGATGTCACAGCCCAGCCAGCAGTCGGTGCCATCGATGTTGATGACGTTTCCACTGTCCTGGCCAACCGTCATTTCGCAAACTCGTCGATGGCATGTTATAAGTGGAATCCCGGAGCGCCCAGTTGAGCATCAGGATATCTTCCGGTCCTCCGCAACACGCAAGGCCATATGCTTCTGGATGTATGCCTCGTCGGTCTAGTGTGTTTTGAGGTCGGTATTTTCTGATCTATGTTTATCATCTTCGGCAATGGTTGTTGTTCTCGTGTGTTGGTCCTTTGGGACCTTAACACGACGACCTTTCGTCCGTCTACTACGACAAGATTTGCCCGGCTCGGTAGCTCCAATGATGGAGGGGCGATGATGGCTGTGCGCCTTCGGCTCGTGCTAGTGTATGTGGTTGTCGCTAGGTGGTCTAATGATCTATTTGAAATTTTTATTACACTTTTAGAACTCTTTATACTACTACTGATGATTATTAATAAATCAGCGGAATTTCATAAAAAAAACTTGCGATCGCGATCCCATGGGTTACTAATCTTAACGCACACAATATTTTATACAGGTTTAAATCCTAGGTATCTACAGGGTAACATCCCTACTTCCTGTCTCGACTTTATTATATTGAAAATGTGAGGTTCTTGAGAGATTACAAAGGGGTGTACCTGCTAGAGGTTTAGCTGGTATGTGAGGTGAACATACGGCTATGAGTCTAGCCAGCATGCCGAGCCTCTCTTTTTTAGGGAAAATGACTCCAGGTGGAATCAAATTGTAGATATGCTCTAAGAGCCTATAGATGAATTAGCTATGAACTACTTCTCCCATTGGACATAAGTGGTCTTGGATGTGGATTTTGATGTGTTGCGGTGGCTCTCAAGTAGAATGTGAAAGGGATTAAATTGAATGTCGAATGTATTCTCCCTCCTTCTTTGGGGGCTGCTCCTTTTATACCCTCGGCCATGAATATTGAGGTATGATTGAGGAATTATCTTTGGGCCGGATGAGACATGGTGGTGTGTGTCTTTTCCACCATGCTTGTCTTCTTACCCGTGCATCGACAAGCAGCGAGCTGCTATTGATGATGCCATCATGGACTTCTGAGCATATGGGGTGTCTCCACCGGCCGGAAGGTTAGGATATGATGTAGGGAGGGGGTCAGAACTCGTTGCTCAGCCTAGGGAATCGCCCGAACGACAGTACATGTGGTTGAATATAATGTGTATGTGTCTCGTCATGTTACATATCCGCGGACTTCCGGGGTGTCGGCCTCTCCGTACGCCTAGCTGGCTACGGCGGGAAACGACCAGCCGTTCTGTCGGGCTTTGTGCCGGCTTGGAACTTAGCTACGTGAGGGGGCACGAAGCACAAGCTAGTATGCTAAATCTTACCTTCCTATGGGTACCCGGTTACCCATGACCCCGTCATGGAGTGTGACATAAAACTCCAAAATATCTCATAAACATAGAAATACTCGCATAGTTAAAGGGCGAACAACACCTACACGTACACTCACATAATCACCTAGTGTCAAGAACAAAGTCTCGAAGTTTCAAGATTGATAAAATTGACATGGCTCTTGCAGTTAACGTATATGTTGACTCTAGAAGAATATTTGCCCTGATAAGAGATACAAAATGCGCAAAACATGGAGTTTATTACTTGGTGGGTTGGGTACAACCACCCACACAACCATCCAACCATAGTTTTGTTTTCATATTGTGTAATAGTTGTTACAAATATTTATATTTTGATACAAAGTACAAATCACACATGTGTTTCCATTGTGGAACCCCAAGAAAAACATGAATGTATATTTGACAATGAAACCAGTAAGTAATGAGCAATGCCAAACATATAAACACACATGCAGACAACTCATACACAATATAGTTTCCTATTTACTTCCAGCTAATTTACACTCATACACTCTAGAAACCTCCATCAACATATTTATTATATATGTTCACTCTAGAGTTCTAAATCGATATATTTCACGATACTGAAATAGTAGTAAAAGAATAATTATGTACTATAACATGTTTAATGATACATATTAATTCCTAAAAATATTAAATTCAACAAATATATTCTCAGCAATGTCTCCAACAACGTTGTTTTAAATCTTGGCCACAAGTTTCTTTTACAAAATATGGCGTCAGTTTGACACATCCATGTGTATTTGCAAAGTTAAATGTGTCAACTAAATTGTATAGTTTGTATCCTACACTTGAGCAGTACGGTTATGTGGCTAACCTTTCTAAAATAAAATAGTGTAATTAAATCTTGGTTTTGATTAAATCATAGTTAAGTAAAAATGTTTCTTATAAATAATAAAAGACTATTCTTTCCCGTCTCAGACCCACATATTTTTTTGTCAAAAAACTCAGAAGTTATTATAAATATAGGAAAAACTGGTCCAAACATTAACTTTAGCCCATCAGTGAGTAAACAAAACGGTAGAGCGGAGAAGAATTATCACACTCAAAAGTCAGATCGGTTGAACAATGTCTTTTGTTATCTTTCTATACGTCTATGTTGCCGCTCATCGCCGAGTCAAAGCCATTAGGAGATGATGCGGCATAGCTTGGGCTTGGAGCTCTGACGAATGTTGTGGGGATATCCAAGACCGATCTTGAGATTTTAAGGACCCAAAACGAGACCAAAATCCGGTGCCCTTAATGCAAATAAAATACTTTAATCAATATTTGTATATTAGTTGTTTACAGATAGTAATTTTTTCAAACAATTTATATGTATTGTGTTTAAACTTTTCTGTTATTTCCAGATGCAAAGTCACTAAAGATGGTGTAGCAACATCACCACTAAAGATACCTGCAAAAACAGAACATCACCACTAAAGATGGTGTAACAACATCACAGATCGTGTGATGCTCCTTGGATACGCTTATCACGTTATGATTGGCATCACCTTTGCACGTTGGTAATTCAGCAATCAGAGCGAGATGGTTTGGAAAATGCATGGATCGACTGGGTGCTACTCCAAATCATGTGCCCCGTCAGTCGTCGTCACGACCAAGTCGACCGGGACTATTCAGCAAGACAACAACACTGTATCGTCCACAACCTGATTTGCTTCTTTTTTAAGTTGTCCTGCAAAAATTAACAAGCCTAATACTCCTATTCTCGCATTCCGCACGAACAACCAGCAGTCGACAGCGCAAATTTAGTGTCCAGATAACTCACCACACATGTCAGTATTTGTACCCACGAGCACAGATCACTATGTCAGTATTTGCTCCCTAGGACGAAGCTATTCCTGCTTTGGCCGGCAAGACCGGCGGGACACTACTGCCAAATGTCAATGGAATCTTGAGTCGTGCAACTACACTTGCAAGGTGCTTTCCCCCGTGATACCAAACGTGCACGATCCCCTAGATTAATAAACAAGGCAAGCACTCAGTTAAACCGGTCATTTCACATTCTCTCCGGCAGCATTTCTTTCTCCCCAAAGTACCAAGACTTCGCAGGAGAGCGGATTTCCCACACCTAGGAGGGCCCCCCGGCATCATCTCTACCACAAGTTAATTGGAGATTCGTGCAAAAGTCTCCCAGTCAAAGCCTCAAAGTGTTTTGCAATTTACCCCTTTCCAAATGTTGAAATCAACCTCCCCCGTCCCACCCGTCCCCTGCCCCTCAGCGAGCAGCCCTCCCTGCCCCAGACTGAGTCCCCCCCACCTCCGTCGCCCCTGCCCCTGCTCCAGATCTCCACCCCCGTCGCCCCCACCTCTCGTCGCCCCCACCTCTCCTCCGCCTCCACCTCCCCAGCCCCGACGGACCTCCTCCTCCCCAGCCCCGCCTCCACCTCCACCTCCCAAGCCGATGCACCTCCTCCACCCAGCCCCGCCTCCACCTCCCAAACCTCCTCCTCTTCAAGTCTGGGGCCGACCCGCCTCCTCCTCTGGCTAGGCATGGCGGCCACAGATCTTGGCTGCATGCCCAGTGTTTAGTCTTTACAACCGATTTGTTTTTTCAGTCGATTTGGTTTTTTGGTTTCGTTTTCAGTCGATTTGGTTTTATGATTCTCTACTGGTCTTGAGATTCTCATGTTCATAGAACTTGATTCGATCTGGATACAAAAACAGATCGGTAAAAAAACAGATTCTCATGTTTATAGAACTTTGATTAGAAACATGTATGAATCTTGTATGCTACAAATTCGGTATTGATTGAATCTGTGATGGTAATGATCCGAGGCCCCTCTTTTCTTTTCCATTTTTTCTAGATTTTGTATTTTTAAGGTTAGTTTATTTAGATTGATCTTTGTATAACATCCTTCAAAAAAATTGTGTGGATCATGGTATGAATCTTCTATGGATCTATGTATGAAACATAAAAAAAACAGGGAAAACAAAAATGATTTCAGTCCAGAATCTGAGGGAAATGTTGTTTTCTATGAAAAATATATATGAATGAGATTAGAAATTGTGAGTAATCTCGTGAATCTTGTGTGTATCTTGTATGAAACGTTCTTGTTATTAATCTTATTTCTGAAATGTACATAACAAAATTGTTGATTATTCCTGAAATTTTGTGAGAAAAAATGAGGTAAAAAAGAAAAAGACATTATGCAAGTATTCTGTGAAAAAATTATATGAATATCTCTCGGCAGAAACAAGTTTGTAAAACATGTAAATCTTGTATGAAACTTTTGAATCAAGGATGAAACAAATTAAGAGTGACTACATATTGTTAAATAAAAAGTACAAAAATAAAAATTATTAAATGAGATTGTTGAAAAAACAAATTATGCATGTTTCATTTTCAGAATTAAGAGTGTACATAAAAAATTGTTGAATATTGCTACCGAAAATATTGGCACATAAATTATCTTGTATGAATCAGCCAAGATCAAACATAGTTTTAGTTCTCTGATTAAATAATCTTGGACTAATTCTATTTTATCCAAATTTCTGTCCTCAAATTTAGAACTACGAATATTGTGGGATTCTTGTATGTATCTTCTATGAATCCCGACACACTTGAAAATCCGCGGTTAATGATAAAAATTCTTTTAAATTTGTATGAAAATTTCTTTAATCCCGAATGAAACGTCCATACTTTTGTAAAAATAATCCAAGAATATTATTCCTGAAATATCCTATATGAATATGAATATTATTCCTATGAATCTTGAATGAATATTATTCCTAAAATATCCTAGAATATTATTCCTATGAATCTTGGATGAATAATATTCCTGAATATATCCAAGAATATTATTCCTGAAATATCCTAGTATGTATCCTATATGAATATTATTGCCTATGAATCTTGAATGAATCTGTGTTGGAAGGTTTCAAATATTTGGAAAATATCCATACTTTCGTAAAAACAATCCAAGAATATTCAAACTGTATATTGGCATGTTTCATTTTCAGAATAAAAAATGTACATAAAAAATTGTTGATTATCCCTGAAATTTTGCTAGAAAAAATAAGGTGAAAAAGAAACAAACATTATGCATGTATTCTGTGAAAAAATTATATGAATATCTCTTGGCAGAAACAAGTTTGTAAAACGTGTGAATCTTGTATGAAACTTCTGAATCTAAGATGAAACAAAGTAAGAGTGTCTAAATATTGTTAAATAAAAAGTAGAAAAATAAAAATTATCAAAAGAGATTGTTGAAAAAACAAATTATATTAATTGTTGAAAAAATATAAAACTTGTACGGATATTTCTAGAAAAATTCTTAAAAAAAATTCTATGAAATATTGTTGAATATTATTGAAAAAATAATTCTGTAAGAAATTGTTAATTAAATTATATTAATTAGATTGGCTAATTAAAACTGGCTAATTAAATTAAACAAAGATGTATCTGTGAAACACGTTCTTTCCTTGAAGACAGTGACGAAAATGTATAAAACATAAAAAAACTGGGGGCTAATAAGCAAAACAGCAATAAACTTGAGAAGTAAGATGGGAGGGTTGTTCTGTAAAAATTGTAGCACGAATCTCCAAAAAATAAAAGACAAAGATGATGTCGAGGGCCCTTCCTACGGAGGGAATTGCATTGCTTGACTTCGCAGGTCGCTTGTAGCTGCCGCTGCTGCGTGGCCAGGTTATGCGTTTCGGTGAGACGGTGACTCTTAAGATTCCCCTGCGACACTTACTTAAAGGAGGGGACCTCTATTTATTTTCCGTTTATTCCTTTTCCTGTGGGATAAAAATATCACCCATTATATGCTAATTTTGCGTCAATTATTAGGATGACTAACCATGTGGGGCGGCTCCTGTCTTGTATGTTGGCAAAAAGGCTGGCGTCCCAATTATCAGCATTAAGCGCTAGCACTAGTTTAAACAAAGCTGGCTAATCTCTGTAGTACCTTTTCTTTTGAGACGTGGCTAATCTTGCATCTTGTACTGATACAAGTACAACCAGAATATGTTGATGCCCCAAGTTTTTCCGACGAGAGCCACATCGGATTCTTGAGCAATGATCATTGAGCCAATACTGTCTCCTGTCTCCCATCAGTTTATATATGGTAGTACTAGCTACTTGGTAAGAGTAGAAGCTGATGCTGTATAAATTGCCTGTGGAATGATGAGTTGTAGTATAACTTTGTTTTCAAAGTGTACTTCATAACCTAAGTTTCATACTCAGTATTTTTTTGCAAAATCTCCTAAGTCTCGCCTGCCTTACATTAGCTCCAAGAATTTGGAGAGTTTTGATTAAGTCGATAGTTAATTGTATCAATTTTGCTAAGTCCCGGCGAACACAGAGAAACGTTGGTGTGATGCCGTGATCCGTGTAGAAATGACCAATTTTTTTCGAACGAACCGAGCAGTACAATTCTTTTACAATAGATGAACAAATACTTCATTAGTGTGAATATGTATGAACTAATTCATGATCTACTAAGAGTTACAGCTACCTAAGTGTGTTCGTGAAAATTTTCCTCTGCGGCTACCTTTTTTCTACTAAGAAAATAGCACTGCACCAGTGTCCTCTTTCATTAGCCGAGACCCAGTCGACGTCGCACGGACATGACATGATTACTGTAGGTTTTGTCCGGGCGAAGCTGAGTGAGTGTGTGTCCTGCATCGACCATCAAGCCAACCACTGCAATCCAGCATGGCAGCATGGGCGCAGTATTGTCCAACCCGTGGGCGTCCCGACCGCGCACCGGACCACAGTTTCCGACACCCCCTATGGCTTGCCGTGTCCGCCCCCACGCACCATATATACCCAGAGGCCTTCCCCTCCCCTTCACCCACCCCTCTCCCGTTTTCCTCCCTGCCTCCTCCTCCATCCCCAAAGCAGCAAACACACTGATCGATCGAGCGCGCTCTTGCTCCGACCACACCTACGCCCGCAGCATGGCGGCATCTCTAGCCTGCTCCTTCTTCTTCGACGCCGAGCCGGCAGGCGAGCACGGCGTGCCCGCGCTGGACGCGTGCGCGCTCTGCGCCAAGCCGCTGGCGCGCGACAGCGACATCTTCATGTACAGAGGGGACACCCCCTTCTGCAGCGAGGACTGCCGCGACGAGCAGATGCAGCTCGACGCCGTCTACGCCAGGCAGGCCGCCCGGCGGATGCAGCGGTACGCTTCCGGAGCAGCGGCGCATGCGACCAGGAAGGTGTCCGTCGCGAGCTGACCGGCGCCAAGCTGCCCGCGCGGCTGAGATACAGTTTTGTTCGTAGTATCAGCGAGATCTGAAGCAAGCATCGGTTCTGGGATGATGATGATGGTTTCTCCCCGACGCTCTTGCCGGAGCCGGAGAAGGATCAGGCATGGGTTAGCCGGTTAGGTGCTACCCGGCCGGCGAGGCAGGACGCTGCGGCACTCGCAGCTTCCACATTTGTATGTAGCCATGGAGAGTCAATTAAGCAGCGCCGATTGGCGTTTCGGTTGAAGAAGAAGGCATGAGTGTTTAACCTCAGTTTGGCATGTCCGATCAATCCATAAAGTGTCATTCTGAATTTTGCTTAGCTGATGCTCTCTGAATCGACGCACTCGTGCTATTTTTCACTCCTCGCTCGTCTCCTTTCATGAATTACGAACCCAGCATTGTCTAAGATTCCCAGTGCGTGAATTGAATCATCGAATACGCAAAACGACAGACGTGATGATGATGAGACTAAATATCGCGTCAGACTCGTTGAACATCCCAAATGTTACTAAGCGCTGATGATGGGAGTAATTTTTTTGTTTATTCAGGCACTACTCAGCGCTGAGTCAGAGCCAGCGGTGGATGGTGCGTCATAACACATGAGCTTGGCCGCATGATGTGGACACCGCACGTACCACCAACCGTGTGTCTCATCGGTAGCACCACGTAGGCCGTGCTGACTCACTGCATAGGCAGACTATACTGGAGTATTCCCAAACCTAATGATAGTACTGCCGATGGTTAGGCATCTCCACCAGATCGACCCTATGGGCGATCATAATGGTTAGTTTTCATCAGTTTAGGTTAGCCCGTGCTTTTGGGTTGGAATCTGACATGTTCGACCAGCCGCATCCAGCGGCATGATTCATTTGTCCGTGCTGGCCAGGTCAGATTTTTTCATATGTTTCTAGATTTTGGCATAAAGTACTATAAATTTATATTTTGATGAGCAGATAACTAGATTAGGTAATTCAATTAAAATAGTGCTTACATATGACTAGTTCATACTTATATGGTTGGATAAAAACACCAAACGTTATTCAAATTATAAGAAACACATAAGGGATTAACCATTTAGGTTTCCCGCATGAGCCTATATATGTTCAACCAAATATAGTTGGAGTCGGTTATGGTGTGCCTGCCACATAAATTTTCATGCACTTGCATGAAATCTTTCCAGTACGCTAGACCTGACTCTGGCTCAACCAACTGATCCTGAAAGTCACGGCCTTGGTCCAAGATGCCGTCATCGCGCTCATCCTCGATGACCATGTTGTGCATAATCACACAAGCAGTCATCATATCCCACATCCTCTCGGTGCTCCAGGTTCTAGCAAGGTGTCGAACAATAGCCCACCTTGAGTGAACCATACCAAATGCTCGCTCCACATCCTTCCTAGAGGCCTCTTGCTCTTTCGCAAACCTCTTGCTTTTCTCATCTCCAGGGTTGCGGATTGTCTTCACAAAGGTGGCCCAGGAGGGATAGATGCCGTCAGCTAGATAGTAACCCATATTATAATGATTACCACTGATCTCATAGGAAACCTGTGGGACATTGCGTTCTGCCAGCCTAGCAAACACGGGAGATCGCTGCAGCATATTGATATCATTGTTTAATCTAGCCATGCCCAAAAAAGAGTGCCAAATCCAGAGATCATGTGATACAACGGCCTCTAGTATGACATTGCACCCCTTCGCATGTCTCTTGAACAACCCTTTCCAACCAAAGGGACAATTATTCCACTGCCAATGCATGCAGTCGATGTTGCCAAGCATCCCAGGAAACCACCTTCTCTCGTTGATGGAAAAAAGACAGGCAATGACTTCGGTGTTTGACTCTCTCAAGTAAACTTTGGCAAACACCGCAATAACCGCGCTCCAAAACTGGTACATTGCCTTATGGCATATGGACTCACTCATGCGCATGTAGTCGTCTAGGAGATCACTGGGCACTCCATATGCAAGTTGTCGAATGATAGCAGAACATTTATTGTAAGTTTAGAAGTCAATCTTACCAGTACAATCATACTTGACCTCGAAGTATTCATCATACTCCCTCACCCCTTGAAAGTGTCCAAGAACAAGTTCCTGGACATCCGATAGCGGTGACCGTATGTCTTCTCTTTGAAGACCGGATTAGTTGGGTGGAAGTAGTCCTTGTAAAGACGTATGTGGCCTTCTTCTCGGTCGCGCTCATGGTTTGACTTCGTGCTGCTTGGCCGAGCCACATCTGCGCGGCGGCAGGAGGTAGTGGTCGTGCAACATCTGTGCAGCTGCCAGTAGAATTTCGGTCCTATCGTCGGAGTTCTCCTCGGACGACGACTCGCTGAAATTCTTGTAGAAGAACTTGATTTTTTTCGAAAAGGGGGATCCCGGCCTCTGCATCCTCGAATGCTCACATCCTTTAATAAAGTCAAACGAAATTCTTGTAGAAGAACTTGATTGCCCTTCGACCGCTACCTATCTGTAAAGTATGCGGTCGTTAATGCCGATGCCAACTCCCGCAGCGGGCCAGATAACCTAGAAAGGACCAGCGAACGACGTACCTCAACCGCGGTCAGGCAAATGACAGAGCAGGTTGTGCGTCAGACAGAGGTTATAGCGCATCCAGTCGACATGCCGAGGCTGGGCGGCGGGATTGCCTGCGGCTTGTCTAGACAACTTCGGAAATACGTGTGTCCTGCGGTGCTACTCGATATCATGTGGGGCGTCAATGACAGTGGGTAGTGGCGGCGGCAACGGTTGCGCCTGCTCTGGTCGTGGGATATAGAGGGCGAGGGTTTGGGGGAGGAGAGTGTCTGTTTATGCCACTGATAAGAGGGGCCGGACAAACTAGTAGGAGGACGGGCGAGGACAACCGTGCTATTCGGGTAGACCTCATCGTTACCTAAATTTAGTTCGGACATACTTCAATGGAAAATATACAGTACAAATCCCCCTGGGGGATCGTAACCTCCCATCCCTAGGTACGTCGCGCACGCACGCACACGTTTTATCTCTTCGGTTGTTTCTTCTTCGTTGGCCAGCCCGGGAGTCAACGCACGAGTTCAACGCAGTTCAGCGCCGCCGCTCCACTGGCCACCGATGCCCTGCTTCCTGCCGCCGGATCCTCGCTCCTCCGCCCGTCGCCGGAGCTCGCGCGCCGCCGCCCCTCGCCGGAGCTCGCGTTCTCGCGTGCCAATGCCCGTTGCCAGAGCTCGCACGCCGACCGTCGCCGGACCTCGTGTGCCGCCTCCCGTCGTCTGAGCTCGCGTTCTCGCGCGCCGCCGCCCGTTGCCGAAGCTCGCGCGTCGCCGCCCGTCGCCGGAGCTCGCGTTCTCGCGCGCAGCCTCACATCGCCGGAGCTCGCGTTCTCGCGCCAGAGCTTATGGCCATAACTCGCTGCCGTACAGGTGGTGGACCGGCGCAGCAAGATGGCAAGCACCGGTCATGGGAAGGGAAGGACGTCACTGCTATCTTGCACGAGCTCGTGTCCGGCATGGGCTTCGCCGGATGTCAGCCCGCTGCTCCGACCTCCGGCGAGGAACACTTGTTTGACGTGGCGTCCGTGTATGCTACCTTTTCCGGGAGATTTTGCTACAGACGGTCGACGTTTTAGCTATCGACAGTCATTATTGTTGCTACCGGCGGCCGACGGATTTGCTACCAATAGAGCGATAGAATTTTATGTTGGAGAATTTTTGCTACGGCTGCAGGATTTGCTATATACATATATATTTTTTCTCTAATTTTTGTATGCTTTTGCTATAATATTATAAAACTTTTGCTACAAGATGGCCAACAATAGTCTTTGGAGAAATCGTTTTTCTAGGTAGCAACTTTTTTGGCTACAAGTTCTCCGGTGATATCTCCGGCGAAATCTATTTTTGCTACATTAGCATAGTTTATTTTCTATCACCGTTTTATAATTTTGCTATAATAGCGTTTTTTTCTACGAGATCTCCGACGAGGTTTTTCCTGGCGAGTATCCGGTGATATTTTTTCGGCAAAGTCGCTACATTAGCATTTTTTTTGCTACAAAGTCTTCAGCGAGTTCTCCGGCGAGGGTTGTCTTTTCAGTTCTATTTTCTGGGTGAAACGTTTTTTCTACGATATAGCAAAACAAGGTATTATATAGCAAAAGCGGGAATTAATGTAGCAAACGCGGGATTGGTTGGATACGTGTCAGCAGAAGGACTCGGGATCAAAAAATTTAAACCCCAGGGGACTTGTAACATCGTCCTACTCCAATTGGGTCAACCCAGTAAAGATGTCCTTAGGGCATCCACTATGTTGGCAATAATACTATCCATAAGTAAAAAATAATCAACAAGAAGTTCTACATACATAGTGGAGGCTATCAACAAGCTATCCATAAGCTCAAAACCTTAAGGGTGACCTACAAGCTTGTGGTTCCATAAGCAATAAAATATTATTTTAGCTTCCCCTCTCTTGCATGTGTGCAACTTTATCTGACACGTGGTCAGTTTGTAGACAAGTTCAACTAGATACAGTGTGATGTAATCAATAAGCTTATGATGTGATATGTGAGTTCCAGCTTATAGACAAGTTCTTCCAGGTAAATAGATTATGCCCCTACAGCCTGAGCCAGTGAGCCGTACCGAAACCAGGAGTCCGGTACACACAGACTACCAACGGAATCTAGAGCCGTGCAGCCTCGAGGTTCTTCCCCCCTTGATACAAAACGTGCACAGCCACTGACTTAAATTAACCTGGTGGCAATCTCTCGGTTAGACAGCTCATTTCCTAGTCTCTCAGCAGCATTCTTCTCTCCAAAGTCTCGAGGCTGCAAGTGGCCCGTAGGTTGCAGCTGCCGCCGGTGGAGGTGGTGCGTAGACAAGATCTCTGCACGTGTGCCCGCCCACTGTTTAGCAAGTGCTCGGTGGCGTGCATACACCATGGCTCAATATATTGCCATATGCATTATTGAATATTTCTTTTTTTGCAAGGAAATGATTCCTCAGCAATAGATGCAGAGGTGGGACAATTGAGACAAATGAGATATTATTTTTAGACTAATAAACTAACTCAAAACTTAGTGGAGCAAGTGGGATAAGCTAGATTTGACATATCCCGCTTATCCCAGTTATCCCACCTAAATTATAATTAGTCTAATAATCTAAAAGTGATATCCCACTTATCCCAATTGTCCCACTTCTGCATCCCTAAGCAACACTTACGAACTCTTCCGTATTGTTCTTTGTGATTGTTAAACGAAAACATCACGTGGCGTACACTGGAAGAGAGCACAAACTATCTATTATTGCCACGCATGTGAGGTGCCTGCCTCGTATGTTGGCAAAAAGGCTGGCGCCCAAATTATCAGCACTAAGACGTTAGTTTAAGCAGTGCTTCCTAATCATATATACTGACACAAGCACACCAGAAATGTATACAACCATAATTGATGCCTAAGATTCCCACTAGAAACACACATATATAGAATTCCAATGTACTGATTATTGGCGCGAAAACTCACTACACACTTTGGCAGTTTCAGAAGAAGTTGAGCTATATATGGTACGCTGGTTTGAGCCAGTCGAATTCCCGCGCTACATTATATTCCATCTGTTTTGGTATTACTCTGCAAATAAGGTTAGACCAGAATTAGTCATAGATAAAATGCTATTAAATATTTATAAAATCAAATAAATATTATTAGAAACGTAATGCCATATATTTTCATCTTATATACATTCGGTATTATACATGTTAATAGTTTACATTGTTGGTCATAAATTACAAAGTTTGTCTTTAACTAAACCTAATATGCGGAATAATATGAAACAAAGGGAGTATACAACTAGATAATCAAATAGCCATCTTATTTTTAAGATAACTTACGATTGATTTATTATTCTTTTCTTAATAAATAGCTCACTTGAAATAAAAAACGTGAAGTAAAACATCGCCTTTAGCGTCTATATCGCACTAGAAATCTTACTTTCGTTCATACCGAGATAACGGATGCGAAACTCACCATTCTTACACATGAAAAACAGAAACATACTCAGCCTCATCCTCCTAGGCCTCACCAAAGGAGAATAGATTTTGGAAGTTTATTTTCAACCCAGAAAATTCCTCAAAAGCACAAAGTACAAATTCAATGTTCTTTGACTTTTCCAGATTAAGATTCATGGGTAGAATAGTATCATCCGCATGTTGTAAAATGGAAAAAAAAAATCCTCATCAATGAGATGCAGAACGACATCATATATTTGGCTATCCACTTCCACACATTCAATAAGGACAATTAGCATATTTGCCATAATATTGAACAACATCGGTGTGAGTGGATCGCCTTGTTTGAGACTTCCTTTTTTGTCTAGAAGTAGCACCTAGTATCACCATTGACATTAATATCTACACTACCTCCATAAATAAATTGATCCATTTTCATCAGAAATGAGAAAATCCTTTCCTCCTAAGAGTATGCTGCAGAATAGGCCCTTTTACCTTATTATTATAGCCTTTTCAAAATCAAATTTTCAGATTACACATCGTATATTTTTGCAATGCAATTCATGAACCGTTTCATGTAGTATAACAACCCATCATGAATATTTCTACCATGCATTGATGCCAATTGTGGCGGGTGTGTCACTTATGGGCTTTACTATTCAGCAGGTTAGTCACAAATTTTGTGAAATCTTGAAGCTGACATTCAGTAAGGACATGGCTTTGCACTATTGAAATGCTACAAGCTTCCTAAATCTTTGGTAAAGGAATAATATTCTCGAAGTTTGGTTTGAAGAATCCTAAATCGCCATTGTGGAATTCATTAAACAACTGTAACAATTCATGTTTAATTATATCCCAACTTTTTTGATACAATTTTGTCGGGTACCTGTTTGGGCACAACGATTAATTGTGTTCGGATTATTAAAAATAGCCTCCTTCATCTCGTCCCTCGTAAAAGGAGGAGTGAGGGTCACATTTTCTTCATCTGACACTTGAGGGATGTCACCAATCTGAGATTCATTTAAGGAGAGCACACTCTCATCTGGGATCCAAAAAAGCTTTTATAGTTATTAGATATGTACCTTTCAGAAAATCCGCCCCTTCAATTCTATCCCCCTCTTGATCATGCTCATAATATGTTTGTTCCTATATTGCATGTTTGCTACCATATGACAATACCATATATTAATTGTTGAAATATATTGCCTAGCCTCTTATCATAAGTTCATATTTTTGGTTATCCTCTTCAATTCGCGCCTTCAATTCTGAAATCCGCCCCTTCAATTCTGAAATCCATGTACCGACTAAAATAATCTAGACAGGGGGAGTGTTGCAAGGTATTGATTATCCTCTTTCCATCGATTCTTCATCGCGAAGAAATTTTGCTATCTACTATGCATTAACTTGATTCTTAACCTCAATCTCTTGCACATGTATCTCTTTATTTTCAGAAATCTTGCCATGCCCGTTAAATTATCATAGATGACCTTTTTGTGTTTTGTTTTGTTTCTCACATGTCAGCAGCGCTTTTGCCTCGCAATTTAACGTGCACGAGACAGGTGATCGAGGAGTAGCAAATTCAGAGCGGACAGAAGCATCACACTCCAAGGCCATTGTACTATGTTCGCTGAAACTTCCGTTATTTATTTTGCTGTACGTCTCACTACTCACCGCCGAGTCAGATCCAGCACGAGGACGCGTCATGGCCTTGCTGGATCGTGTCGACAACCAAGTACAACCAAAGCCATGTGCCTCGTCCAGTCACCCGTCGCCACTAGCATAGGTCGTGACTCACCGTCTGCGCGACCCTTTTCTCAAAGGGAAAAAAAGCATTTCACGGCAAATTATCACACTTTATTCGTACACTTTATTGCGAACACTCTCGGGGGAAAAAAAATCACCTTGCGCATCAGTAAATTATGGTGATGTCCCTATGAACACTTTACTGCTTCTCCCCTGGAGAAAATGTCGAGATCTCTGATGACGAGGTTCTTCGTGGACTCTGATGATTACGACCAACGCCTCACTATGCAAGCCACCAAAAGGGATCGCGCCTACTGGAAGATCTTTTCCGACGTGTTAGAAACTGTAATGGTGTATGATCGACCTGGCCATGTGCTTGATTGCGAGGCCTAGGAAATATCTTCATACGAGGGAGTCGACCACCTGTCTGCCTCCAAGCGCCATGGTATGGTTGGTACCTGCTCGCAAGGACAAAAGGTGGTTGCTGCTTGGCGTAAGTGCATGCGCCACAGTTTCCGAAGGAGGGGATTTCCCCTCTCCTCTCTCCGTTTTCTACATTCTCGTTCAAAACATAACAGCTCACTGTGATACTACAGTAAAAACCACGAAACATAACAACCGTTGACAATTTTTATGCACGATGGTCTTTCACTTTTAATGCTATTGTCGAAAGTTTAGTCTTGCGAGAAATACTACTATCAGAAACTCCAAATAATGACAAACTAGATAGGGTTCTTGCTAGCATAGAGTGGAATAAAAGTTTCCTCTAGTTAGTGCCTTTATTTCTTGATTCTGGTGCTCAGACGCACCTGGCAACTATTCTCAATATTCTTTTGAGTTAGAGTTAAATACAGTAACCGTTTATATACTTGTTGGACTAGATCGATTTAGTCATCGTACTCGAAATTTGCTAAATTTTGCACATATATTTGTAAATTGGATTCGATTTAGTCCAATTCGATGTTTGCCGTCGAATTTGAACTGATACGGACGACACATGTACTAGAATCTTGTAATAATACCCTCCTAAATCTGAGAAAATTGCAAAAAAAAAACTATCACAACTGAGGCTAGATATAATAGCAGCCCCTATACTCTTATGTTTGACTCGATTTAGCCCCGATACTTGTAATTTGCATAATTTAATCTATGTATTTATCAATTGGGCTCGATTTAGTCTAAAAGCAGGTTTGTCGTTGAATTTGAGCTTACATGAACATCACGTGGACATGGGTCCCACTTACAGGAGAGCGGCTGGCATGGAACCTTGCAGTACCCCCTCTCATATCTAGAACATACATTTTCACGGTTGTCCGTGTCGTTTCGACGTCATCTCCCCTCTATGAAAAAAAGTTACACGCTCAGGTCTACTGATCGTCGCCAACGTCGCCTTCCTCACCATTGATTCCCTCATTTTCCTCCCTCTTAAATAGAACAGTCTTGAATTGAAGGATACTGACGTACTGTAACGGCTTGAAGTGTTGGCTTATTAATTAGATGGAGAGTCGGTACATGCAAATATCTGATAATTAAAATGTACGTTCTAGATGCGTGGGGGAGTATCTATAAATTTTTAGGCTAGCTAGTTTCCTATAAGTGTGACCCGCGTTCATGTGTCCTCCGCACCAGCTCAAATTTGACAACAAACATGCATTTGATAAATCGAGTCCAATTGACAAGTATCATGACTAAATCGAGCCATCTGGACAAGTACATGGACTAATCGTGTATTTTGCAATATTTATGGTCGTTTTTTTTTTGCAATTTTCTTAGATGCGTGAGTGTGTTCTTGCAAGATTTCAGTCCACGTGTCATCCAGGTCAGCTCAAATTCGAAGGCAAATATCAAATTGGACCACATCGAACCCTATATACAAGTACAAGGGCAAAATTCAGCAAATTCCAAGTACAAGGACTAAATCGAGTCAACCCGACAAGTATAGAGATTGATATTGTACTTAACTCTTTGAGTTACCATGGCTGCAACAAGAAGGTTTTGTCGTTATGATCGGGAAATAGTGGTCTTCCATGTCAAGTGTTAATACCCCCATGGAGGTATGACAGAATGAGATTCGCCACCTAGAAATTCTCATACGGGATGGGCAAGAAACAGAAGCTGCATTTACAAAAAAGAGGAGAGCGCTTATTGCATATCATTGACACAGTAGGTTGCAAACCAAAACTCTCCCCTTAGTAACTCAGAGAGAGAGAGACTATAAGGAAGGAAAATGAGAAAGTTTTCAACATTCGACGCGGTGAAGAGTCCAAGTGGGCTCAGCGTGCGATCATAAATCACATTCAAGAAGGGACAATAATACAAAATACATTGACTTATTGCTAATGGTAAACATCATAGAAAAATATCTTCCAACTAGAGCAATATGAAGCTACGATGACACTGGAGGATAATCTTAGTGTATATAACAAAATGCTATAAGATTATTTGGTATTTTTCTCCCATAGAGTCTGAGATACATGATATATATTCGTCAACTCTCCCTAGAAAAAATGTAATTCTGATGTCCCAATTCACATAGAAGAAGGTGTATGATGATATAATATAGGTGGAGAATAAATCTCCTGGTCTAGATGGATTCCCGGTAGAGTTTTATCATATTTGTTGGGGTTTTTTCAAAGAGGATTTGATGAATCTGTTTGTCATGTTCCATCAACGGAACCTGCCTCTTTTCCACCTAAACTTGGGTACTATTATTCTCCTCCAAATAAAATTGTAATTCAAATTCGACAATATAGTCCTATTTATCTACCTAATGCGATTTTAAAGATTTTTAAAAATTAGGCACTAATTGGGTAATAAATATTTCTCATAAGTTAATTCAGCCAACCCAAACAACTTTTATGCCTAGCTAACACATTTTGGAAGGAGTTTTCATTCTCCACGAAACAATCCATGTACTCCATCGGGAAAAGTTAGATGGAATTCTTCTCAAAATAGATTTTGAATTTTGAGAAGGCTTATTATAAGGTTAACTGGGATTTCCTCAACAAGCACTTTGTACGAAAGGTTTCGACCCCAAATGGTGTGATTGGATAAATAATTTTGTTATTAAAGGGTGTGTTGGTATTGGAGTAAATGATGTCATAGGACATTATTTCCGAATGCAAAAAGCGTTACGACAATGGGACCCGTTATCTTTGTTATTGTTCAATATAGTCGCAGATATGCTAGCTATCATTATTGTTAGGAAAAAAGAGGATGGCTAAGTTGCTGCTTAAATCCCACATTTGGTAGATGGGGGAGTATCGATAGTACAAAATTTTAAAAGAACTTACATATGTTCAAAAAAAATATTTTTTTCGTTATATACACGTAGCCTTTATGTTGCCTGTAGAATTTTATCCCAAAATAACCATTTTTGGGTCCCATGAAAAGTAAATAATTTTCATAAACCATTATGGAGGAAATTTTCGCACGGGACACAAACTTACCTTTTTGCATAAAAATTTAGAAACACTTACAAGACTCAAATATTGACATATGCGGTTTTTGGAAAAGAACTCTATGAGAAAAATGTTGTTTCTATTTAGGCGTCCTTTGATTCATAGGAGGATATGGTTGAGGACCTTCAAATGTACTCCTACCTCTCCTTCTAAATATAAGACATTTAACAGCCGACACGTTTTATGTTTAAGAACCGAGTGGGTAGTTTGTAATAATTGGTATGAGCAAGAAGATATTTAGCAAACACCATTAAGGCATGCTCTGTCGACCACTGGACCCAGGTCGACGTTGCGCCTAGTAGATTGTACCATTCGTGTCCGTTGTCGCCGCGGTGGAGCCGGGTGTGTGGGCCCTAATGGGGTGGCAAGTCGAACCGTGGCCAGATCTTTTGCCGTCCCCCTGCGAACACGATATATACCCCGTGCCCGCGCTTCTCTGAACTCACATCGCTCGCTCACTCAAGTCTCCAGATCCCCTCTTCCTCCAGCAGCAAACGCACTTCGAAGCTTTCTGCTCTGCTCCTCGAAAACCACCTATGGCGGCATCCATAGCTAGCTCTTTCTTCTTCGACGACGAGGTGGTTGGCGATCGCGGCATGCCCGCGCAGGACGCGTGCGCGCTCTGCGGCAAGCCGCTGGCGCGGGAGTACGACGTGTTCATGTACAGAGGTGACACCCCCTTCTGCAGCGACGAGTGCCGCCACAAGCAGATGCGGGTGGACGCCGCCGGCGAGAGGCATGCGGCCCGGATGCTGCGGCCGTACTCTTCCTCCGTAGCGGAGTACCATAGCGGGCAGCGAGGAGAGTCCGGGAACGTGTCCGTCGCGAGCTGACCGGCCGGCCAGAGCGCCCGCCAAACTGAGACCCGAAGAACCATCGATTTTGGGATGATGGTATCTCTCCGGCGCTTCTTGGCTCGCAAGCAGCGGCGCCAGCGTCTTCTTGGTTCGGTTGATCTTAAGAAGGCGACGATCGGAGCACATCACCGTGTGTTTAGCTTCTATTTTGCCTAATCCGATCAGCTCTACTTTGTGATTTCATAGCTGTATATCCATGAATTTGCTGTTCTGATGCTCTGAATGAAATGGAAACTCTCGATCGTCATTTGTCACTGCTCAATGTTTCTGGTCATGAATTACCAACCGGATCTTGCTCAAGAACTTGGCACTGTAGCTACTCCCTCCTTTTTAAAATATAAGATGTTTTAGATTTGTAAAGAAAATGTATCTAGACTTTTTTTAGTGTGTAGATTCACTCTAAATCTTATTAAACATATATATTAAAAATAGTCTAGATATATTTGTTTTACAAAGTTAAAACATCTTATATTTTAAAACGGAAGAAGGAGTAATCGGTAGAAGACAAACACAGTTAGACTCCCGGTGCGTGAAGTGAGTGGCAGAAATTAAACGCCACACGGGACGAGATTAAAGTATCACGCTCCAACGTCAGACTCGTCGAACATCTCCCCTGTTGTATTTTTCTGTACATAGTCCTACGCATGGACGAGTCAGAGCCAGGTGCATGACGCGGACATATCATACGAGCACTCTTTGTGACCCATGACTCCATGACCCGGGCTCTTCCTAAAAAGAATACTCTAACAATTATGCATCACTCGATACAGACGCCAGCGTCAATCTCAGGAACCAGTGGTACACCAACCGAGTGTCTCATTGGCACCACCATATAGGCCGTGACTCAGATGCAGCGCTCCCATCTGCATATATCGTGCACGGCTATGCAAAATCACTATGCATCTAATAAATGTAGATTCATAATGACCCATTACGCATTATGTATAATCCCTACACTTGTGAAAAACAGCCTTTTTTGTCTTAGACTGTAACGGGCTCTAGTCCTGGTTTTGGGCCAGGGACTGCCAAAACGGGACTAGAGTCCGCTCTCTCTACATATCAACTACATATAGATCACTAAGGCATATAGAGTTCCTCGTCATTCGCATAATATTCTCCATGTACATCAAGGACCTCCTTCATCAGAAATCCCGCAAGCTCCTCTTGAATTGCTCGTATGCGCTGGTCTGGTTCTAGTTTCTCCCGTAAATCATAAATATAATGTGAGTCAACTTTTCGCTCACTGGTCAACTCGCGGATGTACTCGCAGACGTAGTATCCACATAAATGAGTTTCCGGTGGCTGCTATAAACTCTTTACCATTTTATAAGTAAACTTCTCTTTGAATGGACCTGGTATTTTCTGTCTGAACTATGTCCAACACCTGCTCAACAAAGAAAATAAACAAAGAAGTTATTAGTTACTTGATATCAGGAAATGCACGAAAGAGGCCGATATAATGCGATAATGATTGAAATTACTTATGGAACATTGCTTTCATGTCGTTTCACTGCTCTTGGTCCCAACTTAATGAGTCGTGGACTTCAAGAAGGGACTTGTCAACTTGAATGTTTAGCAAGATCCAGTGAAATCTGCGGACATTTACATAAGCATACATGCATAGATCATCGAGTAAGCAAAAATAAAATATGTACAAGATAGAAACACTCACTTGAAGTTGTAAGGAAATAGTATTTCCTTATCCAAATTATTCTCGGTTAAGAACCTGCACAGGTCTTCCTCCACGTCATTGGGGTGATTCTTTAACGTATATTCATTAATGATATATGGATCAATGAACCCAACGTGATATCTTCTAGCTCTTTTGCATTCAAGCATCTTCATTCTGTAGAATATAATATCATACAAAAGGATATATAGTTAGGATAATATATTAAATGCAATGAACGAGCTAAGATACAAACTTAATTATAGAAATAAATCACTTACAGATAATAGCAACCAATGATAGATTTGTTGAGGGCGCGCTGGTTGTATAACTAAAATAGTTCGGCCATTTGAACCTCTGTCAAGTATGCTTTGAAGTGATGCTCCTTTCTCACGTCCACCGAAACCAATCTTTCTGATGCTTTTTTTTCTGTTTGTAACATGTACCATGTGTGCAGATTTCACATATATGTGGATAGACGCGCGAGCTTCTCATTACTGAATAGAGGCTCCCCTGGGACATACTTCTGTACTATCTAAATATTGACCAAGATACATATTTGCTTCGGTAGCAAGTGCTTTGGCCTCCGATACAGTGATGCCCATTAGTGCAGCATTAGTACTGGCTCTGGGGTCCATTATTTGCATGTCCATATCCATTTCAACTCTGAAGGCCTTGTCAAGGTCTGCAATCACTTTGAGCGGGATGACCGATTGATTCTTCTGTTGTCTGAGCTGGGCAACTTGCTTCTCGCTTTTTGCACTTGTGCTTTTTTTCTTCTTTTCTTGCTTAATAATCTCCCGGTCATAGTCTGATTCCAGATTCATCGATATCTGGGATGGTTGCTCAAGAAAGGACTTAGCCCACATTTTGGTTTTTTCATCTTATACCGGTTTTGGCTCAGGCTTTTTGGGTGCAAAATGCGCCTTAACTTGGGCAGCCACATTCGCGGCAGTTTCATCATCGATCTTGTCATAAGGTCTCTTTGGAAGAGCCGACGGGATGTCGACTATCTTCGTCGTTTGACCTTTCTTCGATGTAGGGCGCGGGGGAGCGGCGACCTTCCGTTTCTTCGACGAGGTAGTAGTATTGCACGGAGGCGGAGGTGGAGATCGATTATTGCGCGGAGGCGGAGATCGAGTTGATGTACTCTTGCTGTGGCGATCGACATCGGGGCGGGGTGGACTTGGAGGTTGACGATAATCGGGTTGGGATGGACTTGGAGGTTGACGATAATCGAGGCGGGGTAGAATTGGAGGTTGACGATCATCGGGGCAGGGTGGACTTGGATTCCTCGGAGTCGATGGCCTTGGCGCCGAGCCTAGAAACTTGATGTACTTCTTCTTCCATAGAATGATGTTGCGCTTGACATCTCCTATTTTCGTAAGGCCTTCAGGCGTAGCGATGTCAATCTCTAGGTCCGCAAAATCCTCCACTATGTCATCCACCATGACACGAGCATAGTCAGGTGGAATCGGAAGTGAATGGTGGAGTGCTCCAGGTAGACAAGGTAAAGCAGTGCCGATGGCCACCTTGAAGGACAAGTTGTTCATTGGCTGATGTAGCTCACATTGTGCCATCTCTCTGACATCATCCACGGGGTAGCGAGGAGCCGGTGCATCATCCAGCAGTGCTTGATCATCAGCTCGGGCCTCCGTGGAAGCCACGCTGCTTCTGCGCTGGCTAAGATCCAATGCAGGATCATCATCCCGTGGGTGAGTTGACGACGGCCTTTGGCTAATTTATTGCATGAGGTTCTTCAGATCAGCTAGGTCCTGCTCTACCTTGATGATCCGGTCTGCCTCCCGGTCCTTCTTTCTCCGACGTCTTCTGTAACTGTCATCGTACTGAGGAAACTCTTTCTTCCACGAGACACTGGCGCCTTTGCCTCGTGTTCGTCCACCCTTTTCAGGATTGTTGAGGGCGCGTGTCAGCTCGTCGTTCTCTCTCTCGGAACGGAACAATCCCAATTGAGCATCATTTATTGCTTGAATAAGGTCTTCGGAGGGTTCTGACATACGCTTTTATTTCTTAATTCTGGTCCTCGGACGCACCAAGGAAATAACCTCAGATTTTTTTTGAGTTAGCATGGTTGTGAAAAGAAGGTTTTGTCATTATGATAGAGAAAGAGTGGGCATATGTGTCGAAGTGGCAATACGCCATGGAGGTCTGGCAAATAAGATTCGCCACCTCGTAAATTTTCTTAGGGAGTGGGAGCAAAACAGAACTTGCATCTCCAAAAAAGAAAAATAATGTCTATGGCATATCATTGACACACTGGATTACGAAGTGGAAACTTGCGCGCGCGCACACAGAGAGAGACTATGAAGGAGTCAAATGAAAAGTTTGAACCTTCGACGCGATGAAGAGTCCAAGTGTGCTCCATGAGCGAAGGTAAAAACACATTTAAGAAGAAAGAAATAATACAAAATATTTTAATCTTATTGCTAATGATAAACATCGGAGTAAAAAGATCTTCAAACTAGAGCAAAATTAATGAAGGATAATAGGGGAGGATATCTTAGAGTGTATATCATAGAATACCATAAGAAATTATTTGGAGCATCGACAATTTTACTCTCAGCATAGAGTCGGAAATACATGATATTCCTTAATTCTCCTTGCACGTCAGTACGTTTTGGTGCCACGACACCCCAATGAACACTTTACTGCTTCTCCCCTGGAGAAAATGTCGATCTCTCGGATGACGAGGTTCTTCGTGGACTCTGATGATTACGACCAACGACTCACTATGCAAGCCACCAAAACGAATCGCGCCTACTGGAAGATCTTTTCCGACGTGTTCAAAGCTGCAATGGTGTATGATCGACCAGGCCATGTGCTTGATCGCGAGGCCTAGGAAATATCTGCTTGCGAGCGAGTCGACCACCTGTCTACGTCCAGGCGCCATGGTATGGTACGTGCTTGCAGGGACAAAAGGTGCTCGGTGCTTGGCCTACGTTTGCATGCACCACAGTTAGTAAGTTACTAAGGCTAGTATAGTACAAGTAATTTCATGAGTAACTAAGGTTCTAACTCGGCGAAATTGCTTATGTGACAGTAAACTAATAAAAAGAGAGGAAGATAGAATAACATACTCTCTTCATCCAGAAATAAGTGATATAAATTGTCTAGATTTGTATGTATCTAACCGAATCTAGACAAATGCAAATCACTTATTTTTAGACGGAGTGAGTAGTATTTGGTTACTGTAACATCACAATTCACACATACCAAGACGAAATGAGTTTATCATCTAATAAATGATACTTTGCAAGACATTATTTTTATGTTATTCTTCAGTATAAAGGTAGTAACATAAACTAGTAATTTACGCATGCTACTAGCCTATGTTACTGTCCACTATGACCATGATATGAATTTATCCTCTCTTCTGTCAGTTTTCTATATTATTTTTGAGACCATGCTGCTCAAATTAACCGACTCAGCTTTGTATGGGCATGACTCAGCTTTGTCTAGACATGTTTTAGTGTATTGATACGTCTGTATTTAAAAAAAGTAAAGTCAGTTAATTTGGGACCAAGGGAGTTACATCTCATGTGTGATACTATTGACCGTCTGACTACAGTAAAAACCACGAAACATAACAACCCTTTGTGCATGATGGTCTTTCACTTTTAATGCTATTATCGAAAGTTTAGTCTTGGGGAAATTCTACTATCAGGAAGTCAATTCAACTAGCCAATTGTAAAGAAACTCCAAATAATGAGAAACTAGATAGGCTTCTTGCTAGCATAGAGTGGAATAAAAGTTTCCTCTAGTTAGTGTTCGAGCTTTAACGCGCTCGGGTTCTAATCATAAGCCTTTATTTCTTGATTCTGGTGCTCAGACGCACCTAGTAACTATTCTCATTATTCTTTTGAGTTACCATGGCTGCAACAAGAAGGTTCTGTCGTTATGATAGGTAAAGAGTGGTCTTCCTTGTCAAGTGGCAATACCCCCATGGAGGTATGACAAAATGAGATCCGCCACCTAGAAATTCTCATAGGGGATGGGCAAGAAACAGAAGCTGCATTTACAAAAAAGAGGAGAACGTTTATTGCATATCATTGACACAGTAGGTTGCAAACCAAAACTCTCCCCCTAGTAACTCAGAGAGAGACTATGAGGAAGGAAAATGAGAAAGTTTTCAACATTTGACGCGGTGAAGAGTCCAAGTGGGCTCAGTGTGCGATCATAAATCACATTCAAGAAGGAGCAATAATACAAAATGCATTGACCTTATTGCTAATGGTGAACATCATAGAAAAATATCTTCCAACTAGAGCAATATGAAGCTATGATAACACCCGAGGATAATCTTAGAGTGTATATAAAAAATAGTATAAGAATTATTTGGTATTTTTCTCCCATAGAGGCTCATATACATGATATATATTTGGCAACTCTCTCTAGAAAAAATGTAATTCTGATGTCCCAATTCACATAGAAGAAGGTGTATGATATAATATAGATGGAGAAAAATAAATCTCCTGGTCTAGATGGATTTCTGGTGGAGTTTTATCATGTTTGTTGGGCTTTTATCAAAGAGAACTTGATGAATCTGATTGTCATGTTCCATCAATGGAACCTACCTCTTTTCCACCTAAACTTTGGTACTATTATTCTCCTCCAAAGAAAAATGTAATTCAAATTCGAAAATATAGTCCTATTTATCTACTAATGCGATTTTAAAGATTTTCACAAAAGTAAGCACTAATCGGGTAACCAACATTTCTCATAAGTTAATTCAGCCAACCCAAACAACTTTTATGCCTAGCTAACACATTTTGGAAGGAGTTTTCATTCTCCACGAAACAATCCATGTACTCCATCGGGAAAAATTAGATGGAATTCTTCTCAAAATAGATTTTGAATTTTGAGAAGGCTTATTATAAGGTTAATTGGGATTTCCTCAACAAGCACTTTGTATGAAAGGTTTTGACCCCTAATGGTGTGATTGGATAAATGATTTTGTTATTAATGGGTGCATTGGTATTGGAATAAATGATGTCATAGGACATTATTTCCGAACGCAAAAAGCGTTACGACAATGGGACCAGTTATCTCTGTTATTATTCAATATAGTCGCAGATGTGCTAGCTATCATTATTGCTAGGGAAAAAGAGGATGGCTAAGTTGCTGGTTAAATCCCACATTTGGTAGATGGGGAGTATCGATAGTACAAAGTTTTAAAAGTACTTATATATGTTCAAAAAAAATATTTTCCCGTTATATACACATAGCCTTTATGTTGCCTATAGACTTTTATCCCAAAAATAACCATTTTTGTGTCCCAAGAAAAGTAAATAATTTTCATAATAAACCATTTTGGAGGAAACATTGCCGTGTCTATTTTGCACAGGACACAAACTTACCTTTTTGCATGAAAATTTAGGAACACTTACAAGACTCAAATATTGACATATGCGATTTTTGAAAAAAAAAATCTATGATAAAGAGGTTGTTTCTATTTAGGCCTCCTTTGATTCATAGGGTAGGAAATCTAAAGGAATAGAAAAGGCAAAGGATTTGAATGTCGTGCCCAACTGATTCCTATGAATACAAGAAATTTGACACGTGTTGTTTGATTACAGCAAAGGATTCTAACCATGAGGCCAGACCTCATGCAAATTTTCTTGTGAAAATACACTGCATGTTTCCTACAGGAATTATTCCTTTAGGTTACAATCTCTTGAATCAAACGGCTACAAAAGGAAAAATTCTCGTAGGATTCCATTCCTTTAGAAATTCTGAGAATCAAAGGAGGCCTTAGTAGGATATGGTTGAGGACCTTCAAATGTACTCCTACCTATGCTTCTAAATATAAGATAGCAAGGAATCACGTTTAGGAGGGACTGGTATGGTGTTGAGAGATGACACATGAGCGGTTTTTTTCCTCCGGTCGCTATCTGCTCGAGTGCTCTTCTCCTCTGATGGCGGAGCTTGTTACGTGTAAAGAGGGATGCGCTCTTGCACTAGAGTGGAGTTTATTACCTTTCATTCTAGAGGTGGACTGTTCTGAGGCAGTGGCGTTGATAAAGCAGGCAGGGATAGATCGTTCGGAGTTCATGTTTATCTTAAAGGAGATTAGTCATCTTTTGTCCGAGAGAGTTGGATCTAAGGTAGATATTATTAAGCGAGAGAAAAACTTGGTGAGTGATGCTTTAGCAAAGATGGGTCGAACGGATGCCAAGACTACGGTTTGGTTACGTTCGAGCCCCCATATTATACTTAGACTTTGTGAGGATGATTGTAATCCTGGTGGTTGATTAATATAAATCACTTATTCACAAAAAAAGACACTTGGGGTGTTTAAATTAAACAGCCGACATGTTTTATGTTTAAGAACAGAGTGGGTAGTTTGTAAAACGGTTTTGCAACATATAAAAAGTAATGATTGGTATGAGCAAGAAAATATTTAGCAAACACCATTAAAGCATGCTCTGTCGACCATGGACCCGGGTCGACGTTGCGCCTACATTGTACCATTCGTGTCCATTGTCGCCGCGGTGGAGCCGGGTGTGTGGGCCCTAATGGGGTGGCAAGTCGAACCGTGCCCAGATCTTTTGCCGTCCCCTTGCGAACACGATATATACCCCGCGCCTACGCTTCCCTTAACTCACATATCACATCGCTCGCTCCAGATCCCCTCTTCCTCCATCAGCAAACGCACTGCAGAGCTTTCTGCTCTGCTCCTCGAAAACCACCTATGGCGGCATCCGTAGCGAGCGCTTTCTTCTTCGACGACGAGGTGGTGGGCGAGCGCGGCATGCCCGCGCAGGACGCGTGCGCGCTCTGTGCCAAGCCACTGGAGCGGGAGAACGACGTGTTCATGTACAGAGGGACACCCCATTCTGCAGCGACGAGTGCCGCCACAAGCAGATGCGGGTGGACGCCGCCGGCGAGAGGCACGCGGCCCGGATGCTGCGGACGTACTCTTCCTCCGTGGCGGAGTACCATAGCGGGCAGCGAGGAGAGTCCGGGAAGGTGTCCGTGGCGAGCTGACCGGCCGGCCAGAGCGCCCGCCAAAACGAGACCCACGGAAGAACCATCAGTTTTTGGGAGAAAAAAGTCCACATAACCCCCTAGACTTTCAGGTTCCAGGCGCTAAACCCCCCAAACTACTAACTAGGGCTCTTAACACCCTAAACTTAATCAAACCAGACAACTAACCCCCCCAGGACGCTTTTAGCAGTATTGGATGGTGGTTTCGCTGATGTGGAGATGCCACACATGCAAAGTCATAACTACAGCGCTCAAATCACCCCCCTGGGTCGGCAGAACCTAGTCCGGTCTAGTCATAACTGCAGCGCCTCTTCGTCTCTCCCGAACTCTCCGCCGCGCTGCTCCTCGCCATCGATGGCGCCCCGGCGAGCAAGGAAGATTGACGGCATGTTTTGACGATTCGAGGGCGGCTGAACGACCGGAGAAGGTTAGTTCTCTGCTTTCTCTGTTTTCTCCCTTGTTTCCCGTATTCTCCGAGGTGGTTGGATGTAGGGCTTAGGGGTGGTACCAGGGGCGGCGATTTGGGGATAATATGGTCAGATTTGGGGATGTTTGGGGTGTTGTTTTTGTCAATGCTGTGTCGATTATGGGGTAAAACTGATTAGATGTTGTTCCCTGTTCCGCTTACTCTGAATAGTGAGGGTTTTGAAAGTTCAGTCAAATGTCAGTGATGAAATTGTACCTAAAGGATGCTTCTTTCTGTGTAATTTTGTAGGATTTGTGAATGGAGCATCTAGATTACTTGTCTGTGCGGTTCCATTACCGCGGGGTAATGGAATGGAAGGAAAAAGAGTGGAATTGGATTGGAGGCAGATATGGCATGTTAACTGTGAAATATTCAGAGCTGTCAGTTCCAGAGTTGAAGAAGCACTTGGCAGATCATGTTGCTATTTCTGATGAAGCAATGGAGAATACAACCCTGTGTTGGAAGATGCCAGCTACTCCGAAAAGTTCTGCACTTGTTTCTCTTCATGACAAAAAATCAGTGCAGACAATGGCTAAATATGTGACTGATGCTGGTGTGATTGACATCTATCCTAGGATACCTGCAGAACTTGATTGTGCTGACAGATCAGAAGAAGTACAAGAGCATCACATTGAGAATGCACCCTGGGAGTATGATGCACACATAGAAGAGTATGAGCAGAGGGGAACTGATGCAGGGGAGCAATATCAGCAAGCACAAGCAGATAGGCCAACAAAGGAACAAAAAGGCAAAGGAGTAAAATTGGACAGTGATAATGAAGATAATGATGACACTTCAGATGACAGTGACTATGATGCTGCTCATGCTGATGATGACAGCAACTGTTCAGCAGAAGATGAAGAGGCTGTGAGCTATAGAGAGCAAGCAAAGGAACTGAAGAAGAAAGTGAAGAAGAAAATGCTTGGTGAGGAGGAGTTCAGAAGGTGCAAAGTACCAGATGAGTTCCTTGTGCCTGAAACTGTCAATCTAGGAGCAAATGATGCTGAAGATTGCTTTGACAGTGATGATGAACTATCATATGATGAAGATAGTGATGGTGAACCAGTAAGAAGCAAGTCAAAACATAGAATTTATGATGAGAGTGCTGAGGTGAAGGAATTTGAGCTAGGTCAGGCCTTCACTGATAGAAGACAATTTAAACAAGCATTGCTAAATTATGGGCTAAAAAACTTTCATCGTCTATGTTTCCCAAAGGATGAGAAGAAGAAAGTTAGTGCCAAGTGCAGCTGGACTGGTTGCCCCTGGAGTATATATGGCTCAATAACCTCCAAATCAACATGGTTTATTGTATCAAGATACAACAATGTTCACAATTGTGTGGCCAGGAGGAACAATAAGCTAGTGAATAGTACAGTCATAGCTGAAAAGTATTTCAGAGAAATAAAGGACAATCCTGGTTGGAGAGTAGAGAAAATGCAGGAGGCAATTCTGGAAGATCTGTGTGCTGATGTCAGTGAGTCCAAGTGCAAGAGAGCAAAGAAGCTGGTTATGGAAAAGATCATTGACCAGACATATGGAGAATATGCAAGAGTATTTGACTATCATTTAGAGCTAGTTAGAAGCAACCCTGGTAGCACAGTTGCAGTGGCATTAAATCCAGATGTTCTTGACATGCTAGTTTTTGAAAGAATGTATGTGTGTCTTGATGGATGCAAAAAGGGCTTTATAGCAGGCTGTAGAAGAATTGTGGGTTTGGATGGATGTTTTCTGAAAGGTCCAGTGAAAGGGCAACTACTTTGTGCAGTTGGGAGAGATGCAAATAATCAAATGTATCCAATAGCTTGGGCTTGTGTTGAAAATGAAAATTATGACAGTTGGTATTGGTTTTTGTCCTATCTTCAAAAAGACATTCAAATAAATAACAATGGTGAGGAATGGGTAATCATATCAGACCAGCAAAAAGGACTCATCAAGGCAGTAAATGAGATTATACCTGGGGCTGAACATAGGATGTGTGCAAGACATATATATGCTAACTGGAGGAAGCTACATAGAGACAAAATATACCAGAAAATGTTCTGGACATGTGCCAAATCTTCTGACAAGATACAATTCAACTACAACAGGGCAAAGCTAGCCCAAAAAACTCCAGATGGAGTAAAGGACATGATGAAGACAGCACCTGAACATTGGAGCAGGGCATTTTTCAGACTTGGTTCCTACTGTGATTCAGTGGAGAATAATTTGTGTGAATCTTTCAACAATGCTATTATGAGAGTAAGATTTTATCCAGTTGTATCACAGATGGAAATAATTAGGAGAAAGATAACTGCCAGGATTGCAGAGAATAGGGCCAAATCATTAAATTGGAGTGGTACAATCTGCCCCAATATTTTCAAGAAGTTGCAGCTGAATATAAGGAGATCAAAAAATTGCTCTGTTTTGTACAATGGAGACAAAGGATTTGAAATTATGGAAAGGTAACCAAGCTGCTGTGAATGAACAAGCAAGGGTGAATAAAGCATCAAAAGGAAAAGCCAAACAACAAGAGAAAACAGCAAGACAGGTAATTTCCTTGTTATTTTTAGCTACTTATTGTATATGTGCTAAATTCATTTATTTCCTGTGCAGCAAGCTCCTGTGCAATCTGCTCCTATGCAATCTGCTCCTGTGCAAAAATGTCCAGTGAAGAAGAAACAGAAGAAAACTACAGTTAGTGAACAAAGAGGCTCCCAACCTGCCCCATCAAGTCAAGCTTCTCAATCTTCTGGTGGAATGCATTTCCCAAGATCACAAACAATCCCCATGTCACAAGTAGTTACTCAGCCAGTGCCCAAATCTGGGAGAATGGAGTGGTACCTTGGTGGAAAAGTGTAGTGCTGTTCTGAATTTCTTTTGCTTCAGTCAAGGCAGTCAGTTGTAAACTGAATTTGTTTTGCTTCAGTGACAATTAGCTTGTTTGTTTTGAACTGAACTCAATGAGATGTAGTGTTGTTCTGAATCTATTTTGTTTAAATTGGAAGTGACAATTAGCTTGTTTGTTTGGTCAGTTGTCTGATTTCATACTGTAATATATCTATGAGTTTGTTTGGTTGTCAATTGCAAGGGAAAAACATGTAAATGTAGGCAACATGCTGCCCAAAATTTGCAAAAATTCATAGCACAACATAGACGAAATGCTGCCAAAATTCACAACATAGCACAAAATGATTTATATTATTTCACCATAATTCATTACATTGCAACTCATTGCAAGCTCACAATTCAGTTGCTAGCCATGCAAACTCCACAGTACATAGCAAATGCTATAGATAATATCCACATGATGAAAAGATTGCTTCCTCCATTTTCTTTCATCTTCATCTTTTCTTCCTCTGCTTGCGTACCCAGCTCGTTACTCTGTTCCTTGTTCTTCTTCAGTCCATCATGCACCAGTTCAGATTGGAGCCTTGCAATTTCATCATCCCTGTTCCATACAGCATCTCGCAGATCTCGGACTAAATCTCTTTGAAATTTGCACATCATATCATCAGCCCAAGCAAATTTGTCACACCCAATGCCGCCATCTATCTGGCAGAGCAACATTCACAAAGAACCAAAATTGGCATCCAAAACAAAATGAAACAAACCAAATTACTGAAAACAGCTACCAACTTACTGAGCGTATCTTGCAATTGCGGTATCTCCGTCCAGGATTATCGTCACTCCAAGAGATCCACTGCGGCATCATCTCTCCGCAATCGCAGAACTTGGCGGGAGCATACTCGAACGGCAACTGACGGTACGGGATGGGACGGCGGCGACGCGACGATGCTCTGGCCCTCGAAGAACTGCCGCAGCTGGCTCCGCTGTGAGCCGCCATGCTCTACACGCGAGAAAGCAGAGGAGGAAGAACCCTAAACAGAAGAGAGGAAAGGGGATTTTATCAGCGTGCCTCCCTGGACTCTTTTTGTCGCCGTCATGCGCCTCCCTGGCCTAATCCAACCTCCACGTCAGCGAAACCACCATCCAATACTGCTAAAAGCGGCCGTGGGGGGTTAGTTGTCTGGTTTGATTAAGTTTGGGATGTTAAGAGTCCTAGTTAGTAGTTTGGGGGTTTAGCGCCTGGAACCTGAAAGTCTAGGGGGTTATGTGGATTTTTTTCGTTTTTGGAATGATGGTATCTCTCCGGCGCTTATCGGGCGCTGTCCAGCTCCAGCGCGGCCGCAAGCAGCGGCGCCCGCGGCTTCTTGGCTCGGTTGATCGTAAGAAGGCGACGATCAGAGCACATCACCGTGTGTTTAGCTTTTATTTTGGCTAATCCGATCAGCTCTACTTTGTGATTTCATGGCTGTATATCCATGAATTTGCTGTTCTGATGCTCTGAATGAACTGGAAACTCTCGTATCGTCATTTGTCACTCCTCAATGTTTCTGGTCAACCGGATCTTGCTCAAGAACTTGGCACCTTTGCTAGTACTCCCGGTGCGTGAAGTGAGTGGCAGAAATTAAACGCCACTCCGGACGAGATTAAAGTATCACGCTCACGTCAGACTCGTCGAACATCTTCCCTGTTGTATTTTTCTGTGCGTAGTCCTACGCATGGCCGAGTCAGAGCCAGGTGCATGACGTGGACATATCATACGAGAACTTGTGACCAGTGACTCCATGACCCGGGCTTTTCCTAAAAAGAATACTCTAACAATTTCAGTAAGTCGCTAATAATTTCAGTAAGTTAACAAAGTCTATATGCATCACTCGATACAGAGACCGGTGTCAATCTCAGGGACCAGTGGTACACCAACCGAGTGTCTCATCGGCACTACCATATAGGCCGTGACTCAGAGTCTCAGATGCAGCTCCCATTCGCACATATCGTGCACGGCTATGCAAAATCACCATGCAGCTAATAAATGTAGATTCATAATGACCCATCACGCATTATGTATAATCCCTATACGGGTGGAAAACATACTTTTAGTCCCGGGCCATAATGGACTCTAGTTTCGGTTTTGGGTCCGAGACTGCCAAAACGGGACTAGAGTCCCCCTTTCTAGTCCCGACTCGCTACGGCCCGCAACAGATAATAGTCATGTGGTTGTTTCAACGAGGCGGGGGCGAAAACCCTCTAGTACCGGGTCGTAACACCACCCAAGACTATAAGGTTTCCTGCCGCGGCAGAGAATTCGTGTGTTTCTCTGCCGCGGCAGAGATTGTGTGTTTCTTTTTTTGCCACTTCGTTCCTTTTTCGTTTTGTGTTTTACTATAATTTTAAATATATATTTCAGTACACATATTCTACGCTACTACATACACAGTACACGTTGATGAATTTATATAATTAATCGGTCCCTTGCAAGCATACATATAATCAATCATATCAAAACGAAGAAATGTTTTTGAAATTACATGGTCATTAAGGATATATATATCATATCAACTACATGGAGATCACTAAGGCATATAGAGCTCCTCGTCATCCGCTTAATGTTCTCCATGTACATCAAGAACCTCCTTCATCAGAAATCCCGTCAGCTACTCTTGAATTGTTCGTATGCGCTGGTCTGGCTCTAGTTTCTCCAGCAAATCATAAATATAACGTGAGTCAACTTTTCGCTCACTGGTCAACTCGCGGATGTACTCGCAGACGTAGTATCCACATAAATGAGTTCCCGGTGGCTGCTATAAACTCTTCACCATTTTATAATTTAGCTTCTCTTTGAATGGATCTGGTATTTTCTGTCTGAACCGTGTCCAACACCTGCTCGGCAAAGAAAATAAACAAAGGAGTTATTAGTTACTTGATATCAAGAAATGAACGAAAGAGGCCGATATAATGTGATAATGATTGAAATTACTTATGGAGCATTGTTTTCATGTCGCTATACTGCTCTTGGTCCCAACTTAATGAGTCGTGGACTTCAAGAAGGGACTTGTCAACTTGAATGTTTAGCAAGATTCAGTGAAATCTACGGACGTTTACATAAGCATATATGCATAGCTCATCGAGTAAGCAAAATTAAAATGTGTATAAGATAGAAACACTCACTTGAAGTTGTAAGAAAATAGTATTTCCTTAACAAAATTATTCTCGGTTAAGAACCTGCACAGGTCTTCCTCCACGTCATTGGGGTGATTCTTTAACGTATATTCATTAACGATATATGGGTCAACGAACCCAACATCATATCTTCTAGCTCTTTTGCATTCAAGCATCTTCATTCTGCAGAATAGATATCATACAAAAGGATATATAGTTAGGATAATATATCAAATGCAATGAACGAGCTAAGCTACAAACTTAATTATAGAAATAAATCATTTACAGACACTAGCAACCAATAATAGATTTGTCGAGGGCGCGCTGGTTGTATAACTGAAACAGTTCGGTCATTTGAACATGTATCGAGTATGCTTTGAAGTGATGCTCCTTTCTCATGTCCACTAGAAACCAATCTTTCTGATGTTTTTTTTCTGTTTGCAGCATGTACCATGTGTGCAAATTTCGCATATGTGTGGATAGACGCGCGAACTCCTCATTACTGACTAGAGGCTCCCCTGGGACATACTTCCGTACTATCTGACCCACAGGCGTATCTTCATAGCATAAATATTGACCAAGATACATATTTTCTTCGGTAGCAAGTGCTTTGGCCTCCGATACAGTGATGCCCATTAGTGCAGCATTAGTACTGGCTCTGGGGTCCATTATTTGCATGTCCATATCCATTTCAACTCTGAAGGCCTTGTCAAGGTCTGCAATCACTTTGAGCGGGATGACCGATTGATTCTTCTGTTGTCCGAGCTGGGCAACTTGCTTCTCGCTTTTTGCACTTGTGCTTTTTTTCTTCTTTTCTTGCTTAATAATCTCCCGGTCATAGTCTGATTCCAGATTCATCGATATCTGGGATGGTTGCTCAAGAAAGGACTTAGCCCACATTTTGGTTTTTTCATCTTATACCGGTTTTGGCTCAGGCTTTTTGGGTGCAAAATGCGCCTTAACTTGGGCAGCCACATTCGCGGCAGTTTCCTCATCAATCTTGTCATAAGGTCTCTTTGGAAGAGCCAACGGGATGTCGACTATCTTCGTCATTTGACCTTTCTTCGATGTAGGGCGCGGGGGAGCGGCGACCTTCCGTTTCTTCGACGAGGTAGTAGTATTGCACGGAGGCGGAGGTGGAGATCGATTATTGCGCGGAGGCGGAGATCGAGTTGATGTACTCTTGCTGTGGCGATCGACATCGAGGCGGGGTGGACTTGGAGGTTGACGATAATCGGGTTGGGATGGACTTGGAGCTTGACGATAATCGAGGCGGGGTGGACTTGGAGGTTGACGATCATCGGGGCAGGGTGGACTTGGATTCCTCGGAGTCGATGGCCTTGGCGCCGAGCCTAGAAACTTGATGTACTTCTTCTTCCATAGAATGATGTTGCGCTTGACATCTCCTATTTTTGTAAGGCCTTCAGGCGTAGCAATGTCAATCTCTTGGTCCGCGAAATCCTCCACTATGTCATCCACCGTGACACGATCATAGCCAGGTGGAATCGGAAGTGAATGGTGAAGTGCTCCAGGTAGACAAGGTAAAGCAGTGTCGATGGCCACCTTGAAGGACAAGTTGTTCATTGGTTGATGTAGCTCACATTGTGCCATCTCTCTGACATCATCCACGGGGTAGCGAGCAGACGGTGCATCATCCAGCAGTGCTTGATCATCAGCCCGGACCTTCGTGGAAGCCACGCTGCTTCTCCACTGGCTAAGATCCAATGCAGGATCATCAGGCCGTGGGTGAGTTGATGACGACCTTTGGCTAATTTCTTGCATGAGGTTCTTCAGATCAGCTAGGTACTGCTCTACCTTGGAGATCTGGTCTGCCTCCTGATCCTTCTTTCTCTGACGGCTTCTGTAACTGTCATCATACTGAGGAAACCCTTTCTTCCATGAGACACCGGCACCTTTGCCTCGTGTTCGTCCACCCTTTTTAGGATTCCCGAGGGCGCGTGTCAGCTCGTCGTTCTCTCTCTCGGGACGGAACAATCCCAATTGAGCATCGTTCATTGCTTGAATAAGGTCTTCAGAGGGTTTTAGAATTTTTTCATGAAATAATGTCTTCCCTGTTTCTGGGTCCAACGATCCCCCGTGCCTGTTGATATGTCGGAAACGTATCTATAATTTTTGATGTTCCATGCTTGTTAGTATCTACTTTGCTTTGCTTTGTCTACAATTTGAGGTGTTTTTTACATGTTTTCTAGTATTAACCTATTAACAAGTTGCCACAGTATTAGTTGCCTGTTTTCTGCTGTTTTTGGTTTCAGAAAAGCTAGTAAGGAAATATTCTCGGAATTTGGACGGGACAAACATCAAAGTCAGTAACTTTCCATGGGGAAGAAGAAGTCTAGAGGGGATACGGAGAGGCGTGTCAGGGCAGCCACACCCCCCTAGGCGTGGGTGGGCCCTGCCCCGCGCCTAGGCAGGGTGTGGGGCCCCTGGCCACCGCCTCGGCCTCCCCCTTCGCCTATAAGAAGCCCCCAATGCAGAAACCCTAAGCACCCGATCAAATCTCCACGAAACCGTCTGTAGTCACCGCCACCATCGTCCCAAGAGCGGGGGGATCTGAAGTTCTTCCCGGCACCCTGCCGGAGGGGAGATCATCCCGGAGGCCTTCTCTCCGGTATGATGCGTGAGTAGTTCCACCTTGGACTATGGGTCCATGTAGTAGCTAGATGGTTGTATCTCCTCCTTTGTGCTTTCATGTATAGATCTTGTAAGCTCCGTTCATGATCAAGATGTAATCTATTTGTAATCATGCATGTTGTGTTTGCGGGGATCCGATGGATATTGAGATTATTGTGTTGGTTTGGTTAATGGTTTTTTCTTTATGATTCTATCATGTCTGTGTTGTTTGTGATCTTGCATGCTCTCCGATGTTAGTAGCTATCTTGGCCGAGTAGTTGCTAGTGACTCCAAGAGGGGGTATTTATGCTCGATAGTGGGTTCATGCCTCTAGTTTCCAAGGGAAGTGACAATAATCCCTTCGGTTGTAGATGTGTTGTTGCTACTAGGGAGAAAACAACGGTCTCTTGTTCATGGAACATGTGGACTGTTTACCTTACACACTTTGCTTAAAGCAGTTGTTTGTTGTTTGCAACTTAATACTGGAGGAGGTTCGGATGATAACGTAAAGGTGGACTTCTAGTCATAGATGTAGTTGGGTGGCGGTCTATGTATCTTGTTGTATTGCCCAATAGAATCTCATAGGATCTTTCTGACTAGTAATTGTATTATTATGCATTGCTCAGTTCCTGTCAATTGCCCTGCTGTAATTTGTTTACCCTTCATGCCATGTTGTCTATCTAAGGAGAGCACCTCTAGTGAACTATGGACCCCGGTCCAATCTTTACCATTGATACATCTGCCACTGTTACTTGTTTACTTGCTACAAACCATTACCTTCCACACCATACATTTAATCATTTGTTACAGCAAACTGGTGAGCTTGACAACCTCACTGATTCGTTGGGGCAAAGTCTTGAGTTTGTGTTGTGCAGGTATCCACGTTGCTAGCAACACCTGTGTGACATTTTCTTCCTCCTTCTGGTTCGATAACCTCGGTCTCTACCGAGGGAAGACTTGCTTCTATGCTCATCACACCTTGCTCTTGGGGTTTCCAACGAAGTGCTCCACATCAGCGCATCAGGGCGGGCAGGCTGGATCGGACAACTAATAAATAGAGGACAAGACCTATAAATAGAGGGAAAGGCTTATAAATAGAGGGAAAGGCCTAGAAATAGAGGGAAATGCCTATAAATAGAGGGTTCATCTTTAGTACCGGTTAGAGAAACCAACCGCAACTTGAGGGATTGCAGCAGACTAGGCCAGGCAACACTAATGATAGGGGTGAGTGTCGACATTATGTCGTGCGGCTTGTACCTTGTCCCGGATGGTGTCGCCAACCGGGACTAAAGCTGAACCTTTAGTCCCGCTTGGAGACACCAACCGGGACAAAACACGAGTGAGCACTAATGATAGGGGTGAGTGTCGACATTATGTCATGAGTGTCGACACTATACCGAGCTGCTTGTACTATAAATAGGCATTCTTGTGAGATCAGTCCTCCAGCCAGTTTGAGGCATCTCCAAGATGGTCTTCAAGAGCAGGGACACTACTATGGCCAGTTTCAGGGAGATGCCGGCGGAGCCCAGTCCTTCGGCATCTCCAAAAAACTGTTCATAGAGGCACTCCCTAATATGTGAAATTAGTTAGCTCTCATGCGTATTGATCTAGTTAGAGAAGTTATAAGTGTTGAAAATTATGCCCTAGAGGCAATAATAAAGATGTTATTATTATAATTCTTGTTCATGATAAAGTTTATATTCCATGCTAGAATTGTATTAAGCGGAAACTTTAATAGTTGTGTGGTTTGTGAACAACACCGTGTCCCTAGTATGCCTCTATGGACTAGCTCATTGATTAATGATGGTTAAGGTTTCCTAACCATAGATATGAGTTGTCGATTAATAATGAGATCATGTCATTGGGAGAATGATATGATGGACAGACCCAAACTAAGCGGAGCAATTAGATCGTGTCATCGTGTTCATCTTTGCGAAGCTTTTCTTATGTCAAATATTGTATTCCTTAGACCATGAGATAATACAACTCCCTGGTATCGGAAGAAAGCTTTTAGGTCATCAAACGTCATCCTATGAGAGGGTGATCATAAAGGTGTCTCTCAGGTGATCGGAAAGTACCTGTTGGGTTGTATGTATCGAGATGGGATTTGTCCCTCCCAAGTCGGAGAAATATACTTCGGGCCCACTCGGTAATCGATATCAACACCGCTTGCAAGCATGTGGTTAAGGAGTTAATCACAAAGTGATATCGGATTATGGAACGAGTAAAGTACTTGCTGTGAACGAGATTGAACTAGGTATGACGGTACCGACGATCAAATCTCGGGCAAGTAAAATATCGCGAGACGAAGGGAATATATATATATATATATATATGGGACTGATTGAATCCTGGCATCGTGTTTCATCCGATATGATCATCGATGAATGTGTGGGAGTCAATATGGGTTTCCAGACCCCGCTATTGATTATTGATAGAAGATCATGTATGCATGTCTCTCGAACCCGAAGGGTCACACACTTAACGTGTCTCGACGCTAGGATAGATTGAATAATTGGTTTATGAGTTTTTTTTCGGAGTCTCGGATGGGATCCAGGACATCATGAGAGGTTCCGGAAGGGTCCGGAGAATAAGATTCATATAAGGCAATGCAGTTTTTGGAGTTCGGAATTGTTTCGGGTTAATCGGTATTGTACCGGAAGCTTCTAGAACCTTCCGAGGGGGACCAACGTGGCCCCACCTGCCGGGAGGGGGCATGGGCCTATGAGGGAGTGCCCTGGCCGCATTGGGCCAGGGGCACAAGGCCCCATAGGGGCCAGCCGGCCAAACCTAGGGGAAACCCTAGGGGAGCTTCTAGAAGGGAGGGGGGAAACTCGCCCCCCCACTCCTCCCTCCTTGGCCGCCGGCCTAGGGCTTGGGGGAGTGGCTAGGGCTGGCCGCCCACACCTCTATTTAAAGAGGGCTGGGGGCGCACCCCCTCACACACCTCCTCCTCAAGCCCTAGCCGCCCTGCTGCCCTCCTCTCTCTCTCTCCCTCCCGACTGCACGTAGGCGAAGCCCTGCTGCAGAAACTCTCCACCACTTGCACCGCGTCGTCGCGTTGTAGATCCAATCCATCTCTCCGCCATACTTGCTAGACCGAGGAAGGAGGAGACGTCGAGGTGCCGCACGTGTGCATCTCTCGGAGGCATTGCCACTTGCGGTGTTAGATCGGATCGGATCGCGAGGAGGAGAAGCGAGTACGACTACATCACCCACGTTCCGTCGAACGTTCCGCTGTGCGAATCTTCAAGGGTATGAAGATCTCATCTATCCCCCCTCGTTGTTTGCATCTCCTAGATTAGATCTTGGATTTCCCGTTCGCATCCGTAGAATTTTTTTGATTTACTATGTTGCGAAACCCTTCAATGGTATCAGAGCTAGATCTATGTGTAGATGTGTTTCACGAGTAGAACGCAACATGGTTGTTACGGGCGTTGATGTTTTCTGTTGCAAGCCTCTTGTTTGTGTTCTTCTTATGACGTGGGATAGTAAGATCGAAGCGGTCCAGGCCAACTTTACGCGACGTCGTTCGCGAGACTGGCTCCGCACTTGACGTGTGGCTTGTTCCACACATGCGGCTGGTGGATGCCAGTTTCTCTCACTATAGTTGTCATGGGATTTACACCGGAGTTTGTCAACCATAATATCACCGTTGTGGCTTTCCGTAGGTAAGAATAGTTCTTAGGTTGCTACTCCCATAAGCCACGTAAAACATGCAACAACAAAGTAGAGGCGTCTAACTTGTTTTTGCAGGGAGTGTTTTCTGTGATATGGTATGGCCCAATATGTGATGTGTATGGTGTATGCAATGATCATGTTTTGTAATATTTCACGACTTGCATGTCGATGAGTACACAACCGGCAGGAGCCATATGGTTGTCTTTATAATTGTGTATGACATGTGTGTCAACTTCTTATACGCCATGTAATAGTTTCACTTTATCGCTAAGTAGTTAGAAATAGTTGTAGTTGCTATTCGTGGTGGAGGCAATCATGGTGGAGTGATGGAGATCATGCCGGCACGCACAAGATGGAGATCATTGCGCGAAGATTGGCTATACCATGTCACATAAAGTTATATGCATGTGATGTTTATCCTTTTATGTATCTTATTATGCTTAGATCGCGACGGTAGCATTATAAGATGATTCCTCACTTAAATATCAAGATAAAACTGTGTTCTCCCCATGTATGCACCGTTGCGAAAGTTCATCGTGTCCAAGCATCACATGATGATCGGGTGCTATAGACTCTACGTTCACATACAACGGGTGCAAGCCAGTTTTGCACACGCGAAAATACTTGGGTTTGACTTGACAAGCCTAGCATGTACAGACATGGCCTCGGAACACATGAACCGAAAGGTTAAGCATGAGTCATATGAATGATATGATCGACACTTCTTTGTCCACCATTGAAACCACATCTCTTCTCGTGAAGATCGGATTAGGTGTGGTGAATTTGGATCATGTTCACTAAACAACTTGAGGGATGTTGAATTTAGTGGGAGTTCATCTAGTAATTTGATTAAAAGTTGAACTAGTTATCATGAACATAGTCTAATTTGTACTTGCAAATATTGTAGATCAAATGGCTAAGTCCAACTTCAACTTCAACGTTTTTGCTGAGAAGGAAAAGCTTATAAACAATGGGTCTAACTTCACCAACTGGTTCCGCAATCTGAGAATCATTCTCTCTTGCGGTCAAAAGGACTATGTCCTTGAGAATGCGCTAGGTGACGCCCCCGCTGAAGATGCGCCGGCTGATGAGAAAGCTGTCTATCAGTCGCGCAAAGATGATTATGGTGTGATTAAGAGCACCATGTTGTTTGCTATGGAATCGGACCTTCAAAATCGTTTTGAAGACTATCCCGTCCCTTTGAGATTCTTGAGGAGCTGAAAACTATGTTTCAGAGTCAGGCCCGTTCTGAGAGATATGAGATCTCTGAGAAATTCTTTAACTGCAAGATGGAGGAAGGGAGTTCCGTTAGTGAGCACGTCATAAAGATGTCGGGCTACACTCAACGCCTTGAGCAACTGGATTGCAAGATTCCAGAGGAGCTCAAGATTGACAGGGTTCTGCAATCACTCCCTCCCAGCTAGAAAAGTTTTGTAGTGACTCATAATCAGATTGGTTCCACTGATACGATCACCGAGCTCTTCGCAAAGCTGAAGGCTGCGGAGGTGGACATCAAAAAGGATAATCATGTGTTGATGGTTAACAAGCCCCCCACCTTCAAGAAAGGTAAGGGTGCAAAGAAGCCCTTCAAGAAAGGCGGCGGCAAGCGCGTTGCCCCTGCTGAGAAGAAGCTCAAGTCTAGACCTAAGCCGGACACTGAGTGCTTCTATTGCAAGGACAAGGGTCACTGGAAGCGCAACTGCCCGAAGTAATTAGCGGACAAGAAGGCTGGCACCATCAAAGGTATATTTGATATACATGTTATTGATGTTTTCCTTACTAGCCCTCGTTGTAGTGCCTGGGTATTTGATACCGGTTCAGTTGCTAATATTTGTAACTCGAAACAGGAGCTACGGAATAGACGGCGGCTTGCGAGGGATGAGGTGACGATGCGCGTTGGCAACGGATCAAGAGTTGATGTGATGGCCGTCGGCACGCTCTCCTTAGTTTTACCTTCGGGATTAGTTTTAAACCTTAATAAATGTTATTATGTGCCTGCGTTGAGCATGAACATTATTTCTGGATCTTGTTTATTGCAAGACGGTTATTCATTTAAATCGGAGAATAATGGTTGTTCTATTTATATGAGTAACATCTTTTATGGTCATGCACCTGCTGTGGATGGTTTATTTCTTATGAATCTCGAAAGGGATGAAACACACATCCATAACATTGAGGCTAAGAGATGCAAAGTAGATAGTGATAATACTACTTATTTGTGGCACTGTCGTCTAGGTCATATTGGTATAAAGCACATGAAGAAACTCCATTCTGATGGACTTTTGGAGTCTCTTGATTTTGAATCACTTGACACATGCAAACCATACCTCATGGGCAAGATGATCAAAACCCTGTTCTCCGGTATGATGGAGCGAGCAACGGACTTGTTGGAAATCATACATACTGATGTATGCGGACCGATGAGTATTTCGACACGTGGTGGATATCGCTATTTTCTCACTTTTACCGATGACTTGAGTAGATATGGGTATATCTATTTAATGAAACATAAATCTGAAACATTTGAAAAGTTCAAAGAATTTCAGAACGAAGTGGAGAACCATCGTAACAGAAAGATTAAGTTTTTACGATCTGATCGTGGAGGTGAATATTTGAGTTATGATTTTCTCACGCATCTTAAAGCAAGCGGAATCGTTTCGCAACTCACGCCACCTGGAACACCACAGCGCAATGGTGTGTCTGAACGCCGGAATCGAACTCTATTGGATATGGTACGATCGATGATGTCTCTTACTGATTTGCCGTTATCATTTTGGGGTTATGCATTAGAAACCGCTGCATTCACTTTAAATAGGGCACCATCTAAATCTGTTGAGACGACACCGTATGAACTGTGGTTTGGTGCTAAACCTAAGTGGTCGTTTCTTAAAGTTTGGGGATGCGAAGCTTAGTTGCTGAAGGAACCATAGCACTGGCATAAGATATTGTGTGACAACACTGGCGCCATAGCACTGGCTAAGGAACCAAGATATCATCCAAAGACCAAGCACATCAACCGCAAGTTTCATATTATTCGAGATTATATAACAGATGGAGATCTGAAGATTAGCAAAGTACATACGGATCTGAATATCGCAGATCCATTGACTAAACCTCTTCCACGAGCAAAACATGATTAGCACCTTAGTGCCATGGGTGTTAGATTGTTGCCAGATGTAAACTAGATTATTGACTCTAGTGCAAGTGGGAGACTGTTGGAATTATGCCCTAAAGGCAATAATAAAGACGTTATTATTATAATTCTTGTTCATGATAAAGTTTATATTCCATGCTAGAATTGTATTAAGCGGAAATTTTAATACTTGTGTGGTTTATGAACAACACCGTGTCCCTAGTACGCCTCTATGGACTAGCTCATTGATTAATGATGGTTAAGGTTTCCTAACCATATGTAACACCCTCAGAATCGACCCTATGCAAGTTTCAGCGATTCCCGCCAAACCCACATAGAAACGATTCAAAGGTGCCCACCAGGCACTTTCGTGCGGGTGGAAAACGAAGTAATAACATTACGGAACAGTCCTCGATGGGACCCACATAACAGATATATATACAGTAGCGACTCAATGAGTCAAGAATACAGATATAATATACAAAGATCCAAATCACCTTGAAAATGATAGAGCGTCCGACTACGGACAAGATGCAAATGGGGCTAAGAGCCCTGAAGAATAACCAATGGCGTCCATAACCCTGCCCAGGCCAAGCCGGAAGGGTAACCCTGCTAACGACGTCGGTCTCAAAACCTGCTTAAACAAAAGGGGTGCCGACAAAGGGCAAAGGAAAAAGAGAGAGCGGTCAGTACTTAGGCCAGTACACGGTGAGGCTAGAATTCGGCGGTCCTCGCCTACATAGGTATGGTGGACTGAAGCGGCAGCGGCAGCATGCATTAAACAACCTATAGAGACTCGATACAACTGGCGGCTATCAGAGAGGGGTAAGAAAGACCTATTCGGAACCAACCGGATACTACCACCAAACATACCCATCCTGGTAATTCCCCCTCGAGACCAAACGAGGAAGTCAACCGAGGAACTCACACCGTTGGCAGTTTTATTTATTCAGTTATCGTTGCAGCAATTACTAGTCAGGTATAGATAGTCATCCTGATATAATAAGCAGTGGTCACTTTTAGTTAACCATTCCGTTGTAGTTGCAACACTTACTAGTCAGATACAAATAGCATGAGATAACCCAAAACCCAGCAGTTGTTGGTACTTTTATTTAACCATTCCGTTATAGTTGCAATACTTACTAGTCAGGTACAACGGTAGCAGGCGACAACCCAAACAAGCAATTGTTGGCAATTTTATTTAGCCATTCCATTATAGTGAAGCTGATTACTAGTCATTATAAAGTCAAATTTATAGCACTACTTTAGTTATAGTTGTCTATGATCGAGATATTGTTCTCCAAGTCGTCCATAACCGTGGACACGGCTTTCAGAAAGTTTTACCCTGCAGGGGGTGCACAAATAGCAACACACACTCGATCAACCTCGGAAAAAACAAATCAAAACCCAACGAGGCCTTCACGACAAAGCAATCACAAGATTCAGAAATATTTCAGGGGGCCACCCCATTGAGTACACCCGCAACGAAGCTAGCTGACTCCGAGACGGACTCAAGGTTTGCGCCAGTGGCTGTAAACGACTGGGAACCCAAAACTGGGCTTCTCGATACCGCGAAAACACTCCGCTTACCTAAACAGTACAGGTGCTCCTCGCACAATCGTAATAAAGCAGTAAAGCATGGCATAAGTACAGGATCGTAATGAAACCTCAAACTAGTTTGTGGCCCCAAGAAATAAGAATGAATCAAGCTCTAGCTCAGGGGGGTCCCATAATCCTCCCGGATGTGGATAGCGCGAATATTCAAGGAACATGTATCAAGTACTCGGGGTCCTACGGGACACAAGTGGACGGTTAACAACCAAATAACATCTATTGCCCACCTGTGCCTCTGCTTTCCTACTTCAATTTTAGTTGTAAACAGTAATTAAAGTTATGATCAACTCCAACAACAAACACACGGCAATACTCCAACAACTGTGGTACTCGACGACACGCAACAGCACTTGAGCAAGCGACTACGACGCGCAAGTCCAGCTATCTACCAAACAACAGGTAATAGGATGTGTCCAAGGCAATATAAGGCTGCAAGGAAATCACGGGTACGGAAACTAGAGCAACGCAACACAGATAGCAATAGATCAACAGGAGGGAATAAATACTATAAAAGTAAGATAGGTAGAAAGGGGGAGATGCTCGCCAGAAAAACATTGCCGAAGGTTCATCCGAAGATCGGGGCGAAGCTCACATCAACTCAACGGCATTATCCGCGAAGAACCAAAACACTAGAATAAACACCGGATGCACTATTTAATACTACGGCAAAAGATCGGGCATGATGCATGTATGATGTATGACATGGCAAAGATGCGATGCGATTAGGTCATATTAAGCGGAACCGGGGTCCCGACATTTATTATTAGGTTCGAGTTATTTAGAACCCCCGCAATTTAAATATTGTATTAACATGGCAAAATAAGTTACCGGTTCGCTACACAAATTTAAATGGGACCAATATTAGACTAGATTTGCCCGCATATGGGCCCCATATTTAATTATGAGGTGAATCGGCATAATGCCCCCAAACCACAGACAAGTATGCATGCATGAACAATTTAATATGCAACAAGTTTATATATAGCATTTATAAAATAGGGGCTCGGGAAAAGGTTCACACATCTGGGGTCGAAGGGCTTGGGGGGTTCGGAGGGTTCCGGGGTTCGGTCTCAGGGTTCGACGGAGACGGCGAGGTTCAGATACAGGAGGAGAACTTGTTGTGTCATGATGGAGAACTTGGGTTCGGAAGGAGGTCTTGACGTCCCGATGAATTGGTCTCCGGGGTCGAAGAACTTGGCGTCCGAGAGACAGTCTTGTCGCATCCGCGGTCGTCGGGTCGTATAGACGGTCATGGCGTTCAAGGGGGAGAACTTGGCGTTCTGGGTCTCGGCGTCTTCGGATCCGAGAGGAAGAACTTGGCGATTCCGAGGGTCTTGGTGTCCGTGAACCTTCGAACCCGTGAAGTAGATCTTGTCGCACGGTGTCCGGGAAGACGAACTTGGCATATTCGCGTCGGCGATCTTGGCATTCCACGAAGCTCTTGATGTTCTGGTCCGGTGACGACCTCCGGGTACCGCAGGTTCTCGGTGTCTTTGGCTTTCTATTCCGGAGGTCTTGAGGCTTCCTGACGAAGATCTCGTGGTGCTTTGCACAGATGGCCGAACTGGTCGTGGAGCGACAGACCAAAGGCTCAAGGTATGCCACAGGACCAAACGAACACATACAGCGACATGCACATGTGTACGGACGCCGCAACATCCGGAGGCCATGCGGTACGCGGCGAGCGGACGAAAAAGGGGCGACCACGGGGGCACGCGGACGGTGACAGAGAAGCGGGCAGAGCCTCGCGAGGCGGCCTAAGTTGGAGACGGGGCGACGTCTCGAGGCAGGGCCGACACGGGGCAAGCAGGAGGCGACGACGGGGTCGAGGGCCCCTCTCGAGAGCGGCGGCGCTCGGAGGAGAACCGGCGGCGGCCGCTGGCGCAGGGCTTGATGGCGACGGGGCGGAGGAACGCTGGTGCCAAGAAGGGGAAGCGGCGGCGAGGCGGCCGCGGGCTCGGGTGGCGCAGGGCGCGGTCTCGGGGGGCGGCCGGAGGAGCTCCGCGAGGCGGCGGGGAGCCGCCAAGGGTGGCCGACGCGGTGGGAGAGGCGGCGGTGGCCCTGCGAGGTTGGCCGGGAGGAGGGCGAGGGCGACGCGGCGGGAGGCGGCGGAGGAGGAGGGAGGGGCCGGAGGAGGTGCGAGCCCGGCGAGGAGGCGGAAGGGGAGGAGCTCGGCGAGGCGAGGCGGCGCTGGCGCGGTCGAGGACGGGGGGGGGGGGGCGAGGCGGGCGCCAGTGGGGAAGGGAAAACCGGGGCCGCGCGGGGCAGCGAGAGGAGGAGGGGGACGGCCGCGTGCGGGTGACGGTGGGCGGCGGTGGCGGACGTACTGGCGGCGGCGGCGACTGCCGAGGGAAGCGAGGAAGGCGGCCTGGGGCAAGCGAGGCCGGGCGAGGGAAGGAGGAAGAGGGAGACAAGGAGAGAGGAAGGAGACGGGGAGGAGGGAGACGCGGGCGAGGTGGGGCCGGAGGGATCCAGGAGCAGGGCCAAGGGAGCGGGTCCAGGGGTGAGAGAGAGGGGTGGGTGCGGTGTGTGTTGTGTGCGTGTGGGGCCAGGGTGGCAGGGGTTGGGGTGGGGCCAGGCTGTCGGGGAGAGAGAGAGAGGGGTAGATGGGGGCTGTGTGAGTGCGTGTGCTGGGCGGCAGGTAGTGCTGGGTTGGGCCCAGGCGGGCCAGGGAGTGGGGGGGGGAGAAGTCTGGGATTGGTGAGGTGGATGGGTGAAGTGCTGAGGTGGAGGGACGGTGAGGTGGCAAGCTGCGGTTGGTGGGTAGACTAGGTTTAGGTAGAAAAGGGTTTAGGTTTTAGGTTGATTATTTTGTAGGATATTTAGTTGTTTGGTTTTGTTTGAAATCTTTTTAGCAAATAATTTTTAGTTAAATAGTTTAGCAGATAATTATGAGACTTTGTTTCGAAATGAAAGAAGGGTAATTTTAGAAAACAAAATAGGCTTATTGAAAATAGTTTCAGACAAACAAATGCATGATGATGACGATGCAATGCACAAAAACAACGCGATTTTCTAGTAGTGGTTTTGCGGGATGCCACAATTCGACACCACTAACAATGGATCTCGCCCTCGAGATCCGCCTCATGGTACAGGGAAGAAGGCCGACGATCTGCATCTTCTCACTTCGTGTAGATCCTTGCGACACCACTAACAAGAGGTCGTTGTCCGTGATCGTTGTGGGAAACACTCCGGAAACAAAAGGTCAAAGGTAGAGGTATCCACATGTGGCATCCCGCAAAACCACTACTAGAAAATCGCGTTGAATTTGTGCATTGCATCGTCATCATCATGCATTGTTTGCCAAAATTATTTTCGCAACACCCGTTTTGTTTTCTAAAACGCCCCCTCTTGATTCAACATCGAAAACCGGGTCGCCGGAATATTTTGTTTTGTTAAAATTGTTTTGCAAACGGTCCGTTTAATTAAATAAAATTTTAATTAATTTTTAGCGGGGGCAGTCGAACGGGCCGTCCCGACCCGAACGACCACCCCCAGTTTAACAATCGGTCCACCATTCACCTGCCCTTCTATCCTAAGTCCACCAACTAGTCTACCCACACCCCCCACTCCACCTCATCCCAACCAATCAGAGCACGCCACATCAGCCACCCCAAACCCCCCCACCAATCACCCCCTGCCACATGGCCACTCTCTCTCCTCTCACCCCCTCTCCCCCACCAGTCAACCCTGCCAGCTCACACTCCCTCAAACACACACACGCACACCTCCCTGCACGCGGGCCCCGCCCCGCACGCACACAACACGCCCACCCCGCCTCCCTGGCGTGCCCCAACCAACCCGCAAAGCGCCCGAGCGCGCCACCCCGTCCCCCACGCGCGCGACCCACCTCCCTCCTCCTCTCCTGTTCCTCTTCCCTGGCGCGCCGCTCCGCCCGCCTCCATCCTTCCGCCGCTCCGCCCTCCCGAGCCAGCGCCGCCCGCGTGCCGAGCCTCCTCCCGGCCGTCGCCCGACCCCGCTGTACCCGCGTGCCTCCCCCGACCCCCCTGCAACCCGGCGTCCCCGCACGCTCCGCGCGCGACCGCCCCCGCAGCCTCGCTCCGTCGCCGCCGCCGCGTCAGGCCTGCCCCGCCTCCTCCGCATCCGCGCCGGCGCGCGCAGCCGCCTCGAGCCGTGCCCCTCCAACCGCTTCGCCCCTAGCCCCCGGCTGCGCCGCCGCTCAAGCCGCCTCTCCACGCGACCCCCTCCGCCTCCCCCTCTCCCGGCTCCGGCGGCCCCTCCCCATCTCCGCGAGCGCCCCGCCGGAGACGCCCGCAGCACCCTCCGCTCGCCGCTGGACGCCCCCTCGCCTTCCAAGCGCTCCGACGCCGCCGCGCCTGCCTCTTCCCGCATCCCGTCGCCGCCGCAGGGCCCCACCGCCGCCGCCAGGTGGGCCCCTCCACCGAGCCGTGCCCTGCGGGCCCGCACGCAGCCAGGGCCGCTCCCTCGTCCTCCAGCGCCTTCAACCCGTGTGGACGCGGCTGCCCCTCGACGCGACCTCGATGGCTAGTCGTGTACCGCGGTGACAACAGCGTGCATACGTCCATATGACCCCAGAACGCCCGAGTCCAACACAAGTTCGGCATCCGCAAACCAAGGGCGGAACCCCAAGATCTTCGGAAGGAAACTTTGACTTGAGGACCAAGTTCACCGACCATCGAGGGAACCACCCCGAGAAACACGGTACCCGGAGATCGACACAGGACCGAAGCGCCAAGGCCTCCTTCATGGAATCGCCAAGATCCACCGGCGCTAGACCCAAGACCGACATCGTCCTCCGAGAACATCGATGCAGAACGCCAAGTGCTTCTTCCCTCGCCAAGACCGCCTCGATGGCGCAGGCCCGACAAGACTCTCGCAACGGCAAGACCGACCCCGTGGGACCCGGCAAGACCTTCGCGATGACGAGAACGGCACCGACCGGAAGAAGCCGATGCGCCCCGACACCGACCCAAGTTCTGCTCCCCGGACGCCGAGAACCCCCGATGCGACAAGTGCTTCGTCCCGAACGCCATGACCGACAACGTGACCCGAAGACCCCCGGATGCGCCAAGACCTATCCCTGAGTCCGAGAACGACCTCGCCGAACCTTGAACCCTGAGACCGACCCCGAACCCCGGAACCCGAGCCCCGGATCACCAAGTCCGTCGAGACCCTCAATGTGTGACCCTTTCCTCGAACCCTATTTATAACATAACAACTTGTTGCATATTTAAAATGTCTTACTCGCATGCATATCTGTGGTTTGGGGCCTTATGCCGATTCACCTAATAATTAAATATGGGGCCCATATGCGGACAAACCTAGCCTTATATTGACCTCATTTAAACATGTGTAGCAAACCGGTTCCATCTGTTGCATTGCTAAACAACATATAATTTGCGGGGTAGACAAATAACATGAACCACCTAAATAATTGTCGGGACCCCGGTTCCGCTTAATTTGACCTAATCGCATCGCACTTTGCCATGCCATGCATCATACATGCATCATGCCGATCTTCTGCCGTTGTATTAAATATTGCATCCATTGTTTCTTCTAGTGTTTTGGTTCTTCGCGGATAAGGTCGTTGAGTTGATGTGAGCTTCGCCCCGATCTTCGGTTGACCCTTCGGCAATGTTTTCAGGCGAGCATCTCCCCCTTTCTACCTATCTTACTTTTCTAGTATTTATTTTCCCTCCTGTTGATCTTTGCTATCTGTGTTGCGATGCTCTAGATTTCGTACCCGTGATATCCCTTGCAGCCATATATAGCCTTGGACACATCCTATTACCTGTTGTTTGGTAGATAGTTGGACCCGCGTGTCGTAGTCGCTTGCTCAAGTGTTTTTGCTTGTCGTCAAGTACCACAATTGTTGGAGGATGGCCGCATGTTGACGTTGGAGATGATCATGTCTTTAATTATTGTATCACTTTAATTCCTGTTTAACAACTAAAAATTGAATTAAGCAGAGGCATCGGTGGGTGATAGGTAAGATTTGGTTTTCCGACCGCCCACTTGTGTCCCGTAGGACCCGAGTTCTTGACACCTGTTCCGAGATCGAGCGCGCTAACCACAGGTGGGGAGATATGGGCCCCCCATTGATAATTACCTGATTTCAAAGTATTGTACTGGGGGCCACAAACTAGTTTGAGGTTTTATTTACGATCCTGTACCTATGCCATGTTTTACTGCTTTAATTACGATTGTGCGAGGTACTGCACACTGTACTGTTTAGGATCGGGACACGTTTTCGCGGTGTCGACAGTCCCCGTTTGGGGATTTGCTGTCGCTCACTGCCGTCTACCCAAACCCTGAGACCGTCTCGGAGACCGGCCGACTCCGTTGCGGGTGTCGACTCGGTGGGGTGGCCCCCATGTACTTGCTTTGTGTCTGGGAACGTCGTGACTTAGGCCCCGCCGACATACCGATGGGTGTATGTTAACTGATCTGGCAAAAAGGGTCGAAGTGCCTGTGGATACTTTGGTGCACCCCTGCAGGGTTAAATCTTTTCGAGAAGCCGTGTCCGCGGTTATGGACGACTTGGAGCCCAGTGTCTGATCATAGACAACTATAACTAAAGTTTATTGTTTTAAATTGACTTGTTTCCGATATGATTAGTAATCAGCTTCACTACAACGGAATGGCTAAGTAAAAGTACCAACAACTGCTGGGTTTTGGGGTTATCTCATGATAATTGTATCTGACTAGTAAGTGTTGCCACTATAACGGAATGATTAACTAAAAGTGCCCACTGCTTACTTTATCAGGACGATTATCTAAACCTGACTAGTAAAGTGCCGCAACTATAACTGAATAAGTAAAACTGCCAACTGTGTGAGTTCCTCGGTTGACTTCCTCGATGGTCTCGAGGGGGAAACGCCAGGATGGGTTTGATTGATGATAGTATCAGGTTGGATCCGAATAGGTCTTTCTCACCCCTCTCTGATAGCCGCCAGTTGTATCGAGTCTCTATAGGTTGTTTAGTGCTCGCTGCCGCTGCCGCTCAGTCCACCATACCTATGTAGGCGAGGACCGCCGAATTCTAGCCTCGCCGTGTACTGGCCTCAGTACTGACGCTCCTTCTTTTTCCTTTGCCCTTTGTCGGCACCCCTTTTGTTTAAGCAGGTTTTGAGATCGACGTCGTTAGCAGGGTTACCCTTCCGGCTTGGCCTGGGCAGGGTTATGGACGCCATTGGTTATTCTTCAGGGCTCTTAGCCCCATTTGCATCTTGTCCGTAGTCGGACGCTGTATCATTTTCAGGGAGATTTGGATCTTTGTACCGTATATTTGTATTCTTGACTCTTGAGTCGGTGTTGTATATATATCTGTTCTGTGGGTCCCATCGAGGATTGTTGTGTAATGTTATTACTTTGTTTTCCACCCGCACTAGAGTGCCTGGTGGGCACCTGCGAATCGTTTCTATGCGGGTTTGGCGAGTTTCGCTAAAACTTGCATAGGGCCGATTCTGAGGGTGTTACAGAGTGGTATCAGAGCTCAGCAGTTGCGATACCCCACAAGTCCAGCCTGTAGGATAACCTAGCTAACGGCCGAAGTAGAGTGTCAAAACTATTTTTGAAAAACGGTTGGATAGTTCTGATTAGGTCTGATTTTATTCCTTACCCCTCTGCTATTCCCCTCTTACCTCTACGTGTTTTAAATCCATTCTCTTCTCCCTCTTCGAGTCCAGGATTTCTCGTGGTTGGGTTCCATCGTACCTTCAGGGTTTCACTTCCTCCTTTGATAACGGTGTTGCTACATCTGGACTTCATGCTATCCGAGGAATCCTTCGTCAGGTGGACTTCCCTTTGTTCCTTGTCTGTGCCTTCCGGTGTTTTCCGCCGCGACGACATCATCTACGCCAGATCCGATGCAGAGTCTGCATCACCCCTTTGTTTCCGAACCTCGCTTGTCGAGATCTTCAGTCTGAATCCTGAGAGTTGGTTGCATAATCTGTCTATTCGTGTACATAGTAATGCTTTGAGTGCGGGATGGAGTCGCGACCATACCACTACTCTTATCATTCGCTTATGTACATTGAATGGTGGATCGATGCAACTATACTCCTTCCATGGAAGTTAGAGGTGGCCTTACCTTTAACTTCGTCCGTTGTCTAACCGGAGTGTTGACGAACGGGATCAACGATGTCTTGTTAGTGGTGTCGCGAAGATCTGCACGAAGCGAGAAGATTCAGATCGCCGACCTTTCCTTCCGGTACCATGAGGCGGATCTCGAGGGCGAGATCCCTTGTTAGTGGTGTCGAATTGTGGCATCCCGCAAAACCACTACTAGAAAATCGCGTTGAATTTGTGCATTGCATCGTCATGATCATGCATTGTTTGCCAAAATTATTTTCGCAACACCCGTTTTGTTTTCTAAAACGCCCCCTCTTGATTCAACATCGAAAACCGGGTCGCCGGAATATTTTGTTTTGTTAAAATTGTTTTGCAAACGGTCCGTTTAATTAAATAAAATTTTAATTAATTTTTAGCGGGGGCAGTCGAACGGGCCGTCCCGACCCGAACGACCACCCCCAGTTTAACAATCGGTCCACCATTCACCTTCCCTTCTATCCTAAGTCCACCAACTAGTCTACCCACACCCCCCACTCCACCTCATCCCAACCAATCAGAGCACGCCACATCAGCCACCCCAAACCCCCCCACCAATCACCCCCTGCCACATGGCCACTCTCTCTCCTCTCACCCCCTCTCCCCCACCAGTCAACCCTGCCAGCTCACACTCCCTCAAACACACACACGCACACCTCCCTGCACGCGGGCCCCGCCCCGCACGCACACAACACGCCCACCCCGCCTCCCTGGCGTGCCCCAACCAACCCGCAAAGCGCCCGCGGGCCCCACCCCGTCCCCCACACGCGCGACCCACCTCCCTCCTCCTCTCCTATTCCTCTTCCCTGGCGCGCCGCTCCGCCCGCCTCCATCCTTCCGCCGCTCCGCCCTCCCGAGCCAGCGCCGCCCGCGTGCCGAGCCTCCTCCCGGCCGTCGCCCGACCCCGCCGTACCCGCGTGCCTCCCCCGACCCCCCTGCAACCCGGCGTCCCCGCACGCTCCACGCGCGACCGCCCCCGCAGCCTCGCTCCGTCGTCGCCGCCGCGTCAGGCCTGCCCCGCCTCCTCCGCATCCGCGCCGGCGCACGCAGCCGCCTCGAGCCGTGCCCCTCCAACCGCTTCGCCCCTAGCCCCCGGCTGCGCCGCCGCTCAAGCCGCCTCTCCACGCGACCCCCTCCGCCTCCCCCTCTCCCGGCTCCGGCGGCCCCTCCCCATCTCCGCGAGCGCCCCGCCGGAGACGCCCGCAGCACCCTCCGCTCGCCGCTGGACGCCCCCTCGCCTTCCAAGCGCTCCGACGCCGCCGCGCCTGCCTCTTCCCGCGTCCCGTCGCTGCCGCAGGGCCCCACCGCCGCCGCCAGGTGGGCCCCTCCACCGAGCCGTGCCCTGCGGGCCCGCACGCAGCCAGGGCCGCTCCCTCGTCCTCCGGCGCCTTCAACCCGTGTGGACGCGGCTGCCCCTCGACGCGACCTCGATGGCTAGTCGTGTACCGCGGTGACGACAGCGTGCATACGTCCATATGACCCCAGAACGCCCGAGTCCAACACAAGTTCGGCATCCGCAAACCAAGGGCGGAACCCCAAGATCTTCGGAAGGAAACTTTGACTTGAGGACCAAGTTCACCGACCATCGAGGGAACCACCCCGAGAAACACGGTACCCGGAGATCGACACAGGACCGAAGCGCCAAGGCTCCTTCATGGAATCGCCAAGATCCACCGGCGCTAGACCCAAGACCGACATCGTCCTCCGAGAACATCAATGCAGAACGCCAAGTGCTTCTTCCCTCGCCAAGACCGCCTCGATGGCGCAGGCCCGACAAGACCCTCGCAACGGCAAGACCGACCCCGTGGGACCCGGCAAGACCTTCGCGATGACGAGAACGGCACCGACCGGAAGAAGCCGATGCGCCCCGACACCGACCCAAGTTCTGCTCCCCGGACGCCGAGAACCCCCGATGCGACAAGTGCTTCGTCCCGAACGCCATGACCGACAACGTGACCCGAAGACCCCCGGATGCGCCAAGACCTACCCCTGAGTCCGAGAACGACCTCGCCGAACCTTGAACCCTGAGACCGACCCCGAACCCCGGAACCCGAGCCCCGGATCACCAAGTCCGTCGAGACCCTCAATGTGTGACCCTTTCCTCGAACCCTATTTATAACATAACAACTTGTTGCATATTTAAAATGTCTTACTCGCATGCATATCTGTGGTTTGGGGCCTTATGCCGATTCACCTAATAATTAAATATGGGGCCCATATGCGGACAAACCTAGCCTTATATTGACCTCATTTAAACATGTGTAGCGAACCGGTTCCATCTGTTGCATTGCTAAACAACATATAATTTGCGGGGTAGACAAATAACATGAACCACCTAAATAATTGTCGGGACCCCGGTTCCGCTTAATTTGACCTAATCGCATCGCACTTTGCCATGCCATGCATCATACATGCATCATGCCGATCTTCTGCCGTTTTGTATTAAATATTGCATCCGTTGTTTCTTCTAGTGTTTTGGTTCTTCGCGGATAAGGTCGTTGAGTTGATGTGAGCTTCGCCCCGATCTTCGGTTGACCCTTCGGCAATGTTTTCAGGCGAGCATCTCCCCCTTTCTACCTATCTTAATTTTCTAGTATTTATTTCCCTCCTGTTGATCTTTGCTATCTGTGTTGCGATGCTCTAGATTTCGTACCCGTGATATCCCTTGCAGCCATATATAGCCTTGGACACATCCTATTACCTGTTGTTTGGTAGATAGTTGGACCCGCGTGTCGTAGTCGCTTGCTCAAGTGTTTTTGCTTGTCGTCAAGTACCACAATTGTTGGAGGATGGCCGCATGTTGACGTTGGAGATGATCATGTCTTTAATTATTGTATCACTTTAATTCCTGTTTAACAACTAAAAATTGAATTAAGCAGAGGCATCGGTGGGTGATAGGTAAGATTTGGTTTTCCGACCGCCCACTTGTGTCCCGTAGGACCCGAGTTCTTGACACCTGTTCCGAGATCGAGCGCGCTAACCACAGGTGGGGAGATATGGGCCCCCCATTGATAATTACCTGATTTCAAAGTATTGTACTGGGGGCCACAAACTAGTTTGAGGTTTTATTTACGATCCTGTACCTATGCCATGTTTTACTGCTTTAATTACGATTGTGCGAGGTACTGCACACTGTACTGTTTAGGATCGGGACACGTTTTCGCGGTGTCGACAGTCCCCGTTTGGGGATTTGCTGTCGCTCACTGCCGTCTACCCAAACCCTGAGACCGTCTCGGAGACCGGCCGACTCCGTTGCGGGTGTCGACTCGGTGGGGTGGCCCCCATGTACTTGCTTTGTGTCTGGGAACGTCGTGACTTAGGCCCCGCCGACATACCGATGGGTGTATGTTAACTGATCTGGCAAAAAGGGTCGAAGTGCCTGTGGATACTTTGGTGCACCCCTGCAGGGTTAAATCTTTTCGAGAAGCCGTGTCCGCGGTTATGGACGACTTGGAGCCCAGTGTCTGATCATAGACAACTATAACTAAAGTTTATTGTTTTAAATTGACTTGTTTCCGATATGATTAGTAATCAGCTTCACTACAACGGAATGGCTAAGTAAAAGTACCAACAACTGCTGGGTTTTGGGGTTATCTCATGATAATTGTATCTGACTAGTAAGTGTTGCCACTATAACGGAATGATTAACTAAAAGTGCCCACTGCTTACTTTATCAGGACGATTATCTAAACCTGACTAGTAAAGTGCCGCAACTATAACTGAATAAGTAAAACTGCCAACTGTGTGAGTTCCTCGGTTGACTTCCTCGATGGTCTCGAGGGGGAAACGCCAGGATGGGTTTGATTGATGATAGTATCAGGTTGGATCCGAATAGGTCTTTCTCACCCCTCTCTGATAGCCGCCAGTTGTATCGAGTCTCTATAGGTTGTTTAGTGCTCGCTGCCGCTGCCGCTCAGTCCACCATACCTATGTAGGCGAGGACCGCCGAATTCTAGCCTCACCGTGTACTGGCCTCAGTACTGACGCTCCTTCTTTTTCCTTTGCCCTTTGTCGGCACCCCTTTTGTTTAAGCAGGTTTTGAGATCGACGTCGTTAGCAGGGTTACCCTTCCGGCTTGGCCTGGGCAGGGTTATGGACGCCATTGGTTATTCTTCAGGGCTCTTAGCCCCATTTGCATCTTGTCCGTAGTCGGACGCTGTATCATTTTCAGGGAGATTTGGATCTTTGTACCGTATATTTGTATTCTTGACTCTTGAGTCGCTGTTGTATATATATCTGTTCTGTGGGTCCCATCGAGGATTGTTGTGTAATGTTATTACTTTGTTTTCCACCCGCACGAGAGTGCCTGGTGGGCACCTTCGAATCGTTTCTATGCGGGTTTGGCGAGTTTCGCTAAAACTTGCATAGGGCCGATTCTGAGGGTGTTACACCACAAATAAAGCCACCCCTAACTTCCGTGGACGGAGTAAAATTGCTGGATCCACCGATTCGATGTACAAGAGCGAATGATAAGAGTAGTCGGATGGTGATCAGTCCATCGCGCACCCAAACCATTACTCGGCACCCGAATAGGCGGATTATGCAACCAACTCTCGGAATTCAGATTGTAGATCTCGTCAAGCGAGGTTCGGAAACAAAGGTGTGATGCAAACTCTGCATCGGATCTGGCGTAGATGATGTCGTCTCATCGGACAACACCGGAAGGCACAAGAAGGAACAAAGAGAAGTCCACCAGACGAAGGATTCCTCGGATAGCATGAAGACCCGATGCAGCAACACCGTTACCAAAGGAGGAAGCGAAACCTAAAGGTACGACGAAAACCCAACCCCGAGAATTCCTGGACTCGAAGAAAGAGACGAGAGCGGATTCAAAACACACAAAGGTGAGAGGAGAGCAGAAGAGGGGTAAGGAGTAAAATCAGACCTAATCAGAACTATCCAACCGATTTTTGCAAAAATAATTTTGACACTCTACTTCAGCCGTTAGCTAGGTTATCCTACATGCTGGACTCGTGGGGTATCTCAACTGCTGAGCTCTGATACCACTCTGTAACACCCTCAGAATCGACCCTATGCAAGTTTCAGCGATTCCCGCCAAACCCGCATAGAAACGATTCAAAGGTGCCCACCAGGCACTTTCGTGCGGGTGGAAAACGAAGTAATAACATTACGCAACAGTCCTCGATGGGACCCACAGAACAGATATATATACAGCAGCGACTCAATGAGTCAAGAATACAGATATAATATACAAAGATCCAAATCACCTTGAAAATGATAGAGCGTCCGACTACGGACAAGATGCAAATGGGGCTAAGAGCCCTAAAGAATAACCAATGGCGTCCATAACCCTGCCCAGGCCAAGCCGGAAGGGTAACCCTGCTAACGACGTCGGTCTCAAAACCTGCTTAAACAAAAGGGGTGCCGACAAAGGGCAAAGGAAAAAGAGAGAGCGGTCAGTACTGAGGCCAGTACACGGCGAGGCTAGAATTCGGTGGTCCTCGCCTACATAGGTATGGTGGACTGAAGCGGCAGCGGCAGCATGCATTAAACAACCTATAGAGACTCGATACAACTGGCGGCTATCAGAGAGGGGTAAGAAAGACCTATTCGGAACCAACCGGATACTACCACCAAACATACCCATCCTGGTAATTCCCCCTCGAGACCAAACGAGGAAGTCAACCGAGGAACTCACACCGTTGGCAGTTTTATTTATTCAGTTATCGTTGCAGCAATTACTAGTCAGGTATAGATAGTCTTCCTGATATAATAAGCAGTGGTCACTTTTAGTTAACCATTCCGTTGTAGTTGCAACACTTACTAGTCAGATACAAATAGCATGAGATAACCCAAAACCCAGCAGTTGTTGGTACTTTTATTTAGCCATTCCGTTATAGTTGCAATACTTACTAGTCAGGTACAACGGTAGAAGGCGACAACCCAAACAAGCAATTGTTGGCAATTTTATTTAGCCATTCCATTATAGTGAAGCTGATTACTAGAAATTATAAAGTCAAATTTATAGCACTACTTTAGTTATAGTTGTCTATGATCGAGATACTGTGCTCCAAGTCGTCCATAACCGCGGACACGGCTTTCAGAAAGTTTTACCCTGCAGGGGTGCACAAATAGCAACACACACTCGATCAACCTCGGAAAAACCAAATCAAAACCCAACAAGGCCTTCACGACAAAGCAATCACAAGATTCAGAAATATTTCAGGGGGCCACCCCATTGAGTACACCCGCAACGAAGCTAGCTGACTCCGAGACGGACTCAAGGTTTGCGCCAGTGGCTGTAAACGACTGGGAACCCAAAACTGGGCTTGTCGATACCGCGAAAACACTCCGCTTACCTAACCAGTACAGGTGCTCCTCGCACAATCGTAATAAAGCAGTAAAGCATGGCATAAGTACAGGATCGTAATGAAACCTCAAACTAGTTTGTGGCCCCAAGAAATAAGAATGAATCAAGCTCTGGCTCAGGGGGGTCCCATAATCCTCCCGGATGTGGATAGCGCGAATATTCAAGGAACAGGTATCAAGTACTCGGGGTCCTACGGGACACAAGTGGACGGTTAACAACCAAATAACATTTATTGCCCACCTGTGCCTCTGCTTACCTACTTTAATTTTAGTTGTAAACAGTAATTAAAGTTATGATCAACTCCAACAACAAACACACGGCAATACTCCAACAACTGTGGTACTCGACGACACGCAACAGCACTTGAGCAAGCGACTACGACGCGCAAGTCCAGCTATCTACCAAACAACAGGTAATAGGATGTGTCCAAGGCAATATAAGGCTGCAAGGAAATCACGGGTACGGAAACTAGAGCAACGCAACACAGATAGCAATAGATCAACAGGAGGGAATAAATACTATAAAAGTAAGATAGGTAGAAAGGGGGAGATGCTCGCCTGAAAAACATTGCCGAAGGTTCATCCGAAGATCGGGGCAAAGCTCACATCAACTCAACGGCATTATCCGCAAAGAACCAAAACACTAGAATAAACACCGGATGCACTATTTAATACTACGGCAAAAGATCGGGCATGATGCATGTATGATGTATGACATGGCAAAGATGCGATGCGATTAGGTCATATTAAGCGGAACCGGGGTCCCGACATTTATTATTAGGTTCGAGTTATATAGAACCCCCGCAATTTAAATGTTGTATTAACATGGCAAAATAAGTTACCGGTTCGCTGCACAAATTTAAATGGGACCAATATTAGACTAGATTTTCCCGCATATGGGCCCCATATTTAATTATGAGGTGAATCGGCATAATGCCCCCAAACCACAGACAAGTATGCATGCATGAACAATTTAATATGCAACAAGTTTATATATAGCATTTATAAAATAGGGGCTCGGGAAAAGGTTCACACATCTGGGGTCGAAGGGCTTGGGGGGTTCGGAGGGTTCCGGGGTTCGGTCTCAGGGTTCGACGGAGACGGCGAGGTTCGGATACAGGAGGAGAACTTGTTGTGTCATGACGGAGAACTTGGGTTCGGAAGGAGGTCTTGACGTCCCGATGAATTGGTCTCCGGGGTCGAAGAACTTGGCGTCCGAGAGACAGTCTTGTCGCATCCGCGATCGTCGGGTCGTATAGACGGTCATGGCGTTCAAGGGGGAGAACTTGGCGTTCCGGGTCTCGGCGTCTTCGGATCCGAGAGGAAGAACTTGGCGATTCCGAGGGTCTTGGTGTCCGTGAACCTTCGAACCCGTGAAGTAGATCTTGTCGCACGGTGTCCGGGAAGACGTACTTGGCGTATTCGCGTCGGCGATCTTGGCATTCCACGAAGCTCTTGATGTTCTGGTCCGGTGACGACCTCTGGGTACCGCAGGTTCTCGGTGTCTTTGGCTTTCTATTCCGGAGGTCTTGAGGCTTCCTGACGAAGATCTCGTGGTGCTTTGCACAGATGGCCGAACTGGTCGTGGAGCGACAGACCAAAGGCTCAAGGTATGCCACAGGACCAAACGAACACATACAGCGACATGCACATGTGTACGGACGCCGCAACATCCGGAGGCCATGCGGTACGCGGCGAGCGGACGAAAAAGGGGCGACCACGGGGGCACGCAGACGGTGACAGAGAAGCGGGCAGAGCCTCGCGAGGCAGCCTAAGTTGGAGACGGGGCGGCGTCTCGAGGCAGGGCCAACGCGGGGCAAGCAGGAGGCGACAGCGGGGTTGAGGGCCCCTCTCGGGAGCGGCGGCGCTCGGAGGAGAACCGGCGACGGCCGCTTGCGCAGGGCTTGATGGCGACGGGGCGGAGGAGCGCTGGTGCCAAGAAGGGGAAGCGGCGGCGAGGCGGCCGCGGGCTCGGGTGGCGCAGGGCGCGGTCTCGGGGGCCGGCCGGAGGAGCTCCGCGAGGCGGCGGGAGCCGCCGAGGGTGGCCGACGCGGTGGGAGAGGCGGCGGTGGCCCTGCGAGGTTGGCCGGGAGGAGGGCGAGGGCGACGCGGCCGGAGGCGGCGGAGGAGGAGGGAGGGGCCGGAGGAGGTGCAGGCCCGGCGAGGAGGCGGAAGGGGAGGAGCTCGGCGAGGCGAGGCGGCGCTGGCGCGGTCGAGGACGGGGGGGGGGACGAGGCGGGCGCCGGTGGGGAAGGGGAAACCGGGGACGCGTGGGGCAGCGAGAGGAGGAGGGGGACGGCCGCGTGCGGGTGACGGTGGGCGGCGGTGGCGGACGTACTGGCGGCGGCGGCGACTGCCGAGGGAAGCGAGGAAGGCGGCCTGGGGCAGGCGAGGCCGGGCGAGGGAAGGAGGAAGACGGAGACAGGGAGAGAGGAAGGAGACGGGGAGGAGGGAGACGCGGGCGAGGTGGGGACGGAGGGGGCCAGGAGCGGGGCCAAGGGAGCGGGTCCAGGGGGTGAGAGAGAGGGGTGGGTGCGGTGTGTGTTGTGTGCGTGTGGGGCCAGGGTGGCAGGGGTTGGGGTGGGGCCAGGCCGTCGGGGAGAGAGAGAGAGGGGTAGATGGGGGCTGTGTGAGTGCGTGTGCTGGGCGACAGGTAGTGCTGGGTGGGGCCCAGGCGGGCCAGGGAGTGGGGGGAGAAGTCTGGGATTGGTGAGGTGGATGGGTGAAGTGCTGAGGTGGAGGGACGGTGAGGTGGCAAGCTGCGGTTGGTGGGTAGACTAGGTTTAGGTAGAAAAGGGTTTAGGTTTTAGGTTGATTATTTTGTAGGATATTTATTTGTTTGGTTTTGTTTGAAATCTTTTTAGCAAATAATTTTTAGTTAAATAGTTTAGCAGATAATTATGAGACTTTGTTTCGAAATGAAAGAAGGGTAATTTTAGAAAACAAAATAGGCTTATTGAAAATAGTTTCAGACAAACAAATGCATGATGATGACGATGCAATGCACAAAAACAACGCGATTTTCTAGTAGTGGTTTTGCGGGATGCCACACCATAGACATGAGTTGTCTATTAATAATGAGATCATATCATTACGAGAATGATATGATGGACATACCCAAATTAAGCAGAGCAATTAGATCGTGTCATCGTGTTCATCTTTGCGAAGCTTTTCTTATGTCAAATATTGTATTCCTTAGACCATGAGATAATGCAACTCCCTAGTATCGGAAGAAAGCTTTGAGGTCATCAAACGTCATCCTATGAGAGGGGTGTATCTCAGGTGATCGGAAAGTACTTGTTGGGTTGTATGTATCGAGATGGGATTTGTCCCTCCCAAGTCGAAGAGATATACTTCGGGCCCACTCGGTAATCGATATCAACACCGCTTGCAAGCACGTGGTTAAGGAGTTAATCACAAAGTGATATCGGATTACGAAACGAGTAAAGTACTTGCTATGAACGAGATTGAACTAGGTATGCCGATGCCAACGATCGAATCTCGGGCAAGTAAAATATCGCGTGACGAACGGAATATATATATGGGATTAATTGAATCCTGACATCGTCGTTCATCCGATATGATCATCGATGAATATGTGGGAGTCAATATGGGTTTCCAGACCCCGCTGTTGATTATTGATAGAAGATCATGTCTGCATATTCTCGAACCCGTAGGGTCACACACTTAACGTGTCTCGACGTTAGGATAGAATGGATAATTGTTTGGAGTCTCGGATGAGATCCAGGACATCACGAGAGGTTCCGGAATGGTTCGGAGAATAAGATTCATATAAGGGAAAGCAGTTTTTGGATTTTGGAATTGTTTCGGATTGTCCGGTATTGTACCGGAAGGTTCTAGAAGCTTCCGGAGTGGGACCAACGTGGCCCCACTTGTCGGGAGGGGGCGTGGGCCTACGAGGGAGTGCCCTTGCCGCATTGGGCCAGGGGCACAAGGCCCCATAGGCCGAATCGGCCAAGCCCTAGGGGAAACCCTAGGGAGAGCTTCTAGAAGGGGGGAACTTGCCCCCCCACTCCACCCATGTGGCCGCCGGCCCTAGGGCTTGGAGGAGGGTCAAGGGGCAGCCAGCCATCCCTCTATATAAAGAGGGCAGGGGCGCACCCTCCCCACCACACCTCCTCAAACCCTAGCCGCCTAGTTGATGCCCTCCTCTCCCTCTCTCTCCCGACTGCACGTAGGCGAAGCCCTGCCGCAGAAACTCTCCACCTTTTGCACCACGCCGTCGTGCTGTAGATCCAATCTATCTCTCCACCCCACTTGCTGGACCGAGGAAGGAGGAGACGTCGAGGTGCCGTACGTGTGCATCTCTCAGAGGCGTCGCCACTTGCGGCGTTGGATCGGATCGGATCGCGAGGAGGAGAAGGCTAGTACGACTACATCAACCACGTTCCGTTGAATGTTTCGCTATGCGATTTCTTCAAGGGTATGAAGATATCATCTACTCCCTCTCGTTGTTTGCATCTCCTAGATTAGATCTTGGCTTTTCCCGTTCGCATCCGTAGAAAATTTTGATTTACTATGCTGCGAAACCCTTCACCCTTTCCACTCAATCTCCCCTCATACCACGATTGAGGAAGACCAATCGGCCTAAGGTCAGGAACAAAGTCAACACAAAACTCAATGACCTCTTCTATTCCATAGCCCTTGGAGATACTTCCTTCTGGCCTAGCACGGTTACGAACATATTTCTTTAAGATTCCCATGAACCTCTCAAAGGGAAACATATTGTGTAGAAATATATGACCGAGAATGGAAATCTCTTCGACTAGGTGAACCAGTAGGTGCGTCATAATATTGAAGAAGGATGGTTGGAACACCAGCTCGAAACTGACCAGGCATTAGACCACATCATTCTGTAACCGTGGTATATCTTCAGGATTGATTATCTTCTGAGAGATTGCATTGAGGAATGCACATAGCTTCACAATGGGTACTCGAACATTATCCGGTAGAAGCCCCCTCAATGCAATCGGAAGCATTTGCGTCATAATCACGTGGCAGTCATGAGACTTTAGGTTTTGAAACTTTTTTCTACCATATTTATTATTCCTTTTATAGTAGATGAGAAGCCAGACGAAACCTTAATACTGCTCAGGCATTCAAAAAATATTTCCTTCTCTTGTTTGGTAAGAGCATAGCTGGCATGACCTTGAAACCATTCTAGATGCAGGCCATCTAGGTCTTTCATACGTTGTTGGTCCTTTCGTGCTTCCGGTGTATCTTTTGTCTTCCCATACACGCCCAAGAAGCCTAGCAGGTTCACGCAAAGATTCTTCGTCACATGCATCACATCGATTGCAGAGCGGACCTCTAAGAATTTCCAATATGGTAGATCCCAAAATATAGATTTCTTCTTCCACATGGGTGCGTGTCCGTCAGCGTCCTTCGAAACATATTTTCCGCCAGGACCCTTTCCAAAGGTTACTATTTGATCCAAATCTTTGACCATATCAAATATATCAACACCAATACGCTCCTTAGGCTTCGTTTGGTGACATGCCAGACCGTTGAAATGCTTGTCTTTCTTTTTTAAGGGATGCTTGGCCAAAAGAAATCGACGATGCTCATTGTACATATTCTTCTTACAATGTTCTAAATATATACTTTCAGTCTCATCTAAACAGTGTGTGCATGCATTGTATCCCTTGTTTGACTATCCTAAAACGTTACTAAGAGCAGGCCAATCATTGATTGTTACGAAAAGCAATGCTCGAAAGTCAAATTCTTCCTGCTTGTGCTCATCCCACATGCGTATGCCGGGTTCGTGCCACAACTGTAAAAGTTCTTCTGGCCTTAGGTACACACCAATGTCGTTTCCGGGTTGCTTCGGACCTTGGATCAACACTGGCATCATAATGAACTTTCGCTTCATGCACAACCAAGGAGTAAGGTCATAAATGCATAGAGTCGCGGGCCAGGTGCTGTGACTAGAGCTCTGCTCCTCAAAAGGATTCATGCCATTTGTACTAAGACCAAACCTTAAAATCCTTGCGTCATCTGCAAAGTCCGAGTACTTTCTATCGATTTTTCTCCATTGCGATCCATCAGCGGGGTGTCTCAACATCCTGTCTGACTTACGTTCCTCTTTATGCCATTGCAACAACTTGGCGTGCTCTTTGTTTCTGAATAAGCGTTTTAACCGTGGTATTATAGGAGCATACCATATCATCTTGGCAGGAACCCTCTTCCGGGGGGCTCGCCCTCAACATCACCAGGGTCATCTCGTCTGATCTTATATCGAAGTGAAGTGCATACCGGGCATGCATCCAAATTCTCGTACTCCTGACCGCGGTAGAGGATACAGTCATTAGGGCATGCATATATCTTCTGAACCTCTAAACCTAGAGGGCAGACAACCTTCTTTGCTTAGTACGTACTGGCGAACAATACGTTATCTTTTGGAAGCATGTTCTTTATCATTTTCAGCAACTTTTCAAATGAGGAGTCAGGTATAGAACACTCTGCCTTCCATCACAACAATTCTAGTATGCTGCCCAGCTTTTTCAGACCATTTTCGCATTTGGGTATAATAACTTTTTGTGATCCTCTAACATGTGATTGAACTTCTGTTATCGCCATATTTTGGCCAACGAAGGAGATGGGCCGTGATCAAGATGGGCTTGGAAGATGCGTATATTCAACGTGTTGTTGGATCGGCCTAGTGCGTAGAATTGGGCTAAATTGCCCGTGTATCTTGTATCATAGTAGGTTTCGTTTCAGTTTAGGTTCCGTTTCAGTTTAGGTAAAGATAGAGTTGTAGAGTTATTCCAAAAGTAGAGAGTCTCCGGACTATAAATATGTACCTAAGGTTATCGAGAAAAAGAGGACAATCACGTTCACAACAAACACAATCTCGGCGCATCGCCACCCCTTGTTTCTAGGGTTTTTCTCGGGTAAGTGCCATGCTGCCTAGATCGCATCTTGCGATCTAGGCAGTATCTACTTATGCGTTATCTGGTGTTACTCGTACTGAAGCCTTGTTGATGGCCAGTAACACTACTATCATAGATTTGTGTAGGCTAGCAACAGTACTTTTCGCTATGATTGTTTAGTTTTGCTGCCTCTAGCTATCTCGCCGCCTTTGCACCTTTTCCCGGGTGTGAGGGTGGCATCTTGCTTGATCTTTATTTAAGTCGATTTGATCTGTTATAGTTGTGCCTTGTTCTCCAAGGTTTAGTTTGATATCTACATGATCAGGCCTTGCAAACGGGTTGAACGATCCAGTAATATGTAAGATATGGTTTGCCAATCCAAGAGGAGTTGTTCCGGGAATTGACTTCATGTTGGTTTTTAGGCCTTCTCTAGGGTTAGTTTTCCATCATCTTTTATATCTACCAGGCTCAATTACGTGTAGGACGTTCCAATTATGTAGTGAAAACGTTAAACTGTCGTAGATCGATTTAACTTGTGATGATCAAGCAAAACCCCATGTCATCGTAGATCTAATGCAGAACCATGGGACAATCGGCTCTAGGAGCCGATTTACAGGGAAACCTGGGAGCCGGTCACGGCTTGAATTTTACGTATACTTGTTTACCATGCAGGAAACCAATCGGAGCAATCCATCACCTCCCTGATCAGGTATAGGTCAGGTGGCACACCCTCGAACCAAGCCAGGACGCGCGCGTGCCGGAGTTTTGCGGGCCGTTGCCCGAGGGACCAGGGCCCACCAGCAGTTCTGGGAGCCTCCCGGCTCTTCGTGTTGCTCGTCGCTGCTCGCCGGCGAGTTTTGACAGGCAACACATTCTGGCACGCCCGGTGGGACATTCAACAACATCTGCATCAACATCCGACACTGCGATGGAGAACAGACCAGTCACGTACGATGAGCTTCCTGAAGAGCACAAGGCGAAGTAAGACGAGATCAGAAATCTCTTCGAAGCCGATCTCATCGGCTCTTTCGAGAGGACCCGTAAGCATGGCATCAAGTGGAGGGGGTTCTCCCCCGAGGGTGTTCTCGATGAAGTGGATCTGTCTGTTCCTTCGGAGGAGCGCACCAGAGCTCTACGACAGGAGGTCAACTATATGGTGGCTCATTCTCTGCACCGCCATTCTGAGAGCCTGGTGAACGCTTTCGAGCGGGTCGCGGTTCGCGTAGTTCAGGAGATCATGAAACATCAGTACTCTCCGTCGGGGCCCACTTTAGGGACCCACCAAGGAGAAAGACCGCTCCAGACCAGGCCACAGCTGCCATTCACACTCGCAGCTCCAGAGCCGCCAGGATCAGCGGCGTACGTCGTCTACAAGGCTGGAGGCGACCCAGGCGATTGCCAATTCCTGTTTGAGCCACCTAAGGAAATCCCGCACGGATATATATGCGCCTACGTGCCAGACTGCAATAACCTGGCACGCACCAGCCAGATTGCAACCGCAGGAGTTTCTGCGGCAGGGGTTCCTGGGGCAGGATCTTCAGGAGCAGGCGTTCCTGGAGCAACGATGTCTGGGATGGACGCTGACAAACAGGCGTGGCTAGCAAAGTATGCCACTGGAACAAGCCATGAGAATCTAGCCCCTGCAGCTCAAACAGTGGAGCAAATCAGTACCATCCTGAGGGACCAGTTCGGCTTCGTGCCGAAGAGAAGGACAATCGGCTATTCAAAGCCGTACCCCAACGAGTTTGATCTGATTCCGCTGCCACCCAAGTATCGGCTCCCGGAGTTCTCAAGGTTCAGCGGGTCAGAAGGGTCAAGCTCGATCGAGCACATAAGCCGATACCTGGCACAGCTAGGCATGATTTCGGCATCGGATCAGATGCGCGTAAGATACTTTGCGCAATCTCTCACGGGGCCAGCCTTTGGGTGGTACACCTCGCTGCCACCTGATTCAATTCGCACCTGGAAACAACTGGAAGAGCAGTTCCACATCCAGTACCATTCAGAGGCTACTGAAGCTGGCATTGCAGACCTGGCGCAGGTGCGACAGAAGCGGGGAGAAACTGTAGCCGAATACATCCAGCGCTTCAGGACCGTCAAGAACCGATGTTACTCAGCTCGTTTAACTGAGAAGGAAGCGGTCGAGCTGGCGGCGTTGGGTCTCTTAGCACCCATCAAGGATCTGGCTTTCCAAGTGGAGTACAACTCATTGGCGCACATGGCCCAGAAACTGATGATGTATGAACAGCGCCACCCTGAGTTATACCAAGACAAGTTCAAGCGTCCCATAGGCCTGGTCGATACAGAAGAAGATGATCCTACACAAGACCAGGAGGTGGCCGTGGCTGAATGGGCTCGGGGGGCAGACCCTGTGTCCTGCAAGTGGGTGAAACAGCAAGGGCCTGCAAAAGGGTTCGACTTCGATGTGAGCAAAGCCGAGCAGATATTCGATTTACTGCTGAAAGAGAAACAGCTGAGGTTACCCGAAGGCCACAAAATCCCTACGGCTCAGGAAATGAACGGGAGACCATACTGCAAGTGGCATCACTCGTTCACCCACACCACCAACGATTGCAAGGAGCTACGTCGCCAAATCCAAATGGCGATAGAACAAGGCCGTCTGATCCTTGGGCAGTTCGCCATGAAAGTGGACACGAACCCGTTTCCCGGCGTTAACATGGTAGAACTCAGTCGCTCCGCGAGGTGTCAGCTGGACTTTTCGTTCGGTGTTAATATGGCAGGGTCTGGGTACCACCATGAGGAAGGTGGTCACTCTCGGGGCAAAGAAAGAAAGAAGGCTGGTCCATGCGACCGGCCCGGCCGCAATGACGGGCGATACTTAACAGAGGAACAGGTGAGGAGGGTGCGGTATCAGAAGCCACATTCCACGCATCTCCTTAACAAGTATGAGCGTCAGTATGATCAGCGGCGCCAGCGCGATGGAAACAATGAAGGATATGAGCACCTCGCTAGGGGACCGTCCAAAGAAAAGGAAGGCGCAGACAAACATTGGGATTGCCCCTTCTTCAAGTATTGCTGGGACGTGGGAATGAGCCGATTGCCTACAGTCGACAACTGCCCAGAATGTGGACAGCAGAAGGAGGGCACGAGGTCAGTGTCAGTGTTCAAACGTCTGGGGCCTCTCCAACCTCAGAGCCGTCACAGGGAGTCCACTCGAGCAAAGGGCCTCGAGAAGCCAAGGGATGACAAAGAAGAAGACAGGTATCACCGTCCAAGGTGGTGCCCCGATGGACTCAGACACACCCAAAAGCGTAGAGTGCAACGGCTGCGTAACTTAGAGGAAACCGAAGCGCAGTATCTCCACGCTTTAAAGAAAGCACGACCTGATCTGGCCGTCAAAGTGAGGCAGACTTTGGAGACGGAAGGCCGCCCGACAAGGAAAGAGTGGCGCCCCAAACCAATAAAAGCCGATGCACAGACATCGGCTGGCACAAACATGGTGTTCGTACTTCCGGCAGAATTCTGCACGCCACGAACCAATGTGCTACCAGTGGCACAGTTTGACTGCGGTCCACGGCCGGTTATCTTTGAGAAGCCACGTGAGAAGGGTTACAAACATCTGAAAGCTCTGTACCTGCGAGGCTACATCAATGGGCAACCTGTCAGCAAGATGTTGGTGGACACCGGAGCGGCAGTCAATATCATGCCATACTCCATGCTACGACGTTTGGGACGCTCCACTGCAGACCTGATCAAAACCAACGTCACGTTAAGCGACTTCAACGGTCAGTCTTCGGAAACGCAAGGCGTACTGAACGTGGATCTGATGGTGGGCAGGAAAACCATACCCACGTCATTTTTCGTCGTAAACAGCAAAAGTACCTACGCCGTCTTGCTAGGAAGGGATTGGATCCACGCTAACTGCTGCATTCCATCCACGATGCACCAGTGCCTAATACAGTGGGACGGAGATGAAGTGGAGGTCATCCATGCAGACGATTCTATCGAGATTTCCATTGCTGGCATGAACGTCTGGGAAGCAGAAGACCAAGAGCCGATCTCTGGAATCAGTTTAGACGGCTGTGAGCGCATTGAAGCTACAAAAAACGGGGTGAGGCTGGTCTTATCCACTGGCCTGGCAGAGTAGAAAGGTCCACGATTATACGTGGTACGGCCGATCCTAGCGATCGGCCACAAAAAATAAAAAAGCAGCAATCATACGACAAGCAGATCACGTAGTCGTAGTAGGGAGATACCCTGCCATTGTGAAACCATAAGGTGTAAGCCATCCTTAACTAATGCAATAAAAAAGGGGGCCGATTCAGGCAATCGGCCCAAATCATTTTTGTTGTCCTCACCTACTGCTTTCCCTGTGTTCAGCATCGATTTGGCAGGTGACGGAAAGCTAGGATATGGGTTCACATCCGCTGATGAACTAGAGGAGATCGACATTGGTCCTGGGGATAAGCCACGACCAACATTTATCAGCAAGAAGTTAGATCCGGGTCTGCGAGGCCCGATGATAGCCCTGTTGAAACAATATCCAGACTGCTTCGCCTGGGACTACACAGAGATGCCTGGGTTAGACAGGAGCATCATTGAGCATCGACTCCCGCTTAAAAAAGGATTTCGGCCATTTCAGCAGCGAGCACGGCAAATGAAGGCCGAAATTCTAGAAGAAGTCAAGACAGAGGTCGAGAAAATGTTGACAGCCAAGTTAATCAGGCCATGCAGGTATGCTGAGTGGATTTCTAGTATAGTACCTGTAGAGAAAAAGGATGGCCGGTGGCGTGTTGCCATAGATTTTCGGGATCTCAACAGAGCTACCCCAAAGGATGAGTATCCGATGCCGGTAGCAGAGACGTTAATCAACGCAGCGGCTGGTCACAAGTTCTTAAGTTTCATGGATGGCAATGCTGGTTACAAACCACATTTTTATGGCTCCAAAAGACATACACAAGACTGCATTCAGGGTCCCAGGTTCGGGCACAATTCCTGGAAGCCGACGACACGAGAGCCGATATCTTCAATTACTTGAAGGATTCGGCTCGGGGGGCACCTAAACGGATAAGGTACAAAGCCATGAAGTATGTGCTTATTGGGGACGACATGTTTTACAGGACTCTGGAAGGATTATTGCTCAAATGTCTGGGGACAGCCGAGGCTAATCGGCTCCTACACGAGGTACACGAAGGCGCCTGTGGGACTCACCAGTCGGCTCATAAGATGAAGTGGTTGATCAGCCGATCAGGGTTTTATTGGCCTACCATGCTCGAGGACTGCTTTAAGTACTACAAAGGGTGTCAAGCATGTCAGATATTTGGAAAAATCCAGATGGTACCCGCATCAGCAATGAATCCCATCATCAAGCCTTGGCCATTCCGAGGTTGGGGCATGGATATGATCGGCAAGATCAATCCTCCGTCAAGCAAGGGCCACATGTGGATCTTGGCCATCACGGATTATTTCACCAAGTGGGTGGAAGCCGTCCCTATGAAGTCAGTAAGTTCAAAGGATGTTGTCGATTTTGTGAAAGAGCACGTCATTCATAGGTTTGGGATTCCCCAGACTATCACGACCGATGGAGGTTCGGTTTTCACTTCTCACGAGTTCAGGAAGTTCTGCGAGGACACAGGGATTAAGCTGATTCGGTCATCTCCGTACTATGCTCAAGCAAATGGGCAAGCTGAGGCGTCCAACCAGAGCCTTATCAAGCTGATCAAGAGGAAAATCGATGAGCACCCTAGGCGTTGGCATGAGGTTTTATCAGAGGCTTTATGGGCTTACCGCATGTCATGTCATGGAGCGATAAAAACCTCGCCGTACCATCTGGTCTATGGACAAGAAGCCGTATTGCCTTGGGAAATTACGGCTGGATCGAGACGCGTCACCTTTCAGAACGATCTAACGGCTGAAGAATATGCAGCTTTGATGAGTGACAGTGTTGAAGATGTGACTGAGCTTAGGCTGTGGTCGCTTGAGAAAATCAAAGAGAACAAGGCCAAAGTAGCTCGTGCATACAACAAGAAAGTGAAGCCAAAGGAGTTCCACGTTGGAGATCTGGTATGGGAAGCTGTGTTGCCTTTGGGGACTAAGGATGCAACATATGGTAAATGGTCTCCAAATTGGCACGGGCCGTATAGGGTTGACCAAGTTTTAAGAGGGAACGCGTACATGCTTGAGGAGCTGGACGGCGTGAAATTCCCAGTGGCAGTCAACGATCAACATCTCAAGAAATATTTCCCAAGCATGTGGGATGTTGGACAGTAAAACTTGAGGGGCCGATACATGAAATCGGCTAAGTAAAAGCACGTAAGACGATGGACAGTAAAAATGTGGGGGCCGATGTGGAAAATCGGCCGAATAAAAAGGAAAATATATAGCCGATGCACGGTCATCGACTCTAGAGGTTCACACAAGATACAAACAGATGCCAGCCTGCACATACGAGCTACTGAAGAAATGCCTCGAGGGCGTGGAGGGCGTCAGCACGGATACGGTCCAACTCGGCGATTTCAGCTTTGTCATCATCATCCTTGCTTGTCACTAGTTGTTCGTTCAGGGCACGTTTTTCAATGGGCAATTGGAGATTTGGATCGCCCGTTTTGAAGAAGGACACAGGTCGCCCGTTTTGAAAAGGGTCGCAGGTTACCGTTTGAAACCAAGAAGTGGCCGTTTTAATGTGCCTAAAGATGCGACCAAGTTTTGACCCTGTCAACATTTTTTCGGAGAAGCCGATGGGTAGTCATCGGCTCTTTGCGATTTGACTTGTTTGACTGTATGCGTGCAGTATGTTGAGAGCCGATACAGTGTCATCGACTCTTGGAGCATCGTCCTATTTTGGCTATCGGCAAAATTAGGGGCGAACAAGAAAATCTTTGGGGAACAGATTCTCATTCATTTGAAAGATGATTGATTACAAAAGGATGGTCGATTACAAAAGGGATCCTGCTACTACTACTACTACTGTTGCTGCTGTTGATTCCTAATCTAAAGGGCGAGATCGTCGCCGCCGTCTTCTTCGCTGTCTTCAGCGCTGCTGCCGGCGTCGTCTCCACTGCTGCTACTGAAGAAGCCGGCGGGGACTTCATCGTCTTCATCGTCATCTTCGGTATCTTCGCTTGACCCGGCACGGAAGCGCTTCGTCGGCGGATACTCGTCGGAGGATGAATCCTCCTCCGATTCCTCCTCCTCGTCGGAGGACTCGACGCCGTCCCAAGACCAAGCGTCGTCACTGCTTTTCGCCTCCAGTTCCCCATCAGCAAGGAACTGCAGGTCTTCTTCGCCGTCGGTCAAGGACGCGTCGTCCTCCGACCAAACAGCGAAGTCCCAACCCCTCTCGTCCCACCATTGTGGGGCGAGAGTGTTGTACGCCGCCATCGGCAGGTGCTCTGGCGTCGGCTCTCGGTCGCTCATTGAGTTGGAGGCGTGGGAGGACAGGCCAGAGGAAGCAGAGGAGGCCATGGCGGAGAAAAAGGGTTTTTTCGGCGAAGGAAAAGGGTTTTCTGGCTACTGGAGGAAGATGGGGACTGCGAACTGCTCAGGCGAATTTAAATAAAGGGGAATAGTGGAGAGACGGTTCAATGCCATAACGGTTTCCCAGATTGCGCTGCCAAAATCGTCAAATCATGCACTGCGGAGGAGTTGAGAAGACAGGGCATCATGATGAAGGGGTAGCGTGACGATCCTGTTCTGCCACGCATTCTGTCGAGCGCGCAACCCGATACAAAAAAAAAACCAGGAGAAGAAAAAACACAGAGTGGTTTTGGAATTATCATTGCCAAAACCAGGGGGGCATGTGTTATCGCCATATTTTGGCCAACGAAGGAGATGGGCCGTGATCAAGATGGGCTTGGAAGATGCGTATATTCAACGTGTTGTTGGATCGTCCTAGTGCATAGAATTGGGCTAAATTGCCAGTGTATCTTGTATCATAGTAGGTTTCGTTTCAGTTTAGGTTCCGTTTCAGTTTAGGTAAAGATAGAGTTGTAGAGTTATTCCAAAAGTAGAGAGTCTCCGGACTATAAATATGTACCTAAGGTTATCGAGAAAAAGAGGACAATCACGTTCACAACAAACACAATCTCGGCGCATCGCCACCCCTTGTTTCTAGGGTTTTTCTCGGGTAAGTGCCATGCTGCCTAGATCGCATCTTGCGATCTAGGCAGTATCTACTTATGCGTTATCTGGTGTTACTCGTACTGAAGCCTTGTTGATGGCGAGTAACACTACTATCATAGATTTGTGTAGGCTAGCAACAGTACTTTTCGCTATGATTGTTTAGTTTTGCTGCCTCTAGCTATCTCGCCGCCTTTGCACCTTTTCCCGGGTGTGAGGGTGGCATCTTGCTTGATCTTTATTTAAGTCGATTTGATCTGTTATAGTTGTGCCTTGTTCTCCAAGGTTTAGTTTGATATCTACATGATCAGGCCTTGCAAACGGGTTGAACGATCCAGTAATATGTAAGATATGGTTTGCCAATCCAAGAGGAGTTGTTCCGGGAATTGACTTCATGTTGGTTTTTAGGCCTTCTCTAGGGTTAGTTTTCCATCATCTTTTATATCTACCAGGCTCAATTACGTGTAGGACGTTCCAATTATGTAGTGAAAACGTTAAACTGTCGTAGATCGATTTAACTTGTGATGATCAAGCAAAACCACATGTCATCGTAGATCTAATGCAGAACCATGGGACAATCGGCTCTAGGAGCCGATTTACAGGGAAACCTGGGAGCCGGTCACGGCTTGAATTTTACGTATACTTGTTTACCATGCAGGAAACCAATCGGAGCAATCCATCACCTCCCTGATCAGGTATAGGTCAGGTGGCACGCCCTCGAACCAAGCCAGGACGCGCGCGTGCCGGAGTTTTGCGGGCCGTTGCGCGAGGGACCAGGGCCCACCAGCAGTTCTGGGAGCCTCCCGGCTCTTCGTGTTGCTCGTCGCTGCTCGCCGGCGAGTTTTGACAGGCAACAACTTCTCCCTCTCCTTTTCATTTTCATAGTCTCTTCGTGCATCGGCAATGGTCCGACCAAGATCATCAGCGGGTTCATCATGTGTCTCTTCTTCATCCTCGCTTCAGCATTCCCCATGGAATTGTCTCCGTACTCAGGAAAACCATGATAGTTGTTATCCTCCTCTTCTTCATTGTCTTCCATTATAACCCCTCTCTCTCTCCGTGCTTGGTCCAGCAATTATAACTGGACATGAAGCCGGACTTCAACAGGTGGCTGTGAAGGTTTATTGAGTCAGAGTAATCCTTCTGATTCCTACATCCACTATATGGACAGAATACAAAACCATTGCCTTGTTTGCATCACTAACACAGATGAATTCATGCACGCCATTAATGAACTCTCCAGAGCGTCGGGAAGTACCGTACATCCATTTCTGGACCATCTGCATTATAGTAAAAGTATATCAAAAACCATTACACAACATGATAAAATTATTACAAGTTATAATGAGAGCTTCTAGAGGATTAATTTTGAATTTTGTAAAATTTACATGCACCAATTTATGAATTGGAGAAAACAATTAACATGATAAATGTGGAGTTTTTTATTATTGTTCTATCAGTGAAAACCTCGTTCCATTCTAAGCTCTAAAACTCTAAAATTACACATTTCAATTTTCAGTAACTATGTGCCTAATCAAAATTTGTTACACATATCAAAATCATTCTACTTCTAGAGCATGCATGCATTGATCCATATCTCTATACTTCCAGAGCATTATAGAGCTAAAGTAACAATAATATCTCTATACTTCTAGAGCATTATAGAGCTAAAGTAGCAATAAGAGATGAAAGGATGAAGTTCTAATCTTTTAAAACTTTGGATTTAGGGGTTGCAAACTAAATCTTGAGGAAAAAAATGGCATAAACTCGGCTTGCTTCTTTGAGTAAAATGGCCACCATATGGTTAGGGCAGGTGAACACGGAGCTGTATATATAATGAGGGACAACTAGTCCCGGACCGTGATACGACCCGAGACTAATAGTGTCGAAAAAAGCAGCTGACCTGCTTCAGGTTATTAGTTCCGGACCGTATTACGGACCGAGACTAGAGGTCTAGTCCGGACCATGGCTACGACCATTTCTAGCCGCTGGAAAGCCACGGCCCGGGACTGCTGACTTTGTGTAGATCGAACCGAAGACCTATTTTTCAGTAGTGCTATTGATGTTTACTAATTCTCACGTCGAAAATGGTGATCTCTCTGACAATATTATTTGCATGCTCCATTGCCAATGGTGACGTGCTTGAAGGCTAAGTCCCATTACACAAACTGAGAGCAGATCTCGAGGAAGTGCCTTCCATGGCCGAACTCTGCACTATGGGAGACGGCAATTTTGACATCTTGACAAAAAACACGGCAAAGAGAAAAATACATATTGCAAAGCTCTTTGCCGTGTATTACACATGGAAAAAAGTACACATCAAAAAAGTCTAATAAAGATTTTGTCATGTGCATTTTCCCGGTACTCGGCAAAGAGCTTTGCCTTAGAAAAAGGTGTTTCACATCCGTCCAAGCAAAAGGAGACGCCAAGTATAACTTGGCTTTACACTTTGCAATTCAAAACACACCACAAAATTTTTGAAATTTGTACCGTGTGCGACTATACTACAGACCATGAAACAATAGGCCGTAGTACTATTTATTCTTTGAAAACCGGCGAGTATCAGAAGTAAAATCTTGTCAAAAAAAAAACAGAAATAAGAGTTCACACTAGTTTAAGCCAAGCTGTCTAATCATATGCCGATGCATGTTCAAAATTATTTGATCCCCAAGATATCAACTACTTCCTCCGTTTTAAAATATTAAAAGAAGTCTAGATACATTTACTTCACAAAACTAAAACATCTAATATTTTGAAACTGAGCGAGTAGAAGATTAATGTTGTGCAATACGAGACCCTCTTGAATTCAGAGATAAATAAAAGACAATTAATAACTGAAACATGCTCCCCATCACCTATGAAGGAGGAGCGCATGGATGTGTGGGACGAAGGAGAAAGGTTGACATGGAATGGGGCCGGATAGACGCTACTTGTTGCTTGGGATGTTTGGAACGAGCGCAACGCCCGAGTGTTCAAAAACAAACATGCCCCCCCTCCCCCCCCCCTCGGTGGCTTTAGAAAGGATTAAGAGTGAGACTAGTGTGTGAGTGTTAGCGGGCACAAAATGCATGAGTAATTTGATGCCGCTAGAGTAGGCTTTTGTATATTTAGACACTTGGACCTTATTTGTCTAGTACTCTTCTTTCTTAATTAATTGATCTTGGCAAAACTTTAACCCTTGGGGAGGATGAGGTAGGAGAAGGTTGGTCGGCATGCTGGAGGCCAGTGGCGGAGCAATGTAAAAGTTAGAGGGGGCCGCCCCCTCCCCCCACATACATGGAATAATCAGTAAAGAAAATTATATATTTTAGGGGTTTAGATGGGAATTTTTTGAGTTATTAGCCCCCTCCCCCCAACATTCAAATATTATCATTTGCCCCCTACTGGAGGGGAAGAACGAGACTTTGGAGGGAGACAATGATTGAGAAAATTATGAGTGATGCACACATCAATGTTTGATTGCAGCTTGAAAGAACGAGATAAAAAAACATGTAAATAGGTTGTGGCGATGTAAAGGTGTGTCATGTTTGTACATGTTGTTGTAGAGCGAACCTCATGCCCGGTAGCAAAGTCCTTTGGTAGCGTTGCTTATAGTTTTACACGAGAGAGAGGCGTTTTGACTCCCGACGAACTGGTTCGGTCATTAGTAGTTAGCACGCAGATGAGTAGTAATAAAAAAAACCTTCCATGTGTTAAAAGTTTATATTTCCCTTGATATACACAAGAGACTTTTATGTTACCTCTAGAATTTTATGTAAAAATAAGCATTTTTATGTTGCCACGAAGAGTAAATATTTCCAATGCTTTTATTGACACTTTTTGTTACTAGACTTGCCAATTTTGCAGGGGGCAATTTTTTTGCCTTTTTGCCTAAAAAAATAGGAACACTTGAAGACTCTAACATTGACATATTTGATTATTGGAAAATAAATCTGTAAAAAGTATTGTTTGTTTTCACTTACTTGTAGATGGTTGTCGACCTTTGATAATTTACATTTTTTTAAAAACGGTTTTGTAACATACTTTCTCCGTTTCATAATATAAGATGTTTTAATTTTGTGAAAGAAATGTATCTAGACTATTTTTAGTGTGTATGTTCGGAGTGAATCTCTACGAACCTACATACTAAAAATAGTCTAGATACATTTCTTTCAAAGCTAAAACATCTTATATTTTGAAACGGAAGGAGTACAAATTAATAATTAAGATGTGTGCACTTATAGCAAAATAAAGAAGATATTCTTTTGCGGGGATTAAGAAGATATTTAGCAAACACCATTAAAGCATGTTCAAGAGCTATGTCGACCACTCTCAGACCCCGGTCGACGTTGCGTGTACATTGTGCAATTCCTTTCCATTGTCCCCCGCAGTGGAGCCGGGCGTGTGGGCCCTAATGGGGTGGCAAGTCGAACCGTGCCGAGATCTTTTGCCGTCCGCTTGCAAGCACGATATATACCCCGCGCCTACGCTTCCCTGAACTCACAACGCTCACTCCAGATCCCCTCTTCCTCCACCAGCAAGCAAACGCACTGCGAAGCTTTACCATGACGGCATCTGTAGCTAGCTCTTTCTTCTTCGACGACGAGGTGGTGGGCGAGCGCGGCATGCCCGCGCAGGACGCGTGCGCGCTCTGCGGCATGCCGTTGGCGCGGGAGAACGACGTCTTCATGTACAGAGGTGACACCCCCTTCTGCAGCGACGAGTGCCGCCACAAGCAGATGCGGGTCGACGCCGCCGGCGAAAGGCACGCGGCCCGGAGGATGCGGCCGTACTCGTCCTCCGTGACGGAGTCCCACCGTGGGCAGCGAGGAGAGTCCGGGAACGTGTCCGTCGCGAGCTGACCGGCCAGAACCCCAGCGAGATCTGGAGAACCATCAATTTTGGGATGATGATATCTCTCCGGCGCTCGTCGGGTGCGGTCCAGGCAGCGAGGCAGGAAGCCAGCGCCCGCAGCCTCTTGGCTAATCCGATCAGCCCTACTTTGTGAATTGTGATTATATGATTGTGTATCCATGAATTTGGCTGTTCGAATGAAATGAAAACACTCGTCGATCTTTGGCTGTCACTCCTCGATCTTTCTTGTCATGAATTACCAACCGGACCTTGCTCCTTGCTCAAAAAATGCTACTCCAAACAAAGGTGTTGCTAATCGCTAGAGGACAAACGCACAGGACTCCCAGTGCATGCGTGAACTCAGTGCACAAAATGCGTGTTATATGTTGATCCAAATTCTACAAAGTATAGGCCAACTTCTGACGAGTGGAGCGAGGCCCGTCGCCGGCCCCCGCGGTACGGTACGGATCGTCGAAGACCTAGGTTTCCACCGATATATAAACCCCTTGTAAGCCGCCGGTTGGGAGAGTTGCATCTTTGAAATCCCCAGCGTTTGTAAACACTCCTCGATATAGTGAAGTTTCGCTGGCTGGCGCCCGTGGTTTTTTCCTCTCTTTGTTGGAGAGGTTTTCCACGTTAAATCTGTGTCTCCTTGCTGTGTTTTTCGTTTTCGTTCTTCGTTATCTTCTTGTCGCGATTGTAACAAGTGGTATCAGAGCCCCAGGTTCTAATCTAGGGTTTGCGACACGTCGTCATTGAAGTTCGATCTACCACAGCTGGACTACACCACAAGATTCTCCTTGTGGCAGGTGAAGATGCGGGCGATTCTCGCCCAAACTTCTGATCTGGATGAAGCGCTAGATGGATTCGGTGAAAAGGATGCTAAGACCTGGTCCGCTGAAGAGAAGCGGAAGGACCGTAAGGCTTTGTCTTTGATTCAACTTCATCTGTCCAATAATATTTTGCAGGAAGTACTGGAGATGAAATCTGCTGCTGCCCTATGGGAAAAACTGGAAACGATCTGCATGTCAAAGGATCTAACCAGTAAGATGCATGTGAAGATGAAGTTGTTCTCGCATAGATTGCAGGAAGGTGGATCGGTAATGAATCACTTATCTCTTTTTAGAGAGATTATTTCTGATTTGCAATCTATGGAAGTAAAATATGATGATGAGGATCTAGCCCTATTACTCTTATGCTCGCTGCCTAGTTCTTATACACACTTTCGTGATACAATGTTGTTGAGCCGTGAGAAGATAACCCTTGATGAAGTGCAAGATGCCCTCAAACAGAGGGAAAAGATGAAATCTATGGTGCAGGCAGATGGGGCGTCCTCCAAGGCTGAAGCTCTGCAGGTTCGTGGCAGGACCGAGCAGAGATTTAACAACCATGGCAACCGAGATAAGAGCAAAGACGGCAGAGGTCGTTCGAAGTCCAAGGGAAAGGACAAGTTCTGCAGGTATTGTAAGAAATCTAATCATGTTATTGATGATTGCTGGAAGCTGCAGAATAAGGAGAAAAGGAACGGTACTTACCAACCGAAAGATAAGGATCAAGGCAATGGTAAGGCTGCTGTTGTTTCTGATAGTTCTGATGGTGAATGCTTAGCTGTTTTTGCTGCTTGTGCTTCTCGTGATGATGAATGGATACTTGATACTGCATGTTCGTTTCATATTTGCTGTAACAAAGATTGGTTCAGTTCATATGAGTCTGTGCAGACTGGAGATTTTGTGCGTGTGGGGAATGACAACCCATGCCATATCGTTGGTGTTGGATCTGTTAAGATTAGGACACATGATGGCGTGACACGCACGTTGAGTGAGGTGAAGCACATACCAAGCATGGCCAGAAATTTGATCTCCCTGAGTACCATGGACGTTGATGGATACAAGTATGCCGGTGGGCATCGAGTTCTGAAGGTATCAAAAGGTTCTCTTATTCACATGATAGGTGATATGAATTCTGCTAAATTATATGTTCTTAGAGGTAGCACTTTGCCTGGTATTGCTGCTGCTGTTACTTCTAATGATTCTGATAATTGTGGTAAAACACATCTATGGCATATGCGTCTTGGGCATATGAGCGAACAAGGCATGGCAGAGTTGGTCAAGAGAGAGCTGATTGATGGTTGCAACTTGAGTAAGTTTGAGTTCTGTGAGCACTGCATCTTTGGTAAGCATAAAAGAGTTAAATTCAATGCTTCCGTTCATACCACCAAAGGCATATTAGATTATGTGCATGCTGATGTATGGGATCCGTCCCGTAAGACTTCTATTGGTGGTGCTAATTATATGCTTACTATTATTGATGATTACTCAAGAAAGGTGTGGCCTTATTTTTTAAAGCATAAATCTGATGTTTTTGATGCTTTTAAGAAGTGGAAAGTTATGGTTGAAAAACAGACTGAGAAGAAGGTAAAGGTACTACGTACTGACAATGGTATGGAATTCTGTTCTAATGAGTTTGAGGAGTTTTGCAGTAACGATGGCATGATCAGGCATCACACCATCCCATATACTCCTCAGCAGAATGGCGTGGCAGAACTCATGAACAGAACCATCATCTCAAGGGCTCGTTGTATGTTGTCTAATGCAGGTATGCATAGGCGTTTCTGGGCTGAAGCAGCCAACACAGCGTGTTACCTCATCAACAGGTCACCTTCTATTCCACTTGAGAAGAAAACTCCTATTGAGGTATGGTCAGGTTCACCTGCTGATTATTCACAGTTGAGAGTTTTTGGTTGCACTGCTTATGCTCATGTTGATAATGGAAAGTTAGAGCCTAGAGCTGTCAAGTGCATATTCCTTGGTTATGGTTTAGGAGTTAAGGCATATAAACTATGGAACCCTGAAACAAAAAGGATTTTGTTGAGTAGGAACGTTGTTTTCAATGAATCCGTTATGTATCATGACAGCTTGCCATCAGATCCCTCTCCTGTTGCTATTGGAGAGGAGGGAGTTCGTGTGCAGGTGGAGCACCTGCAGAAAACTGTTGATAATAATGCTGTTGTTGATGATACTCATGAGGAAAATATTGATGATGATGTTGTTCAGCACTCACCTACTGTTTTGCAGCAGCCACAGGAATCTATTGCTGCTGATAGACCGAGATGTAACATAGTTCCACCTCGTCGTTTAATTGAAGAGTGTAATCTTGTACATTATGATTTGAGTTGTGCTGAACAGGTGGAGAACGATTCTGAACCTGCTACATATAATGAAGCCATTGCATCCGTTGACCGCGAGAAGTGGGTATCTTCTATGCAAGAAGAGATGCAATCGCTTGAGAAAAATGGCACATGGGATGTTGTGCGCTTGCCTAAACAAAAGAAGGCGGTCCGCTGCAAGTGGATCTTCAAGAAAAAGGAAGGTCTATCTCCCAAAGAGCCTTCAAGATACAAGGCAAGGTTAGTAGCAAAAGGGTTCAGCCAGATTCCAGGTATTGATTACAATGATGTGTTCTCTCCAGTTGTGAAGCATAGTTCCATTCGTACTTTCTTTAGTATTGTGGCTATGCGTGATCTTGAGCTTGAGCAGTTAGATGTCAAGACTGCTTTTCTGCATGGAGAGCTTGATGAGGAAATATACATGGACCAACCAGAAGGGTTCATAGAACCTGGTAAAGAGGATTTTGTGTGCAAATTAAAGAAGTCTCTTTATGGCTTAAAGCAATCTCCAAGACAGTGGTATAAAAGGTTTGATTCATTTATGATCTCACATGGTTTTGAGAGGTCTAAATATGATAGTTGTGTTTATATCAAGTTTGTTGATGGGTCACCTATATACTTGCTGCTATATGTTGATGATATGTTAATTGCTGCCAAGGGCATGAAAGAAATCACTACTTTGAAGGCACACCTAAGTAGTGAGTTTGAGATGAAGGATCTTGGTGCTGCTAAGAAGATCTTAGGTATGGAAATTACCCGAGATAGAAAATCTGGTTTGTTATTTCTTAGTCAGCAAAGTTACATTAAGAAAGTTCTTCATCGTTTTAATATGGATGGTGCCAACTCAGTTAGTACTCCTATTGCTCCTCACTTTAAATTGTCAGTTTCTCAATGTCCTACTACTGATGAAGAGTTTGAGTACATGTCAAAGGTGCCGTATTCTAGTGCTGTTGGTTCTTTGATGTATGCCATGGTTTGTTCTCGTCCTGATTTATCATATGCTATGAGTTTGATAAGTAGATACATGGCTAATCCTGGTAAAGAACATTGGAAGGCTGTTTAGTGGGTTTTCAGGTACCTTCTTGGCACTTCCAATGCTTGTTTGAAGTTTGGCAGAACCGGTGAGGGACTTGTTGGCTATGTGGATTCAGATTTTGCTGCCGATTTGGATAAGAGAAGATCCCTCACAGGTTATGTGTTTAATGTTGGAGGTTGTGCTGTTAGCTGGAAGGCTACATTGCAGGCTGTTGTTGCACAATCTACTACTGAAGCTGAATACATGGCTATTGCTGAAGCTTGCAAAGAATCTGTTTGGTTGAAAGGTTTGTTTGCTGAGCTTTGTGGAGATGATTCTTGCATTAATTTGTTTTGTGACAGTCAAAGTGCCATATACCTTACAAAAGATCAGATGTTTCATGAGAGAACTAAGCACATTGATGTCAAGTACCATTTTGTTAGAGACATTGTTGCTCAAGGTAAATTAAAGGTATGCAAGATCAACACTCATGATAATCCTGCTGATATGATGACTAAACCTGTTCCTGTTGCTAAGTTTGAGCTTTGCTCGAACTTAGTTGGTTTAACTGATTAGCCCAAGTGGCTATTGGCGCCGAAAGTATTTGCTTTGTTTGTTCAGGGAGATGGTTGCTGTTGATGCTACAAGGAGGAATTTGTCTCAAGGTGGAGTTTGTTATATGTTGATCCAAATTCTACAAAGTATAGGCCAACTTCTGACGAGTGGAGCGAGGCCCGTCGCCGGCCCCCGCGGTACGGTACGGATCGTCGAAGACCTAGGTTTCCACCGATATATAAACCCCTTGTAAGCCGCCGGTTGGGAGAGTTGCATCTTTGAAATCCCCGGCGTTTGTAAACACTCCTCGATATAGTGAAGTTTCGCTGGCTGGCGCCCGTGGTTTTTTCCTCTCTTTGTTGGAGAGGTTTTCCACGTTAAATCTGTGTCTCCTTGCTGTGTTTTTCGTTTTCGTTCTTCGTTATCTTCTTGTCGCGATTGTAACAATGCGGACGAGATTAAAGTATCTCAGCCTCCAACATCAGACTCGTCGAACGTCTCCCATGTTATTTTTTCTGTATCGTAGTTTGTAGTACCACTAGTCGCCATAGTCAGAGCCAGCAAGATGACGCGGATCTCTCACGTACGAGTGGTCCGACCAACCGTGTGACTCATCACCACGTAGGCCCTGAGTCACTGCATTTGCAGCAGCCAACATCACACATATATAGTAGATTTGTGTAGACCGTATCTCTAATGAGCTTGAGGAGGCGATTAGAGTTCCAATACTTCCCATCAGCGCCGCCGGCAATCTGCCCCGCATCTGTGGCTTTCGAGCCATGGAGGCAGGATGGATATTGACCTTCGTTAGCGGGAGAGTTTCATTTTTCTGTTTTTAGGATAAAGGTTTGGTGGGATGGCGCTCAGATGATGGCGGCGGCGTCTTCTCTAATAAAGTCTCCTCAGCTTTAGCCTCATCTCGACGACAACGTCGAGAAGCTTGTGAGAGTGGTGTTGTCTCCAAGAACTTTTTCTGGCTGCGAGGATCTTTGGATCATCAAGGAGCTTCATCGGCGGTTTATTCTACTTCTTCGTCTCCGGGACGGATGTGGTCTTCTAGGCCTGTTCGGCGACTTTCCGTCTGCAATCAACAACGTCAGGCCGGCTCTAGGAGGAGCGGCGGCAGCGGCGCGCTATCGACACGGTCTGGAGGTTGAAGATTAAGGACATCTCATTAATTTTGCTGTAGTTTTTGTTTTTTTAGGTGTTTCGTATCGTTTACTGTTTCTTTTAATGCCAAAGTCCTTATTCACAAAAGAAAACAGCACACATCGTGCACTCGGCCGACGCGAAATCATAGTGCGTCTTTTTTTTCGAGAAAGAGTTGGATTTATTCCTTGACTTTACAAGAAGTACGGGACACACCAAATATAATAAAAAATAACACACGTAATGGTGAAAAACAATGTCTTACTAACATGTGGGCGCACTTGTTAGCCGGGTATCCATTGGATATTCATGGAGTGAAACCTCTGGCCATGCCCGCCCTATGAGTTATCGGATATCCTACCCATGAAATCCATGGGTGTAATTAGCCCTCCAAACCCTTATCCAGTGGGCCGGGTATTCGTGGATACGTTGATCCGTGGATAAAATTGCCATCCTTACCCCTTCCCGCCATTGGAGCGGCAAGGAGAGTAGGCGTGGACCCGTTGATTTTTAATCGTAGACGGCCAAGATGATGTGCATATGGTGAAAGTTCCTCTGTTTTCTTCATGGGAGGAGAGATGCGACGAATCGTGGCCCATGGAGAGATGAAGTTGTATAGATTCAATACAATTGGCCTCCTTCAATTTTTATGATTGTCTTAGGAATTCCATAGGATTTAGACCCTGTGGAATTTTTCCTTTGAACAGTGTTTGATTCATGGGATTGTACCCTACATGAAATATTCCCTTAGAAATTCGATAGTGCATTTTCATAGAAGATTTAACATACCTCAGGGAAAAATCCTGCCAAGATTTTCTATGCCTGTAGGATTCCACTAGAGAGGGCAAGTCAATCCTATGCAATTCATATCTCTTTATGTTTCCTATCCTGAGAATCAAAGGAGGCCTAACGTTTTAATCACAGTGTGTCTTGGTGATGTACCACACACTTCGGGGTCCCGGTAATTAACTTCTATCGATCAATGGTCACCGATCATCCAGTCAAAAATGGTGATCCTCTAACGGTATTATTTGTAGGCTCCAGTAATGACGTGCAATGCTTCAGTGTCAAGCCACATTAAACAAACTGACTAAGTGAGAGCATCTCGAGAAAGTGCCTATAGCCCTTAGCCTTGAAGAAGAACTCCACGTGCGTGAGCCTGACCCAAAACGAGACACATAATCCCATTGGAATCTTGAGTCGTGCAATTACAGTAAGGTGCATCACCCCTTGGTATGAAACGTGCACACCCTACGAGATAAGAGGCGCATTTGGTAGCCTGCAGTTCCTTCGGACAGGCCCCGTTGGGCAGAAATTGGTCCATTTGGTTGCCTACAGACCCTCCACGTTGTGGCCCGCACGCGTCTTAAAGCAGGCTGGAGCCTGCCCAGGGACACCGCTCGAATCGGCCGTTTTTGTAGGGTCTGGCTCAGGCCAGCGAAAAAGAGCTGAAGCGGTGCACGGGTGGGAGAAAGCGGCGGAGACACCGCGTCGCTTCCAGTCCAACCGCCTTAAATCCCATCACCTCCCACCCTTCTCCTTTGTGCGTTGCGGTCACTCCCCGCCCCCAACCACTCGACAGTGCTGTTCCCGGAGGCGGCGGTGAAGGGCTTAGAGGTAGGAGACTCCGGCAGTGAAGGGCTGGGAGAGAGGAGACTTCAGTGTCGAGGTTGGCGGTCAGCATCGGAGGCGCGGTGTTTGTACGAGAAACAACGGCGAATCCCGAACCATACCGGTAAGCTTGTTCCCCTATTTTTCTGAGGCATCTAGACAGTAGATCTGATCGTAGAAGGTCAAGGTTAGGGTTCTAGATGGCATGCGTTGTAGATATGCCCGAATATCCCCTATTCAAGGTTTTTTGGCGGTTTACTATTGTTGGCGGTTTACTGTTGTAGCATTAGCAGGACTAGTTCGTGCGATTTGTGGCGCATTTGTTCGGTAGTATCAAACCGAGATCTCACAACCTTTCCTGGATGACCATTTGCCAATGATTACAATCGCTAAGGATAATTTCTGGACGACGTGAATGAACCAGGATGAGTGTTCAAAGGGTTTGTGCATTCCTCCAGGTTCACTCACCCCGTCCCTGAAACTCGTGTTCGTCCGTTGCCACATGCAGTACTACTGATAACTGCAAGTCAGACTTATATGAGGCAATGTTTGCACCTTTATGAACTGCTAATGATTAGGATAGTTCCACGTGCAGCAACTTTCTATGGATGGTACCTAGTACTTTTGCTCAAATAGGAAATTTTTATAGAGACATGTTAGATTGTTCAGATCTTTATGTCTCGGCTTTGTGCACTACGCCGATAATTACATTTGTCACAAATTGTAACTTCAGGGATGACTGGTCGAACCTTGTTGTGTGTACAAACTGCATATTTGTGCATATGATTTGGTTCGCTCACGCCATCCCTGAAATTGAAATGCAATTCCCATATTGTGTGTGATCACAGATTGCCAAATATGAGACACCAGATTTCCAACTCACTACTTTGCATTGTGTTCATTGCATCAGATTGTGTTCATTGCTTTGCATTGTGTTCATTTCTTTGTTATCTGTTCAGTGTTTTCCATTGTGTTCATTGCATCGGATTGTGTTCATTGCTTTGCATTGTGTTCATTGCTTTGATTTCTGTTCACTGCTTTGCATTTTATTCATTGCATCGGATTGTGTTCATTGCTTTGCATTGTGTTGACTGCTTCAGATTGTGTTCATTGTAGGCTATCAACATCGGTGGCCGGAGAAAGCAGCTTGCCGATGGCTCGAACAAGAGGGCAAAGAAAGCAGGGATGCCTCCCAACGTTGGCAACTGGGAAGAGGCAATGTGCCCTACCCAGTTCTGCAAGGTGTTGGTAGCGCCTAGACTAGGATTGGTTCCTATCCCAGACTCATTCAGGTCATACTTGGACAGTGTCCCTGACACGGTCACACTGAAGTTGACGACTTGATTCCAATGGAACATCACCATCTCTAATGTCAACGGTAAAGTTTGCTTCGATCAAGATTGATCAACTTTTGCAGTAGCTCATGACCTAAATATCGGTTACCTGCTGACCTTCAAGAAGATCTACCCAAAGGTGTACAAGGTGGTCATCTACGATAGTAGTCAAGACGAGGTTTTCAAGAGGTGCCTTGAGCACCCTGAAGCTTTCAGGAGGATCATGGTGCAGCGGTGACTTCTGTCTACATGGTAGTTGTTGTTATTTGTGTGTGTGGCAGATGATCTGTCGTGCATTGTCGTGAACTGACGTTTGATCTACATTTGTGTTTGTGTGTGTGTGTTTATGTGGTATCCTCACCTCTCTCCCAAAGAGGTGACCCTATCATCTACACAGCAGGAAACCAAACACATGGCTTTCTTGTGTTCATAGATGCATGCAGGAAACCAAATAGACACATTTCTTTTCGTCGATGCAAAAATAGGCATGCAGGCTACCAAACGGGCTACCATTCATGGCTTGAGGCCTGTATGAGGCTGACAGTGCCAGCCACAACACTATCGGACTCGGCCAGAAAATGGATGCATGCTACCAAACATGCCCAAGATAACACATGGTGGCAATCTCTCGGTCAAACGGTCTAGAGAATCTCCACTCGTATTCCCATAAGGGCCTTCTAGGACTTCTTTTATTCTGATGGTGAAAAATTGTCCAGTTGTGTTCCAGACGCCGAGTTTTCACTTGATTTGCCATTTTACATCCGGGGTTCCCAGGCCGAACCCGGGGCACCAGGAACCGCTTAGAAACGTCAGATGAAGCAAAAAAGGGGTGGGCCAACCCTGTCAGTGACACAACTCATTCCCCACTATGATACGGCTCTCACGCGGCTTAGAGTGTTCCGCTACCATGTTGTAGCTGGTGAAACCCCACCCAGTCCAGCCGAATCCACGCCTTTAGAAAGGTCCACCGACATGGCCACATCCCTTCTCCTTGGCCTAATCATTGTTTATCCTTCTCTAGCCTTCGACGTAGCTCGGCTTCGTCCCCACCTCCCACCGACCTCGTCCGCGAAATGTTCAACATTTTGCCGATTCAGCCATGGACTCTAACGACGAGGATATGTTCGCCATGTTTCTAGAGGAAGAGATAGCCGTGGCCTCCGAAGATGAAGAGAACATGCATATCCTCACCTCCCTAGACCGAATGTACACGCAGACTGTAGCGCCGAAGCGTGGAGACTTGGCGAAGGGCCATCGGAAGGGCAAAGCAATACATTGTATGGAGGGCTACTCCATGATGTATGCCGACGAGCCGCTACACAAAGAGGCCGTGTTTGGGCGATGTTTCAGGATGAGCCGAAAAGACTTTCTCGAGATCGTGCATGCCATCCAAGAGTATGACCCCTATTTCGTAAGCAAAAAGGACTACACCGGCATGGTAGGGTTTTCCTCACTACAGAAGTGCATAGTAGCGATGAGATTGCTTGCATACAGAGGTCCGGGTGATATTGTTGATGACTATATCCGCATGGCCGAGTCCATCGTCATCAATTGATTGTACGGGTTTTGAAAGCCAGTGATTGCAGTGCTTGGACCATAATACTTCAGAACATCCAATGCTGAAGACACTGTTTAGATCCTCGCAGTCAATGAAAGTAGAGGATTTCCTGGGATGCTTGGAAGCATAGACTGCATGCATTGGAACTGGAAGAACTGTTCATTCTCTTGGCAAGGAATGTACAAAGCCACAAAGGAGGTTGCATTACGATACTCGAGGTAGTTGTTACACATGATCTTTGGATTGTTGCGGGTCATGCTCCCCTGTGGACTTTGAGATCAACGGGCACCATTACAACAAGGGATACTATCTTGTAGATGGCATCTATCCAAGATAGTCAAAATTTGTGAAGACTATCTCAAGCCCGATGCTCCCCAAGCATTCTCAGTTTTCCAAGGAACATGAAGCTTGCAGGAAGGATGTGAAGCGGGCATTTGGTGTGCTCCAACAGAGTTTTGTAGTTGTCTAATTCCTAGCTATGACCTGGTCGAAAGATCATATGTGGGAAGTGATAAACTATTGTGTGTCCTTGCACAACATGATCATCAAGGATGAGCGGAAGCATCCAGTGGATTTGGTCACGCAGGACGCGTCATACTATAGACGGGGGCCTCTTGTAGAGCCAGATCACCAGGCGCGGGCTACCTTAATCACCATGCGTCAGGTGATCCGAGACCCGACAGTGCATCAAAAGCTGCAGGATGACGATTTGGTTGAGCACATATAGATACACAAGGGCATCACATAGATGTCAAACATGATCTGGCCAAACTAGGAAGAACAATGTTATATTTTAGTCTATGATGAACTACGGCGAACTTTGATGTGTTTAATTTCATGTCGAACATTGCTCTGTATTCATATTTTTGTCGTGTGAATTTGAGCCGAATTCGGGCGAAATGTCGCTGATTTTGCCTTGATTGGAACCACGCCTAGGAACACGAATGAGAAACTGACCATTATCAGGCCAAAAGTTACATCCAATTGGCGCTAAATAGCACCGGATTTCGGCCTGAGAACGTCAAACGAGTGATGGTGCTTTCAGTCACATCGGCTCATGATCCAAGGTGGATCTCTATGGGATGTGCATGCTCACGTAAATATATAAAATATCGGATCGAGTTCCATACTTCCACGACCCCTATGACTCAAGGAGGCCTATACGAAACATACAACGATGAGCGGCAACCTACGCGCACCAAGTTAGACTATAGCGATCCGAACAACTACATCAAGTTGTACGTCACCATCAAATTACGAGCAAGGCTTTGACACCATAGCAGCCACAAGGGACACCTTCAAGCGACGCTCTACGTCGCGCCTGCTTCTCCATCAGTATCGCATTCATTGACGACACTGTAGGGTTTCGTAGCATGGAAAACAAAAAATTTCTATCGCATACAAACAAACAAGCCAAGATCTATCTACTAGATTGTAGCAACGGGTCGATGGAATAACTTACCCTCATAGATTCCAAAGTGTTTAACGAGAGCGGATTCTCGTGGGTGATGTAGTCGTACTCTTCCCGATCTCAAGATCGCGTAGACGATCCTTCCGGCGCTGCGTTCCGGCAGCGCTCCCGCAGTCGGTCACACGTTCGGTACTCGACGAAGACCTTCCTCTCCCTTGTTCCAGCAGGCAGCGGAGGTTGTATCACTCTCCTCGTGATTCCGGTAGCACAACGGCGTGGTACCGGAAGTAGAGGGGAGATCCCGCAGGGCTTCGCCTTAAGCCGGAGTGAGTATGGTGGAGTATGAGAGAGCTTTAGTGGTCTAGGGTTTAGACACACCAATTAGAAGGCTCTAATCCGAAGGCTAGGGCAATTAGAAGCTCTAAACCAAAACGGCTCTAAACCGGAGGCTATGGCTAGGGTTTAGATTTAGAGGATAGGAACTTGTGTGTCTAGAGGAGGGAGCCCTGCCCCTCCTTATATGGGTGGAGGGGCCGGCGCGCCAGGGGAGGGAGGGGAGTCCCTCCCCAACTCGGCTTGGAGGAGGCGCCGCCGGTTGGAGGAGGGATTCCCTCCCCAACTCGGTTTCCCTCTCCTTCCTTTTTCCCTCTTTCCAATTTTAGCCGTTTGACTTTTCAAACTTGCTATTTGACTTTTCAATTTAGGATTCAATTTAATCCTTTATTTAGAACAGCGAGAACACTTAGTACATGATGCAATCATTCCAATATGCAATGACACATTCATGTACCCCTTCCCCTCCAGAGTGCCGGACATTCCGGAACCTTCTAGAACATTCCCGATGAAAACACCGGAATCATTCCCGAACTCCGAAACCGGACTTTCCTTATATGAATCTTATTCTCCGGACCATTCCGGATCACCTCGTGATATCCCGGATCCCATCCGAGACTCCGAACAACATTCGGTCTCTTTCTCATACTACCATAACTACTCAAACAACGTCGAATCCTTAAGTGTGTCTCCCTACGGTTCGTGAATTATGCGGACATGATCGAGACACTTCTCCGAACAATAACCAATAGAGGAATCTGGAAATTCATATGGCTCCCACATATTTCTACGATTACTTTGCGATCGAATGAACCACTTACATACGATACCAATTTCCCTTTGTCTCACGATAGTTTACTTATCCGAGGTTATGATCGTCGGTATCTCTGCATACCTAGTTTAACCTCGTTACCGATAAGTACTATTTTCTCGTTCCCTGATATGTGATCCCTTGTGATCCAGTCACATGCTTGCAAGCTAATTGGATGACATTCCACCGAGAGGGCCCAGAGTATATCTATCCGTCATATGGATGGACAAATCCCACTCTTGATCCATGTGTCTCAACCAATACTTTCCGAACACTCAATGCCATCTTTATAGCCACCCAGTTACGGTGTGGTGTTTGATGTCATCAAAGCATCCATCTGGTAAAGGTGATATGCATGATCTCATGGTCGAAGGAATTAGGTTACTATGTATCAGAAAGCATATAACAATTGAACTATTTAAATGACTTGATCTTTATGCTACGCTTATCTATAGGAGTATGTCCACCATATCATTCTCCTAACGATATGATCTTGTTGTTGATAACATCTCAATGTTCATGATTGGGAAACCACAATCATTTATCAACCAACAAGCTAGTGATGTATAGAGGCTATACTAGGGACTTCAAATTAATTTTACAAATCACACAAGTATCAATGTTTCCTTGTTAATACTATTATAGCATGAATGTAAACATTTATCATAAACATAAAGATATAATAATAACTACATTTATTATTGCCTCTAGGGCATATCTCCAACAGTCTCCCACTTGCACTAGAGTCATCTAATCTAGATTACATGGTAATATACCGAACACCCATGGCAGTTTGGTGTTGGTCATGTTTTGCCCTCGGGAGAGGTTTAGTCAACGGATCCGCCACATTCAGATCTGTGTGTACTTTGCAAATCTTTATATCCCCATCTTGGATATGTTCTCGAATAGCGTGAAAATGTAGCTTGATGTGCTTCAGCTTCTTGTGTGACCTTGGTTCTTGCGCATTGGCTATGGTGCCCATGTTATCACAGTAGATAGACATTGGGTCCAGCGCACTAGGAACCACACCCAGCTCTGTAATGAACTCTTTCATCCATATCGCTTCTTGTGAAGCCTCCGAAGCAGCCATGTATTCCGATTCAGTTGAAGATCTCGCCACAACGCTTTGCTTTGCACTCCTCCAGCTAACTGCTGCACCATTAAAAATAAATACGTATCCGGATTGTGATTTAGAATCATCCGGATCGGTGTTCCAACTAGCATCGGTGTAACCATTAACAACGAGCTGTTCATCACCTCCATAAGAAAGAACCATATCCTTAGTTCTTCTCAAGTACTTAAGGATGTTTTTGACCGCTGTCCAATGATCCACTCCTGGATCACTTTGATATCTGCTAGTCAAACTAACAGCATATGCAATGTCGGGTCTAGTACATAGCATGGCATACATTAGAGATCCTATGGCTGAGGCATAGGGAGTTTTACTCATCCTTTCTCTATCTTCTGCCGATGTCGGACTTTGAGTTTTACTCAAGGTCGTATTGGGCAACATGGGCAAGAACCCTTTCTTGCTATCTTCCATTCCAAATCTCTTTAGAACTTTGTCCAAATATGTACTCTGTGACAATGATATTTGGCGTTTCGATCTATCTCTATAAATCTTTATGCCTAATATGTAAGCTGCTTCGCCAAGATCCTTCATTGAAAAACTTTTATTCAAATATTCCTTGACACTATTAAGAAGGTCTACATCATTCCCAATCAACAATATGTCATCCACATATAGTATTAAGAATGCTACCGAGCTCCCACTCACTTTCTTGTAAATACAAGCTTCTCCATAAGTTTGTATAAAACCAAAACTTTTGATTACCTTATCAAAACGTTGATTCCAACTTCGGGATGCTTGCTTCAATCCATAGATGGATCGTTGAAGTTTGCATACCTTGTTAGCATCTTTAGGATCGACAAAACCTTTGGGTTGCATCATATACAACTCTTCATCAATGTCTCCATTGAGGAATGCTGTTTTGACATCCATCTGCCATATCTCATAATCATAATATGCAACGATTGCTAACATAATCCTCACATACTTTAGCTTCGCTACTGGTGAGAAAGTCTCATCGTAGTCAACTCCTTGAATTTGTCGAAACCCTTTTGCGACAAGTCGAGCTTTATAGACAGTAACATTATCATCAGCATCTGTTTTCTTCTTAAAGATCCATTTGTTCTCGACAGCCTTCCGGCCATTTGGTAAGTCCACCAAAGTCCATACTTGGTTTTCGTACATGGATCCAATCTCGGATTTCATGGCTTTTTGCCATTTATTGGAATCTGGGCTCATCATCGCTTCCTCATATGTCTCGGGGTCATCGGTGTTGTCCACCAACATGACATTCATAACGGAATCATACCAATCTGGAGTGGTACGAGTTCTCGTTGACCTCCGAGGCTCTGTAGCAACTTCAACCGAAGTTTCATGATCACCATCATTAGCTTCCTCTCTTATTGGTGCAGGCACCATAGGAACTTCTTCCGGTGCTGCGCTACTCGCAATTTCGAGAGAAGGTTCGACAACCTCGTTGAGTTCTACTTTCCTTCCAGTCACTTCTTTCGAGAGAAATTCCTTCTCTAGAAAGGATCCATTCTTGGCAACGAAGATTTTGCCTTCGGATCTATGATAGAAGGTATACCCAATAGTTTCTTTCGGGTATCCTATGAAGACGCATTTTTCCGCTTTGGGTTCAAGCTTGTCCGGATGTAACTTCTTTACATAGGCTTCGCATCCCCAAACTTTAAGGAACGACAATTTAGGTTTCTTCCCAAACCATAATTCATACGGTGTCGTTTCAACGGATTTAGACGGTGCCCTATTTAAAGTGAATGCGGTTGTTTCTAATGCATAACCCCAAAATGATAGCGGTAAATCTGTAAGTGACATCATAGAACGAACCATATCTAAGAGAGTTCGATTACGACGTTCGGACACACCATTACGCTGTGGTGTTCCCGGCGGTGTCAATTGTGAAAGTATTCCGCATTTCTTCAAATGCTCGCCAAACTCGTAACTTAGATATTCACCTCCACGATCAGAACATAGAAATTTAATCTTCTTGTTACGTTGATTCTCTACCTCACTTTGAAACTCCTTAAAATTCTCGAAAGTTTCGGACTTATGTTTCATGAAATAGATATACCCATATCTACTCAAGTCATCCGTGAAGGTGAGAACATAACGATAACCACCGTGCGATGCTACACTCATTGGACCACATACATCAGTATGTATGATTCCCAATAAGTCTGTAGCTCGCTCCATCATACCAGAAAATGGAGTCTTAGTCATTTTTCCCATCAGACATGCTTCGCATCTTTCAAGTGATTCAAAATCAAGTGATTCAAGAAGTCCATCGGAATGGAGTTTCTTCATACGTTTCACTCCAATGTGACCAAGACGACAGTGCCACATATAGGTCGAATTATCGCTTGATTTCAAACGTTTAGCCTCAATGTTGTTGATATGTGTATTTCCACTATCGAGATTCAATAAGAATAGACCATCTATCAAAGGTGCATGTGCATAAAACATATTACTCATATAAATCGAACAACCATTATTCTCGGACTTAAATAAGTAACCGTCTCGCAATAAACAAGATCCCGATATAATGTTCATGCTCAACGCAGGCAACAAATAACAATTATTTAAGTATAAAACTAATCCCGATGGTAGATGAAGGGGTAGCGTGCCGACCGCGATCACATCAACCTTTGATCCATTTCCCACGCGCATCGTCACCTCGTTCTTCGCTAGCTTCCGTTTATTCTGCAGCACCTGTTTCGAGTTACAAATATGAGCAACCGAACCAGTATCAAATACCCAGGCACTACTACGAGTACTAGTGAGATACACATCAATAACATGTATATCAGATATACCTTTCTTCTTGATGTTGCCGTTCTTCAAATCCGCCAAGTACTTTGGGCAATTCCGCTTCCAGTGACCTTCTCCCTTGCAGTAAAAGCACTCAGTATCGGGCTTAGGTCCAGCCTTGGTCTTCTTCGTCGGCGTGGTAACTTTCTTACCACCCTTATTGAAGTGTCCCTTCTGCTTAGACTTGCCTTTCTTGAATTTGGTGGTCTTATTGACCAACAACACTTGGTGCTCTTTCTTGATCTCCACTTCTGCAGATTTCAACATGGCAAAGAGTTCTGGCAACGTCTTGTTCATGTTCTGCATGTTGTAGTTCATCACAAAGTTCTTGTAACTTGGTGGTAGTGATTGGAGGACACGGTAAATCCCCAAAGCATTAGGAATTACTATACCCAAGCTTTGAAGTTTGTTTGCGTGCCCAGACATCTTAAGCACATGCTCACTGACGGAGCTGCCCTCTTCCATCTTGCAGTTAAAGAACTTTTCAGAAGCCTCATAGATTTCAATTGCCGCATGAGTCTCAAAAATCAATTTGAGATCCTCGACAATATCATATGGGTCTGAATCTTCAAACCTTTTCTGAAGCTCCGATTCCAAACCATACAAGATAGCACACTGAACTATGGAGTACTGATTCTTCCGAGCGAGGTAAACATTCTTTACTTCATCGGGAGCATCAGCTGCAGGTGGGTCACCCAGCGGTGCATCCAGCACATAGGTCAAATTACCAGTTGTGAGGACAATCCTCAAATTGCGGAACCAATCCGCGAAGTTGCTTCCATTGTTTTTCAACTTTTATTTCTCTAGGAACGCATTAAAATTGATGGTAGGGGCTTCCATTGATCTACAACATATTTGCAATAGTTTAGACTAAGTTTATGAAAAATTGAGTTCAAATTAATTAATAAAGTTAATCTAGGTGAACTCCCACTCAAAACAATATCCCTCACATTGTTTTAGTGATCACATGAACCAAATCCACCACATCAACACCGATCATCACGAGAGTTGATATAGTTTCAATGGCGAACAATCGTCATGTTCATCATATCTACTATATGATTCATGCTTTAACTTTCGGTGATCCATTGCATCAAGGTCAATGACGCCTCTCCATGGTTGTCGTCCACCGGCTTCAACTATTACAACTACTTTGAATAGACACGCGGGTCTTAACATAAATTAAAGACAACCATATGGCTCTTGCCGGTTGCCAACTTACAATAAGGAACATTGCATACATCAAATATAATCACAATCATGGCCATATCACATCATTGCACACCCCTGCAAAACAAAGTTAGACGCCTCTACTTTCTTTGCATATTTTACGTGGTTTGGGGCTTTCTATAAGTGTCGTTCTAATTTACGAACATGAACCACAACATTGATACTAGTATTGTTAATCACCTGTTGTAAATTGGATCTTAACTATGCTAGGAGAAACAGGCACCCGCAAAGCCACTTATGCAATACAAGTTGCATGTCAAGCGTGGAGCAAGTCTCATGAACGATGTCATGTAAGGTTATCCCGGGCCGCTTCATCCCAACATACCGCAAGATGCAAAGTACATAAGAAGCAATCCACAACAAAAGCATCAACGCCCACAATGACCATTGTGTTCTACTCGTGCAACAGATCTACATATAGACATGGCTCTGATACCACTGTAGGGTTTCGTAGCATGGAAAACAAAAAATTTCTATCGCATACAAACAAACAAGCCAAGATCTATCTACTAGATTGTAGCAACGAGTCGATGGAATAACTTACCCTCGTAGATTCCAAAGTGTTTAACGAGAGCGGATTCTCGTGGGTGATGTAGCCGTACTCTTCCCGATCTCAAGATCGCGTAGACGATCCTTCCGGCGCTGCGTTCCGGTAGCGCTCCCGCAGTCGGTCACAGGTTCGGTACTCGACGAAGACCTTCCTCTCCCTTGTTCCAGCAAGCAGCGGAGGTTGTAGCACTCTCCTCGCGATTCCGGTAGCACAACGGCGTGGTACCGGAAGTAGAGGGGAGATACCGCAGGGCTTCGCCTTAAGCCGGAGCGAGTATGGTGGAGTATGAGAGAGCTTTAGTGGTCTAGGGTTTAGACACACCAATTAGAAGGCTCTCATCCGAAGGCTAGGGCAATTAGAAGCTCTAAACCAAAACGGCTCTAAACCGGAGGCTGTGGCTAGGGTTTAGATTTAGAGGATAGGAACTTGTGTGTCTAGAGGAGGGAGCCCTGCCCCTCCTTATATGGGTGGAGGGGCCGGCGCGCCAGGGGAGGGAGGGTAGTCCCTCCCCAACTTGGCTTGGAGGAGGCGCCGCCGGTTGGAGGAGGGATTCCCTCCCCAACTCGGTTTCCCTCTCCTTCCCTTTTCCCTCTTTCCAATTTTAGCCATTTGACTTTTCAAACTTGCTATTTGACTTTTCAATTTAGGATTCAATTTAATCCTTTATTTGGAACAGCGAGAACACTTAGTACATGATGCAATCATTCCAATATGCAATGACACATTCATGTACCCCTTCCCCTCCGGAGTGCCGGACATTCCGGAACCTTCTAGAACATTCCCGATGAAAACACCGGAATCATTCCCGAACTCCGAAACAGGACTTTCCTTATATGAATCTTATTCTTCGGACCATTCCGGATCACCTCGTGATATCCCGGATCCCATCCGAGACTCCAAACAACATTCGGTCTCTTTCTCATACTACCATAACTACTCAAACAACGTCGAATCCTTAAGTGTGTCTCCCTACGGTTCGTGAATTATGCGGACATGATCGAGACACTTCTCCGAACAATAACCAATAGAGGAATCTGGAAATTCATATGGCTCCCACATATTTCTATGATTACTTTGCGATCGAATGAACCACTTACATACGATACCAATTTCCCTTTGTCTCACGATAGTTTACTTATCCGAGGTTATGATCGTTGGTATCTCTGCATACCTAGTTCAACCTCGTTACCGATAAGTACTCTTTTCTCGTTCCCGTGATATGTGATCCCTTGTGATCCAGTCACATGCTTGCAAGCTAATTGGATGACATTCCACCGAGAGGGCCCAGAGTATATCTATCCGTCATATGGATGGACAAATCCCACTCTTGATCCATGTGTCTCAACCAATACTTTCCGAACACTCAATGCCATCTTTATAGCCACCCATTTACGGTGTGGTGTTTGATGTCATCAAAGCATCCATCCGGTAAAGGTGATATGCATGATCTCATGGTCGAAGGAATTAGGTTACTATGTATCAGAAAGCATATAGCAATTGAACTATTTAAATGACTTGATCTTTATGCTACGCTTATCTATAGGAGTATGTCCACCATATCATTCTCCTAACGATATGATCTTGTTGTTGATAACATCTCAATGTTCATGATTGGGAAACCACAATCATTTATCAACCAACAAGCTAGTGATGTATAGAGGCTATACTAGGGACTTCAAATTAAGTTTACAAATCACACAAGTATCAATGTTTCCTTTTTAATACTATTATAGCATGAATGTAAACATTTATCATAAACATAAAGATATAATAATAACTACTTTTATTATTGCCTCTAGGGCATATCTCCAACAGACACATCATCGCCAAAGTCTACATCAACATGGTCTTCACCAACATATTTTTAAAACACCAAGACCGCCGATATACTATCCACATGATGGACATACATCTACAACGCCCTCTGACAGTACAATTACAAGTCATGACTACGACAAGACCAAATCCACGACCCCAATAAAAGCATCGACGGTGTCCGATGACTAAGAGTGTATCAACAATCCGGTGTCAAAATTGTGATGCCCTTACGATTGCACATACGGTTCTGGCAAAACCGTGTGTACTCGGTGACTTCCTCCGGTCTTGGCAAAAGTGGTAGTCTCACCCTATGAACTGCATCCACAAGACGCCCGCGATGCAACCTCTACAAGGTGAAAAACTTCCACAACTATAGCTCTATAAAAATACCACATAATTTTTTGTGCCTCCAGCACTGGCGGCTATACAACATACGACGAGTACGACATCGACCACACCTACCTCGACTACGGCTACATCACATCACGTGCCTTGACAGCAACACCAACAACAGCGTCATCACCTGCGACCTCTAAATTGCGAGTATGAGTGCGGGAGGGAAGAGAGGCACTAGAAGGGGATGCAATCACCGGCCCTAGTTGCTGACCATGATCATCAGAGACGCACTTGATGATGACAAGGAGAAGAAGACGTCGGACTTCAAATCTAGTCGCAAACGTCTGCTTCACTCCTTCCACGACTAAGGGGGGTGTTAGGATATGTATGTATACATGTAGAGGTAGAATACGACTCTATATTATCTTGTACTCCAAGTCTCCACCTATCCTGTGTACCACTATATATACCCCTCGAGTGTCAGATCAATACACAACAAAAACTATAGGGATCAATAATTCCATAGAGCTTGTGTAGTAGCCGAACAGAAAGTCGTCGAGCTAAGGCCCCAAAGGACCAGCACACCATAGCAGTAACCATCGTTAAATATGACAAACATAGATCAAAATAGACTGACTTCAAAACACACCAACAAATACGAAAAACGACAAGATTCCAGGAGATCTATGGGACACACGATTTCGCACGTCCTCCATGTATGCTAGATGTACCTTATTCTCACTCCAAGACGTATACACTGCCTCAACATCCTCAAGTAGATACTGAAAATAGTATAATCAAAAGACGAGACCTCCTGCCGGCGAGAGGCCGCAGTCCGTCATGCCTGCTAGGCCCTAAGGCCACCGAAGACGAAACGTGCCTATGGCGTCGCGGGTAGAGGGAAGGAATGCTAGATGGTGGATGTCTCTTGGAGGAGGCCAAGGATGTCACCTCTCATATCCACTCCTTTTATAAGTTGCTTTTCTTGGCTAGCCCCTGTTCAAGGGTCGCGTTTGTCGGGGAATTTTTTTCCAGAGTGGACTAGTGTCTCCGATGCGGAGAATGTGGAGCTCACTCTCCCGTTCTTGCCGGCTGAGGTTGACATGGTTATACCCTGCAGGTACACGATCTTAGCATACCTGGTCCAGCCCAAGGAAGGCCCACGACAAATATGCGCCGGCCCATGAAGTTTTTCGAGTGGCCAAGGCCCATGATGCCTTCAGATCCTTGGAGAGCAAGACTAGAGTAGATAGAATATTCAAAGGGGTAAACCCTAAAACCTGTAATCGACTTGGTCTTGTACCCGAGACCTGCCTACCTCTATATAAAGGCTAGGAGGGTACGACCTAGATCTCTCTCTCGCATACTACCGCATACACACCTCCATGCCCGATTGCATCTGTGCACCCTGTAACCTTCGGTTCCACCATAATCAGAGAAGACAAGCAGGAGTAGGGTTTTCCCATCGGGGGCCTGAACCTGGGTAAACCTCGTGTCCCCTTGTTGCTTGTTGCTAACCGTTCCGCGATCTCCAGCATCCCCATCTTCTCCAAAACCCAAGTCCATAACAATGGGCATTGACGAGATTAAACCTCGTCAATTGGCGCCGTCTGTGGGAATTGTGGGTGCTGATTGTGCGATCGTGACGGTCCCAACCAAAGCGATCTACAACTCCGCGGCGACGGAGAGTCATCTCCTCTTCGGCGCCTTCGACTTCACCGCCCACTCACCGGCCACCATGAAGGACTTCGAGCCTATTGGCGATGGACTCGAGATCCTGTTCGGGAACTTCTGCTTCCAGGTGGGGTAAACCGGCACCCTTCGCCTCCCAGAGTGGGTGCCCCTGCCATCGATCAGGCTCGCTTCATGGGCCCCACACCCCGTGCTACGCACATCGCCATAGATAGATGAGTCCTATGACAGCAGCTGCTGCAACTCAGATCTGTGCGAGCCACCATCGGAGGAAGGGACCTACGGTTCCGGATTCGAAAGCTGCGACAGCAGCGATCCAATCTACGAGCGCTACCAATGCGCCGTAATCATCTAGAGTGACGCGGCACATCACACACCCAAGCCGCCACCTAACCCACAGGGTAGAAACGGCGGGAACAGAAGAAGAAGCCAGTCCCCCCACCCAACGGGGACGACACCAATCGGGTCATCCACCTCAGTGAAACACCATACGAAAAAGATACTACTCGTCAAAATAAAGGCTCGGGGGCTATTCCCAAAGAACGAGCAAAACAAGTTACACATACGAAAAACGCTAGGGGGCTCCCCCCGAGACTCAAAGAAAAAACGATCAGCAGATCATCCTACAGATGCTCGGGGGATCCCCCCGAGACAAGAAGCAAAAACAAAGGTGATCAGCAGATCACCCGAAAACGCCCGGGGGATCCTCCCGTGGCAAGAATAAAGAAACTTACGTGATCAGACGGCGACTCCGAAGGTCCAGCCGAAGTCTTCTGGGGGACAACCACCCGAGCCTCCTGCGGAAAAGGGTTCGGAGCAGCGCCTTCAGAGGTGGCCACCGCCTAAGGAGGAGGAGGAACAACCTTCGACTCCCCCACCATCTCCCGAGCGCCATCGCTAAAGGAGCCGTCGGTGGAGTGGCTACAAAAGAAAGTGTCAGATAAGTACAAGCAAGCAAAAACAAGTGAGAACAAATCAGCAGCTGGATCAACTTACGAGGACAGGCAGGGTCCTCCTGCCCTTCTTCTCCTCTTTCTTCTCTTCCTTCTTCCGCTTTGTCGGTGGGTGCGGCGCCACAGCCCGCACGGGCACGACCGGAATAGGAGAGGAAGAGACCCCATGACCTCCACTGTGACGTTCAAGGCACAGTGGGTTCCTAGGCGTCGGCGGAGTCGAAGCATCCGACGATTCTCTCGAACTCCTTGTCCGCTTTCGAGTGTGCTCCTCGCTCGACTCGATGGCTTCTTCGGCCGGCGACTGCGCCGACGGAAGTTCAGACATGGATTCCACTACCTCATTGTCCGGTGCATCCGAGAACAATTCGGGCAGTGGAGGCGACATGCCTGGCACCTTGAATTCCTGCGCAAGAAAGAAACAAATTTTTAGCACAAAAAAGTACAAGGAAAACTCAGTCGAAAACAGCGCTACGCGCACGTCCCAGATCTACACCCGCGGAACCGGACGAGAAGCAGAGAACGGAGAAGTCAACGACTTCCCCAGGATATCCTCTCTAGCTTTGTATTTCAGCAGCGGGCGAAGGATCCCTTCGAGATCCCCCTTGGAGAACTCCTCAGTCGAAACCCTAGTCGGATCGCGACGACCAGAATAAAGGAACATCGGGTGCACCCTAGCCTGGAGCGGCTGCACCCGACATTTGAGAAATGTACGGATGATATCCACACCGTTCACCTCCTTATCCGGAATAAGCTGAAGATCCTCCACTCGACGATAGAGCCCCTCTATCTCTGCCACCTCGCCATCCAAGATCTGGTTCTTCCCGGACCACTTCGTCTCGATTTTTTGGGAGGGGTCGAAAGGAGCAAGACCAAATTCCTGTACGGCCACCGTGGAGTCACAGATGTAAAACCATCGCCTCCGCCAGTACTGGACAGATTCGGACATAGAAAAGGAGAAGAAAAGAAGGTTCGATTTGAGGGAAATGATGCAGCCCCCAACGAGATAAACACCATCGGAGCCAGATTGCCTGTTCACGGAATAGAGTTTCCGGAAGAGGCCAAACTGTGGCTCGTTACCGAGCCAGCACTCGCAGAATGTGATGAAACAAGCGACATGAAGAAGAGAGTTTGGCGAAAGATGATGAAGCTTGATGCCATAAAGAAAAAGCAATCCACGGAGAAAATCGTGGATTGGGAAGGAAAGTCCCCGAAGGACAAAGGCGATGAACATAACCCGAAACCCAGAGGGAGGATGGGGAATTACCTCGTCGCCGGGAAGTTTGACAGCCACCCAATCCTACGGGATCAGGCCCCGCTCACGGAGCTTGCGGAGGTCACCCTCACGCGTCTCCGATCGCCGCCAGCCACCGTCGGTGCGCGGGTGGCGGTGGAACCCTTCTTGCCACCAGCGGCAGCACTAGTACCACCTGCGGTAGAGGCCTTCTTGGACTTCCCCATTGCAGTGCGTCGGCGACGACGACGAGCGCGAAGAAACAAGAAAGGAAAGGCTCGGGGAAATTCCAGTGCGCAGTGAGAAAAGCTCAAAGAAGATGGGAGCAGTGACACAGGAATGGCTGCAATGAAAACAAACTAACTTTTCCCCAATGATTATAAGGACGAGGACGATGCACGATAACCGTCCATCGGGAATACCTAGAGACAACATCAAGATCTGACCGTCCATGTGTCAACACATAAGCGAACCGTCGCTCCCACACCGTCCACTACGCACAAAAATCGTGGCGACACCGTAATTATCTCCACGCCGCGCGTGACCAGTCAATTCAAAGTCAGAAGGTGCCGTAGACGCTTGTTCGTCCAGTCACGTTACCTCTGGCGCCGCAAACGCTTGTGGTCACCAATTGTCAGCACTGACATCATCAAGGCTATACTAGCAACGGTTACAAATCTTCGGCTACACAGCTAAAGTATTCACCCGAATCTACGATTCGAGTAACTACTCGGGGGCTACTCCTATCAGGAGCGCTGTTCGCGCACCCGAAGTATGATTAAGGTACTACACCGCTAAACTATTTCTTCGAGTCCTATGTCGAGTCTACGACTCCAGTACGGACTCGGGGGCTACTCCCATAGGGAGGACTGATTCAAGCATCCAAAAAAAATTGTGTCCTACGGACATGAAGTAAGCAACAGCTGAAGTAAAGTCTCCGCTCGAGTCTACGAGTCGAACAGACACTCGGGGGCTACTCCCATAGGGAGCGCTGGTCGCGCACCCTATGAAATCTTCGACTGCGATCCTTCGGATCAGCATGCAAAACTTTTCGGCAACTCTGCCCCAATTAAATACTAAGTGAGTAACATCCTCCTTGGCCACCCGAAACACCTCCGCGGTGATAAGCATTCGGATGTTGTGTCTGCGACACAAGGATAAGACCTACAGATATCATCTGATGGCCTGGCAATGCACACGACTGCGCTCTGCTAGTAAGAATCCGTACCCGCAGGCGTGATGAAAAATCCCGACGGACGCGTTGGGTACCTCACTTAAAAGTTCACTGGAATTCCACTCCTATAAGTCCTCCGCGGCCTGGGTCAAATTACGCCAGCATATGTTTCGGGTTGGAGTCGAGAGACTCGAATCTGAAGAAGATCGTGTTGTTTTGTCCTAAGATAGTTAACTAACCCTGATCCGTCGGGAGAGTCAGGCGCACGTATCAACAATCCGTACACACTCTAATTAGCCGCACCCGAAGGATTGAAGAGTCCTGAGCCGAATCTATGATTCGACTGAACACTCAGGGGCTACTTACATGGTTATACCCTGCGGGTACACGATCTTAGCATACCTGGTCCAGCCCAAGGAAGGCCCAAGACAAATATGCGTTGGCCCATGAAGATTTTTGGGTGGCCAAGGCCCATGATGCCTTCGGATCCTTGGAGAGCAAGACTAGAGTAGATAGAATATTCAAAGGGGTAAACCCTAAAACCTGTAACCGACTCGGTCTTGTACCCGAGACCTGCCTACCTCTATATAAAGGCTAGGAGGGTACGACCTAGATCTATCTCTCGCATACTACCGCATACACACCTGCACGCCAGATTGCATCTGCGCACCCTGTAACCTTCGGTTCCACCATAATCAGAGCAGACAAGAAGGAGTAGGGTTTTCCCTCCGGGGTCCTGAACCTGGGTAAACCTCGTGTCCCCTTGTTGCTTGTTTGCTAACTGTTCCACGATCTCCAGCATCCCCATCTTCTCCAAAACCCAAGTCCATAACAATGGGCATTGACGAGATTAAACCTCGTCAGAGGTTGTGGAGGCCATCACGGAAATGAAGGCTAACTCGGCCCTTGGTCCTGAGGGCCTACCTGTTATCTTCTTCCATAAGTTCTGGGAGAGAATACAAGGAGTTGTTATGCCCATGTTCCAGGACCTCTATGTCGGGACCCTTGTGATGTCGCGCTTAAACTTTTGCATGATTACTCTAATATCCAAGGTTGTGGGGGCCACAGATATACGATAGTTTAGGATGATCACCGTTATAAACGTAATCTAGTGGATTGTGTCCAAGGTATGTGCTTGCAAGCTTGCCCCTATAATGGAGTATCTGACGCACCAATACTAGTTTGCCTTCCTCAATGGCAGATATATCCATGATGATATTTTGGCGCTTCATGAGATTATCCATGAAGTGAAGGTTAGGCGACAGAGGGGCATCTTACTGAAGCTAGATTTCCAGAAGGCGTATGATCGGCTAGATTGGGCTTTTTTACACTAAGTCCTCCAACGTCGGGGCCTCGATGATCGCATGATAGGATGGATGATGCAGATTTTATGAGTGGGAACATGGCCATAAACTTTAATGGTGAGGAGGTACCCTACTTTAAACCCTCGTGTGGGGTTAGACAAGGGGACCCGATCTCTCCAATTTTGTTTAATGTCGTGGTGGATGCCCTTGAGGAAATCATGGAGAAGGCCAAGATTTCTGGCCACATCTCAGGTGTGGTGGGGCACCTTATCCCTGGAGGGGGTGTAACCCACCTCCAATATACAGATGATACCATGATTATGGTGGAGGGGTCTGATCGGGATAGCATCCACCTGAAATTCCCACTCCTCTATTTTGAGGCCATGTCAGGCCTCAAGATCAACTTAGACAAGAGTGTGTGATGGTGCTTGGTTATTCCTTGGAAGAGAAGCATATGATTGCTTATAACCTAAATTGTCGGCTTGCAAACTTCCCTCTGAATTACCTAGGGATGCCAGTCAGGGACACCATGATCCTGACCAAGGACTTGGAGCACCTTATGGGTCGGGTTAAGGCGAAATCCGAGCCCTGACAAGGTAGGTTCACCACTAAAGGTAGCAAGACCATCCTCATCGACTCTTGCCTCTCCAGCCTCCCAATGTACATCATGGGGCTATACATCCTGAAGGAGGGTGTCCACGCCAACTTTGACAAGGAGCTTTCTCGGTTATTTTGGATGGCAAATGATGGCCACCAAAAGTACCATATGGTCAAGTGGGCGGACATTTGCGCCCCCAAAGATCTTGGGGGCATAGGTATCCTCTCTTATCGCCACATGAATGTGGCTCTTATGGTCAGATGGGTGTGGCGGATCCTGACGGGTGATGGCGGCCTTTGGCTACAAGTAATAAAATCCAAATATCTCAGGGGTCGTCCGCTTATGGCTTGTGAACGCCAAGAGGGGTCTCAGTTTTGGAGATCTATCCAGGACATCAAGCCGGCTATCCTGAAGGTGATATTAATTTCCATCGGAAATGGAAAATACACCCTCTTCTGGCTTGACCCTTGGGTAGGGGGTCGTCCCCTGTGCCATGAGGTTCCTGAGTTGTTTGCAATTTGCACGGTTCCGATGCTCTTGGTGGTTGAGGCTTTCACCGTGGGGTCAGCTTATCAGGCCCTAATTAGTGGGCCCTCCCTACCTTGGACTTCTCCCATCTGGAAGGCCTCCTTCCTTTGAAGATCAAAATATTTCTCTGGCAGTCACTGCGTGACCGTCTTCCCTCAGGAGTGGAGGTGGCCAAGAGGCATGGTCTTGGAGATGGCATGTACCCGCTTTGTACGATCCCGGAAACGGGATCCCACATCTTGTTCTCCTGCCCTGCAGCTCGCTTACTTGGAGCTTCACCCGGGAGGCCTTAGGGCCGACCTGGCAGGCCTCAGACCTAGCGGAATTTCTGGAAGCCAACACAAACTATACCGATAGGAGGAGGTGCCTATTCTAGTTTGTGTTTGCGGCGATGACCTGGACTCTATGGAACATCCGTCATAAGATGGTCATTGAGCGTGTCTTTCTGCGTCGTGCCTCTGAATCGACCTTCAAATTTCTTGCTTTTTACAGCAGTGGTACCCATTGAGTTGACAACGGGACAGGGAGCGGCTAGACGGGATGATAGAGCACCTGATTGTGGCAGCGCGCCAACTTGCTTCTCCTTCCGGTCGCTGAGTGTGTCTTCTGGCACGTGTTTTCTCCTGTATAGGTGTGTGTTGTGTCGTGCTGGTGGTTGTGTGGCGTGTCGCTGCGCCTGTTGTGTTGGACCTTTTTCATTCTATGTTATTGGCTTGTACTGGATGTTGCTTTATTTATAAAGCTGGGGGTATGCCTGTTTCGACGAGGGAAGGAACGCTAGATGGGTTTGATCCACCGCCTCACGATCGCTTCTCTCTCCTTCGGTGGTTCAGGACCTTTGAATGTACATAATTTACATATTTTAAACGGGTTTTTAGAGGAACGGGCAAGAGCACTGCCTATTCTATTAGAAGAAGTGAATTGGCTAGTTTGGAAGGGAAACCAGCGAAAACCCAATACAAACATATGTACACACGGGTCTGGTTAAAACGGGAACCAGACCAAAAAACCCTCAACCCGCACAATTTTTAGGAAAACCCGCAACACCAAAACGGGACCACATGACCTAGCTCAACTAGGTTTGGATCACCGCCCACAGACACCATTACAACGGCAATAAAGCCCCCCGCTCCGGCAACCACACCGGTCCCGAGACCGCGCGCACTCCTAGCCGATGAGGCAACAACCAAGCAGGACAGACCGAAGCGCCTGGTGGAACACCAAATCTCCAAGGCATCGCCCTAAGAGAGAGAACAACGGTGGCGCATCCGATGCCCGCTCCGGCAAAAGCTAAAGCTCATATTTTCACCTGGAGAGTTTGAGACCCGAAACAACGAGGGAGAAGAAGGAGCTCCTCAACGATGCCACCAACGAGGGGAGCGACGTCCGTGGATGCCGGCATCAACCTAGGTCGATGCAGTGCTTTCGTGTGGAGTTCACCAAACCTGAAGCCATACAAGCCGATCCACCAAGACAAAGAAGGCATGCCCGCCTTGCCGCACCCTGCCTCCACCACCTCTTGTCGCAAGAAATCCCCCGGGCACCTCATCCCACGGGGCCCCAAGACACGCGCTCCGTCTCGGGGCCGCCGCCCCGATGTCCACTCTGGAGACATCCAAAGACGCCGCCGAACACCATCCGCTGCCACCGCCAACTACCACCAAACCACCCAAGCCGAGAGGTGGAGAGCCCGTCCACCCTGCTCCAGAAGCACCGCACCACACGGAGAAGACCGGAACAGAGACAAACAGCTCCGCCTAGCTCCACGATGGCCAGAGAACCACCCCATCCGAAAACGGACGCAACAGCAGCTCCAAACACCTCCAAGCGCCGCCATCATGCTGCTCGCATAGCCACGCCGGCCGCCACCACCACACCCTACGGCCGCCGCGCAGCAACCCCCTCCACCGAGGCAGAGCAGCCTCACGGCCTGTCAAGCCCATCTGGGCCCATATTGGGCCTGGCCGCGCCACCTCCACCATCAGAGCCAGGTAGCAAGCGCCAGCCCCGCCTCAGCGCAGCGACGCCGCCCACCGCTTCCACCACTCTTCCGGCCGGGCCCCCTTGACGCGACACCGACGCAGCCGCCGGAGGACGAAGAAGGGGCCGCCGAGCAGAGCCTCGTCCACCGCGGGATCCCCCCATCCACCTTCGGCAGCGGGGGCCGCCGCCACCGCGGCGAGGCTAGTGGCAGCGGCGAAGGAGAGGAGTGTTGGAATTTTGTGTACATTGGGATATTGGCCCATTAGACAAATTCTGAAATTCTCTTTGGCCCACTTATGCATGGCAGCATATGGCTACGCTAGTGGTGCTAAAGTTTAGTCCCACATTGCTAGTTGAAGGGGAGTTGGACCACCTTATATAGTAGAGTGTTGCACCACTCACTAAGGTGTGACAAGAAGAGTAGCCCTCGCGCACTCCTCCTCCGACGTCGCCCGCCTCGCCTCGCCACGCCTCGCCTCGTCACGACGCGCGCGCGCCGCGGGTTGCGGGAATCTCGCCGAGCCGAGCTTTATTTTGCCTGTTGGGAAAACTGATTATGAGTCATTAACGGACGCAGTTCAAGTGTTCCTTACCGGACAAATTTGTGGCTGGTGGCATTATTGCCAAGCTTCCTCCTTCGTGGAGGAACTTTGCTACTTCTTTGAAACATAAGAGACAAGAGTTTTCCGTTACGGATCTCATTGGGTCTCTTCATGTGGAAGAGAAGGCGAGAGCAAAGGACAAAACTTCTCGAGGACTTGAGGGAGGTTCTACTGCCAATTTTGTCGTGGTGGTGTCACGGCATATGCCATGGGTAGGCTAAAGTTGGGGCCGATGGACGTGGAGGAATCCGGGGAGGGATGATGCAGTGAAGACCGCACTCGTATGAACAAAGAGAAATACAATGTATATTGGATTGAAGCTCTCTAGTGGAGATAACTCCTCCTTCTATACATCTAACCTCTTATAATCTTGCCATACTTGTGGCTACAATCATGCTCCTGGGGCTGTATCTCCTATCCTTCTATCTAGATCTCTCTATGAGAGTGGAGGAAGAGGAAGAAGGAGAGCTCCTAGTGAGCAAAGAGGGGAGGAGCCCTTCCGGCCTCTCCTGTGAACGATCCCCCTGGTGCTCCTTATAAAGGGGAGCCCAGAGGACAAGGCTTGTTCCACACGATTGGTATCTACACAGCATATTCTAGGCATCTTCTTTGATGCTCAGCATATTCCTTGGCATCTTGGGAGATGCCAAGGCATATTCCTCAGCATATTCTTGGATGCCAAGGGCATATTCCCCAATGTATGTGTCAATCTGCGCTACGTGCATCCCTGGACTCGCATGATATTAGTGGAGCTTGTTCTGGTTCGTAGATATGTTGATGTAGAGGTCATCGGAACGTCTGTGAGGCAGCTGGGACGACTGGATTCGGCCCAGGTGACAACGCCCGAGGGGAAACTCGGCCTGGGCCCTGCTAGTTCGGCCCAAGGGGAAATCTGAAGACCCAGCCGAATTATTCCGACGAGGCCCAGCCGGATCGGGTTTGATTCGGCCCAACTGGAGATGGTTGGTGCTGCTGATTTGCTCTAGCCCGGGGTGGGCCGAATCACCCCTTAGTCGGCCCACCCAGGAACAGCTGAAATCCGCCTGGACGCCCGCGCGGTCCCGTGATGGGCCGAGCTGCATAAGTCGGCCCACCCGGGGAAGTAGCTTTGCTGGTGAAGGTTGGATGCTGGGGTGGGCCGAACCGCCTTCCTATCGGCCCACCCGGGCGACGCTGGAATCCAGCCTGGACTTGGCGAGGCAGCGCGGGACGCTCGACGGGGATGCTCGCTGGGTGGCGCTGGCGACGTGGTGGGAGAATGACTTGGTGCAGAACGCGTGGGGAGTGGCATCTCGGCGGGAGTTCGGCCGATGTGGGCCGACTGACTGATTCGGCCCAACTGGATGCTCGCTGTTCTGTCTTATTCGGCCCTTGAGTGTTCTGGTCAGGCCGAATTAGACATAATTCGGCCCAGTCTGTCTTCTTATAATTCGGCCCAGTCAGGTCTTTAGTTTTAGTACCAGGCCGAATTAAATACAATTCGGCCCAGGGATGATTTTTCCCTTTCTTTATTATTTCATTCTCTTTGTGTCTTGTTTTTCTATTCATATATGTATTCTTCTCCCCCTATGTCTTTCATCAAATCCTTTATTCGTGCATGGATATCTGTTTATACCTCAACTTTGGGGTATCCGGGGTTACATCCCCGACATTAGTCCCCGAGGCCATGTGGGATTCGTAGAATCGCTCATGGGCTTTATGTTTAAATATCCCCAGAGTTGTTTTCTGACATATAACTTCTTTTTCATTTATCTCTTGATCGCATAACCCTTTGGGGTAAGTTTGTGACTTTGGCCTTCTTGGGCTCTGCTCATAATATTTTTGGGCAAGTTTCTAGACTTCTGGCCTTCTTGGACACTGGTCATAACCCCTTTGGGTAAGTTTCTGGACTTCTGGCCTTCATGGGCACTGGTCATAACCCGTTTGGGTAAGTTATGAGTTCTGGCCTTGTTGGGCACTGCTCTTTTAACCTATTTGGGTAAGTTACGAGTTCTGGCCTTATTGGGCACCGCTTTTTTTAACCTCTTTGGGTAAGTTATGAGTTCCTGCCTTCTTGGGCATTGCTCTTTTAACCTCATTGGGTAAGTTATGAGCTCTGGCCTTCTTGGGCGCTGCTCTTTTAACCCCATTGGGTAAGTTATGAGCTCCTGCCTTCTTGGGCTTTGCTCTTTTAACCTCATTTGGTAAGTTATGAGCTCCTGCCTTCTTGGGCTTTGCTCTTTTAACCTCATTGGGTAAGTTTATGAGTCTTGGCCTTCTTTGGCACTCCTCTTTTAACCTCTTTTGGTAAGTTTATGAGTCTTGGCCTTCTTTGGCACTGCTCTTTTAACCTCATTGGGTAAGTTATGAGCTCTTGCCTTCTAGGGCTTTGCTCTTTTAACCCCATCGGGTAAGTTATTACCCGGGTCATCAGATCTCAAAGCCGAGTTACTTTATTTAAAATTGAATTTATGTCTTAAGTCCGAGTTATCTGACTCAAATCCGAGTTAACTCATCCGAAATCCGAGTTAACTCAACTCAAATCCGAGTTAACTCAACTCAAATCCGAGTTAACTCAACCCAAATCCGAGTTAACTCAACTCAAATCCGAGTTACTTTACTCAAAATTGACTTTATGTCTTAAGTCTGAGTCATCTGACTCAAATCCGAGTTAACTCAACCCAAATCCGAGTTAACTCAACTCAAATCCGAGTTACTTTACTCAAAATTGACTTTATGTCTTAAGTCTGAGTCATCTGACTCAAATCCGAGTTAACTCAACCCAAATCCGAGTTAACTCAACTCAAATCCGAGTTACTTTACTCAAAATTGACTTTATGTCTTAAGTCTGAGTCATCTGACTCAAATCCGAGTTAACTCAACCCAAATCCGAGTTAACTCAACCCAAATCCGAGTTAACTCAACTCAAATCCGAGTTAACTCAACTCAAATCCGAGTTAACTCCACTCAAATCCGAGTTACTTTACTCAAAATTGACTTTATGTCTTAAGTCTGAGTCATCTGACTCAAATCCGAGTTAACTCAACCCAAATCCGAGTTAACTCAACTCAAATCCGAGTTATTTTACTCAAAATTGACTTTATGTCTTAAGTCTGAGTCATCTGACTCAAATCCGAGTTAACTCAACCCAAATCCGAGTTAACTCAACTCAAATCCGAGTTATCTCAACTCAAATCCGAGTTAACTCAACCCAAATCCGAGTTAACTCAACTCAAATCCGAGTTACTTTGCTCGCCATGATATAGCTTGATTTGGAGTGATGACGATGATTTGTCTTTGATATGGATCCGAGATATAGATCCGAGATTAAGCTTTGGGATATGATAATGGGGCTAACCGCTGAGAGATCTGATTCGAGATGTAGATATGAGATATAGATTCGAGATATGATAAGCTGGCCAATAGTCACCCGAGATATGGGATAATCAGGCAAGATGGTGAGATATCACTCCGAGTCATAACATAACCTGGCAATCTGGTGAACTAAATAAAGCTTCGGCCTGAATCAGAGATATGATTAGTACGCCGAGTCTGAATACCAATCCGAATTATAAAGTACCCTGGCAAGCTGAATCAAATGTTAGTCCGAATTAGAGACAATTTACTGAGCTGAGTTAAAAATTAATTCAAAGCATAAACAAACCGACTTCAAGTTATATTTGAATCAACAAGTAAGATGATTCAGCTTATGGCTGAGTTAACAGATAAGCTGGCTGGTGAGGTGAGTTAATGGGTAATCCAAAACATAAACTAACTGACTCAGAATCCGTCTGAATCACAAATAAGATGATTCAACCTATGGCCTAGTTAACATATAAGCTGGCTAGAGTATAGATCCAAATCAACATAATGCTCTCTTAATCTAAAGGTGACTCTACGGATAAGTTGACTAGTCCCCGGGCTGAGTTATTTTCTCCCTAGGATGAAGGATTGAGCATAGGTGGCTGAGTTACCTGGTACTTACAGCATACTTGGAGAAGTGTTTGGGTGAGTTTTGCTAGGTCATACCTGCCCTGCTGAGTTACTTGATACTTACAGCATACTTGGAGAAGTGTTTGAGTCCTTCTTGCTTAGTCTTACCAACTGTGATGAGTTAGACCTGGAGAGCCCCTGCACCTACCTCTTTGTTCTCTGTTGACTTGGTGAAGCTGAATGAGCCCTATGAGGAAGAAGTTGATGAAGATGTTCCCGTCCGGATGGAAACCCAACCAACGCCACTAGAAGGCCCCACGGTGGGCGCCAAATGTCGTGGTGGTGTCACGGCATATGCCATGGGTAGGCTAAAGTTGGGGCCGATGGACGTGGAGGAATCCGGGGAGGGATGATGCAGTGAAGACCGCACTCGTATGAACAAAGAGAAATACAATGTATATTGGATTGAAGCTCTCTAGTGGAGATAACTCCTCCTTCTATACATCTAACCTCTTATAATCTTGCCATACTTGTGGCTACAATCATGCTCCTGGAGCTGTATCTCCTATCCTTCTATCTAGATCTCTCTATGAGAGTGGAGGAAGAGGAAGAAGGAGAGCTCCTAGTGAGCAAAGAGGGGAGGAGCCCTTCCGGCCTCTCCTGTGAACGATCCCCCTGGTGCTCCTTATAAAGGGGAGCCCAGAGGACAAGGCTTGTTCCACACGATTGGTATCTACACAGCATATTCTAGGCATCTTCTTTGATGCTCAGCATATTCCTTGGCATCTTGGGAGATGCCAAGGCATATTCCTCAGCATATTCTTGGATGCCAAGGGCATATTCCCCAATGTATGTGTCAATCTGCGCTACGTGCATCCCTGGACTCGCATGATATTAGTGGAGCTTGTTCTGGTTCGTAGATATGTTGATGTAGAGGTCATCGGAACGTCTGTGAGGCAGCTGGGACGACTGGATTCGGCCCAGGTGACAACGCCCGAGGGGAAACTCGGCCTGGGCCCTGCTAGTTCGGCCCAAGGGGAAATCTGAAGACCCAGCCGAATTATTCCGACGAGGCCCAGCCGGATCGGGTTTGATTCGGCCCAACTGGAGATGGTTGGTGCTGCTGATTTGCTCTAGCCCGGGGTGGGCCGAATCACCCCTTAGTCGGCCCACCCGGGAACAGCTGAAATCCGCCTGGACGCCCGCGCGGTCCCGTGATGGGCCGAGCTGCATAAGTCGGCCCACCCGGGGAAGTAGCTTTGCTGGTGAAGGTTGGATGCTGGGGTGGGCCGAACCGCCTTCCTATCGGCCCACCCGGGCGACGCTGGAATCCAGCCTGGACTTGGCGAGGCAGCGCGGGATGCTCGACGGGGATGCTCGCTGGGTGGCGCTGGCGACGTGGTGGGAGAATGACTTGGTGCAGAACGCGTGGGGAGTGGCATCTCGGCGGGAGTTCGGCCGATGTGGGCCGACTAACTGATTCGGCCCAACTGGATGCTCGCTGTTCTGTCTTATTCGGCCCTTGAGTGTTCTGGTCAGGCCGAATTAGACATAATTCGGCCCAGTCTGTCTTCTTATAATTCGGCCCAGTCAGGTCTTTAGTTTTAGTACCAGGCCGAATTAAATACAATTCGGCCCAGGGATGATTTTTCCCTTTCTTTATTATTTCATTCTCTTTGTGTCTTGTTTTTATATTCATATATGTATTCTTCTCCCCCTATGTCTTTCATCAAATCCTTTATTCGTGCATGGATATCTGTTTATACCTCAACTTTGGGGTATCCGGGGTTACATCCCCGACAAATTTAGTGCAGAGGAAAAATTCCAATCCCACAAGTTCAAGAATAAGAACAAAACTGAAGGAAAGGGAAAGTTTGATGGCAAGAACAAGGCCACGCACTCTACCAACTTCAAGAAGAAAAATGATAAGAGGAAAGGCTCTTACCACGTCTGTGGTGATCCTGGTCATTGGGCTCCTAGCTACCCTAATCGCTTTGACAAGCGTCAACATGTGTTGGGGAGATAACCCCGGATAGGGTAAAGACGGGGAAAGACGAAAAGGATGTTCCCCGTCCAGTTTCCGAGTTACAGTCTGAGTTAGCCGAATCATATAGAGGTTGGCCAAGATATGAAAGGGCAGGACCCTTGTGACGATGGCAAGGCCTTACCCGGCCGAGATACTTCGTAACTCGGCTGGGTCAGCCCGAGTAACCTTAATGCAGATAAAGGACAAGCCGAGCTACGGGAGGCAAGGCCGAATGATACGAAGCTTGCAGGAGAAGGAGAAGCCCGAAGTCAAACCCTAGCCGCAGGATAGGGAGAATCTGAGCCAAGCCAAGTACTACGGACAAAGACGCAGAGCGGCAGAGAGGCAGAAGGAGGTCACGGAGGTGACAGTCCTAAAGCCCGAGGCGCGCAGGAGGGGCCCTCTGGAACCTTGCCGTAGTTAGAGGAGCGACAAGGAAAGGGGGGCGCCGAACTACTATATTGGGACAAGCATATTCCTCGAATATGCTTGCCACATCAGCCCTAAAGGAACCCAAGGCTCTCCTTTATAAGGAGAGGCTTGGACCCTGAGGAAGGGATCGGCTCATTTTAGTACTGTTAGGCTGGTAAAGTTCTTATCTTCTCCCTGTATACAGCTCAAGGAGCACTTGTAGCCCAAAGAAGGAGAAATAAAGATCTTTGCCTTAGTCTTTTGTGTGTAGAATCAACTACATCTTCCCTCCCCAGATCCCACTAGCATCCATTTGCCCCATACTTTAGCCTACCCATGGCATCTGCCGTGCCACCACCACGACAGTTGGCGCCCACCGTGGGGCCAGCAGCGGTGCTAGCTGGAGTTGTGATCCGGACGGGAAACTTCATCAACACTGGCGAGCGCGTTGTTTCTGGCTTGGTCCAGAGGTTTGATCTCTGTGACTACGTTAGTGACAATGCGGGCAGCTTTAGGCGAAAAACTCCCCCGCGCAACGGTGTCTTCATCAGCCTGGGCGGGCACAGGATCTACGTCGGCATCGACATCTCCGGCATTTATCCTCATCAAGTTGTTGTTGTAGGAGAGCCACCTCTTAGCGCTGCGAGCCGTCCACGCGGAGCGCGTCCCGTAGGCAGCGTCGAGGCGATGGTCGCGGCCGGAGTGCAAGTGGGAGTAGCGGCTGCCGGATCGACCAGAGACCCCGCCACAGGCGTACAGGGCGCACCCAGGCAGACAGCACCACTACCCACCGAGGTAATCCCTCCAGTGACCAACCAGACCGAGGTGCAGGACACTACCCCAAAGGCACCAAGAGTAAGAGGGCCACCTCTGGAAAGGCCAGAGAACATTCTTCAGGCATCCATAGAAAACTTGACTACACCTGTAGCGCCGATACTTGATCCGGCAAATGCTCAGGCAGAGTTAGAAGAAACCAGGCAAAAAGTGCTGGTAGAGGCCAAAAAGGTGTCGGCTTTGCGGGAGTTCTTAAACAAGACTCTGCGAGAATATGCCAAAGCTAATAAGCTTGACATCGCGCCAGAACGGGTGGATGAGTTAAGATTGAGAGGGAAGAACCTCATAGATGATATTAACAAGGAGCATGATGCTCATAAGGCGGAATCACTTGATTTGGGTTTGCCGAGGTACAGTACCCCGGCAAAGAACCTAAGAGCGGCAAATGCCGCAGCATTAGAGTTAGAGGGGTTGACCGGTGAAGCCCGGCAGAAACAGCAAGAAAGAGTGAATGAGCTGGTGCACATCGCGAACCAGCAAAACGAAGAAATGCTCAGAGCAGACCCGGCAAGGCCGGGGGCCTCACGAATGGTTCACTCTGCAGGAGCAGCACCTGCCTTGTCCGTGGCAGCAGCATCTTCACCCAGAAATAATGCACGAAAGGACAAAGCTGTAACCTCAGGAAAGAGAAACAAGCAAATTGTTCCATATGATCCGGCAATAGCCGGGAAGGCAAACGAGAACAAAGGCAATGGAAGCCGAGGTAACAGTGGTGAGAGGAATCCCGACCATATTGAGAAAGACGGTGGAAGCCGAGGCAATGGAGACCTCGGCAGAAGAGAACTCGGAAGAGGCAATCATGAGAACAATACCCCAGTTGAAGTAAGGAGAGAACTGCCACTCAACCCGCAACCAAGGCATGAACCCCGGCAGGAAAGAGAGACGAGTCCAGCTCGCCACAATCAAGTGAATGAAAGGTACAATGATGGTTATTTCGAGATGGAATATGCGATCCACGGTGGAAATAACCACTATGGAATGCAAGACAGAGTTATGTACAGAGATTTGCCATCAAATGATGCAAGAGTGAAGCTGGACCGGCTATACCGGTTCGAGTTGTTGGAGGAACAGGGTCCACCAGGTCCAACATGCTTTGGACCACGGATCATGGGCGAACCACCTGTGCCGAACTTTCAGCTAGCAAGAGCCACGAAAACATATAATGGAAGTACCAAACCACAAGACTGGTTGATTGACTATGCCACTGCTGTGAAAATAGCGGGTGGGAACTTACGATGGGCAGTACGGTATGTCCCACAAATGCTGGAAGGACCAGCTAGGGTATGGCTGAATAATCTACCAGCGGGCAGTATCAAAGTTGGTTGGATTTTGAGTAAATGTTCGTCAGCAACTTTACCAGCACATACAAGAGGCCAAACATGCCGCAACAGTTAGCCATGTGCAAGCAGAGGCCGAATGGAACAGATAGAGAGTTTTTAACTCGATGGTGTAACCTGAGAAAATCATGTGAAGGAGTTATAGAGTCGCAAGCAATAGCTTGGTTCGCTCAAGGATGCCGTTATGCCAGCGTGTTATGGCAACGTCTGCAAAGAGATATGCCGACCACACTGGCAGAAACTATCATAATAGCGGACTCCTACGCATTAGGAGATCCAACGCAACTAGAGTTAATGTCGGCAGATCATCGGGAGCAACAAGACCATTATGCAAGAGATTTGGCCGGGTCATCCAGGCGCAGTGACTTCAGAGGAAGAAGAAGAGAAGAAAGGCCGGATTATAGGTATAATTCGGCCCAAGTGGCAGCAGTAGCGCAGGATCCGCCGAGTCACGGAGCGACTCAATGGCAGAAGAATGGTCCTCAGCAGTGGACACCGAGGAATGAAGGAAAAAGACAGTGGACCCCAGAACAAAAGAAACAATGGCAAGATAGGCCGAAGTACACGTTCAAATCTATGTTAGATCAGCCGTGCAAATTTCACACGTCAAACCCATCCAGGCCAGCCAACCATACGACCCGCCAATGTGCATGGATGAAAAATGCAATGGGAAACCCCGTAGGTGTTCAGGCAGCGCCCCATCGAGTACATCAGCAACATCAACCATAGTTGACTGGAGCAAATGCACAGCAACTGATGTTACCGCCTCCTCCCCCGAGGTACGATAACTCGGATCGGAGAGATGCGGTACATCAAGTGATGAACCAAGTCCAGGATGGAAGGACAAATCCAGCGAATACTGGACGCAATGATTACAGAGAACATCATCAGTCTTATTGCGTGTTCACAACGGAACAGCAAGACAAGCAGAGTGTGCAGCGCCGGCATATGGAAGTAAATGCGGTTATGCCTACAGTACCAAGATATGTGCCTTGGTCAGATCAGGAGGTAACTTGGAGCATAAAGGATCACCCCAAGATAATGCCGAATCCCGGGTCGTATGCACTCGTGTTGGATCCGACATTGGTTGGACCAAGCATCAATGTGAAATTCTCAAAAGTACTCATTGACAATGGAAGCAGTATCAACATCATGTACAAAGGTACCATGCATAAACTCGGGATATCGCAGAACATGCTGCAATCCACGAGGACCACTTTCCATGGGATAGTGCCAGGGCTTTCATGTGAACCCATTGGTAAAGTCCGAGTGGATGTGTTATTCAGCACAAGAGATAACTGCAGAGCAGAAAACTTAGAGTTTGAGGTGGTGGATCTAGAGAGTTGTTATCATGCTTTACTTGGACGGCCCGCGTTGGCCAAATTCATGAGCAGCTGTCATATAAGTTATCTGAAAATGAAGCTACCCGGACCACAAGGAGTGATAACAGTAGCAGGGGATTACAAGAAGTCAATGAAATGTGCTTCAGCCGGGTCAAATTTGGCCGAATCATTGGTTATAGCAAGAGAAAAAAGAAGGATTCAGGAGGTATCAGCCCTCGCTCAGTCAGCACAGCTGAATATGCCGGCACTAGCCAATCCACATGGAAGTGTATCCTTTCAGCCGACTAAAGAAACGAAGAAGTTTCAGATAGATGAGCAATTCCCAGAGCGTACTGTTACTATTGGCGCGGGCCTAGATGCTAAATAGGAAAGCGAGCTCACCAACTTCCTCCGTGAGAATCGGGACATATTTGCATGGTCAACTCAGGATCTGCAAGGTGTTCCGAGGGAGTTGGATGAGCACTCTCTGAATGTAAGGCCAGGAGCAAGGCCGGTGAAGCAACCTCTCCGCCGCTTCGTCGAAGACAGGAGAACAATAATAGGGGATGAAATAGCTCAGCTCCTCGCGGCCGGGTTCATCATGGAGGTGCTGTATCCGGATTGGTTGTCGAATCTGGTGCTAGTAGAAAAGAAGAAAGATGATCCGAATGTAGCCATTTTATGGCGAATGTGTATCGATTACACGAACCTGAACAAGGCGTGTCCAAAAGATCCTTTTCCGTTACCTAGAATAGACCAAGTCATTGATTCGACCGCTGGCTGTGAGTTATTGTTATTTGTAGATGCGTATTCTGGTTTCCACCAGATACCGTTAAATCCGGCCGATCAAATAAAGACTGCGTTTATTACCCCGTATGGGGCTTATTGCTATCGCACAATGCCATTCGGCCTGCGAAACGCAGGAGCAACGTATCAGAGATGAATGCAAAAATGTCTACACGAACAGATAGGAAAAAATGTACAAGTATATGTAGATGATGTAGTCATCAAAACCAAGGAAAGCAAAACGCTACTGGAAGATATACGGCAGACTTTCGCGAACCTGAGAAGGTTCCGAATGAAGCTTAATCCGGAAAATGCACATTTGGCGTGCCGGCGGGAAAATTACTCGGTTTTCTCGTATCTAGCCGAGGTATAGAGGCCAACCCAACAAAGATAAAGGCGGTAGAAATAATGGAGTTGCCGAGGTGTCTAAATGATGTACAAAAGTTCACGGGATGTCTAGCCTCGCTCATCCGGTTTGTATGTCGGTTGGGAGAGAAGGCACTATCACTCTCTCAACTAATGAAGAAATCTGATAAGTTCATTTGGACTCCGCAAGCAGACAGTGCATTTCATGAATTGAAAAAGATGTTGGTCACAACACCCATTTTGGCTTCTCCATTATCAAAAGAGCCAATGCTACTCTATATAGCGGCTACCAACAGAGTAGTGAGTGTTGTAGTTGTAGTAGAACGACTCGGAGATGATAAGTCGGTACAGAGGCCGGGGTATTATTTGAGCGAGGTGTTATCCGCTTCAAAGCAGAATTACCCGCATTATCAGAAGATGGCTTATGGAGTGTACATGTCGGGAAAGAAGCTTAAACATTACTTCGAAGAGCATCCCATCAAAGTGATCTGTGAAGCGCCCATAGCCGACATATTGAGCAATAAAGATGCAAGTGGCCGAATAGCAAAATGGGCAATCGAGTTGTCACCATACGCTCCATAATTCGATAGGAGAGATGTAATCAAATCTCAGGCGGTCGCCGACTTCTTCGGAGATTGGGCTGAGGTGCAGTATGAGCCACCATTACCAGACCCAAATTATTGGACGATGCATTTTGATGGTTCCAAACTAAGAAATGGTTTGGGGGAAGGAATAGTGTTAACCTCACCCAAAAGGGATCAGCTGAAGTATGTGCTACAAATACATTTTGCCGCATCAAATAACATAGCCGAATACGAAGCACTGGTCCATGGGCTGAAAGTAGCAAAAGAGATTGGCATACGCCGAATCTTATGCTATGGGGACTCGGATTTGGTAGTACAGCAAGTCTCAGGAAATTGGGATGCGTTAGATGATAATATGGCTTTGTATAGATTTCATGTGCAAAAGATCAGTGGATACTTTGAAGGGTGTGAGTTTCACCACATACCTCGGGCAGAAAATGATGCCGCAGACACATTGTCAAAACTAGGATCGACCAGGCAGTCAATTCCACCGGGTATTGCCCTGGAGCACCTCAGAAAACCATCGATAACCCCATCACCAGGATCCGAATCTATCTTTATTCTGGCAAGTTCAGCAGAAGATAATGTGCCGATGGAAGTAGATCAGCAATATAACTCGGAACCATCCAAGGAAAGGACAGCAGAGGTAAGCATAATTGTGGAGGAAGCCGAGGTAGCTATGTCGGCGGAAAACATGGAGATAGAGAGTGAGACCACACCAGAAAAAATCACACCGATCTGGGCGCAACCCATATTCTTTTTCCTTAAAGATGCGATGTTACCGGATAATGAAGTGTTAGCAAGACAGATTGTAAGGAGAGCACAAGCTTATACAATCATAAACAATGAGCTATATAAGAGAAGCGTCACAAGTGTATTGCAAAGGTGTGTGAGTTCGGCAGAAGGCCAGGAGATCCTCCTCGATATACATCAAGGAGAATGTGGACACCATGCCTCGTCTCGTGCCTTGGTAGCCAAAGCATTCAGGCATGGGTTTTATTGGCCAACGGCGTTGAAGGAAGCCAAGGAGCTGGTTGAAAAATGCAATGGTTGTCAGAGATACGCAACCAAGATACACATGCTGTCGTCCGAGTTAAAAACGATACCCATTACTTGGCCGTTTTCTGTGTGGTGCCTAGATATGGTGGGACCGTTTAAGCCGGCACGAGGGGGATGACCCACATATTGGTCATGGTGGACAAATTCACAAAATGGATTGAAGTAAAACCAATAAAAAAATGTGACGGGCTCACAGCAGTGAAATTCCTCAAAGATATTATCTTAAGATATGGGTACCCACACAGCGTTATTACAGACAACGGCACAAACTTTGCAGAAGGAGCTTTCGCTAGGATTTGCCGAGAAAAACACATAAGATTAGATGTTGCTTCTGTTGCTCATCCAGCATCTAATGGACAAGTGGAAAGGTCTAATGGATTAGTGTTGTCTGGAATAAAACCGCGACTCGTTGAACCATTGCAAAGGTCGGCAGGATGTTGGATTGAAGAATTACCAGCAGTATTGTGGAGCCTCAGGACTACTCCGAATAGATCAACAGGTTATACACCATTCTTTCTGGTATATGGGGCGGAGGCTATGCTTCCAGCCGACATACTACATGACTCGCCAAGAGTTACTCAATATACAACTTCAGAGATAAATGAAGTAGCTCGGCAAGATACTGTTGACCTGCTAGAAGAAGCCAGAGAACTTGCGCTATCACGATCAGCTATATATCAGCAGAACTTGCGACGATATCATAGCAAGAAGGTGAATCCAAGAGTATTCAAAGAAGGAGATTTAGTCCTCCGACTGGTGCAACGCACGGCTGGCATGCACAAGCTGTCACCTCCATGGGAGGGACCATTCATCGTGAGCAAAGCATTGCATAATGATGCCTATTATCTAATCGACGCTCAATCCCCCGGAAGGAACAAGGCAGACAAAGCCGGCGAAGAAACGAAACGGCCATGGAACGTAGCTTTACTTCGTCCATTTTACTCGTAGCATAGTATCTCAAGGTCAAGAACCAATTATGTATTGAACCTCGGCATCCAGAGCAGCGACTCGGGGACTGCCATATGTTATTTCAATTTCATCTTATGTATTGAACCTCGGCATCCAGAGCAGCGACTCGGGGACTGCCATATGTTATTTCAATTTCATCTTATGTATTGAACCTCGGCATCCAGAGCAGCGACTCGGGGACTGCCATATGTTATTTCAATTTCATCTTATGTATTGAACCTCGGCATCCAGAGCAGCGACTCGGGGACTGCCATATGTTATTTCAATTTCATCTTATGTATTGAACCTCGGCATCCAGAGCAGCGACTCGGGGACTGCCATATGTTATTTCAATTTCATCTTATGTATTGAACCTCGGCATCCAGAGCAGTGACTGGGGGACTGCCATATGTTGTTTCAATTTCATCTTATGTATTGAACCCCGGCATCCAGGGCAGTGACTCGGGGACTGCCATATGTTGCCCCAGTTTTATGTTAAGCAATAAACATCGGCACCCTGAGCAGCGCCTCGGCAACCGTCTTATATTATTTCTGAAATTTGGTTTACACACTAGACTTCGGCGCTATAGGCAGTGACTCGGGGACTGCCATATATTATCCCGAAGTAGTAGTCAACCTTTGATACAAGGAAGGTATCACACTTCGACGCTCAGAATAAGAGCAGCTCAATCTCGTATGATATTCGAAGCTCACACCCAGATTAATTGGCTAAACCACGGGAATACAAAGGCAAAGATACATCCTAAAATCAGGAAATCGCAGGTCACCAAAGCAAGAATTCGGGCAAACTAAATCACTTAAACAAAGTGATAACAACTACAAACATATATGTCACAGCAGTACACGGCAAAAGAAATTCAGGTCATATAGAAGACAGACAAATGTTCCACGTACATCGTACGCCCGGCATACCAGGGACAAGAAGTAACTTAAAGGTTTTCAGCTGGAGAGGCAATAGTTGGATCAGGGGCTGGATGCTCCGAGATAGGTGGAGCCTCGGCCAAGGTTGCCTCACTTTCCATAGACCCAGGTACGACTTCGACCGAAGCCCGAGGCTGCCGAGGGGCATCAGTTTGCGCAGTTGAATGCCCAGTACCTTTGGAGGAGGATCGCGCGTCGCCGTTGCCATCCGAGCTCGAACTGGAGTCAACAGAAGAAGCTGAAACATCTTCACCTTCACCTTGTTCAGCCGAGTTATTATCCGATGCATCCTCGACTACGACCTCATCGTACGGGTTCGGGAGGAAGCTCGGCCCTTCATTCCAGGTATGCACGTCGGCATACTCAACGAGCTGGAAGGCCCGAGCTTGCCGAAGAGCAACGAAGGTGGGGTCCTCAACCCAAAGGGAACCTGTGCGCAAATTTCTCAGGATATCAAGAGAAATGTCTTCATACCATGACATGATAACAGTGAGGGCCATATCAGCGCCAGCTCGCCCGGCCGATTCCCTCCAGAGACTTAGTTGCTTTTCAGATGCCATCAATCTTTTCACCAGCAATTCGACCTCATTGATATCAGGAGTCTCACAGGTATTCGGCCAGAGAACATGGTAGGCTCGGATAGCTGCCTGCACCAAGCCCCTGCCCATAATCTTTATCGGACCAACTGCAGTGCCAATAGCAACCAGGAAATCTTCCATCGAGTACTCCGAATCAGCGTCAACAGGGACACCTCGGCGCACACGAGCTGCAAGAACCACTTTAGAACTCACAGGCTTCGCTTCTGGAAAATGACCTGCGCAAAACACGAATGCGTCAGGAGGCAGCAGGGACAAAGAGAAAAACATAATCCGCCCATGCTAAGAAACTTACAATGAATATAACTCATCATTATCTGAAGGTCTTTAGCCCAGTTGATCTTGCTCTTTTCAAAGCGAGTGATCTCCTCGCTCATTCCACGAGTTTTCAGTTCGGCAGCCTCGAGGAGCTCTTTATTCTTCTGCAGTTCCAGAGCTAGCCGAATTTTCTCCTCGGAGAATTCCTGATCGACCTTTTCTAGTTCGGATTTCTGAGAGAGCTTAAGGGCCTCCACCTCGGTGCGCAGGCGAGCTATTTCATCATCCTTTTCTTTCAGCTGCGCCGAATGAGTAGCGCTTTGTTCTAAAACATGCAGTATCACGTCAGGCATGGGCGTGCAATCTTGGTGAGATGCTGCAAAGGTTTGTAACTCGGCTTTACCAAAGCCAAACGAAATAAAAGAAGCTTAGCTCACATTTGAAAAAGCGGAAGGTGTAAGGTAAAAGGGAAACTAACCTTCCAGGCTCTTGACTTTCTTCGCAAGACGAATGTTAAGATTAGATATTACCTGTTCACCAAGAAAGTGAGCCGACATCTCGCATACAAAACAATAAGAATGTCGAAAATCACGAAAAGAGTTATCGACTTACCAGTCTTTTTCACCATAGGGAGAACTTTCTCATATTTTTCTTCCAATTTTCGGTGCGAAAAAAGCAATCTTTGAAATTTGGCAGTCCGCCGGTCATGTGCAACCTAAACAATGGAGCAAACGTTTATTGGATATTCGAAGCTAAAACAGATCCGAGTTAAGCGAAACTTAACCCGGATCTAGGCGGCTGGATATTTGAAGCTAAAACAGATCCGAGTTAAGCGAAACTTAACCCGGATCTAGGTGGCTGGATATTCGAAGCTAACGCAGATCCGAGTTAAGCAAGACTAAACCCGGATCTAGGTGGCTAGATATTCGAAGCTAAAGTAGATCCGAGTTAAGCAAGACTAAACCCAGATCTAGGTGGCTAGATATTCGAAGCCAAAACATATCCGAGTCAAGCGAAGCTTAAACTGGATCCAGGTGGCTGGATACTCCAAGATCAACTAAACGAAAGTCAAGCAAGTTTTAAGGCAGATCTAGTCGAATGAGGATCGAACCCTAAAGTTAAAATTAAACTATGTAGAGCATTAATAAACTTCCAAGCAAATAACAAGTTATTTCCCTGCAAGTTTCGGGGACTAGAATGTATAGTAGCATATGGAGAATTAATCAAAACTCCGCAAAACAGAAGTTACCTCGTTCATCTTGTTAGTATCAAGGATGATCTTGGCAGCTTGATCCAAGCGGCCGCCAATGTCGGAAAGCTGAAACAGCTGATTGATTGGATTACCCTCAAACTGATCGACAGCATTCCAATTATTGGCATATTCCACCAGCGGCCGAGGCTGTTCCCACTAGCCGTCCGAGTTAGGACTTTACCCCGGACCTGCTGCGTAACCACCACGGCCACAGGGCTTTTATGAAGAGCAAGCTGGGTACCGGCGGCCGGAATAACGGAGGTTTTGGTAGAAGCAGTTCTTTTGCGCAGCACATCGGCGATACTCGGCTGAGAAGAGCCAACAAGACCTTTCTGGGAAGTGGAGTCCTTGGCGGCGACAACTTTACTTGCTTTAGAGGCATCAGCAGGAGCTGATACCTCGGTAATGGGAACAATGTCTTTAGGATCCGGAGAAATCACAGTCGCAGAAGGCACCGGGATATTAACGTCCTCGGCCGGGGCGGGAGCTACTATAGAAACTGCGGGGGTAGAATGAGGCTCGGTAGAGACGCTCGGATTCACAGAGGAGACAACTGGTTCCATGGAAATCTCGGAGGGCCGAGTGGAGTCAACGTCAACAACAGAAGCCTCAGGTACATCATGGTGAGGGGGCGATCGATTCGGAACTGGAGGAGATGCTGCACGAGCAAGACTCGGAACCCTGGTGTCATCGGCAGGCGGAGGAGACGGCTGCCGAGTCATACGGCTAGTCATGCTAGGACCGCCGGGCTTAACGGAAAGTGAAGCACTGTTGTAACACCCTCAGAATCGGACCTATGCAAGTTTTAGCGAAAACCCGCCAAACCCGCATAGAAACGATTCAAAGGTGCCCACCAGGCACTTTCGTGCGGGTGGAAAACGAAGTAATAACATTACACAACAGCCCTCGATGGGACCCACAGAACAGATATATACAACAGCGACTCAAAGAGTCAAGAATACAGATATAAGGTACAAAGATCCAAATCACCTTGAAAAGATACAGCGTCCGGCTACGGACAAGATGCAAATGGGGCTAAGAGCCCTGAAGAATAACCAATGGCGTCCATAACCCTGTCCAGGCCAAGCCGGAAGGGTAACCCTGCTAACGACGTCGATCTCACACCTGCTTAAACAAAAGGGGTGCCGACAAAGGGCAAAGGAAAAATAAGGAGCGTCAGTACTGAGGCCAGTACACGGCGAGACTAGAATTCGGCGGTCCTCGCCTACATAGGTATGGTGGACTGAAGCGGCAGCTGCAGCATGCACTAAACAACCTATAGAGACTCGATACAACTGGCGTCAATCAGAAAGGGGTAAGGAGGACCTATCCGGAACCGACCTGATACTATCATCAAACAAACCCATCCTGGCGTTTCCCCCTCGAGACCAAACGAGGAAGTCAACCGAGGAACTCACACCGTTGGCAGTTTTACTTATTCGGTTATCGTTGCAGCAATTACTAGTCAAGTATAGATAATCATCCTGATAAAATAAGCAGTGGGCACTTTTAGTTAACCATTCCGTTATAGTTGCAACAATTACTAATCAGATACAGATAGCATGAGATAAACCCAAAAACCCGGCAGTTGTTGGTACTTTTAATCAGCCATTCCGTTGTAGTTGCAATACTTACTAGTCAGGTACAATGGTCGCAAGCGACGCTCCAAACAAGCAATTGTGGGCAGTATTATTTAGCCATTCCATTATAGTGAAGCTGATTACTAGTCATTATAAAGTCAAATTTATAGCAATAAACTTTAGTTATGCTTGTCTATGGTCGAGATACTGTGCTCCAAGTCGTCCATAACCGCGGACACGGCTTTCAGAAAGTTTTAACCCGGCCGGGGTGCACAAATAGCAACACACACACGATCAACCTCGGAAAAACCAAATCAAAACCCAACGAGGTCTTCACGACAGAGCAATCACCAGATTCAGAAATATTTCAGGGGGCCACCCCATTGAGTAGAACCGCAACGAAGTAAGCAAGCTCCGAGACGGACTCAAGGTTTGCGTCAATGGCAGTAAACGACTGGGAACCCGAAAGTGTGGCTGGGCTTGTCGATACCGCGAAAACATTCCGCTTACCTAAACAGTACAGTGTGCTCCTCGCACAATCGTAAATAAAGCAGTAAAACATGGCATAAGTACAGGATCGTAAATAAAACCTCAAACTAGTTTGTGGCCCCAAGAAATAAGACGGAATCAAGCTCTGGCTAAGGGGGGCCCATACTCCCCATATGTGGATAGCGCGATAAATCAGGGAACAGGTATCAAGTACTCGGGGTCCTACGGGACACAAGTGGGCGTTCGGAAACCAAATATTATCTATCACCCACCGATGCCTCTGCTTATTTCAATTTTAGTTGTTAAACAGAAATTAAAGTGAACAATAAGTAAAACTATGATCATCTCCAACATCAACATGCGGCAATACATCAACAACTGTGGCACTTGACGACACGCAACAGCACTTGAGCAAGCGACTACGACGCGCAAGTCCAACTATCTACCAAACAATAGGTAATAGGATGTATCCGAGGCAATATAGGGCTGCAAGGGATATCACGGGTACGGAAAACTAGAGCATCGCAACACAGATAGCAATAGATCAACAGGAGGGAAGTAAATACTATAAAAGTAAGATAGGTAGAAAGGGGGAGATGCTCGCCTGAAAACATGTCGAAGGTTCAACCGAAGATCGGGGCGAAGCTCACATCAACTCAACGGCCTTATCCGCGAAGAAGCAAATCACTAGAAGGAACACCGGATGCAATATTTAATACAACGGCAGAAGATCGGCATGATGCATGTATGATGTATGACATGGCAAGGGTGCAATGCAATCAGGTCATATTAAGCGGAACCGGGGTCCCGACAATTAATTAAACGGTTCAAGTTATTTATCTACCCCGCAAATTAAATGTTGTATTAACAGGGCAAGATAAGTTACCGGTTCGCTACACAAATTTAAATGAGGCCAATATGAGACTAGAGTTGCCCGCATATGGGCCCCATATTTAATTATTAGGTGAATCGGCATAATGCCCCCAAACCACACAATATGCATGCGAGATGAACAATTAATATGCGACAAGTTGTTATTATGTTATAAAATAGGGTTTCGGGAAGGGGTTCACACATTGAGGTCTCGACGATCTTGAGGTTCTGGGGTCGGGGTCGGTCTCGGGGTTCAGGGTTCGACGAACTTGGGGTTCCGGGGTCGGTCTCAGGGTCCAGGGAGCGTTCTCGGACTCCGGGAGGGAGAACTTGGCGTTCGGGTCACGGCGTCCTCGGGTCCGTGTAGACGATCATGGCGTTCCGAGGAGAAGATCTCGTCACTCCAGGAGATCTTGGGGTTCCTCGTCGATGGCCTTCGGGTACGGGGGTTTCGGCGGTTCTCGGGTTTGGATCCGCGATGAAGATCTTGGGTGGCACCATGTACATGTACATCCTTCGCAAACCTCGGCATCGAGCCGGTCTTGCCGGTGAGCTACCGTGTACGAAGATCTTGATTTTCCCGATTGGACTTGAGCAGCTCCAACACACGCGGTAGGGCACATACGAGCTCCACTTGGCCAACTCTGGAACAGGAGCACATCAACGACGTTTTACCATCTGGGCATCGGCTCCCTCTGACTTGTAGCAACCAAGCTGAAAACACCGCATGGCAGGGACGCGTGACACGCATATGCGGGCATAGGCGCGTGGTACAGGGGTTCAGGCATGACGGCGGGGCGATCCACAAGGGCGGTCGGTGCACGGGCTCACGGCAAGGTCGAGGCGGACGACGTCCTTGTGAACGACGAAGGGCGCCGGCTTGTCGGAGAGGCGGCAGAGGTGGGATCTTCCGCGCCGGGGACGCAGGCGACGAGGCCGAGCGAGGAACGCTCTGATACCACTCTGAAACACCCTCAGAATCGGACCTATGCAAGTTTGAGCAAAATTCGCCAAACCCGCATAGAAACGATTCAAAGGTGCCCACCAGGCACTTTCGTGCGGGTGGAAAACGAAGTAATAACATTACACAACAGTCCTCGATGGGACCCACAGAACAGATATATAACAGCGACTCAAAGAGTCAAGAATACAGATATAATATACAAAGATCCAAATCACCTTGAAAACGATAGAGCATCCAGCTACGGACAAGACGCAAATGGGGCTAAGAGCCCTGAAGAATAACCAATGGCGTCCATAACCCCGCCCCGGCCGCGCCGCCCCTCGCCGGCCGCTCGCATCCTCCTCCCTCCCCTCTTCGACGCTCGTCCTCGCCGGAGCCGCCGCGCCTCGCCTCTCGCCGCTCCGCCCCAGCGCGCTCGCCGCCGCTCGAACCCTCCCCACCTCGCCTGCGCTCGCGCCTCTCCCCTCCGCCCCGCCTCTCGCCGCTCCGCCCACCGTCGCCTCTCCGCGTCCGCCCTCGCCCGCGATGCCCCGCTCCGCCGCGCTCTGCCGAGCCCGCCGCCCCGCCTCTGCGCGCGGCCGCCCTTCCCCGCCCCGTCCTTCCGCGCTCCCTCCGCCGCCGGCGCCCGTCCCTCCTCCGGGCCGCGCCCCGCTCGACGACCCCCGCCGCCTGGTCCCTCTTCCCCGCCTCCGTCTGCGAGCTCCGGCGCGAGCGCGCCGCCGCCGGTCTTTCCGCCCCCGAGCTCGCGCGAGCCGCCCGCTGCCCCCTTCTCCGGCGCGCCTCCTCGCCCTCGCCGGCCGAGGCTCTGCCGCCGGTGCCTTCCGCCAACCCCGGCGTCTTCCCCGGCCCGAGCCCCTCCTCTCCTCCGCGCCGTCCCTGCTCGCCTTCATCCCGTCGCCGTGCCGGCCCCGCGGCCCCTGTCGGCCCTCCGTCGCCGTCCTTTCGTCTGTTGAGAGTGGGCCCTGGCGCCATGTGCTCCTGCGGTGGGACCTGCTGGCAGTGCTGCTACGAGTACGTGGTGGCGTTATTCTAGCGTGGTTGGGGTTGTCCAACGAGCTGTGCTGGGCATAAGGCCACCCTAAGGATGGACAGTACCAGAGATACTCAAGAATCCCCGATACGGCCATCTAGATGACAAGATCTTCATCATGGAACATCAAGCTCAACCTCATGGAATCCGGAAGACCCCGGTGTCGAACCCGAAGACTCGCCGACAAGAGCCGTCCCTATACCAAGATCTGCATCGTTACAGGCTTCGTCGACCAATGCGCGAGGTGGAACTCGATGACGCAAGTACGCCAAGATCTTCTCCACGGAACATCGGAATTCCCCCCGGACGCCAAGATCGCCTCCCGGATTCTGAAGTGGTTCCCGGACCCCAAGGACGCCGAGTACTTCACCCCGGACACCGAGACCCCAATGCGACAAGACCTACCCCGGAGTCCGAGAACGACCCCGTCGAACCCTGGACCCTGAGACCGACCCCGAACCCCGGAACCCCCAGGATCATCGAGACCCCCTCAATGTGTGAACCCTTTCCCGGAACCCTATTTTATGACATAATAACAACTTGTTGCATATTGAATTGTCATACTCGCATGCATATCATATCTGTAGGAGCAGATCCTGGGATATCTGTGGGTTATCAGAGCTCAGCAGTTACGATACCCCACAAGTCCAGCCTGTAGGATAACCTAGCTAACGGCCGAAGTAGAGTGTCCAAAACTATTTTGGAAGATCGGTTGGATAGTTCTGATTAGGTCTGATTTTACTCCTTACCCCTATGCTGTTCCCCTCTTACCCCTACGTGTTTTGAATCCGCTCTCGTCTCTTTCTTCGAGTCCAGGAATTCTCGTGGTTGGGTTTCCGTCGTACCTTCAGGGTTTCGCTTCCTTCTTCGATAACGGTGTTGCTACATCTGGTCTTCATGCTATCCGAGGAATCCTTCGTCTGTGGTGCCATCATTTGTTCCTTGTTTGTGCCTTCCGGTGTTTTCCGACGCGACGACATCATCTACGCCAGATCCGATGAAGAGTCTGCATCATTCCTTGATCCTGAACCCCGCTGTCAAGATCTTCAGTCTGATTCCGAGAGTTGGTTGCATAATCTGTCTATTCGAGTACAGAGTAATGCTTTGAGTGCGGGATGGAGTCGCGACCATACCACTACTCTTATCATTCGCTTATGTACATTGAATGGTGGATCGATGCAATTTTACTCCTTCCATGGAAGTTAGAGGTGGCCTTACCTTCAACTTCGTCCGTTGTTTTCCGGAGTGTTCTCTTGATGATCAGGACAACGACCTCTTGTTAGTGGTGTCGCGAGGATCTACACGAAGCGAGAAGACGCAGTTCGCCGACTTTTCCTTCCGGTACCATGAGGCGGATCTCGAGGGCGAGATCCCTTGTTAGTGGTGTCGAATTGTGGCATCGCGCAAAACCACTACTAGAAAATCGCGTTGTTTTTGTGCATTGCATCGTCATCATCATGCATTGTTTGACTGCATTATTTGAAAAGCCTAGTTTTGATTTGTACAAACACCCCTCTTATTTTTTCAAACACAAAACCCCGAGCGAATCGGATATTTTGTTTCCCTAAAAACTATTTTGCAAAGTGGCTTGTTTAATTAGAACAGGACCAAACAAACACAAATAATAAAACAGCCCCCCCCCCTAAATCCTAGTCCCACCAAATCCTATTCTACCCTCCAACCACAGGCCGCCACCTCACCCTCTCACCAAAAACCTACCCACCCTGCCACCTCACCAATCCTCTACTTTTCCCCCCTCTCTCTCTTTCTCACCTAGTCCCCTCATACCCTCTCTCACCTATAGCCTGGTCCCACCCCCCTGGCCACCACAGCTCTCTCCTCCCCCTGACCCGCACGGTCAAACCCACTTTCCCCCCCCACCTACCCACTCTCCTCACCTCTCCCTGTCGCGCGTGCCCCACCCCGCGTGGGCCCTACACCCGACCCGCCCTGGCCAGCCTGGACCGGTCCACCCTCCCCAGTCCGAGCCTCCCCCTGGCCCCGTCCCCACCTGGCCCCACGCCCCCGATTCCCCTCCCCCGGTCCAACCAGCACGCCCCGACACCCATGTCGCACGCCTGCCCCGCCTGGGTCCCACCCCGCTCTTCCCCTTTCTTCTACCTCTAGCGCGCGCGCGCCCCTCCCACCCCGCAGCGAGTCTCCTCCCTCGCCGACTCTCTCCTCCGGCCGCCGCCCGCCCTCTCCCGCGCAGCTCCTCCTCTCTCAGGCCCCCGCTCGCTCGCCCCTCTCTTTCTCTGCATCCCGCCGCCCTCTGCCGTCGAGGCCGGCCCGCTTGGCGCCGCCGCCGGCCTCCCCGTTGTCTCCGCCGCGCCCTCCGTCGCCCCGGGCCGCCTCCGCTCGCTGGCCTCGCCCGGCCGCTCGTCGCCCCGCGGCCCCTCTCCCTGTCTCCTCCGTCGCGCGCGCGCACCCGACCCAGCCTGCCGACGCCGGCGAGCCGCCGCCGCGCCGCCCGCCACCAGTCCGCCCCGTCGCCCGTCGCCACCAACCTCGCCGCGCCGCCAGCGCCGCCCCCGAGTGTCCGCGGAGCGCCTCTGCCGCCGCCGGCCTCGGCCTCTCCCGCGTCTGCACCGGTCATCGCCTCGTCGCCGCCCCGAGCTCCCTCCGGCCCTGCCGCCGGAGCCGTCCTGACCCGCGTCTGTCGCGCCGCCCGCGTCGCCCTGACCGCCGGCGCCGAATCCCCCTCTGGCCGCCGCCCTCGTCGACCGCAGCAGCCGTTCCGCCTCCGTCGGCCTCCGCCACCGCTGCTCCGTGGCCCGCCCGAGCTCGCCGTCTCCACCAGCGGTCCGCCTCGCCCGCGTGGTTCCTCCCTGAGCCAGCCTCCTCCCTCACGCGTTCTCTCCCTCCCGCAGAGCCCGATCCCTGCCGGCGTGCTCGCACTCGGTGAGGTCCCTTTGGCTCCTCTCTGTGCACGCATCCCAGGCAGCAGCGTGTGCCCCCGAGAATCAACCGACGATAGAGCCACCCGGTGATTGATGCGAGAAGCCGAACCCGAACCCGAACGTCACTAGAAGGACCATCGACAAGATCTTGTACGCGAACACCGAACATCTACGACATGGAACAACAGGGCCTCCTCTCGGAATGCCAGGCTCTTCTTCAAGGACGCCAAGTACTCCTATCTCCAAGACCGACCCCGGCGCCGGAGTCGAGAACCCCGACAAGAATCACGACACGGATGCTCCGAGTTCTCCACCGAGGAAACCAAGGTCGTCGCCCTGGAACCGAAGGACGACAAGTTCTTCGCCCCGGACACCGGAACCCCGTGCAACAAGTGCTCCTTCCCGGACCCGATGACACACAGCTTCCCTTTCCGGACCCCTCGGAACGCCAAGTTCGCCTCATGAACCCCGAAGACCCGAACCCGAAGACACCAAGGTCGCCGACGCAGCATGCCATGTACTTCCCCACGGATGCGACACGCCCTACCTCCGATATCCGAGAACGATCCGTCGAACCCTGAGACCGACCCCGAACCCCGGAACCCCAAGAACGTCGAGAACCCTAATGTGTGAACCCCTTTCCGAAACCCTATTTTATAACATAATAACAACTTGATGCATATTGAATTGTCATACTCGCATGCATATCTGTGGTTTGGGGGCCTTATGGCGATTCACCTAATAATTAAATATGGGGCCCATATGCGGGCAAATCTAGTCTCATATTGGCCTCATTTAAACATGTGTAGCGAACCGGTTCCATCTGTTGTTTTGCTAAACAACATTTAATTTGCGGGGTAGATAGACAACTTGAACCATCTAACTAATTGTCGGGACCCCGGTTCCGCTTAATACTGACCTATTTGCATCGCACCTTTGCCATGCCATGCATCATTCATGCATCATGCCGATCTTCTACCGTTGTATTAAATATTGCATCCGGTGTTCCTTCTAGTGATTTGCTTCTTCGCGGATAAGGCCGTTGAGTTGATGTGAGCTTCGCCCCGATCTTCGGTTGAACCTTCGACAATGTTTTCAGGCGAGCATCTCCCCCTTTCTACCTATCTTACTTTTATAGTATTTACTTCCCTCCATTTGATCTATTGCTATCTGTGTTGCGATGCTCTAGTTTTCCGTACCCGTGATATCCCTTGCAGCCCTATATTGCCTCGGACACATCCTATTACCTATTGTTTGGTAGATAGTTGGACTTGCGCGTCGTAGTGGCTTGCTCAAGTGCTGTTGCGTGTCGTCAAGTGCCACAGTTGTTGATGTATTGCCGCATGTCGATGTTGGAGATGATCATAGTTTTACTTATCGTTCACTTTAATTCCTGTTTAACAACTAAAATTGAAGTAAGCAGAGGCATCGGTGGGTGATAGATAACATTTGGTTTCCGAACGCCCACTTGTGTCCCGTAGGACCCCGAGTACTTGATACCTGTTCCTTGATTTATCGCGCTATCCACATATGGGGAGTATGGGCCCCCCTTAGCCAGAGCTTGATTCCGTCTTATTTCTTGGGGCCACAAACTAGTTTGAGGTATTATTTACGATCCTGTACCTATGCCATGTTTTACTGCTTTATTTACGATTGTGCGACAGATAGCACACTGTACTGTTTAGGATCGGGACACGTTTTCGCGGTGTCGACAAGCCCCGTTTGGGGTTCCCAGTCGCTCACAGCCGTCCACCCAAACCTCGGGTCCGTCTCGGAGCTAGCTTACTTCGTTGCGGGTGTACTCCAAGGGGTGGTCCCCTGAAATATTTCTGAATCTTGTGATTGCTCTGTCGTGAAGACCTCGTTGGGTTTTGATTTGGTTTTTCCGAGGTTGATCGTGTGTGTGTTGCTATTTGTGCACCCCGGCCGGGTTAAAACTTTCTGAAAGCCGTGTCCGCGGTTATGGACGACTTGGAGCACAGTATCTCGACCATAGACAAGCATAACTAAAGTTTACTGTTATAAATTTGACTTTATAATGACTAGTAATTAGCTTCACTATAATGGAATGGCTAATTAATACTGCCCACAATTGCTTGTTTGGAGTGTCGCTTGCGACAGTTGTATCTGACTAGTAAGTATTGCAACTACAACGGAATGGCTGAATAAAAGTACCAACAACTGCTGGGTTTTGGGATTATATCATGCCATCTGTATCTGATTAGTAATTGCTGCAACTACAAAGGAATGAATAACTAAAAGGGCCCAGTGGGCACTTTTAGTTAACCATTCCGTTATAGTTGCAACAATTACTAATCAGATACAGATAGCATGAGATAAACCCAAAAACCCGGCAGTTGTTGGTACTTTTAATCAGCCATTCCGTTGTAGTTGCAATACTTACTAGTCAGGTACAATGGTCGCAAGCGACGCTCCAAACAAGCAATTGTGGGCAGTATTATTTAGCCATTCCATTATAGTGAAGCTGATTACTAGTCATTATAAAGTCAAATTTATAGCAATAAACTTTAGTTATGCTTGTCTATGGTCGAGATACTGTGCTCCAAGTCGTCCATAACCGCGAACACGGCTTTCAGAAAGTTTTAACCCGGCCGGGGTGCACAAATAGCAACACACACACGATCAACCTCGGAAAAACCAAATCAAAACCCAACGAGGTCTTCACGACAGAGCAATCACCAGATTCAGAAATATTTCAGGGGGCCACCCCATTGAGTAGAACCGCAACGAAGTAAGCAAGCTCCGAGACGGACTCAAGGTTTGCGTCAATGGCTGTAAACGACTGGGAACCCGAAAGTGTGGCTGGGCTTGTCGATAAACTTCCGGCTTTCTAGTAATTGCTGCAACGATAACCGAATAAGTAAAACTGCCAACGGTGTGAGTTCCTCGGTTGACTTCCTCGTTTGGTCTCGAGGGGGAAACGCCAGGATGGGTTTGTTTGATGATAGTATCAGGTCGGTTCCGGATAGGTCCTCCTTACCCCTTTCTGATTGACGCCAGTTGTATCGAGTCTCTATAGGTTGTTTAGTGCATGCTGCCGCTGCCGCTTCAGTCCACCATACCTATGTAGGCGAGGACCGCCGAATTCTAGTCTCGCCGTGTACTGGCCTCAGTACTGACGCTCCTTCTTTTTCCTTTGCCCTTTGTCGGCACCCCTTTTGTTTAAGCAGGTGTGAGATCGACGTCGTTAGCAGGGTTACCCTTCCGGCTTGGCCTGGGCAGGGTTATGGACGCCATTGGTTATTCTTCAGGGCTCTTAGCCCCATTTGCATCGTGTCCGTAGCCGGACGCTGTATCTTTTCAAGATGATTTGGATCTTTGTACCTTATATCTGTATTCTTGACTCTTTGAGTCGGTGTTGTATATATCTGTTCTGTGGGTCCCATCGAGGGCTGTTGTGTAATGTTATTACTTCGTTTTCCACCCGCACGAAAGTGCCTGGTGGGCAACTTTGAATCGTTTCTATGCGGGTTTGGCGGGTTTTCGCTAAAACTTGCATAGGTCCGATTCTGAGGGTGTTACAACTGTGGAAATAGAAAAGAGAGAGCGACATCAGGTTAAAAAACAGAAAGAGAGAAACAAGAAATACGAACAAAGGGAACTTATCCAGCAACTCCAAGCATGATCTTGCGCCGGGGAGGATTCGGTGTGGATTTCTTCGTTCGTTTCTTGGGAGCAGCCTCTGAGGCATCAGCAGGAGCCCCACGTTTCCCCGAGGTAACAGGGGGCCGGGAAGCAATAGGCTCGGCGTTGTGAACCTGACCGGCCGGATTAGCTGGGAAAGTAGCATCCGGAAATGCATAAGAAATAGGCGTTGCGGCAACTACCTCAAGAACTTGGACCTCGTCCGAATCACCTTCCTCCTCGTGGGCCGAGGTCTTGCCACGAGCGCGAGCCGGGGCAGGATCCGACTTAGGGACGAACTCTTCCGAGTCCGGCTCACCAGTATCCAGGGTATTCCGGTCCGCGGGCTACGGAAGCAACAAAACTTCGGCATCCTCATTCTTCTTCTCTGTGAACCTCTGTAAGACGAGAAAAAGGAAAATTAGCGAAAACTGTTATGAAAACAATTGGAAAACAAAGCGTTATTGGTTAAGCTTACTTCGGGAGGAGGATGCTCGCGCGTAAACGGTTTCAACCCCCAGGCCCAGTCCTCAGGCATCTCCGTCTTGAAAATGGCTCGGACACGCTTAAAGATGAGATAGTTGTCCAGCTCCACAGTCGAGACTCGGTTGGGATCAAGAGGATCGCTCATGTAGCAGAGTTTGTGCGTCCGCTTCTGGAATGGGCAAATTCGGCTACTGATAAAAGTAGCCATCAGATCCTCGCCGCATAACCCGGCGCGGATCAGCTCTTTAAGCCGAATCTCAAAAGCTTTGGCCAAGGCGTGACTCTTCCTCGGATTATAAGTCCAATTCACCTTGGAGGGCGGGCCAATGGAGAATGCGGGGAGCCGAATCTTGTCCTCCGTTCCTCTGTTCTTGACATAGAAGAAGGATTTGTGCCACTTCGTGCACGACTCTAGCCCTGTGACACGAGGAAAAACGGACTTCCTCCGAGGTGTAATAGACGCTGCTCCACATTGAGTAAGCAGTTTCACGGAAGGGTGCAGAGATTTATCAGCGACTACGTTAGAACGAATCTGGAAGAACTTCGACCAGACATGCACGGACGGCCATAGGCCGAAGTATCGCTCCGAGGCAGAGATAAAAGCAGAAAGAGAAGCGATGGCATTTGCGGGAAGATGATGCGGCTGAAGGCCGAAGTAGTCGAGAAACTCTCTAGCAAATTCGCTAAGAGGGAGACCAAAGCCGCGCGAGAAATGCGACATAAAAACTACATACTCGCTCTCCTGAAGATCCGGAGAGGACTCGCTGCCGGGTAAGCGACAGGAGACCTCGGAGGGAATACTCCGAGTTCGGATAAGCCACTCGATCTCGCGGCGAGTAACGGAGGAGACCTGCCACGAGCCTCACTCGGGCCCAGAGCCAGCATCATCATCCTCTATCAGGGCACCGCTAAAGGAGCTAGACATGAGCTCGCCGGAAAAATCGGCGGAGGAAGAACTAGCGGCGGAGGAAAGTTTAGAGCTATAGGGCCCCATCGTGATTTTGCACAGGAACGGCGGCGGAGGAGCAGAGGAACCGCCGCACGAATACAAAATCGAGACAGAGAAATCTAGGGAAAAGCCTAGGAGATGTGGCCGGAAAGAACTCACCGGCGACGACGCCGAAGCTAGCGAACGCGGACGAGGCAGACGGAGCAACGCGGCGGAGTCCTCGCCGTCGGAGGTTCTGATGAACGAGCGGCAGCGGAGCTGCGAACGGGCGCGGAAGCGAGAGGAAGAAGAAGGGCGCAGGCGAACGAAAAGGGGAAAGTGATTCCTCCTGCGCCGCACCCCTCTTTATAACCGAGCCGCTAGCAAGTTAGTGGGATCGTGGGTGTGGCGGTTGGACGTGTAGATCGTGTGCACCGCACAACCACACGTCGTTGAGTGGAACCACACCGAGGGCCACACGGTAGCAAAGAAGGTCACGATCCCCAACGGAAACGGCACACGAGGCGTCGCAGCGCCGGCGCAGCAGGCGCGGTGGTAACTGTGGCCTATCAGTAAATACTGTAGAGGAACAAAAAACTAGAGAAATAATGATAACGATGACGCGTAGGACAAGGCGTACACAAGAAGATACAATAATACCTCGAACACGAAAGGAATAACTCGGAAACAATACAGGTCGTATGTCATGAAACTGGTACGACCCGGCCGAGGTTATCGGCGGCGCCATACCAGCTTCGGGGACTAATGTTGGGGAGATAACCCCGGATAGGGTAAAGATGGGGAGAGACGAAAGGATGTTCCCCGTCTAGTTTCCAAGTTACAGTCTGAGTCGGCCGAATCATATAGAGGTCGGCCAAGATAGGAAAGGGCAGGACCCTTGTGACGATGGCAAGGCCTTACCCGGCCGAGATACTTCGTAACTCGGCTGGGTCAGCCAGAGTAACCTTAATGCAGATAAAGGACAAGCCGAGCTACGGGAGGCAAGGCCGAATGATACGAAGCTTGCAGGAGAAGGAGAAGCCTGAAGTCAAACCCTAGCCGCATGATAGGGAGAATCTGAGCCAAGCCAAGTACTACGGACAAAGACGCAGAGTGACAGAGAGTCAGAAGGAGGTCACGGAGGTGACAGTCCGGAAGCCCGAGGCGCGCAGGAGGGGCCCTCTGGAACCTTGCCGTAGTTAGAGCAGCGACAGGGAAAGGGGGGCGCCGAACTACTATATTGGGACAAGCATATTCCTCGAATATGCTTGCCACATCAGCCCTAAAGGAACCCACGGCTCTCCTTTATAAGGAGAGGCTTGGACCCTGAGGAAGGGATCGGATCATTTTAGTACCGTTAGGCTGGTAAAGTTCTTATCTTCTCCCTGTATACAGCTCAAGGAGCACTTGTAGCCCAAAGAAGGAGAAATAAAGATCTTTGCCTTAGTCTTTTGTGTGTAGAATCAACTACATCTTCCCTCCCTAGATCCCACTAGCATCCATTGGCCCCATACTTTAGCCTACCCATGGCATCTGCCGTGCCACCACCACGACAACATGGGAACAGCGGCAATGTCGCTAATGTTGTTATTAGCGATACTGAGATGAAGGATGCTGGGTACGGTATTTTACCTACTATCCTTTCAGTATGTCATTCTCCTGATTGGTGGATAGACACGGGTGCTAATACACATGTATGTTCTGATATCTCCATGTTTACCTCTTATCAGGTCTCAAGGAACTCTTCCGTGCTGATGGGAAACGGCTCACGTGCTTCTGTTCATGGCGTTGGTACGGTAATTCTGAAGTTTACTTCGGGGAAGACCGTACAGCTAAAGAACGTGCAGCATGTTCCCTCCATCAATAAGAATCTCATCAGCGGATCTCTTTTATGTCGAGATGGCTTTAAGTTGGTTTTTGAGTCCAATAAAGATGTAATTTCTAAGTATGTACAATTTGTTGGAAAAGGTTATGAGTGCGGAGGTCTGTTCCGCTTGTATTTGTCAGACTCATGTACTAAAGTTATTAATCATGTTGGCAATGATAATGAGTCCAATGTTTGGCATTCACGACTCTGTCATATTAACTTTGGTTGCATGACGTGGCTAGCCAATATGAGTTTAATTCCGAAATTTACCACTGTCAAAGGTTCTAAGTGTGAAGATTGTGTGCAAGCAAAGCAACCCCGCAAGTCTCATACGACTGCGGAACCGAGAAACTTAGCACCGCTAGAACTTATACATTCAGATCTTTGTGAGATGAATGGTGTGTTGACAAAAGGTGGAAAAAGATACTTTATGACGTTGATTGATGACTCCACTAGATACTGCTATGTTTATCTTCTGAAATATAAAGATGAAGCTTTGAACTACTTCAAAATCTATAAAGCTGAGGCAAAAAACCAACTTGATCTTAAAATCAAGCGGCTAAGGTCAGATCGTGGTGGAGAGTACTTTTCAAGCGAATTTGATTTATTCTGTATGGAACACGGTATTATACATGAGAGGACGCCTCCCTACTCACCTCAGTCAAATGGTGTCGTGGGAATGGTCACGGCAGATGCTGCAATCGGCAGCGAGTAGTAGAACGAGGGGCAAGGGCGGCCAGCCATCTGCGGTGCGAGATGAGGGCGGAGACACAGGGCTTTACCCAGGTTCGGCCCCCGGAGGGTAAAGACCTACTCCTACTAGATTGTATTATGATGGTGGTACAATGGGCGAGCTCGGCGGCTAGGCGGCGAGTCGCTTGGGTGTATGATGGAACGTATCTCTACACGCCCTGTATGGAGGTTTATATAGGCTTACATCCCCTAGGGTTTACATATCTCAACCGAATCAGTTAAGGCTTCGGTAATCATTTAACCTAACCCGACTTGGCCTATCTACTCGCCTGGGCCTTCAGCTTCCAGTCGCTTGGATCCACACCGGGCCTTGATCCAGTCGCTGTTTTGCAGGCCCACTCGCCAGTTCCTGGGCCAGTCGGAAACGTCCTGCTGGGTATACCCCGGTAGGCATATCCCCATCAGTAGTCCCCGAGGCCGTCTTCGATTGGGCACAGGTGGTTGCTGGCAGTCGGAGTATACGGCTTCAAAGCATACATCCAGTCGAATCGTCGACGGGCTCCTGAATAAAGGAGGAAACTAGTCATTCTGATCGCAGCTTTGGCGAGTCGAGTCGGCGAAATACTCAGTCACTGTCGTAGTGATCGGGTCGGCGAGCCGAGTGGCTGAAGTTGGACCTTTAAACATGGTCAAACTAGCCGTTGGGGTAATCCAACGGTAACTTTTAGCGTAATCACCGCGTAGTAACGGCTCCCTGATTTGGCGGGTAACAACCGCTATATAAGGGGAATGGCAGGCGATCGGAGAACCACCTCCTCGTCATTTCCTCTGATTGCGTGCACTTTCGCCTTCCTCCGCATCGCGATCCAGCCGACCCGAAATCTCTCGACCCCCCACGAATCCTTCCGCCAATGGCCTCCTCCACCGAGCCTTGGGGTAGATCTAAGTGTACGAGGGCGCAACTGGCGTCCTTCAAGGAGGCCGGGATCCTGCGCGCCAGCGGGTGGCGCATCCCCGCGGCCGGAGAGGTGACCCCGAACCCGCGCGAGGGAGAGTTCATCTGCTTCACCAGCCACCTAGAGCGGGGGCTGGGATTCCCAACATCTCTCTTCTTCCGGCGCTTCTGCGCCTTCTACGGAATCCAACCGTCGGACCTGGGCCCGCACAGCATCGAGCAGCTCGCCATTTTCGTGGCATTCTGCGAGTGCTATCTGGTCTGCAGGCCCTACTTCCCCCTGTGGCAAGATCTATTCCACGGGCGGATCAGTCGCGAGGAAGCGGGTGGCCCAATGCTCGCCGCGGGCGGCCTGACGTTCCAGCTGAAATCGAAGGCTTCTTTCTTCAATCTGATGCTGCCCGCCAAGGAGGCAAGCCAATGGAAGAACTCTTGGTTCTACGTCACCGAGGAGACTCCAGACGGCGAGGTGGCGATCCCAAGATACACCGCCGACCGGCCTGAACCACGCGGACTTCAAGTCGGTAAGCTTCCAATAGACCAGCGAATGGTCGTGGACGAAATGCTTCAGACTATTCGCGGCCTGAAGAAGCGGGGTCTCCTGCCCATCAATCTGTACAACTGTTGGCTCGGGCGGCGGCTCGTCCCCCTGGCCCGCCGCGACCACTATATGTACGAGTACGCGGGCCGGGAGGACTCGACGAAGTCCTGCCTCGACGAGTGGCAACTCGAGGATTACCTCCTGGCGTTGAAGAAGATCACCCAGGCGACGTACCTCGACGCGAAGGCCGGGGTCGCCCCCTACACCGCGAAGCATCCAGCCCCAACGGTAAGTCATCCTTTCGTCATTCGCAGTCGCAGTTAAATGCACTCGCGGTCATACTGATGTTGTTTATGCCTATTGCAGCTATTTCAAGTAGTTGAAGGGCGGCTCCCGCCCGCGGACGACGAGAATTCGAGCTCGTCCGTTCGGGAAGTGGGCGAATCGCCTCCAGCGAGGGGAGGCGTCGAGAGCGACGGGAGTGGCGACGACGACGAATCCAAAGAAGAGGTCGCCCCACTAGTCCGGAAAACGCGCGGGCAGCGGCAACGTGAGCTTGAGGCGAGCAGAAGCCTCGAGCGTCATGACGATGATGACGACGAGCTCCCCGAGCACACCTCACTTTGCGAGGCCACTCCATCGAAGAAGAAGAAGAAGAATAAGAAGAAGGAGGTTAAGGCCCCTCCAAAGAAGAAGACGAAGCCAGCGAAACAGGCGTCTCCGCCTCACTCGCCAAGCAGCTCTGACGCCACCAGCCTGGCCGGGGGCGAAGCCCCACAGGTGGCGACGGCACCGGATACCACAGCCGTCCTGAACGAGGTGCCTCTGGCCTTGATGCCTCCGCCGTTCGCCCTAATCTCTGGGTCGGGGACCGCTCCAGTCGCGGTAGCTTCGCCGCCCAAGGGTGCTCCTGCCGAAGATGTTTCGGAGGCTCCGGCCGCAGCCTCGACAACAAAGAAACCGTCTGGGTCTTGGGCACGCGACGTCCTGGAGATGGGCCTCAGTCACCGACTGGGCCCCGAACTGGAGAAGCCGGCCGGCATCCGCACGGGGCTACGCTTCATTCCACTCACCAAGTGAGTTTGCTCACCTACTTTTGTCTTTCATTGTACTTTTATTATGTTGCTCACGCGATCAATTTGTAGGACTGGAGCGAAGAAGATAGGCCATCCGACCGTGGCTAAGGTGCCACCCGTCGTTAACGAGGAGGATCCCTCCCGGAAGAGGAAGGCGGACGAGGTCGTCGTCCCCGCGGATAGCGCCAAGAAGGCCAAGGGCGACGAAGTCGTCACAGTATCCGTCGACACGGCGATCGCGCCGAGTGAACCCGTAGCGGAGGCGGCCTTACCCGCCAAGGAGGGTGCTCCCTCGCCTGGGGCAGCCGAGCCGGCCTCCTTTGGTGTCGGTGCCTCCATCGCAACGTTCCCGCGCTTCATGGCCAAAGCGGCTACAGCGAGTGGTACCTCGCCCTCGAGCCATGCACCTGGGGTCGCCGATACGGAGGTCGAGCAGCGTCGCAGGCACACGCCGGCTCTCCTCGCGTCCGTGGATGCGATACAAATTCATGGCATGCTTGGCGCAGCCATCCAGGTATGTCCAGTCCCCGAGGATCAGGCGGGTGTGTTGCAACGGTATGATTCTTTTAGTGTCTTATTGTTATTTTTCGCGCCCAGTCCCCGAGTGCGCACTCGCTGAATTTCAGCGGGTGGGCACTTAGGATTTTTTGATTGCCAGTCCCCGAGTGCGCACTCGCTGAATTGCAGCGGGTGGGCACTTAGGATTTTTTGATTGCCAGTCCCCGAGTGCGCACTCGCTGAATTGCAGCGGGTGGGCACTTAGGATTTTTTGATTGCCAGTCCCCGAGTGCGCACTCGCTGAATTTCAGCGGGTGGGCACTTTGGATTCCTCTTTGGTTAACCGTTTGAATTGTGTGCAGGGTCTGCAACGTGAGTCAGCTGACCGGCTTGCTGTAACACGCCGCGCGGAGAAGGAACTGGCCACTGTCCAAGAGGCGAATAAGGGGCTTCAGGCAATTGCCGCAAAGGCAGAGGAGGCCCGCCAGGGACTTGTCCCAGCGAGTGAGTTGGCGGCGGCTCAATCGGCGTTGAGCTCGGCTAAAAAGCGGATCGCCGACCTCGAGCGCGAGCTGAGGGAGGAGAAAGAGGAAGCAAGTTCGGCGGATGGTCGAGCCAAAGCCGCCGTTACGGCCGCCACGGAAGAACGTAAAGTTTCTGACGCCCTTGTTGCTGGGCTTCAGGATGATTACACTTCTCTTCAGAGATTCATCACGGATCTCTCCCGTCCCTTGATTGGTGAGTGTGTCTGCCCCTGCCTCGTGCATGTGCCTTTTTGTAATATCCGATGTACTCACTGTTATCTTCTATCCGCAGGTCGCATCCTTGATAGCGCGGAAGATGCGAGCTCATTCGACGCGCGGCAATGTGTGGCCACGCTCGTCGACTCGGCGACGTTGTCGGCGACCTGCATCCGGTCCTACCTCCAGGAGATGTCGCCCACGGAAGTAATTCCCAGCGACCTCGTCGAGGTGTGGCGGTACTTGGAGAAGGCGCCGTCAGTCGTCGAGTTTATGACGCGATCGGCATTCCGACGTGGAGCAGCGACGACGCTTAGCCTTGGGCTCGCCCACTTCCCGGAGGACTTCGACCTGGACGACGTGACGAGTGGCTACCCGTCGTCGACTGGCTCGGTGGAGATCTCTGAGGTGCTCAAGTTGGCGGATCGTGCCGCGATGTACTCCGAGCGCGTCTGGGCAATGGGCGACCTCCTTCCTTACCAGGAGACGGTCGTCGCACCTAACGACCCCGAGCCGCAGCACCGGGACTTCAAGGTCGAGCAACCCTTCCGTGCGGCGATGGCGGGTGAGCTGATGACGTACCCGTCAAACCCGTACACGCCCTTCATTCGCAGTCGCAAGGGTGCTGGCGAGTCGTCTTCGAAGCCTGCGGAGTAGAATAGTTTGCCCTGGGGCGTTAGTAGCAGTTCTTCCGTTGGGGATATTTTGTAATTTGTGACGATTGCAACATGATATTAATGAGAAATCGTGTTGTTTTGTGATTTGTCGTATGTTTTCCGATTGAGGGTTGAACGAGTCCCCGAGCGCGTCCGCCCTTTTTATGGGGTTTACCTCGTTTGTTATGTGTTTGCGGTTTTCTAATGGTTTGTTATTGTGGTCGACTCGCCCGGACTCGGAGAGCCAGTCGCAAGGCGACTCCCTTGAGCGCTCTATACTTCACCGTTTTCCCTTGCGCGAACGAGGTGTAACACCCTCAGAATCGGCCCTATGCAAGTTTTAGCGAAACCCGCCAAACCCGCATAGAAACGATTCAAAGGTGCCCACCAGGCATTTTCGTGCGGGTGGAAAACGAAGTAATAACATTACACAACAGTCCTCGATGGGACCCACAGAACAGATATATATATAACGGCGACTTCATGAGTCAAGAATACAAATATAATGTACAAAGATCCAAATCACCTTGAAAATGATCGAGCGTCCGACTACGGACAAGATGCAAATGGGGCTAAGAGCCCTGAAGAATAACCAATGGCGTCCATAACCCTGCCCAGGCCAAGCCGGAAGGGTAACCCTGCTAACGACGTCGATCTCAAAACCTGCTTAAACAAAAGGGGTGCCGACAAAGGGCAAAGGAAAAAGAAGGAGCGTCAGTACTGAGGCCAGTACACGGCGAGGCTAGAATTCGGCGGTCCTCGCCTACATAGTTATGGTGGACTGAAGCGGCAGCGGCAGCATGCACTAAACAACCTATAGAGACTCGATACAACTGGCGGTTATCAGAGAGGGGTAAGAGTGACCTATCCGGTTCCAACCTGAAACTAACATAAAACAAACCCGTCCTGGTGTTTCCCCCTCGAGACCAAACGAGGAACTCAACCGAGGAACTCACACGGTTGGCAGTTTTATTTATTCAGTTATGGTTGCAGCAATTACTAGTCAGGTTTAGATAATCATCCTGAGAAAGTAAGCAGTGGGCACTTTTAGTTAACCATTCCGTTATAGTTGCAACAATTACTAATCAGATACAGATAGCATGCGATAAACCCAAAACCCAGCAGTTGTTGGTACTTTTATTCAGCCATTCCGTTGTAGTTGCAATACTTACTAGTCAGGTACAATGGTCGCAAGCGACGCTCCAAACAAGCAATTGTGGGCAGTATTATTTAGCCATTCCATTATAGTGAAGCTGATTACTAGTCATTATAAAGTCAAATTTATAACAGTAAACTTTAGTTATGCTTGTCTATGGTCGAGATACTGTGCTCCAAGTCGTCCATAACCGCGGACACGGCTTTCAGAAAGTTTTAACCCGGCCGGGGTGCACAAATAGCAACACACACACGATCAACCTCGGAAAAACCAAATCAAAACCCAACGAGGTCTTCACGACAGAGCAATCACAAGATTCAGAAAATATTTCAGGGGGCCACCCCATTAAGCTACCCGCAACGAAGTAAGCTAGCTCCGAGACGGACTCAAGGTCTGGGTAGACGGCTGTGAACGACTGGGAACCCCAAACGGGGCTTGTCGACACCGCGGAATCGTGTCCCGATCCTAAACAGTACAGGTGCTATCTGTCGCACAATTTAATTAAAGCAGTAAAGCATGGCATAAGTACAGGATCGTAAATAAAACCTCAAACTAGTTTGTGGCCCCAAGAAATAAGACGGAATCAAGCTCTGGCTAAGGGGGGCCCATAATTCCCCATATGTGGATAGCGCGATAAATCAAGGAACAGGTATCAAGTACTCGGGGTCCTACGGGACACAAGTGGGCGTTCGGAAACCAAATGTTATCTATCACCCACCGATGCCTCTGCTTACTTCAATTTTAGTTGTTAAACAGGAATTTAAAGTGAACAATAAGTAAAACTATGATCATCTCCAACATCGACATGCGGCAATACATCAACAACTGTGGCATTGGACGACACGCAACAGCACTTGAGCAAGCGACTACGACGCGCAAGTCCAACTATCTACCAAACAACAGGTAATAGGGTGTGTCCAAGACAATATAGGGCTGCAAGGGATATCACAGGTACGGGAACTAAAGCATCGCAACACAGATAGCAATAGATCAACAGGAGGGAATAAATACTATAAAAGTAAGATAGGTAGAAAGGGGGAGATGCTCGCCTGAAAACATTGCCGAAGGTTCAACCGAAGATCGGGCGAAGCTCACATCAACTCAACGGCCTTATCTGCGAAGAAGCAAAACACTAGAATAAACACCGGATGCAATATTTAATAAAACGGCAGAAGATCGGCATGATGCATGTATGATGTATGGCATGGCGAAGGTGCAATGCAATTAGGTCAATATTAAGTGGAACCGGGGTCCCGACAATTGGTTAGATGGTGCAAGTTATTTAGATTCCCCGCAATTTAGATGTTGTTTAACAAGGCCAAATATAGCACCGGGTTCGCTACAGAAATTTAAATGAGGCCAATATAAGGCTAGATTTGCCCGCATATGGGCCCCATATTTAATTATTAGGTGAATCGGCATAAGGCCCCCAAACCACAGATATGCATGCGAGATGACAATTAATATGCATCAAGTTGTTATTATGTTATAAAAATAGGGTTCTCGGATAAGAGGTTCACACATTAGGGTTCGGCAGATCTTGGGGTTCCGGGGTTCGGGGTTGGTCTCGGGGTCCAGGGTTCGACGGTTCGGTCTCGGCGGGAGCGTTATCGGATATCGGGGGTAGATCTTGTCGAATCCGGTAAGCCGGACTTGGTTTGGTGTCGGGGGGCGAAGCGGGTGCTTCCGGGTCGGTGTCGTTCTTGTCGTCGTGAAGACCTTGTCGGGTCCGCGGGTCGGGCGGTCTTGTCGTTCGGAAGTAGAACTTGTCGTCCGTGTGGCGATCTTGGCGTCCTTCCGGGTTCGGGCCTTGGCGCTCTAGATCGGTCTTCAGGGTCTCGGCGATCGGATCCTTGAAGGAGGTCGTGGCGTTCGGGCAGAAGAACTTGAGGCGCCGCTTCACCAAGCCTGGCAAGAGTTCTCGACATTCCATGTAGAAGACCTTCGGGTATTAGAACTTTGTTTGTCGAGGTGGATATTGTCGTGGCACTCGGGTCTGCACCGGAGATCTTGTCGGTGGTTCTTTGAGTAGTGCCATACTCATTCTTCGGAATCTCTTCATTGGAGATGAGCAACTGAACTTGCAACCCACACCTAAGCTGCAGGAGGCCATGGTAGAAGCAGTGCCCATCCATCCGACTTGCACCAGGTAAAAGCATCACATCGGGCAGAAATGTAGGCCACAACACGCTGGATACATGCGTGCACTAGAACAGACAACGACATGTGCTGAACAGGAGACAAGCCAGAGGAGGCGCGCTTGGGGCAGAGCCGGCGAGGGGCGGCGCAGAACGGCGGCCGGGGAGAGGGGTCCGTCGGGGCAGAGGCGAAGCATCGGCGAGGAAGGACGCGCCGGCGGCAGGCCGGACCGACGAGGTGGGCGGCGCGGAGGAGGACCGGAGGAGGTCGACGGCGCGGAGAGGAGGAGCGGGCCGGCGGGCGCGCCGTTGAGGGGGAGAGAGGAGGGAGGAGCGGGCGCGACGGCGGAGGACGGGCTGGAGGAGAGGGGACGGCCGCGGGGAGGCGAGGGGGAGCGCGGCGACCGGCGGGGCGGAGCGGCGCTGGGGTCGGGGTGGAGCAGAGCGGCGGCGGTGAGGTGGGCGGGCCGAGCGGTCGCAGGCGGCACGCGGGCGAGGATAGAGGGTGCGGTCGCGGCGGCGCCGCGCCAGAGAGAGAGGAAGAGCGGCTGCGCGCGGGAGGTGCTCGGGGGCGGCGGAGGCGGGAGCTGCGGCGAGCGCGGCGGTCGAGGGCGAGGCGACGGAGGAGGGGAGACGGCCGCGCGGGCGGGCTCGGGCGGAGCAGGAGGAGGGGGAGACGCGAGCAGGGCGTCACGGAGGGGAAAGCGGTGGTGGAGGACGATGGGGAGGCAGAGCGCAGGCCGGCGGGCTCGCTGCGGCGGCGGGGAGGAGGGGCCACCGGCGGCGGCAAGGTGAGGCCGCGCGTCGGGGTCACGCAGGGAGGGAGCTTGGGGAGAAGGCGCGTGGGGCTGGGGCCAGCTGCGGGTGTGGGACCGCGTGGGGGGAGGTGGGATCCGGGGGAGGCAGGGAGTGGGGAGAGAGGGCTGCGGGGCAGGTGGGGTGGGGTCTGGCGCGTGGGACCAGGGAAAAGAGGGGGTTGACCAGGGAGAGAGAGGGGGAGGGTTGGGGTGATGTGGCATGGTGGGATTGGGTAGAGGGGAGAGGGGAGGTGAGGTGGCGATCCAGGATTGGTCCGGGTGAGGTGGCAGGCAGGGTGTGGGTAGGTTTTCGGGTAGCTTTAGGATTGTCTGGTGGACCGATCTATTTGGACCGATAAATTTTTGGGGCGGTCATTCGGGTCAATCGGCCCGTTCGACTGCCCCCACTAAATAATTAATTAAAATATTTATTTTTAAACAGCGCTTTTGCCATCCGACAGCGGACAAAACAAAATATTCCAGGGACCCGGTTTTCGGTGTTTGAATAAGATGGGGCGTTTAGAAAACAAAGACGGTTTTTCTGAAAATAGTTTTATACAAGCACATGCAAGATGATGACGATGCACAATGCAATGTGGCATGATGACATGAGCATGCGGTCATGATGATGCAATGCACAAAAACAACGCGATTTTCTAGTAGTGGTTTTGCGGGATGCCACACGAGGTCGGGTGGCCGAGTCCCCGAGCGTGGTACTTGGTTGTTATAGGCGCGACTCGAGGGTGGGTGAGGACTTGGCGCGTTAGTTTGAGCGCATCGCTCCTGCCTGGCCCGTTGGGTCAGTCGCATGGCGAGTCCTGGGCATGCTCTCATACTTGGCGTTTTCCCTAGCCGCTCGCGTTGAACTGGTCGTCAGTCCCCGAGCGTGGTACTTGGCCGTTCGAGTCGCTATGTCGAGGATGCGGAGGGTCATGGTCGCTGTGAGAAGCGAAGGCAGTTGTCTTGGCTCGTAGAGCCAGTAGGGCTAGGCGACTCCAATGGGGCTCCGGGTAGGCGTTTTTCGTGGACGTTGCAAGACATGAGGTGACCCAGTGCTCTTGCACCGCACTACTTGGCCGTGCCGATCGCTGTACCAATGGTTGACTTCTGCGGTTAGCTTGACGCTGTTATTACGAGTGCGAGTGGCACAAGACACGGAGAGTAGGCGCAATTTGCGGTAACCAATTTTTTTTTCATAGCGACTAGCGGGGTACATATGAGGGGTTCTAGGAATAGAACTTCCGTAGGAGGTTTACATTCCATGGTCGCTTGACGTCGAGTTTGCCGTTCCCGCGGACGTCGATGAGGTAGTAGGCATCATTGCCGAGTACGCGCCCGATGGCAAATGGTCCCTCCCACGGAGGGGAAAGCTTGTGCATGCCCTTCTTGTCCTAGATGAGGCAGCACCAGGTCGCCTTCTTGGAAGGTGCGAGTTTTCACTCGCCTGCTGTGATAGCGGCGGAGTCCTTGTTGGTAGATGGCGGTGCGTGATCGAGCGAGGTCACGTGCCTCGTCAAGTTGATCGACTCCATTCTGGCGGGCGAGTTTGTTCGCAGCTTCCGTGTAGTGGACGACCCGTGGCGAGTCGTGCTCGAGGTCGGTGGGCATGACTGCCTCGGCGCCGTACACCATGAAGAAGGGGGTGAACCCTGTTGACCTGTTGACCGAGGTGCGGATGCCCCAGATGACGGAGGGTAGCTCCTCGACCCAGCACCCGGCGGTGCGCTCGAGTGGTACTTGGAGCCGCGGCTTCAGGCCGTGGAGGATGCTCTGGTTGGCCCGTTCCGCCTGGCCGTTGGATTCCGGGTGGGCCACTGACGCGAGGTCGAGCCGGATGTGGTGTTCCTCGGCCATGGCTCCTTTGGCGAAATTGGTGCCGTTGTCCGTGATGATGCTGTTCGGGAACCCGTAGCGATATATGAGCTCACGTAGGAATTTAGTGGCGGTCTTCCCGTCGCATTTCCGGACTGGTTTGGCCTCCACCCACTTTGTGAATTTGTCGACCGCGACCAGGAGGTGGGTGTAGCTAGAGGGATCCTTTTTGAAGGGGCCTACCATGTCCATACCCCACACGGCGAATGGCCAGGTGATGGGGATTGTCTTGAGCGCGGAGCTCGGCACATGCGTCTGGTTGGCGTACTTCTGGCAGCCGGCGCACCGCTGGACAATGTCGACGACATCGGCGTGTGCGGTGGGCCAGTAGAAGCCATGCCGCATGGCCTTGGCGACCAGAGAGCGGGCGCCGGCGTGGTGGCCGCAGTCGCTGGAGTGGATGTCGTGGAGGATCTTGCGTCCTTCGGCGGGTTGGACGCAGCGTTGGAACACGCCGGTGACGCCGCGCTTGTGGAGCTCGCCGTCGACGATGGTGAAGGATTTGCATCGGCGTGCGATCATCCGGGCGTCCGTCTCGTCTGTCGGCAAGGTGCCGACCTCCAAGTAGGCGACGTAGGGTTTGGTCCAATCATCTGGCTCGGTGACGAGTGCGACCAGGGCTGCCTCTGGCTGCAGCGGGACTCCGATTTCGATCTCCCTTGGGGGAGAGACTGATGGCTTGGTGATCGTGTCGAGGAAGACGCCGGCGGGTGGTGCGAGTGGAGCCGACCCAATGCGAGAGAGTGCGTCGGCCTCCTCGTTCTTCCGCCTATCAATCCACTCGACGGAGTAGCCTGCGAAGTGTCCGCCCAGCTTGTCCACTGCTTGGCGGTATGCCGCCATGGTAGGGGAGACGGCGTCGCAGGTGCCAGCGACTTGCCCAGAGACGAGGTCGGAGTCTCCGTAGCAGCGTAGGCGGTTGACGTTCATCTCCTTGGCAGCTCGCATGTCGTGCAGTAGTGCCTCGTACTCGGCCATATTGTTGGTGCAGGGGGTGAAGTCGAGGCAGAGGACGTAGCGGAGCTTGTCACCCTTCGGTGAAGTCAGCACGATACCTGCTCCTGCGCCGTCCGCGTTCTTGGAGCCGTCGAAGTGCAGGCTCCAGTAATGGAGGTATGGCAGCTTTTTTGGCTGGTGGGCCTCTTCCCAGTCGGCGATGAAGTCCGCTAGAGCCTGCCACTTGATCGCTTTTCGTGGCTCATACTTGATATTATGGACGCCTATTTCGACGGCCCACTTAGCGACTCGCCCAGTCGCCTCACGGTTGCGGATGATGTCCTGCAACGGTGTTGAGGAGACGATCATGATCGGGTGCTCCTGGAAGTAGTGCGGCAGGCGCCGCTGTGCTCGGAAGACCGCGTATACCAGTTTTTGGTACTGCGGGTATCGTTGGCGCGATTCGGTGAGGACCTCGCTGATGTAGTACACCGGTCGTTGTACCGGGCGCTCCTTTCCTTCCTCTGGTCGCTCGACGACCATGACGGCGCTGACGACACGCTCGGAGGCCGCGACGTAGACCAGCATGGGTTCTTTGTCGACGGGGGCGGCGAGTAATGGTGCTGCGAGTAGCACCTTCTTGAGGTCGCGGAGTGCGTCGTCCGCCTCCTTGTCCCACTAGAAAGTGGGGTTCTTGCGCATGAGGCGGTATAGAGGCATTGCCTTTTCTCCCAGGCGGGGGATGAAGCGACTGAGAGCCGCTACTCGCCCTGCAAGCTTCTGGACATCACGCAGGCACTCGGGTTTTCCGAGTCGAGCGATCGTGTCGATCTTCGTGGGGTTCGCCTCGATCCCGCGCTTGGAGACGACGTACCCTAGTAGTTGCCCTGCTGGTACACCGAAGGTGCATTTGCATGGGTTGAGTTTTATCTTGTACTTCCGCAGGTTGGAGAATGTTTCCGCCAGGTCGGCGAGTAGATCGCCCTGGCGAGCGGATTTCACGACCACGTCGTCGATGTAGAGGTGGATGTTGCGGACAATTTGGCTCGCGAGGCACTCCTGCATGCACCGTTGGTAGGTCGCCCCTGCGTTCTTGAGGCCGAAGGCCATGGCGGTGTAGCAGAAGGCTCCGAATGGCGTGATGAACGCCGTCTTCTCCTCGTCCTCAACAGCCATTTTGATCTGGTTGTACCCAGAGTAGGCGTCGAGGAAACACAGCGACTCCGAGACCGCGGTGGAGTCGATTATTTGGTCGATCCGTGGGAGGACGAACTGCTCCTTCGGGCAGGCGCTGTTCAGGTTTGTGTAGTCGATACACATCCTCCAGGTCCCGTTCTTCTTCTCGACCAGGACTGGGTTTGCCAGCCACTTGGAGTACTTGATTGGCCGGATGAAGCCTGCAGCGAGTAGACGCTGCACCTCCTCGGCGATGGCTCGGCGGCGCTCTTCATTGAAGGGCCGCAGCGACTGTTTGACGGGTCGCACTTTGGGGTCGGCGTTTAGTTTGTGCTCAGCGAGCTCCCTAGGGACACCAGGCATGTCAGAGGGCTTCCATGCAAAGATGTCCCTGTTCTCACGGAGGAACTCGATGAGCGCGCCTTCCTAGGCTGGGCTCATCCCTGTTCCGATCGTCACCTTCTGGCTGGAGTCGCCTGGGACCAGCTCGACGGTGCGGGTGTGCGTCGTTGCCTCGAAGGCTGAGGTGTTTGCGCCCTCCGAATTGGCCTTCTTGAGTATGGTGGGGTCGTCATTGTTCAGCCCGCTCGCGTACTTGGCGAGCTCGTCAGCGTGGTTGGCCTCTGTCGCGATGACGGCATCGGCGAGTTCGGCTCCTTTGGCCTCGCACTCGGCGGCCATGTCGGGGTCGCCGTTGATGGTGATGACGCCGCATGGCCCGGGGAGCTTCATCGCGTTGTACGCGTAGTGTGGCGCTGCCATGAACTTGGCGAACGCCTGGCGCCCCAGGACGCAGTGGTAGGGGCTATCGAAGGGTACCAGCTCGAAGGCGATCCGCTCGGTGTGGAATTTTGCTGGTGTGCCGAAGGTGACTGGCAGCGTGACCTTGCCGATCGGGTACGCCTTCAGACCGGGGACGATGCCGTGGAACGTGGTGTGGGTTTTCTCGATCATTAACTACGGGAGCCGCAGCCGCCTGAAGGTGTCCAGGTACTGGATGTTGATGGAGCTGCCGCCGTCCATCAATGTCTTGGGGAGCCAGTAGTCGCCCACCTTTGGCTTGACCACCAGGGCGACTCGGCCTGGGTACTCGAGGTGCGGCGAGTGGTCCTGGCGGCTCCAGGTGATGGGCTGCTCCGACCAGTTGAGGAACTGGGGAACGTCCACCTGGGCCACCGCATTGACGGCGACGACACGGGTGATGACCTTCTTCTCGCGCTTCGTGTTGAAGCCTGTGAAGGTATGGAGCGAGCCGGCCACGTTGCCGAATTTTTCGCCGTTTGGCGGGTTGTTGTCGGGGTCCTCCCGTGCTCGCTGTGCCTTCTCAATATCACTGAGGGTGTGGCAGTCGGCGGTCGTGTGCGTTGCGGGTTTGCCTTCCCTGCTATGAAACACACAAGGTTGGTTAAGGAGGGCCGCGGGGTCGAACCTTGGCTTGGCCTTGTAGTTGCCGCCGTCGCGGCGTTGTCCTCCGTCGCGGCGGAAGCTCTTGGGCTCGCGTTGCGCATGCCCGGCGTTGGCGACGAAGTCGACTCGCCCGTCACTGCGGCAATTGCCAGTGAGGCGAGTGTTGTTGCAGCATAGGTCAGACCGTCGTCCGTTGTCGTTGCCGCTCGTGCGGCGTTGGCCTCCCGACTCGTCGTCGGTTTCCTGGTTTGGATCTTCCTCCGCGTAGCGTTTGGCGATCTCGAGGAGGTCCGGTATGTTGTCAAGTGTGCGAAAATGTCGCTTGATCTTGGCGACCAAGGGCTCGTAGCGGCACGAGGTCTTGAAGCAATGGATCGCGGTGTCCGGGTGGATACCGACCGCATTGTACCAGAGTTCTTGCCACCGCTGGACCCAGTTGCGGGTCGACTCGCGGGGTCCCTAGACGCATCGCTCCAGGTCCTCGATGGTGGTGGCGCGGGTGTAGGAGCCCTCGAAGTGCCTGACGAAGGCATCGCGCATCTCCTCCCAGGAGTCGATGCTATCCTGGGGGAGGGTGTTGATCCACTGCCTGCACTTTCCCTCCATCATCAAGGGGAGGTAACGGGCGGCTAGCAGGTCGGTGTGGACCGCGATCCCCATCGCCATGAGGTACGTATCAAGCCACATGGAGGGGTCGTACGAAGGGTCGTACTTTTCTATCTCCTTCGGCGCCTTAAATTTCGCCGGGTACTTCTCGCCTCGGATCATCGGTCTGAAGCACCTGGAACCGAGTCGACTTAGCGACCCCATCGGCTCGCCGTCGCGACGATTGGTTAGGGTGTGTCGCAGGTCGTCGGGCTGGCGTGCGTGCCAGCTTTGGTTGTTGATGATGTGGGTGCGGGCCTCGATGGGTTGACCGTTGGCAGCGACGAAGTTGGTCGCTGGCCTGGGGTCGTTGGTGGAGAGTGCCGCGTTCGCGGGTCGGTGTTGGAGCTGCAATGGCTCTGGTGGCGGGCAGTTGAGGGTGTTTGCCGCCATTGGGCAGCCACTTGAGGCCGCTCTTCTTCCCGTAGAACGCGAGTACACTCGACCCTGTGAGTCGGCGCCTGCGTTTTGCTGCTCGACGGCCTTTGTGAGCAAGGCCCTGGCATACTGGATCTGTAGGGCGCCGTCGCCGGTGGCCGTTATGTTGTCGGCTGCTGCTCGGCCCGCCACGAGGTTGTCCATCCGGGTGGAGAACAGTGGGAGGCCGTTCGCGTCTCGCTCCCGTGAGGAGACTACTATCCGCGGCTGATCCCTGGGAGGTGTGCGGTTGGGTGGAGGTGGGGCGCCCATCGCCATCGACCCTGGCGGGGGCCGGGCGCTTCCTCCTGGTGGCGCGTTCTCGCAAATCGCGCACTCGGCCGCACGGGCCGGGTCGTTTTCGTTGTCAAAGTTCAGGGCGCGCCCCTGAACGGTGGGGTTCAGGCGCGACCTGATTCGCTGCTGGTGGTAGCGTGATAGCTTCTGCGCCGTTACCTGCTCGAGGCGAAATTTTTCGCGCTCGGCTTGTTCCTTGCGGACAGCCTCCGCCAGCTTCAGGCGGAGTTCCTCGACCTCCGTTGCCGTGGCGTTAGGAGGGATCGGGGTGGAGAAGGGATCCTCCGGCGGATCGGTGCCGGTCGCCATGTAGGTCGCGGCGTGGCGACCGGTCCCGTCGCGGAGGTCGGTGGAATTTTTTGACCCAGAGTCGAAGTCGAAGATCCCAAGGATGGAGGGATCCTCGAAGTCTCCCACGTTGGAGACCTGGGTGATGGAGCCCGCGGGTGAAGCCGCGGTGATGGATCCGGCGAGTGACGCCGGGGTCGCCGAGTCGGCGTCGTCGTTGAGGGCCGCGTCTTCCGCGACCGCGGAGTTTTTGGCCACGTTGCTGTGAGCCAAGTTGTACTCGGAGGCGAGGCGATGGATCGTGCGGACCTGGCTCTCGGAGAGCCGATCACGTGGCAGCGACTCGCGGATGCAAGTCAAATCCTCTGAGACGATGATGTCGGTGAGGCCGACGAAGAGGCTAATCGTGCCGACCGGCAGGATCATGCTGTGCGTGACGGGCCGCGCCGCCGGGACGTAGCTGCTCGGCAAGATCTGGAGCATCTCGCCGATCGCTATCATGAGGTCGGTGGCGACCGTCTCGTTGATGGGTAGATTGGATCTCGCCGCAGAACACCGGTCGGACCGGCCAGGCCCCACGGTGGGCGCCACTGTCGTGGGAATGGTCACGGCAGATGCTGCAATCGGTAGCGAGTAGTAGAACGAGGGGCAAGGGAGGCCAGCCATCTGCGGTGCGAGATGAGGGCGGAGACACATGGCTTTACCCAGGTTCGGCCCCCCGGAGGGTAAACACCTACTCCTGCTAGATTGTATTATGATGGTGGTACAATGGGAGAGCTCGGCGGCTAGGCGGCGAGTCGCTTGGGTGTATGATGGAACGTATCTCTACACGCCCTATAGGGAGGTTTATATAGGCTTACCTCCCCTAGGGTTTACATATCTCAACCGAATCAGTTAAGGCTTCTGTAATCGTTTAACCTAACCCGACTGGGCCTATCTACTCGCCTGGGCCTTCAACTTCCAGTCGCTTGGATCCACACCGGGCCTTGATCCGGTCGCCGTTTTGCAGGCCCACTCGCCAGTTCCTGGGCCAGTCGGAAACGTCCTGCTGGGTATACCCCGGTAGGCATATCCCCATCAAATGGGGTGGTCGAAAGAAAGAACCGCACTCTAACTGATTTGGTTAACGCCATGTTAGATACATCTGGTCTTTCTAAGGAATGGTGGGGGAGGTGCTAATGACTACGTGTCATGTCCTAAACCGTGTTCCTGTAAAGGATAAAACCATGACTCCATTTGAGGAATGGGAAAAGAAAAGGCTTAAACTCTCTTACTTACGAACTTGGGGTTGTTTGGTGAAAGTCAATATTCCAATACCCAAGAAGCGAAAGCTTGGACCAAAGACCGTTGATTGTGTTTTTATGGGATATGCTTTTCATAGCATTGGCTATAGATTTTTTATAGTAAAATCTGAGGTATCCGACATGCATGTTGGTACAATTATGGAGTCGAATGATGCGACTTTCTTTGAGGACATCTTTCCTATGAAAGGTATGTCTAGCTCATCAAATCAGGAGATGACTAGTTCATCTAGTCAGGAATTTTCTATAATTCCTGAACCCACTATGCCGATAGAACACTCTGATGATCCCGTGGAGGATGACAATGAAGCTCCCAAAAGGAGCAAGAGACAAAGGACTGCAAAGTCACTTGGTGATGATTTCATTGTGTACCTTGTGGATGATACTCTCACTTCTATTTCAGAAGCCTATGCATCTCAAGATGCTGACTACTGGAAGGAAGCTGTCCGAAGCGAGATGGATTCCATCTTAGATAATGGTACTTGGGAAATCATTGATCGTCCTTATGGGTGCAAACCTGTAGGATGTAAGTGGGTGTTCAAGAAAAAGCTTAGACCTGATGGTACTATTGAAAAGTACAAGGAACGTCTTGTGGCTAAGGGTTATACCCAAAAGGAAGGTGAAGACTTCTTCGATACCTACTCACCTGTAGCCAGATTGACCACTATTCGAGTACTACTTTCCTTGGCTGCCTCACATGGTCTTCTCGTTCATCAAATGGACGTTAAGACAGCTTTTCTAAATGGAGAGCTAGATGAGGAAATTTATATGGAGCAGCCTGACGGATTTGTAGTAGATGGTCAAGAAGGAAAGGTGTGTAAGTTAGTGAAGTCTTTATATGGTCTTAAGCAAGCTCCTAAGCAGTGGAACGAGAAGTTTGAAAGAACTTTAACTGCTGAAGGCTTTTTTGTAAATGAAGCTGACAAATGTGTGTACTATCGCCATGGTGGGGGCGAGGGAGTAATTATGTGTCTCTATGTTGATGACATATTGATATTCGGGACCAACCTCGCTGTTATCGAGGAGGTCAAAGAGTTCCTATCTCGCTGCTTTGAGATGAAGGACTTGGGAGTGGCTGATGTAATCTTAAACATCAAGCTACTAAAGGATGACAATGGTGGGATTACATTGCTTCAGTCTCACTATGTGGAAAAGATATTGAGTCGCTTCGGGTATAGCGATTGAAATTCTTCTCCAACGCCTTATGATCCGAGCGTGCTACTTCGAAAGAATCGAAGGACTGCTAAAGATCAATTGAGATATTCTCAAATTATTGGCTCGCTCATGTATTTTAGCCAGCGCTACTAGACCTGACATCTCCTTTGATGTAAGCAAACTGAGTCGATTTGTGTCAAATCCTGGAGATGATCATTGGCATGCTCTTGAAAGAGTTTTGTGCTATTTGAAAGGCACTGCGAGTTATGGTATTCACTATACTGGGTATCCTCTAGTACTTGAAGGTTATAGCGATTCAAACTGGATATCTGATGCTGATGAGATTAAGGCCACAAGTGGTTATTTGTTTACACTTGGTGGTGGCGCTGTTTCCTGGAAGTCTTGCAAGCAGACCATCTTAACGAGGTCAACAATGGAAGCAGAACTCACAGCATTAGAAACAGCCACTGTTGAAGCAGAGTGGCTTCGTGAGCTCTTGATGGACTTACCTGTGGTTGAAAAACCAATACCCGCCATCCCGATGAACTGTGATAATCAAACTGTGATCATCAAAGTAAATAGTTCTAAGGATAATATGAAGTCATCAAGGCATGTGAAGAGGAGATTGAAATCTGTCAGGAAATTGAGAAACTCCGGAGTTATTGCGTTGGATTATATCCAAACATCTAAAAACCTGGCAGATCCCTTCACAAAGGGTTTATCACGCAATGTGATAGATAATGCATCGAGGGAGATGGGTTTGAGACCCACGCTATGAGTTGATCCCAGTGGCAACCCACTCTATCTGATCGGAGATCCCGTGAATTAGAGTTGGGAGACAAGTTGTTGGTCAGCTGAGAGGAGAGTATCCCCATATTATATTTACATCTCCATAAAGATGCAATACTCTCTTAATCTGCATGGCAGGTTGATATCTATCTTAATGTGTTCCAAGTGGCTTTTATAAGTGGAGATGCTGTCCTGCAGAACATCTCTTGAGGAACACACATATATGAGTCTGACTGTCAAACATCGCAGTCCGTGAGAGTTGGGTGCTCTCTAATAAACTCATGAAAGGCCCTGGTACTGGTCTAGATTTTGTGTGAAACTAGCGTGCAGAAAACTTGTAGTTCAAGACATAGTCCACTATTCAAGTTGTAAACTAGTGTAGCATGAAGTTTAACGTGGAAGTTCAACTTAACAGTCTCCACTACACACCGGTATATAAAACAATGTTCTGGAAGAAAAGTGTTGTGATGTGCCAATGAGACTTTGTGGGGGATTGTTGGAATTTGGTGTATATTGGGCTATTGGCCCATTAGACAAATTCTAAAATTCTCTTTGGCCCACTTATGCATGGCAGCATATGGCTGTGCTAGTGGTGCTAAAGTTTAGTCCCACATTGCTAGTTGAAGGGGACTTGGACCACCTTATATAGTAGAGTGTTGCACCACTCACTAAGGTGTGATAAGAAGAGTAGCCCTCGTGCACTCCTCCTCCGATGTCGCCTGCCTCGCCTCGCCATGCCTCGCCTCGTCACGACGCACGCGCGCCACGGGTTGCGGGAATCTCGCCGAGCCGAGCTTTATTTTGCTTGTTGGAAAAACTGATTATGAGTCATTAACGGACGCGTTAATTACAGCCGTTTCCAGTTTTTATGGACGTGACTGTTACCGACTCGGACGTGGGCTGAGCCCACGATCCTCCTAACCTGCATTATATAAGCGTCTGGGCTAAACCTAATCGGCACCGTGTCAATCCACACACGCGCCTTCCTCCAGAACCTTACGCCGCCACTTTCGTCTTCTCCATCCCGGCTTGCGGCGTGCACCGCAGATCGGGACAGTATGCCTCCGGAACCCCGCCTCTCGTGAAGGCGATCAGGTTTTTGGGGAGCGCTCAAGCGCGACTACTGGCAACCACGACGTCGTCCGACGGCGAGTTCCCGAACGACGACTTCTTTCCGGACGTCAGCGATCTCTTCGACAACCACAACATGGGCGACGCTGCTGCGACCGCTGCGGCTGCTATTCAGCCTACACTGTACGTGATAGTCAACTGTCTTTTTCAGATTATGCTAGAGTTCTTTATTCTAGCGTTTGGTGTAGATATGATAGGTTTATCTCCTATAGATGTAATCTGTTCATCTACTTCGTTGATCTGCATGATTAGTTTTACTACTGTCTGTATAATCATGATTTATCGGTTTATTATTCGGATTAAATTATATGGATTATTGCTTATATTTCTAACAAGGAGATGGCGGGGAGGGGGCCGGCGGCGGCGACCCGCGGGGGCGGCGCGAGGGTCGTGTTCAATATGTCCTTTTTAAACGATACAAATTAATAATTAAGATGTGTGCACTTATTGCAAAACAAGAAGATATTCTTTTGCGGGGAATAAGAAGATATTTAGCAAACACCATTAAAGCATGTTGAAGAGCTATGTCGACCACTGGACCCCGGTCGACGTTGAGCCTACATTGTATCGTTTCCATTGTGTCCTCGCTGTGGAGCCGGGTGTGTGCCTGTGTGGGCCCAAATCGAACCGTGGCCAGATCTTTTGCCGTCCGCTTGCAAGCACAATATATACCCTGTGCCTACGCATCCCTCAACTCACAACGCTCACTCCAGATCCCCTCTTCCTCCTGTTACAATCGCGACAAGAAGATAACGAAGAACGAAAACGAAAAACACAGCAAGGAGACACAGATTTAACGTGGAAAACCTCTCCAACAAAGAGAGGAAAAAACCACGGGCGCCACCCAGCGAAACTTCACTATATCGAGGAGTGTTTACAAACGCCGGGGATTTCACCGATGCAACTCTCCTAACCGGCGGCTTACAAGGGGTTTATATATCGGTGGAAACCTAGGTCTTCGACGATCCGTACCGTACCGCGGGGGGCTGTCGCCCCCCGCACCCCCCACAGGCGTCCCCGTCGGCCCAAGCCTCCCGGCGACGGGCCTCGCTCCACTCGTCAGAAGTTGCCCTATACTTTGTAGAATTTGGATCAACATATAACACCTCCAACAGCAAACCCCACTTCCAAGCTTTGCTCTGCTCCTCGCAAACCACCTAGGCATAGCATGGCGGCATCTGTTGCGAGCTCTTTCTTCTTCGACGACGAGCTGGTTGGCGATCGCGGTATGCCCGCGCAGGACGCGTGCGCGCTCTGCGGCAAGCCGCTGGCGCGGGAGAACGACGTGTTCATGTACAGAGGTGACACCCCCTTCTGCAGCGACGAGTGCCGCCACAAGCAGATGCGGGTCGACGCCGCCGGCGAAAGGCACGCGGCCCGGATGCTGCGGCCGTACTCTTCCTCCGTAGCGGAGTACCATAGCGGGCAGCGAGGAGAGTCCCGGAAGGTGTCCGTGGCGAGCTGACCGGCCGGCCAGAGCGCCCGCCAAAACGAGACCCGAAGAACCATCAGTTTTTGGGATGATGGTATCTCTCCGGCGCTAGCTCTTGGGCACCAGGCGCTGTCCTTCGTGTCCAGCGAGGCTGGAAGCAGCGGCGCTCGCAGCGTTGGAGAAAGAAAAAGATCGAAGCACATCGCCGTGTGTTTAGCTTCTGTTAATTTTGGCTAATCCGATCGATCAGCCCTACTTTTTGATTATATGATTGTGTATCCATGAATTTGGCTGTTCTGTTGCTCTGAATGAAATGACAACACTCGTCCTTTGTCAGTCCCCAATGTTTCTTGTCAAATTGCTAACCGAACCTTGCCTGTTTTTTAGACGGTAGGCTGGAGCAACCGGACCTTGTTCAAGAAATTACTACGTTCGAACTAGAGGACAAACGCAGAAAGACTCCCCAGTGGCCCAGTGCTTGAACGACGTGATTAAAGTATCAGGTTGGCTTCAACGTCAGACTCGTCGAACATCTCCCATGTTATTTTTTCTGTACTGTACTACTCATCGCCGAGTCAGAGCCAGCAGCATGACGCGGACATCTCACGCACGAGTGCCACCATCGACCAACCTTGTATTCCTCAAAATATAAAATGTTTTAATTTTGTAGAGTAAATGTATCTAGATTTTTTTAGCACGAGGTTCACTCGGATTTAGACCAAATCTATATATAAAATAAGTCTAAATATATTTTTCTTACAAATCTAAAATATCTTATATTTTAAAACAGATGAAGTACATCGTAGGCCACGACTCACTTCATATGCAGCAGCCAACACATCGTTTCTAAAGCGAAATTCCATGGGTCTTGGTGATGTACCACGCACACACGAATGAGCCAACCGTTATATACATCAAATGGTGATCCTCTGACGACGATACTATTTGAAGGCTTCAACGATGACGTCGCCCCAGCGAGAAAGAACTCTGCTCATGTGGGTCATAGTGCTAAGTAACTAAGACTAGTAACTTATACATGTTACTAGTTAATGTTATTATCTTTATAGTGAATAAAAACATATATACGATGCCATGCAAGAACTAATTAATTAGAATGTAGACTTTTTGGTATGTGTGATGTTAGCTAAGTTACTACCTCCCCTCTTTCTTCATAAATTATCATGGTATGTCTCCAATTTGCCTTTCACATTGTATATACATGCATGTTACTAGCTAAGACTAACCCCAACGACTGGTATCTTAGCCTGTATCATATAGTCTAGTTTGACTAATATGCTGATGTGGCAGGTGATTAAGTAGGAGAGAGAGGAATAGAGTATCTACTCATGATATGGTACCATAGCATCGGGCTCGACAAAAATACACGACAAATCGATCTCGTGCGGCATATCCCGATCCCCAACTCTTTCCTCCTCCGCCTCCTGCTCGCACCCAGCACCACCATCTCCTGCCTCCACTCCTGCCCTCCTGCTCCCGCCCTCATTCTCTTGTCCTCCCGCTCCCACCCTCCCGCCACATCCTTCTCTCACGTAGCGCCTCCATCTCCCGCTCCCACCCCTGTCGCATCCAACTCCCCCTCCCTCCCCTGCAACCTCCATCCCCCGGCTCTGCCCTCTGTCCCGCTTGTCGACGGCGGCGTCGGTCAGCGACGCCCCACGGATCATGGCCAGATCCCAAGCCTGTGGTGAGACGGCTTCAGTCCGGCCGTTGGCCACCCCGCCACCGCAGTAGTTCAACGGTGCCCCAATGAGCTCATGTGGCAATTCCTCTCCACCACCACAATTCTACCCCGGCGCCCCAGCAAGCTCCTCCACGAACCCCTCAACGCCACAACACTTCTACCCCTGCGCCCCAACAGGCTCCTCCACCAACCCCTTTCAATGGTAATTTCACTAATTTTGCTAGATGATAATCACCTATTTCGGCACTGTAGACATGCATCTTGTTAGTTTCCCAATTATTAGTGTAGTTTCATGTTCTTGTAAAACATTAGAAAGAACGCTTGATATTTGTGAGTATAGAAACCTTTAATATTGTGATGCTATGGTTTGGTTTCAGATTGTCATGATATGCCTACCATGTAATTTTGGTATGTCCATTGTCATATGTTTCACTCATGAAGTATAATACTTGTAATAGGAGGCCAGCGTATACCCATGCACCTGAAGGTTTGCTTAGTTTTAGACAAATCCTGCCAATGCATATGTATAATTTCCGGTCACCGCCAATGCACCATCATGAACAAGGAAACCAACCAATGGAGAATTTGCACTTTGTTGGTACTTCGCCATATGATTCCTTTTCAACTCCACCACCACCACCACCACACCCTAAAGCTGCATCTTAGTCTGCTCCTAAGAAAGTGAATTCAACTTCTTCCAAAATGAAGAGGGTTGTCATCAATGTTGATGACGATGAACCGAGAGAAAGGAATGCGCAACGCCTCGCCTATACACCAGGGGAACATGTAAAATTGGTAATGTTATTCTTTCTCAAATCCTTTTTATTTGGATTTAAATTCATGTAGCTTGTTAGTCTGAACTAAATTAAATGTTCACAATCTAGGCAAACGCTTGGTTGCAATGTTCAATTGATCCAGGTGATGGGAATGGTAAGAAGGGTGAGAAGTTCTGGGATGAAATTGCTGCTCTATATAACAGTACCGCACTAGGTAATCGAAAGAGAGATCACAATCAGATGAAGCAAGAGTGGCAAAGGACCAAGAAAAGGCTCGATGCTTTCCATGGTGAGTGGACTGTTGTGAATGGTGTGTATCATAGTGGTTTCAGCACCATGGACCTAGAAACAATGGCCTTGGAGAAGTATGAAGCCATATATGGCCATCCGTTCCAACACTTAACAATGTGGGTAAAGCTCAGGAATGATGGAAAATGGCTACCATGTTACAACAAAATGACAACGAAAGATGGGAAGAGTCCATCTGAGGGAACCTGAAAGAACATGTGGGCCCCCATGTGTGGTTTTGGTAATTAATGACAATCTCTATGGATTAATGCTTGTATCAAGTTGTACTTGTAGGAATTGTCCATAGGCAATGCTTGAACCATATGTTGGCTTCAAGGTTTGGAGAAGAAGAAAGTGAAGAGGATCAAGTGGTGACCAAGGTGTTCAAAGAGTGATCCACAGATTGGTCATGTGAGAGTTAAACCTATGGCAAGTATGTCTTGAAGAATAAGATGGAGTAATATCTCTGGTGCACCTTCAAGGCATCAACATAATGAAGAAAAGAAGAAATGATGTGCAAGCTAAAGATGTGCAATATCTAGAAGATCTCATGGTTGAAGCTTGCCATCCTCGGTGATCATGGATCGATGAAGACAAGGTCAAAGTAAAGGTTTCCCCATGTTGTATGGGGAAGTAACTTGCAAGTCTTCATCAAGCAAGTGCGTACAAGAGCAATCAAGAAAGGTGTTCCATCTTGAGAAGGACAAGGCCGTCTACATCATAATAAAGTGGAATATGTGCAAGCCAAAGGTATGATCTTGATAGGGTTTCCTTCTTACCGGTCTCGTGGTGTTAGTTGGGGAGACCGGTTTATAGGATAGACAACCGTACTATCAAGAGGGGCTCTCAAGTGAGTAACTCGATCATATCTTTCTGAGAGAGCTCAAACCTTTGCATACTTAGCATCATCCTTTCTTGGTTGTTATTTGGATCTTAACCATGTGAGGTTCTAGAGCTTGTGGTAATATTCATAACAAGCTCTAGTTCATCAAAAACGGATTTCCCTTTTATATCATATTGCGTTTTTGATCTTTGAGGTTTTCCGGTTTCTCACCAAGAGAGGTATATCACTCTATAATACATGAAATGTTCTCTCTTTGTTAGATAGCACTTGTTGTTCTCTTTCCAACAAAATTGGTTTCGGGTCAATCGGAGTTTCCAAACTCTAGATATCGTCATTTGAAGTTTGCCTCTTATTTGGTCCAGACCGGAGTCTCCAGTCTGCCTAGACCGGAGTCTCCGGTGTGATATGGATTTTCTGAAACTGTCTCCGGTGGTGACTTCAGAATCAGGGCTGGGACATACTGTATGGGGGTCCGGAGCCAGGTCCGGAGGCTACCACGGAGTCTCCAGTGTTGGCTCAGTCCTGAGTCTCCGGTGTTGGAAGACCGGAGTCTCCGGTCTTGTTGGGTCATGGATGGCCCAGGTCATTCAGATGGGCGGTCCGGAGGCTGGTCCGGAGATATACCGGAGTCTCCGGTGTAGACCAGAGTCTCCGGTCTGACTTTTCCCCAACGGGCAGAAAACGGTCAAAAATCTGTGGGCCTATAAAAGAGGGCCCTTCTTCCCCAATGTTGCTGCTCGAGTTTTACAGGCTTTCTTCTCCATTCTTGACTCTCTTTAGCTTGCTCCCCCTTCAATCCCTCCTTTGATTCTTGCATATACATTAGGGATTTGAAAGAGGAGATCTAGATCTACAATCCCACCAATCCATCTCTCCTCTAAGTGAGGGGAACATCTTGGGATCTAGATCTTGGAGTCTTTTGTGGATTTCCTCCATTGTTCTTCCTCTCTTATTCCCCCACAAGATTTTGTAGCTTTGGTGGAATTTGGGAGAGAAGGATTTGAGCACTCTTTGTGGTGTTCTTGCCATTTGCATTCGGTGCATCGGTTTGAGTTCTCCCCGGAGGATTTGGTGGGTGAAAGTTGAGAAGCTTTTTACTCTTGGGTTCTTGGAACCCTAGACGGTTTGTTGTGTTGCAGGTTGGGGCCTTGGTGGCGTTTGTTGGGGGCCTCCAATTAAGTTGTGGAGAAGTGCCCCAACCTTGTGGACTTTTGTGGCGTTTGTTGGGAGCCTCCAATTAAGTTGTGGAGAAGTGCCCCAACCTTGTGAGAGGTTCCGATTGCCACCGACAAGTGCACCGATAGTGGAAGCATGGATTGATCCCATTGGGGTGAGATTCACCGGAGAATAAGGGAGGACTTTTGTGGCGTAGGTGGTTAGATACCACCCCCTCTCCAAACGAGACGTACTCCATGTTGGGAGGAACTCGGTAAAATATCGTCGTCCCCGCGTGCCTCGGTTATCTCTATACCCGAGCTCTTACTTATGCACTTTACTTTGTGATAGCCTTCGTGCTTGAAGTATATATCTTGCTATCACATAGTTGTTTTTCTTGCTTATCATAAGTTATTGGTGCACATAGGTGAACCCTAGATTGTTCTAGGTTTTGTGCTTAAAAAAGTAAACGCTAGTTTTATTCTGCCTTTGTTGAGCCACTCTAGGAAAAGTTTTAATCGCCTATTCACCCCGGGAACACTCCTGATCGTCGAGAGAACACTCCGGGAACAAAAGGTCGAAGGTAGAGGTATCAACAAATAAAGCCACCTCTAGCTTCGATAGAAAGAGGGAACCGATGCATTCTCATCCACTTCAATGTACAAAAGCGAATAGAAGGGGTAGTCGGCATGGGGGCCAATCCATCACGCACCCAAACTATTACTCTGCACAATCAGTATAAAAACGTGCAACCATTCTCGGAATCAGACTGAAGATCTCGACAAGCGAGGTTCGGAACAAAGGAGTGATGCAGACTCTGCATCGGATCTGGCGTAGATGATGTCGTCGCGTCGGAAAACACCGGAAGGCACAAACAAGGAAAAAAGAATGGTGACACCGTAGACGGATTCATCAGGCAGCTTGAACACCAGATGTAGCAACACCGTTATCAAAGGAGGAAGCGAAACCTCAAGGTACGACGGAAACCCAACCACGAGAATTCCTGGACTCGAAGAAATAGAAGAGAGCGGATTTAAAACACGTCGAGATAAGAGGAGAATAGCAGAGGGGTAAGGAGTAAAATCAGACCTAATCAGAACTATCCAACCGATTTTGAAAAATAGTTTTGACACTCTACTTCGGCCGTTAGCTCGGTTATCCTACAGGCTGGACTTGTGGGGTATCGCAACTGCTGAGCTCTGATACCACTCTGTAACACCCTCAGAATCGGCCCTATGCAAGTTTTAGCGAAACCCGCCAAACCCGCATAGAAACGATTCAAAGGTGCCCACCAGGCACTTTCGTGCGGGTGGAAAACGAAGTAATAACATTGCACAACAGTCCTCGATGGGACCCACAGAACAGATATATATAACAGCGACTCAAAGAGTCAAGAATACAGATATTATATACAAAGATCCAAATCACCTTGAAACGATATAGCGTCCAGCTACGGACAAGATGCAAATGGGGCTAAGAGCCCTGAAGAATAACCAATGGCGTCCATAACCCTGCCCAGGCCAAGCTGGAAGGGTAACCCTGCTAACGGCGTCGATCTCAAAACCTGCTTAAACAAAAAGGGGTGCCGACAAAGGGCAAAGGAAAAAGAGGAGCGTCAGTACTGAGGCCAGTACACGGCGAGGCTAGAATTCGGCGGTCCTCGCCTACATAGGTATGGTGGACTGAAGCGGCAGCGGCAGCATGCATTAAACAACCTATAGAGACTCGATACTACTGGCGGCTATCAGAGAGGGGTGAGGAAGACCTATTCGGATCCAACCTGATACTATCATCAAACAAACCCATCCTGGCGTTTCCCCCTCGAGACCAAACGAGGAAGTCAACCGAGGAACTCACACAGTTGGCAGTTTTACTTATTCAGTTATAGTTGCGGCACTTTACTAGTCAGGTTTAGATAATCATCCTGATAAAGTAAGCAGTGGGTACTTTTAGTTAACCATTCCGTTATAGTGGCAACACTTACTAGTCAGATACAATTAGCATGAGACAACCCCAAAACCCAGCAGTTGTTGTTACTTTCATTAAGCCATTCCGTTATAATGAAGCTGATTACTAGTCATATCGGATACAAGTCAATTTATAACAATAAACTTTAGTTACAGTTGTCTATGATCAAGCACTGTGCTCCAAGTCGTCCATAACCGCGGACACGGCTTCTCGAAAAGATTTAACCCTGCAGGGGTGCACCAAAGTATCCACAGGCACTTCGACCCTTTTTGCCAGATCAGTTAACATACACCCATCGGTATGTCGGCGGGGCCTAAGTCACGACGTTCCCAGACCCAAAGCAAGTACATGGGGGCCACCCCACCAAGTCGAACCCGCAACGAAGTCGGCCGGTCTCCGAGACGGACTTAGGGTTTGCGTCAGTGGCTGTAAACGACAGCAAATCCCCAAACGGGGACTGTCGATACCGCGAAAACACTCCGCTTCCTAAACAGTACAGTGTGCTCCTCGCACAAACGTAAATAAAGCAGTAAAGCATGGCATAAGTACAGGATCGTAAATAAAACCTCAAACTAGTTTGTGGCCCCCAGTACAATACTTTGAAATCAGGTAATAATCAATGGGGGGCCCATATCTCCCCACCTGTGGTTAGCGCGCTCGATCTCGGAACAGGTGTCAAGAACTCGGGATCCTACGGGACACAAGTGGGCGGTCGGAAACCAACATTATCTATCACCCACCGATGCCTCTGCTTACTTACTTCAAATTTAGTTGTTAAACAGTAATTAAAGTGAACGAAAAGTAAAACTATGATCATCTCCAACATCAAACATGTGGCAATACTCCAACAACTGTGGAACTTGACAACACGCAACAACAATAGAGCAAGCGACTACGATGCGCAGGTCCAACTAACTACCACACAACAGGTAATAGGAGGTGTCCAAGGCAATATAAGGCTGCAAGGGATATCACGGGTACGAAAGCTAGAGCATCGCAACACAGATAGCAATAGATCAACAGGAGGGAATAAATACTATAAAAGTAAGATAGGTAGAAAGGGGGAGATGCTCGCCTGAAAACATTGCCGAAGGTTCAACCGAAGATCGGGGCAAAGCTCACATCAACTCAACGGCCCAATCCGCGAAGAAGCAAAACACTAGAAGAAGCACCGGATGCAATATTTAATACTACGACAAAAGATCGGCATGATGCATGGATGATGAATGACATGGCAGGGGTGCGATGCGATTAGGTCATATTAAGCGGAACCGGGGTCCCGACAATCAATTATATGGTTCAAGTTGTTTATCTACCCCGCAAATTAAATGTTGTATTAACACGGCAAGATGAGTTACCGGTTCGCTACACCAATTTAAATGAGGCCAATATGAGACTAGACTTGCCCGCATATGGGCCCCATATTTAATTATAAGGTGAATCGGCATAAGGCCCCCAAACCACACAATATGCATGCGAGATGAATGATTAATATGCAATTTAGCATTTATAAAAATAGGGGTTCGGGTAAGGGTCACACATTAGGGTTCGGCAGAACTTGGTTTCCGGGGTTCGGGGTCGGTCTCAGGGTCCAGGGTTCGACGGAAACGTTCTCGAATAACAGAGGTAGGTCTTGGCGTTCCGCGAGGAAGGCCTTGGTGGTTCTGACTTCACTTGTCGGTGCCGGACTCGGTTGCGGTAGATCTTGGCCATGTCGAAGTTCTTGCCGGAGGTTCGTCGAGGGTCACCGGTTCGGTACGGTCTTCATGTGGTAGATCTTGTCGAGTTCACTGCAACGGCCTTGTGGTTCCGATGACGATCTTGGCGGTTATCTAGTGGCACCATGTACACCCCTCGAGCCCATCGGCATTGAGCCGGTCTTGTCGTTGAGCATCCCTGTACGAAGTTCTGGGTGTTCCGGTTCCATTGACGATGGAGATCTTGATTCAACATCATCGCGGCCTTCGAGGTTTCGGCTAGCGGAGCCGGGAAGGAGTTCTTGGGGTCCGGGGAGGGAATCCTGTCGCATCCGAGGGGGTACTTGAAGTCCGTGATGGAGATCTTGACAGTTTCATGAAGGAGGCCTTGATGCTTCGGTCCGATGTCGACCTTCGGGTATCGGGGTTTCACGGCATGGTTCCCTCGGTTCAAGCGCCAAGGGTCTTGCGGGTTCCGATGGTTCCATGTGGCGTCCTCCGGGTACCGAGATGGAGTTTTCGGGGTCACGGAAGGTGCCACGGCGGCTCTGCCTGCGGGGACAGCGCCAGGGTGAGGAAGGCCGACGACGGCCAGACCTTGGAGGGAGGCGCTCGCGGGATGCCGGAGATGCAGGCCACAGCGGCGGTGGCCTGACGGTGGCTGTGCGAGCCGACGAGAAGGCCCAGGGGCGCGGGGTCGGGTCGAGCGGGCGCGGAGGCAGGGTCTTCGGCCGAGCGGGGCGAGCCCGAGGTGGGGACGGTGGAGGGCGGACGGAGGGACGCCGATGACGAGGGGAGGCGGCCGCGGGCGCCGTCGGGTCTGAGCGGCGGAGGCGGGTGGGCTGCTGCGGCCGGGCGGCGGAGCACGGCCTGGGGAGGCGAGGTGAGACGGGGGCCGGGGTCGCGAGCGGGGCGGCGTCGGAGGACGCGCGGGGTGGCGCCGGAGGACGCGCGGGGCAGCGCTGGAGGCGGCGAAGCCTTCGGGGAAGGCGAGGTTGGAGGAGGCGGGCCGAGGGAGGAGGGGGCCAGCGGACGCGGCGAGGCGGCTCGCTGGAGAGGGCGGAGGACGGTCCGGCGAGGAGGCCGGAGGTGGCTCGGACGGAGGCGGTTGGCCGGCGAGCTTGCAGAGGGGTGGGGGGCGAGGACGGCGGCGGACAGGGCGCGCGGGAGGAGGGCGCAGACCGACGACGGGGGTCGCCGGCGGGGAGGGAGGAGAAAGAGGGAGGCGGGCGGCACTGCGTCAGGGAGAGAGCAAGGGAGCGACGGGGACGGTGGGTGAGGGAGGAAGAGAGAGAGGGTCCGCAGGTGGGGGCGGTGGGGCCCAGGGCGGTTGAGGTGGTGGGTCGGCTGGCGTGTGTGAGTGGCTGCGCGTGTGTGCTGCCAGGTGGGACCCGGCGGTCAGGGAGAGGGGGGCTGAGAGGTGAGGTGGCTGTGTGAGGGAGTGGGGCCCGGGTGCTAGAGAGAGGGGTGGGGGAGAGCTGGGTGAGAAAAGGGAGAGGGAAAAAGGTATGGATCGATGAGGTGGCAGGTGGGTGGAGATTGGGTGAGAGGGTGAGGTGGCGGCCTGCGGTTGGTGGGTAGGATAGATTTGGGTGGGGATAGGATTTAGTGGGGCTGATTTAAAATGTGTGTTTGTTTGGTCTTGTCTATTTTAAAACTAGGCCATTTTGCAAACAGTTTTTAGACAAATAAAATCTCCGATGCGATCGGGTTTTGTGTTTGAAAATAAGAGAGGTATTTGTATAAATCAAAACTAGGCTTTTCAAAATAATGCAGTCAAACAATGCATGATGACGACGATGCAATGCACAAAAACAACGCGATTTTCTAGTAGTGGTTTTGCGGGATGCCACAATTCGACACCACTAACAATGGATCTCGCCCTCGAGATCCGCCTCATGGTACCAGAAAGAAGGTCGGCGATCTGCATCTTCTCGCTTCATGTAGATCCTCGCGACACCACTAACGAGGGTTCCTTCTTCATCTGGAGATCGGCGACACCACCAACAGAGGTTCGTTGTTCCTGATCGTCGAGAGAACACTCCGGGAACAAAAGGTCGAAGGTAGAGGTATCAACAAATAAAGCCACCTCTAGCTTCGATAGAAAGAGGGAACCGATGCATTCTCATCCACTTCAATGTACAAAAGCGAATAGAAGGGGTAGTCGGCATGGGGGCCAATCCATCACGCACCCAAACTATTACTCTGCACAATCAGTAGAAAAACATGCAACCATTCTCGGAATCAGACTGAAGATCTCGACAAGCGAGGTTCGGAACAAAGGAGTGATGCAGACTCTGCATCGGATCTGGTGTAGATGATGTCGTCGCGTCGGAAAACACCGGAAGGCACAAACAAGGAACAAAGAATGGTGACACCGTAGACGGATTCATCAGGCAGCTTGAACACCAGATGTAGCAACACCGTTATCAAAGGAGGAAGCGAAACCTCAAGGTACGACGGAAACCCAACCACGAGAATTCCTGGACTCGAAGAAATAGAAGAGAGCGGATTTAAAACACGTCGAGATAAGAGGAGAATAGCAGAGGGGTAAGGAGTAAAATCAGACCTAATCAGAACTATCCAACCGATTTTGAAAAATAGTTTTGACACTCTACTTCGGCCGTTAGCTCGGTTATCCTACAGGCTGGACTTGTGGGGTATCGCAACTGCTGAGCTCTGATACCACTCTGTAACACCCTCAGAATCGGCCCTATGCAAGTTTTAGCGAAACCCGCCAAACCCGCATAGAAACGATTCAAAGGTGCCCACCAGGCACTTTCGTGCGGGTGGAAAACGAAGTAATAACATTGCACAACAGTCCTCGATGGGACCCACAGAACAGATATATATAACAGCGACTCAAAGAGTCAAGAATACAGATATTATATACAAAGATCCAAATCACCTTGAAACGATATAGCGTCCAGCTACGGACAAGATGCAAATGGGGCTAAGAGCCCTGAAGAATAACCAATGGCGTCCATAACCCTGCCCAGGCCAAGCCGGAAGGGTAACCTTGCTAACGGCGTCGATCTCAAAACCTGCTTAAACAAAAAGGGGTGCCGACAAAGGGCAAAGGAAAAAAGAGGAGCGTCAGTACTGAGGCCAGTACACGGCGAGGCTAGAATTCGGCGGTCCTCGCCTACATAGGTATGGTGGACTGAAGCGGCAGCGGCAGCATGCATTAAACAACCTATAGAGACTCGATACTACTGGCGGCTATCAGAGAGGGGTGAGGAAGACCTATTCGGATCCAACCTGATACTATCATCAAACAAACCCATCCTGGCGTTTCCCCCTCGAGACCAAACGAGGAAGTCAACCGAGGAACTCACACAGTTGGCAGTTTTACTTATTCAGTTATAGTTGCGGCACTTTACTAGTCAGGTTTAGATAATCATCCTGATAAAGTAAGCAGTGGGTACTTTTAGTTAACCATTCCGTTATAGTGGCAACACTTACTAGTCAGATACAATTAGCATGAGACAACCCCAAAACCCAGCAGTTGTTGTTACTTTCATTAAGCCATTCCGTTATAATGAAGCTGATTACTAGTCATATCGGATACAAGTCAATTTATAACAATAAACTTTAGTTACAGTTGTCTATGATCAAGCACTGTGCTCCAAGTCGTCCATAGCCGCGGACACGGCTTCTCGAAAAGATTTAACCCTGCAGGGGTGCACCAAAGTATCCACAGGCACTTCGACCCTTTTTGCCAGATCAGTTAACATACACCCATCAGTATGTCGGCGGGGCCTAAGTCACGACGTTCCCAGACCCAAAGCAAGTACATGGGGGCCACCCCACCAAGTCGAACCAGCAACGAAGTCGGCCGGTCTCCGAGACGGACTTAGGGTTTGCGTCAGTGGCTGTAAACGACAGCAAATCCCCAAACGGGGACTGTCGATACCGCGAAAACACTCCGCTTCCTAAACAGTACAGTGTGCTCCTCGCACAAACGTAAATAAAGCAGTAAAGCATGGCATAAGTACAGGATCGTAAATAAAACCTCAAACTAGTTTGTGGCCCCCAGTACAATACTTTGAAATCAGGTAATAATCAATGGGGGGCCCATATCTCCCCACTTGTGGTTAGCGCGCTCGATCTCGGAACAGGTGTCAAGAACTCGGGGTCCTACGGGACACAAGTGGGCGGTCGGAAACCAACATTATCTATCACCCACCGATGCCTCTGCTTACTTACTTCAAATTAAGTTTTTAAACAGTAATTAAAGTGAACGAAAAGTAAAACTATGATCATCTCCAACATCAAACATGTGGCAATACTCCAACAACTGTGGAACTTGAAAACACGCAACAGCACTAGAGCAAGCGACTACGACGCGCAGGTCCAACTAACTACCACACAACAGGTAATAGGAGGTGTCCAAGGCAATATAAGGCTGCAAGGGATATCACGGGTACGAAAGCTAGAGCATCCCAACACAGATAGCAATAGATCAACAGGAGGGAATAAATACTATAAAAGTAAGATAGGTAGAAAGGGGGAGATGCTCGCCTGAAAACATTGCCGAAGGTTCAACCGAAGATCGGGGCAAAGCTCACATCAACTCAACGGCCCAATCCGCGAAGAAGCAAAACACTAGAAGAAGCACCGGATGCAATATTTAATACTACGGCAAAAGATCGGCATGATGCATGGATGATGAATGACATGGCAGGGGTGTGATGCGATTAGGTCATATTAAGAGGAACCGGGGTCCCGACAATCAATTAGATGGTTCAAGTTGTTTATCTACCCCGCAAATTAAATGTTGTATTAACACGGCAAGATGAGTTACCGGTTCGCTACACCAATTTAATGAGGCCAATATGAGACTAGACTTGCCCGCATATGGGCCCCATATTTAATTATAAGGTGAATCGGCATAAGGCCCCCAAACCACACAATATGCATGCGAGATGAATGATTAATATGCAACATGTTTTATATTTAGCATTTATAAAAATAGGGGTTCGGGTAAGGGTCACACATTAGGGTTCGGCAGAACTTGGTTTCCGGGGTTCGGGGTCGGTCTCAGGGTCCAGGGTTCGACGGAAACGTTCTCGGATAACAGAGGTAGGTCTTGGCGTTCCGCGAGGAAGGCCTTGGTGGTTCTGACTTCACTTGTCGGTGCCGGACTCGGTTGCGGTAGATCTTGGCCATGTCGAAGTTCTTGCCAGAGGTTCGTCGAGGGTCACCGGTTCGTAACGGTCTTCATGTGGTAAATCTTGTCGAGTTCACTGCAACGGCCTTGTGGTTCCGATGACGATCTTGGCGGTTATCTAGTGGCACCATGTACACCCCTCGAGCCCATCGGCATTGAGCCGGTCTTGTCGTTGAGCATCCCTGTACGAAGGTCTGGGTGTTCCGATTCCATTGACGATGGAGATCTTGATTCAACATCATCGCGGCCTTCGAGGTTTCGGCTAGCGGAGCCGGGAAGGAGTTCTTGGGGTCCGGGGAGGGAATCCTGTCGCATCCGAGGGGGTACTTGAAGTCCGTGATGGAGATCTTGACAATTTCATGAAGGAGGCCTTGATGCTTCGGTCCAATGTCGACCTTCGGGTATCGGGGTTTCACGGCATGGTTCCCTCGATTCAAGCGCCAAGGGTCTTGCGGGTTCCGATGGTTCCATGTGGCGTCCTCCGGGTACCGAGATGGAGTTTTCGGGGTCACGGAAGGTGCCACGGCGGCTCTGCCTGCGGGGACAGCGCCAGGGTGAGGAAGGCCGACGACGGCCAGACCTTGGAGGGAGGCGCTCGCGGGATGCCGGAGATGCAGGCCACAGCGGCGGTGGCCTGACGGTGGCTGTGCGAGCCGACGGGAAGGCCCAGGGGCGCGGGGTCGGGTCGAGCGGGCGCGGAGGCAGGGTCTTCGGCCGAGCGGGGCGAGCCCGAGGTGGGGACGGTGGAGGGCGGACAGAGGGACGCCGACGATGAGGGGAGGCGGCCGCGGGCGCCGTCGGGTCTGAGCGGCGGAGGCGGGTGGGCTGCTGCGGCCGGGCGGCGGAGCGCGGCCTGGGGAGGCGAGGTGAGACGGGGGCCGGGGTCGCGAGCGGGGCGGCGTTGGAGGACGCGCGGGGCAGCGCCGGAGGCGGCGAAGCCTGCGGGGAAGGCGAGGTTGGAGGAGGCGGGCCGAGGGAGGAGGGGGCCAGAGAACGCGGCGAGGAGGGCCGGCGAGGCGGCTCGCTGGAGAGGGCGGAGGACGGTCCGGCGAGGAGGCCGGAGGTGGCTCAGACGGAGGCGGTTGGCCGGCGAGCTTGTAGAGGGGTGGGGGGCGAGGACGGCGGCGGACAGGGCGCGCGGGAGGAGGGCGCAGACCGACGGCGGGGGTCGCCGGCGGGGAGGGAGGAGAAAGAGGGAGGCGGGCGGCACTGCGTCGGGGAGAGAGCAAGGGAGCGACGGGGACGGCGGGTGAGGGAGGAAGAGAGAGAGAGAGAGTCCGCAGGTGGGGGCGGTGGGGCCCAGGGCGGTTGAGGTGGTGGGTCGGCTGGCGTGTGTGAGTGGCTGCGCGTGTGTGCTGCCGGGTGGGACCCGGCGGTCAGGGAGAGGGGGGCTGAGAGGTGAGGTGGCTGTGTGAGGGAGTGGGGCCCGGGTGCTAGAGAGAGGGGTGGGGGAGAGCTGGGTGAGAAAAGGGAGAGGGAAAAAGGTATGGATCGATGAGGTGGCAGGTGGGTGGAGATTGGGTGAGAGGGTGAGGTGGCGGCCTGCGGTTGGTGGGTAGGATAGATTTGGGTGGGGATAGGATTTAGTGGGGCTGATTTAAAATGTGTGTTTGTTTGGTCTTGTCTATTTTAAAACTAGGCCATTTTGCAAACAATTTTTAGACAAATAAAATCTCCGATGCGATCGGGTTTTGTGTTTGAAAATAAGAGAGGTATTTGTATAAATCAAAACTAGGCTTTTCAAAATAATGCAGTCAAACAATGCATGATGACGACGATGCAATGCACAAAAACAACGCGATTTTCTAGTAGTGGCTTTGCGGGATGCCACAGTTTTTTTATCGTAACTGTGTGAACGTGATGGTGTTTTGTGAACGTGATGGTTTGTTGTTTGGCCAGCTATGTAACGTGACTTTTCAGCTATGTGAACTCGTAATGGTTTGGTATTTGGCCAGATACCTTTTCGATGTTAATTTTGTGATAACTGAATCGTTTCATTTCTGTGTTTCACACCCTATATATGCAAGCCTGCTCCATTCACATACCTTCATGGTGATCCACTTCTTGCACTCTTCCACAAGAGGTCCAATAGTCCGCAAGCAGCTGAAGTAGATGCCATGGAAGATAAAACCAACATTATTGATCCTTCTTACTTCTACACGCTAGATGACTACCTTGTCCAGAAAGACATGTTAGACTCGTTCGCCAAGGAGATAGCAGCAGAAGTAAAGGAAGGCCTTGAAGATCAAGCAAAAGTGGTCCGAGGAGTTACGTGGACATACCATGTGAAGCAGCCGCTGCACAGTTAGTACGAGACTATTTATGTGCTCTACTCTCACAAAGTATTTCGTAGAAGATTCCGGATGAGAAGAGCCCTCTTCGAGCGCATTGTGCATGCACTAGGAGACTGGTCTCTAGAGTTCACACAAAGGAAGGATGCTATTGACTGTGATAGGCTCTCTCCGCTGCAAAAATGCACATCGGCTATTCGGCAATTGGCATATGGTACTCCGGTGGACGCACTCGATGAGTATCTCAAGATCGCCGAGTCCACTTCAGTTAAGTGCTTAAAGCTTTTTGTCGAAGGTGTGATTCATATATTCGGTGATGATTATATGCGACGACCCAATGTCGATGATGTGCAGCGCTCACTTGATGTATGAGAGAGTCGAGGGTTTCCTGGCATGTTGGGAAGCCTCGATTGTATGCACTGGAATTGGGAGAAATGTCTCTTGTGTTGTAGGGGACAATTTACCAATGGGTTTAAAGGTGCTCCTACTCTTATTTTGGAGGCGGTTGCTTCTCGGGATCTTTTGATATGGCATTGATTTTTTCGGTCTTGCCGGATCCGACAATGACATCAACGTGCTTAATCAATCACCATTGTTTGTTGAGCAACTGAAAGGGCAAGCTCCTCGGGTGAACTATAGCGTCAACGGGAAGCAATATCAACAAGGCTATTATCTTGTAGATGGAATATACCCCGAGTGGGCGACATTTGTAAATTCCATACAGATGGCTCAAACACCGAAGCACAAGTTGTTTGCCCAACATCAAGAAGGAGAAAGGAAGGATGTGGAACGTGCATTAGAGGTGCTCCAGGCCCGATGGTCCATTTTACGGCAACCAGCATGTTTATATGACAGGGGTGATATCCATCATGTTATGCTAGCTTGCATTATACTACACAACATGATAGTTGATGACAAAAAAGAAGAGGCAACCAATATTCTTGATTTGAATGAGGAAGAAAGCGCATCGATTGTCCTTCCATCGGTATTTACTCATGGTGACATTCCAGCATTTGCCGACGTACTTGAAAGAGATGCTAGAATTCGTAGTCGTCCAACTCAAAGAGTTCTAAAAACTGATTTGATAGAGCATATATGGAAAATGTTTGGGCCAGGACAAACTATTTACGAGTCTTGAATTATGTAATATTAATAATGTTTTATATATAATATCATAATGAGACTATAATTTTATTGATCCATTCAAGTTTTTTCGTTAATTTGTTCATGTTTAGTAGCAAACAAAATTTCATATTACTACATACGACAACTAGTCCACAAAGTTGAAGTGCTATTATAGATCCTACAAAACAATAAATAAAATTCTGTATGATGGCACCTCTATGATACTAACCACTATGAAGGTAGTAACATAGAGTAGAATCATATATGCATGATACTACTCTATGTTACTCCCCACTGTGAGTAGTCTAAGTTACTCCCACTATGACTAGCCTGACAGGAAACGAGACACAGAATCCCACTGGAATCTTGAGTCGTGCAACTGCAACAAGGCACATCCCCCTTGGCAAGGAACGTGCACATCCTTCGATATAAGATAACCCATGGTGGCAATCTCCCGGGCAAACGGCTCAATTTATTCTTGTCATAGTGCATAGTAACTTAGACTAGTAACATGTAACATGCATATGTTATTAGTCTAAGTTACTATCTTCATAGTGGTAGTACTTAGTGTAATAACATAAAGTATTATTTTGTAGACTCGTTTTGTATTAAAAAATGTGATATGATGGTAACATATTATGTTATTCTATTTATTTCTCTTTTCATTAATTACATGTCACATCATATTTTTAGTCTATGTGGCATCTATGTTATCACTTATGTTACTCTCATTATGATCAGCCTTATACTAGTTCCTCGGCATCCTTTTTGCGAAGGTGTACCACTGCAAGTGGCAGCATGGCTGCTCACAAGTTGGAGCAGCTGCTGGTGCATGTGGTGTAAGAATGGTCAATAATACAAAATACTTTGACCTTATTGCTAATGGTAAACATTAAAATATCTTCCAACTAGAGCAAGATGAAACTATAGGGGAGGATAGTCTTAGAGTGTATATAACAGAATACTATATATAAGAAATTATTTGGAGTATCATAAAAAATATTTTTTCTCCCATAAAGTCGGAGATAACTGATATATATTCCTCAACTCTCCCCAAAACAAAATGTGATTCTGACTTCCGAATTCACATAGGAGGTGTATGAGGATATAATGGAGATAGAGAAAAATAAATCTCCTGATCTAGGTGGATTTCCAACAGAGTTTTATCATGTTTGTTGGGCTTTATCAAACAAGATTTAATGAATATGTTTGCCATGTTCCGTCAACGGAACCTACCTATTTTCCACCTAAACTTTGGTACTATTATTGTCTTCCGAAAAAATGCAATTCAAATTCAACAATATAGACCTATTCATCTTCTTAATGTAAGTTTTAGGGTTTTCACAAAAGTAGGCACTCATCGGGTAAGCAGTATTGCTCATAATGTAATCTAGCCAACCCAAACAACTTTTATGCATGGCTGACACATTTTGGAAGGAGTTTTCTTTCTCCACGGAACAATCCATGTACTCCATTGAAAAAAGTTAGATGGAGTTCTTCTCAAAATAGATTTTGACTTTTGAGAAGGCTTATGATAAGGTTAATCGGGATTTTCTCCATCACCAAAATCAGGCAAAACTTGTCGTAGTAAAGCTTTTTGTAGACAGTCTGGAAGTCGTCGTGGTAAGACCACAAAAGACCAGCGCATCAGATCCACAATCATCGACAATGATGTGAACTGTAAATCAGAAGAGACCGACCTGAAACCACATAAACGAAGACCAAAACAGACTAGATCTGAGGAGATCCACCGGACACACGACTTCACGTGCCCTCCTTTGATGCTAGACAAACCACCGGAGCAAGGATAGGGCAGGGAGAATATTATTCTTACTTTAGGATGTTGTCGCTGCCTCATCATCCCGAAAGAGACACAGGAAAACAATCTATAAAAGTAACGAAAAAACCATCCGCCCGAAGAGGAACCGTGGTCCGCCACACCTCTAAGGACCAAAGACCACCGAAGGTGGAGGGGACCAATGGCAAGGGGTACGAAACCCTAGACGGATATTTTTGCTGCCACCGCCTTGACTCAAATATTGACATATGTGATTTTTGGAAAAGAAATCTATGGATTTTTTTGATTTTACTTAGACCCAGTTCTTTTGGTGGCTTCTCTCAGAAGTTGCCTTATCCCTAGCTTCCTGGGGAAGCCGGTTCAAAAAAATTGCGAAACTTTCAAAATTTGTTTGACCATAAATATTTTGAAAGCCTCAAAAAAAAATTTAGACCGGCTTCCATAGGAAGCTGGAGGGAGGGCGGCTTCTTAGAGAAGCTCTTAAAAGAACTGGCCTATAGTAGGAGATGGTTGAGGACGTTCGAATGTACTCCTACCTCTTCTTCTAAATATAAAATATTTTTGGAGTCTAAATAAACTCTCAAACACGTTTTATGTTTATGAACATAGTGGGTAGTTTATAGAGGTTTTGCAACATATAGAAAGTATACCAGTAATTGGTATGAATAAGAAGATATTTAGCATACACCATTAAAGCTTGCTCATTGTCAAGAAAAAAAGCTTGCTCTGTCGACCAGTGGACCCGGGGCCCCGGGCCGACGTTGCGCCTACTCCATTGTAGTCGCGGTGGAGCCGGGCGTGTGGGCCCTAATGGGGTGGCATTCCACTTCCAGTCGACCGTGGCCAGATCTTTTGCCGTCCGAATGCAAGCACGATATATACCCCGTGCCTACGCCTCTGAACTCACATCGCTCGCTCCAGATCCCCTCTTCCTCCAGCAGCAACAGCAAAACCCACTGCCAAGCTTTCCTCTGCTCCTCGAAAACCACCTAGACTGATATTCCATGGCGGCATCTGTAGCGAGCTCTTTCTTCTTCGACGACGAGGTGGTGGGCGAGCGCGGCATGCCCGCGCAGGACGCGTGCGCGCTCTGCGGCAAGCCGCTGGCCCGGGAGAACGACATCTTCATGTACAGAGGGGACACCCCCTTCTGCAGCGACGAGTGCCGCCACAAGCAGATGCGGGTCGACGCCGCCGGAGAAAGGCACGCGTCCCGGATGCTGCGGCCGTACTCTTCCTCCGTAGCGGAGTACCACAGCCGTCAGCGAGGAGAGTCCGGGAACGTGTCCGTGGCGAGCTGACCGGCCGGCCAGAGCGCGCGCTCAACGAGATCTGGAGAACCATCGATTTTGGGATGATGGTATCTCTTCGGCGCAACGAGGCAGGAAGCAGCTGGCTGGAGAAGGGAACGATCGAAGCACATCACCGTGTGTTTAGCTTCTGTTAATTTTGGCTAATCCGATCGATCAGCCCTACTTTTTGATTATATGATTGTGTATCCATGAATTTGGCTGTTCTGATGCTCTGAATGAAATGAAAACGCTCGTCCTTCGTCACTCCTCGATCTTCCTTGTCATGAATTACCAACGGGACCTTGCTCCTTGCTCCTTGCTCAAAAAAATGCTAGCTAATCGCTAGAGGACAAACGCACTGCGTGAACTGACTGCACAAAACTCCTTGCTCAAAAGTATCTCAGGCTCCAACCTCAGTCTCGTCGAACATCTCCCATGTTAATTTTCTGTATTGTATATACTACTCATCGCCGAGTCAGAGCCAGCAGCATGACGTGGACATCTCACGCACGAGTGGCACCATCGACCAACCGTGTGTCTCATCTGCAGTAGCACGTACGTAGGCCGTGACTCAGAGCCTCTCCAACATGAGCGCTATTTTAGGGTGGCACGTTAAAAACCACTAATTTATCGTGTCGGGAGGGATCTTCGCGCTCTAGATACAGCGCGCGGTGAATTTTTTAGCGTGCACGCCATTTTGTGCTATCGTCCGCGCCATATATACCGTCTGCGCCAGCGCACTCCGCGCACTCAACCGTCACGAAAAATCCTCTTCTTCCCGCGCGCCACCTTTTGCCCACCACTTCGCGCCAGGCGCCACCGACGACCAAGATGCCGTCCCACCGCGGTCGCAACTCAAGCGGCTAAGTTGCGTCCGCCCGCGCCCAACAGGGAACTTCTACACGGAGATCCGCACTGGCGACACCTACATTGGCCTCGGGACGTTCGACACCGAGCACGAGGCCGCGCGTGCGTACGACATGGCGGCGTGGCGCCTCGGCCGCCCACGGCGCTCGATAAACTTCCCCGACGTCTGCACCGCCGAGCAAGCGACAGATGGCGCCGCCACCACGTCTCATCACCGAGGAGGAGTGTCGTCGCCACCGCGCCCAGCAGCGCCGTCTTCTCATCGCCGAGGAAGATGAGCGCCGCCGCTTGTTGTGGGTGGAGCGCTTCCCCGAGGACGTCCGCGCCGAGCAGGACTTCTACGCCAAGCAAGACCAGGCGGCGGAAAACAGGCGGCAGAACCGCGTCGAAATGCGGCTCGACAAGCATCAACGGTGCGAGTTCGTCCTCAGGCAGCTGAATGCGCCGACCATCCCGTCGGACGACCCACGGTGGAACGACCTGTACTCGTCGGATCCCGTGTCGTCCGACACCGCTGACTCCTCCGATGACTTAGAGTTCGACTGGTCTGATTAGTCAGAGCCGTCGCCAGTGTTGTCGTTGCCCGTGTAGTCTACTAGGTTTATCTATTGTTTACTTGTAACCATCGCCAATGATGTGTAACATCCCAGCATTAGAGCTTAGAAATAAGCTGAACCCAGATGTGTGCATTGCATTCATGCATAGAAAATCCGAATAAATTTCGCGCTTTTAAACAAAACTTGTCAAGGTGATTGAAGCTTCTCTTAACTTGATGAAATAAGAAGTAGATCATCAAGTTGACTGCGATAGATTTCAATAGGACTTTGCTACAACCTTACTTTGGGTAAGGGATATTTAACCTAAGGTTAGATCAAATGAAATAAAAGATAAAACCTAATACATTATGATTTATATTTGATATTTAGGTGATCATATCATAGTATCCATTATAATCACTCATGAGCACAAATTTAAGGATATAACACCAAATATGAATTTAACCAATATATCTTAATCTCATCTGCATATACCTGAGTATCATGGTAAGGTCTAACCCTACTTCTTAAGCAATATTGAGTAAGAAAGAAACTAAGTTTAGATTTTAGATCATTCACCTATACCTTTCTTTCCATATCAATCCTTTTATCCCTATTGAGTTATATTTCAATATTTGTTGTTAATCAATGTTGAGAAATCAACTATTGATTCATCCATTCTCAACATATCAAGTATTTGATCATAACACAGCTTACAAATAAGTGTCTACAAAGAAACAACTAAGAAGAGGTGAATAGTGATGCTAGTTTCAGATGTCATTTATTTGATAAGAATGATTGAAAAGAATCCAATCAATAAGATAGTTGATGGAGTTAAATTCTTCCTTGATAAAAAGTAAGATTACAAGGATGAAGTCTGGAGATAGTTACTAGGAGTAGTCCTATTGGATCAAGTAGGTATAGTTAATGAATTATATCTCTTAACCCAATAGAACTAAACAGAAGATAATTATCATACAACTACAATGTTGTATTGATGGAGCCTTGTTTAGCCAACTGGAAACCTAAACCATAATGGATCAAAAGATTATAATGATCAAGCCTTATTCACCAAGGTTGAGTACTTATGTCATGTATAAGTGGTATTGGTGGATAAAACATGATTGAAACCCTATTAGAGGTAAGCTATCCTAGAGTAGTTATTACAACCCACATAAATTTAATTCAGGGATTTAAGTGTGAGCCATTAGAGTCAAGAGAATATAGGATGATATTATTCAATTAAAGCTAGTATAACATAGAGTTATAGAAGTAGTGTTATTCATCTTAAAGGTTAGTCAACTTTAGAGAAAGATTAGTGATGGAGGATTAAGGAAGATTTGGAGTAGAGTTTGAAGGAACTACTGGTTGGATGGAAGATTATCAACAGTAGAATAGTAAATACAACCAAGCAAGGATATGAGAAAGCTATGAAGTACCTTTGTATCAAACTCATTGGATTCATCCATGAGTTTAGAAGAATGATAAATGAATAAGAAGATTTTAATAAGTAAGTCCATCATACTAACCATGATGATGGATAGGAAGAAGTATTATATCTAGGAAATGAATTCCTTAATTAGAGATCCAAGATTGTGAAATGTAATTATATGTTATAAATCACCTTCCTATTAAATCTTGGTAAGCAATCAAATCTAAATCTCAAATCAAATATAATATCCATCTCCTACTATATATCCATCATCTGATGTCTATAACACTTTATAGAAATATTTCCCTATAGCAAATCACATAAGCACATCTCTGTTAATTCCAAGCATCATAATTATATGTGCTTAAGTATATCTTTATCAATTCTTTTCCATGAAATATTCTAGATATAACTTTCTAGTATTAAAGGTGAGGCTATCAAATATCCCAAACAGAAAACAGTATGTTTAGCTATTGAATCTTTAACCACATCCATAAAGGAGACTAAAGATATTAAAGACCCTAAACCTTAGGGTAGATATGCATAATACAAAACCTTAAACCTCTTTGTTTATTACAATAGAATATATACATTGTCATGTTCCAAATCAATGGAAGTAGTAATAACTATAGCAATGTCTTTTATATTTCATGCATCAAATAATGGTATAGGATCATTACACATATAAAAGTTTCTATTCAAAATATGAGCCAACTAAAGTAAAGTTGATAAGTAAATAAGAATATATCATTTAAGAAATTCATAACTAAAGGAGAAAAATAAAATAATAAGAAGAGCTTTTACAAAATATTAAAAGGGGTTCATATATTAAGAAAATAAAAGGAATATAGCAAGATATATATAATAAAAAAATTCACAAATAATACTAACTATGTTTTAGTATTATTGAAATTGTCCAGCAAAGAAATCCTACAAAGAAAAGTTCAAAATATAAATTAAACTCAAATCTGAATAAGAAAACAGAAAATAGAAAAGGGATAAAACAAAGAAAAACACAACCTGGTCGTGGCCCAACACCCCTACACCTATCTGACGCCCCTGTGCAGCCCACAACAGCCCAGTAACCAGCCCAGTTCATTTTCTTCTATGACTAACAAGTGGGGACAACAAAGGACTGTTGGTTGAGAAGCAAAGATCGTCAGGGGGTTATCTGTAGGAAATATGCCCTAGAGGCAATCATAGAGATGATTATATTTCTAATGTATCCATGAGTTATTGTAATGTTCCTTGAATATCCATATCAGGCAACTTGTATTGATTGGCAATTATGTGAATTGTTTGTGAAACTCTATACTTATATGGTTATTTAAGAGTTGTCCCTAGTCGGAGTTCATGTGAGGACACACGTGAATAGTAGACTAGCACATCGATTGGTTGATGACTATGTTTCGCAAGTCATAGACATGGAGATGTCAAACCAATGATGTGGACACATGTTATGAACATGGGGTTGGACTGACCCAACTTGAGACTGACAATTAGTTACATCTCTCTCTCTCTACACATCATGTACGTTTTGTCCTTAGACCTGAGTTTGTCGCATGTACTTGAGATGTGGATCGACCAACTTTGGGGCTATCAGACGCTACTCCATAACTGGGTAGTTATAAAGGTAGCTTTCAGGTTTGTCCTCAAACATGCTGCATGGCATGGTCAATCAAGATGGGATTTGCCCCTCTCTACTTGAGAGAGATATCTCTGGGCCCCTCGAGTGATCGGATCCAGAAATGCATGGCCATGCTACATAAGGTTAATAGTTAACCTAGTAAAGGGATTCCGAGTTACGGTCTCGAGAAAGAGAGGGCAGCTTGGAGCTAGACCAAATATCGTGAGGCAAAGGGAAAGACATGTACTAAACCTTGTGATGGTTCGTCTGATATGATCTTTGTATACGTTTAGGAGTTGGCACGTCTTGCTAGAGGCCGCTACCAACTATTGACAGAATAGGTGTATTCGTGTCATGTCTATACATATATGAACCTATAGGGTCACACACTTAAGGGGCTGGAAGCCTAATGAGGATTGGATCCGAATTAGAACAGGCTTAGGCTACAAATGGGATATTAATGTAGAATCCCACTAGGGACGCCTATATAAGAGAGGGTGGGGCGTGCTGATCAGGGTTAGACCTTGCACCATTCCAGCCAGCCGCCACTCCTCACGCCTGTGTCGCACGCGCGGACCTAGCAGTCCGGCATCTGACGCTTCCACCCTGTACGTGTGGATACCTCGGAGGCGCTGCATCTGTAGCGTTTGGACGAGCCGCGCAAGGGGAGCTACTCGTGGGACGAGAACGAGGAGGAGTCGTATATCGTCTGCATTGCCTCGACGCGCTTCATCAATTCCGCAACTGCGCGTTTAGTGGTAATCCCGTGATCTATGACAACAGTAACCCTGGTTTACGTGGTAGAAAATTTTGATTTGCGCTAGTGTAGTCTACCCGTATCCCTTCATTATCCGCAAAACGGCCATCGTCGTCATCATCACGCACACAGACAGCTCGCTGGCGGAGCTCGCCGCCGCCCGATGCCGTCATCGTCGTCATTGCGCCAAGATCAACGCCGACGTTGCCAGGAGGGGATAAGAAGGCCACCGCGACGCCCTGCCTCAATCCCTATCTCCAATTCCTCCTTATCCTCTCAGATGCGAACGGGACCGAAACCCTAGCTCACGGGAGCCACCCCTCACCGTCGAATTACTTCTCCCACACCATTCTGAGCAGCCATGGAGAAGCGCCTTCCTTCGTAGATCCTCGGGATGGAATCTTGCATTAAGGGGAGCACCGGAGTGGGTGATTTGCCGTTCTTCTTCGCAGCAGTTCGTAGGAATCCTCATCGGGGAGCTCGTTTCCGACCGTTCCTTTCCTCACCCACCACTCTATCATCATCAGGGTAAGTTCCTGAACCTTCCAGCATCCTCGAATCGCCTGATCTCGTTGTAAATCGCCGTTTCACCGTAAGCCACCGTTGGACACCGTCGGAGCTCATCGGAGCTGAGGCTCTGGTGACCATTTCCGAGCGGCGATGCCACTTTTAGGTTCAGTAGGTTGCGCTGATTCGAACTAGGTCCATTTCGTTTGCTAGGACGCCATAGACCGTCGCCGGTGACCACTCACCGACGGCGGTGGTGGTGCTGACGCCATCGTTGCGTCATGTTCACCTCATGGTTGAACCACGTCACCTAGTTTTACTGGTCCTTGCCCACGTGGCTGATGACATGGCCTAGGGCCCACGAGTCAGTGACTGGGGCTAACTCTTGGTATGGTGTAAAAGGTATTTTTCTGTTAGGAAATAAATAAAATGTTATAATCCAATTAATAATATTCCAGAAATTTAATAAATGATTAAATCTTGTCTAATTAACAACTTTTGATTTATAGTTCAGAAAATATGTATAATATATGAAAAAAAATTAGAAAAATAAAATCTACAACTTAAAACTATTATAAAATAAAATTATGCTGATTATATAAATAAATATTATTTAATAAAGGTTTTATAAGTAATAAAACTTTAATAATTCATATTCTTATAATGATAAATGTTAATAATATAAGTAAAATACCAAAAATCTTAGAAAAATAAGAATTCTAATTTAAATATATAATCATGTATTTTTAGTACACTTCATTAAATATTTATTATTTATTAAGTAATTATAAAATAATAAGGATTATAAAAATCATATCATATTATTTATAAAACACAAAAATAAATGTGATACACCAAAATGATCACAAAAATAATATCTACATGTTAAAAATCTAATATTTTACTTCCGAGGTAAATAAAAATTAAATATTTTAAGAACTCAAATTTAAACTTATTTACTTCATTAATAATTCATATAAGGATAAATAAAAATTACTAATATTTCTAAAATGAGTAAATTAAGTTTAATAAATAGTATTAATCTTAGATATTAATAAAATGAAGTTGAAATGGTTTAAAACAATATAAGTATCTTTTTATTAAATTATCATCAACCCTAAGTGAAGATTTTATTCTCAAAATATTTCAATTCATAATAAAAACCTTAAAGAACAACTTATGAATACAGCAAACCTTTTTTAAACCATATTATGTAGGGGTTCGTAGCATGGAAAACAAAAAAATTCTATCGCATGCAAACAAACAAGCCAAGATCTATCTACTAGATTGTAGAAACGAGTCAATAGAGGAACTCACCCTCGAAGATTCCAAAGCGGTTAACGAGAGCAGATTCTCGTGGGTGATGTAGTCGTACACTTGCCGATCTCAAGATCGCGTAGACTATCCTTACGACACTGCGTTCCGGTAGCGCTTCCGCAGTCGGTCACACGTTCGGTACTCGATGAAGACCTTCATATCCCTTGTTCCAGCAGGCAGCGGAGGTTGTAGCACTCTCCTCGCGATTCTTGCAGCACGACGACGTGGTGTCGGAAGTAGAGGAGAGATCTCGCAGGGCTTCGCCTTAAGCCGGAGCGAGTATGGTGGACTATGAGAGAGGCCTTGGTGATCTAGGGTTTAGAGGGCACGAAGAGGAGGGTGTGGCCGGCGGCTAGGGCTTGGGGAAGCCCCAAGTCGCCGAGTTGGAGGGGAAACCCTAGGCGGCGGCTGCACTTGGAGGTGGAGGCGCGCAGGAGCTAGGGTTTGAGGCGTGAGAGGTGGGGGCGCCCTACCCCTCCTTATATAGGTGGAGGGTGGCTGGTTGGGAGGAGGGAGTCCTCCCCCAAATCGGCCTCCTTGGCCGGTGGGTGGAGGGAGGGGACTTCCTCCCCAAGTAGGTTTCCTACTCTCCCTCCACCAAGCAAACTTGTCATTTGACTTCTCAAATTGGCGTTTGACTTTCAAACTAGGATTTGATTTCCCTCTTTATTTTCCCCAGCCAAATGACCTAGTACATGATGCAATCATTCCATATTGTCATGACACATTCATGTACCCTTACCCTCCGGACTGCCGGACCTTCCGGACCCTTCCAGAACATTCCTGGTGAAAACACCCGAATCATTCCCCAACTCCGAAACATGACTTTCCTTATATGAATCTTATTCTCCGGACCATTCCGGATCTCCTCGTGATATCCCGGATCCCATCCGAGACTCCGAACAACATTAAGTCTCTTACTCATCATTTCATAAGTACTCAACAACATCGAATCCTTAAGTGTGTCTCCCTACGGTTCGTGAATTATGCAGACATGACCGAGACACTTATCCGATCAATAACCAATCGAGGAATCTGGAAATTCATATGGCTCCCACATATTTCTACGATTACTTTGCGATCGAATGAACCACTTACATACGATACCAATTTCCCTTTGTCTCACGATAGTTACTTATCCGAGGTTTTGATCGTCGGTATCTCTGCATACCTAGTTCAACCTCGTTACCGATAAGTACTCTTTTCTCGTTCCCGTGGTATGTCATCCCTCGTGAGACAGTCACATGCTTGCAAGCTAATTGGATGACATTCCACCGAGAGGGCCCAAAGTATATCTATCCGTCATATGGATGGACAAATCCCACTCTTGATCCATGTGTCTCAACCCATACTTTCCAAACACTCAATGCCATCTTTATAGCCACCCAGTTACGGTGTGGTGTTTGATGTCATCAAAGCATCCTTCCGGTGATGGTGATTAGCATGATCTCATGGTCGAAGGAATTAGGTTACTATGTATCAGAAAGCTTATAACAATTGAACTATTAAAATAACTTTGATCTTTATGCTACGCTTATCTATAGGAGTATGTCCATCATACCATTCTCCCAATGATATGATCTTGTTTTTAACAACATCTCAATGTTCATGATCAGGAAACCATGATCATCTATTAGCCAACAAGCTAGTATTATAAAGAGGCTTTACTAGGGACTCTAATTTAGTTTACAAATCACACAAGTATTAATGTTTCCGGTTAATACTTTTATAGCATGAATGTAAACATTTATCATAAACAAAAAGATATAATAATAACTACAATTATTATTGCCTCTAGGGAATATCTCCAACAGTCTCCCACTTGCACTAGAGTCAACTAATCTAGATTACATGGTAATATACCGAACACCCATGGCAGTTTGGTGTTGGTCATATTTTGCCCTCGGGAGAGGTCTAGTCAACGGATCCGCCACATTCAGATATGTGTGTACTTTGCAAATCTTTATATCACCATCTTGGACATGTTCTCGAATAGCGTGAAAACGTAGCTTGATGTGCTTCAGCTTCTTGCGTGACCTTGGTTCTTACGCGTTGGCAATGGCGCCCATGTTATCACATTATATAGATGGGTCCAACGCACTTGGAACCACACCGAGCTCTGTAATGAACTCCTTCATCCATATTGCTTATTGTGAAGCCTCCGAAGCAGCTATGTATTTCGATTCAGTTGAAGATCTCGCCACAACGCTTTTCTTTGCACTCCTCCAGCTAACTACTGCACCATTCAAAGTAAATACGTATCCAGATTGAGATTTAGAATCATCCGGATCGGTGTTCCAACTAGCATCGGTCTAACCATTAACAACGAGCTGTTCATCACCTCCATAAGAAAGAACCATATCCTTAGTTCTTCTCAAGTACTTAAGGGTGTTTTTGACCGCTGTCCAATGATCCACTCCTGGATCACTTTGATATCTGCTAGTCAAACTAACATCATATGCAATGTCGGGTTTAGTACATAGCATGGCATACATAAGAGATCCTATGGCTGAGGCATAGGGAGTTTTACTCATCCTTTCTTTATCTTCTGCCGTTGCTGGACTTTGAGTTTTACTCAAGGTCGTATTGGGCAACATGGGCAAGAACCCTTTCTTGCTATCTTCCATTCCAAACCTCTTTAGAACTTTGTCCAAATATGTACTTTGTGACAATGATATTAGACGTCTCGATCTATCTCTGTAAATCTTTATGCCTAATATGTAAGTTGCTTCGCCAAGATCTTTCATTGAAAAACTATTATTCAAATAATCCTTGACACTATCAAGAAGGTCTACATCATTCCCAATCAACAACATGTCATCTACATATAGTATTAAGAATGCTACAGAGCTCCCACTCACTTTCTTGTAAATACAAGCTTCTCCATAAGTTTGTATAAAACCAAAACTTTTGATTACCTTATCAAAACGTTGATTCCAACTTCGGGATGCTTGCTTCAATCCATATATGGACCGTTGAAGTTTGCACACCTTGTAAGCATCTTTAGGATCGACAAAACCTTTGGGTTGCATCATATACAACTCTTCATCAATATCTCCATTGAGGAACGCTGTTTTGACATCCATCTGCCATATCACATAATCATAATATGCAGCGATTGCTAACAAAATCCTCACAGACTTTAGCTTCGCTACCGGTGAGAAAGTCTCATCGTAGTCAACTCCTTGACTTTGTCGAAACCCTTTTGCGACAAGTCAAGATTTATAGACAGTAACATTACCATCAACATCTGTTCTCTTCTTGAAAATCCATTTGTTCTCGACAGCCTTCCGGCCATCCGGTAAGTCAACCAAAGTCCATACTTGGTTTTCGTACATGGATCCAATCTCGGATTTCATGGCTTCTTGCCATTTATTGGAATCTGGACTCATCATCGCTTCCTCATATGTCGCAGGGTCATTGGTGTTGTCCACCAGCATGACACTTATAACGGGATCATACCAATCAGGAGTGGTATGATTTCTCGTCGACCTGCGAGGTTCTGTAGTAACTTCAACCGAAGTTTCATGATCATCATCATTAGCTTCCTCTCTTATTGGTGTAGGCGCCACAGGAACTGCTTCCGGTGCTGCGCTACTCGCAAGTTCGAGAGAAGGTTTAACAACCTCGTCGAGTTCTACTTTCCTTCCAGTCACTTCTTTCGAGAGAAATTCCTTCTCCAGAAAGGATCCATTCTTAGCAACGAAGATTTTTCCCTCGGATCTATGATAGAAGGTATACCCAATAGTTTCCTTTGGGTATCCTATGAAGACGCATTTTTTCGCTTTGCGTTCAAGCTTGCCCGGCTGTAACTTCTTTACATAGGCTTCGCAACCCGAAACTTTAAGGAACGACAATTTAAGTTTCTTCCCAAACCATAATTCATATGGTGTCGTTTCAACGGATTTAGATGGTGCCCTATTTAAAGTGAATGCGGCTGTTTCGAATGCATAACCCCAAAATGATAGCGATAAATCTGTAAGTGACATCATAGAATGAACCATATCTAAGAGAGTTTGATTACGACGTTCGGACACACCATTACGCTGTGGTGTTCCCGGCGATGTCAATTGTGAAAGTATTCCGCATTTCTTAAAATGCTCGCCAAACTCGTAACTTAGATATTCACCTCCATGATCAGATCGTAGAAATTTAATCTTCTTGTTACGTTGATTCTCTACCTCACTTTGAAATTCCTTAAACTTCTCAAAAGTTTTGGACTTATGTTTCATGAAATAGATATACCCATATCTACCCAAGTCATCCGTGAAGGTAAGAACATAACGATAACCACCGCGTGATGCTACACTCATTGGACCACACACATCGGTATGTATGATTTCCAATAAGTCCGTAGCTCGGTCCATCATCCCAGAAAATGGAGTCTTAGTCATTTTACCCGTTAGACATGCTTCACATCTTTCAAGTGATTCAAAATCAAGTGATTCAAAAAGTCCATCGGAATGGAGTTTCTTCATACGCTTCACTCCAATGTGACCAAGACGACAGTGCCACATATAGGTCGAGTTATCGCTTAATTTCAAATGTTTAGCTTCAATGTTATTAATATGTGTATTTCCACTATCGAGATTCAATAAGAATAGACCATCTATCAAAGGTACATGTGCATAAAACATATTAATCATATAAATCGAACAACCATTATTCTCGGACTTAAACAAGTAACCGTCTCGCAATAAACATGATCCAGATATAATGTTCATGCTCAACGCAGGCACCAAATAACAATTATTTAAGTATAAAACTAATCTCGATGGTAGATTAAGAGGTAGCGTGCCGACCGCGATCACATCAACCTTTGATCCATTTCCAACGGGCATCGTCACCTCGTTCTTCGCTAGCTTCCGTTTATTCTGCAGCACCTGTTTCGAGTTGCAAATATGAGCAACCGAACCAATATCAAATACCTAGGCACTACTACGATTACTAGTGAGATACACATCAATAACATGTATATCGGATATACCTTGCTTCTTGATGTTGTCGTTCTTCAAATCCGCCAAGTACTTTGGGCAATTCCGCTTCCAGTGACCTTCTCCCTTGCAGTAAAAGCACTCAGTATCAGGCTTAGGCCCAGCCTTGGTCTTCTTCGTCGGCGTGGCAACTTTCTTACCGCCCTTCTTGAAGTTTCCCTTTTGCTTGGACTTGCCTTTCTTGAATTTGGTGGTCTTATTGACCAACAACACTTGGTGCTCATTCTTGATCTCCACTTAACTCTCAACTGTCGCGCGAGCCTCAGATATCATTTTGAGTTCACGGACAATATCATGTGGGTCATGGTTCTCAAACCTTTTCTGAAGCTCCGATTCCAAACCATACAAGATAGCACACTGAACTGTGGAGTACTGATTCTTCCGAGTGAGGTAAACATTCTTTACTTCATCGGTAGTAGTAGCTGCAGGCGGGTCACCCAGCGGTGCATCCAACACATAGGTCAAATTACCAGCATTGAGGACAATCCTCAAATTGCGGAACCAATCCGCGAAGTTGCTTCCATTGTTTTTCAACTTTTCTTTCTCTAGGAACGCATGAAAATTGATGGTAGGGGCCGCCATTGATCTACAACATATTTGCAATAGTTTAGACTAAGTTTATGACAAATTGAGTTCTAATTAATAGTTAAATTAATCTAGGTGAACTCCCACTCAAAACAATATCCCTCACATTGTTTTAGTGATCACATGAACCAAATCCACCACATCAAAACCGATCATCACGAGAGTTGATGTAACTTCAATGGCGAACAATCAACATGTTCATCATATCTACTATATGACTCATGCTTTACCTTTCGGTGATCCGTGTTCCGAGACCATGTCTGTACATGCTAGGCTCGTCAAGATCAAACCTTAGCTTCCGCATGAGCAAATCTGGCTTGCTCACATTGTATACACTTGCAGAATCTAACACACCCGATCATCACGTGGTGCTTCAAAACAACAAGCTTTAGCAACGGTGCTTACTAAGGATGAACACTTTAAGACTTGAAATTTGTGTGCTTGAGGGATCATCTTATAATGCTACCGTCGTTAACTAAGCAATACAAGATACATAAAGGATTAACATCACATGCAATTCATAATATGTGATATGATATGGCCTTTCTTCGTGTGTTTCCGATCTCCATCTTCAAGCACGAACATGATCTCCATCATCACCGGTATGGCGTCAAGGTCAATGGCGCCGCTTCATGGTTGTCGTCCACCAGCTTCAACTATTACAACTACTTTGAATAGACATGCGGGTCTTAATAGAAATTAAAGACAACCATATGGCTCCTGCCGGGTGCCAACTTACAATAAGGGATTTGCATACATCATATATAATCACAATCATGGCCATATCACATCACAGCACACCCTTGCAAAACAAAGTTAGACGCCTCTAATTTTCTTTGCGTATTTTACGTGGTTTGGGGCTTTCAATAAGTGTCGATCTAACTTACGAATAAGAACCACAACGTTTATGTTTGAACTATCAAGTGCCCATTGTAAATTGGATCTATACTATAATGGGAGAGACAGACACCCGCAAAGCCACTTATGCAATACAAGTTGCATGTTGAGCGTGGAGCAAGTCTCATGAACGATGTCATGTAAGGTTAGCCCGGGCCGCTTCATCCCATCATACCGCAAGATGCAAAGTACACAAAAAGCAATTGATAATTAAAGCACCACCACCCATAATGACCATTGTGTTCTACTCGTGCAACAGATCTACATATAAACCTGGCTCTGATACCACTATAGGGGTTCGTAGCATGGAAAACAAAAAATTCTACCGCATGCAAACAAACAAGCCAAGATCTATCTACTATATTGTAGCAACGAGTCGATAGAGAAACTCACCCTCGAAGATTCCAAAGCGGTTAACGAGAGCAGATTCTCGTGGGTGATGTAGTCGTACACTTGCCATTCTCAAGATCGCGTAGACGATCCTTCCGGCGCTGCGTTCCGGCAGCGCTTCCACAGTCGGTCACACGTTCGGTACTCGATGAAGACCTTCCTCTCCCTTGTTCCAGCAGGTAGCAGAGGTTGTAGCACTCTCCTCGCGATTCCGGCAGCACGACGGCGTGGTGTCGGAAGTAGAGGGGAGATCTCGGAGGGCTTCGCCTTAAGCCGGAGCGAGTATGGTGGACTATGAGAGATGCCTTGGTGATCTAGGGTTTATAGGGCACCAAGGGGAGGGTGTGGCCGGAGGCTAGGGCTTGGGGAAGCCCCAAGTTGCCGAGTTGGAGGGGAAACCCTAGGCGGCGGCTGCACTTGGAGGTGGAGGTGCGCAGGAGCTAGGGTTTGAGGTGTGAGAGATGGGAGGCGCCCTACCCCTCCTTATATAGGTGGAGGGTGGCCGGTTGGGAGGAGGGAGTCCCCCCCCCAACTCGGCCTCCTTGGACAGCGGGTGGAGGGAGGGGACTTCCTCCCCAAGTAGGTTTCCTACTCTCCCTCCACCAAGCAAACTTGGCATTTGACTTTTCAAATTGGCGTTTGACTTTCAAACTAGGATTTGATTTCCCTCTTTATTTTGCCCAGCCAAGTGACCTAGTACATGATGCAATCATTCCATATTGTCATGACACATTCATGTACCCTTCCCCTCCGGAGTGTCGGACCTTCCGGACCCTTCTAGAACATTCCTGGTGAAAACACCGGAATCATTCCCCAACTCTGAAACAGGACTTTCCTTATATGAATCTTATTCTCCGGACCATTCCGGATCTCCTCGTGATATCCCGGATCCCATACGAGACTCCTAACAACATTCGGTCTCTTACTCATCATTCCATAACTACTCAACAACATCGAATCCTTAAGTGTGTCTCCCTAGGGTTCGTGAATTATGCAGACATGACCGAGACACTTCTCCGATCAATAACCAATAGAGGAATATGGAAATTCATATGGCTCCCACATATTTCTACGATTACTTTGCGATCGAATGAACCACTTACATACAATACCAACTTCCCTTTGTCTCATGATAGTTTACTTATCCGAGGTTTTGATCGTCGGTATCTCTGCATACCTAGTTCAACCTCGTTACCGATAAGTACTCTTTTCTCGTTCCCGTGGTATGTCATCCCTCGTGAGCCAGTCACATGCTTGCAATATAATTGGATGACATTCCACCGAGAGGGCCCAGAGTATATCTATCTGTCATATGGATGGACAAATCCCACTCTTGATCCATGTGTCTCAACCCATACTTTCCGAACACTCAATGCCATCTTTATAGCCACCCAGTTACGGTGTGGTGTTTGATGTCATCAAAGCATCCTTCCGGTGATGGTGATTAGCATGATCTCATGGTAGAAGGAATTAGGTTACTATGTATCAGAAAGCTTATAGCAATTGAACTATTAAAATGACTTTGATCTTTATGCTACGCTTATCTAGAGGAGAATGTCCATCATACCATTCTCCTAATGATATGATCTTGTTGTTAACAACATCTCAATGTTCATGATCAAGAAACCATGATCATCTATTAGCCAACAAGCTAGTATTATAAAGAGGCTTTACTAGGGACTCTAATTTAGTTTACAAATCACACAAGTATTAATGTTTCCGGTTAATACTGTTATAACATGAATGTAAACATTTATCATAAAAACAAAGATATAATAATAACTACATTTATTATTGCCTCTAGGGCATATCTCTAACATATTAACCACCAAATTACAAAGACTACCACAACATTATATAAATCCATAAGTAGTTAAGTGATAGTATGTTTTAGATTATAAACTATACTCACTTATCTATAAAAGATAAATGATATTACTCTATTATAGAATCAAGAAACCATTACCCAAGTCAAAAGAATGACCATTCTTAAGTAACTTAAATAAAACATTTTAGATACACAAGATACAAATGTATAAGTACTATACTTTCAAAACTATCTACATTTTTAAAGTTAACTTTAGTCTCCAAGAATCTAAATATAATACAATACATATTACTATATATTTTATAGTTAACTTTGGTCTGAAGTAGTTAAGCTATAAAGCAACTCAAGCCAAACCATTTAAGCAAACAAATAATATCAACCACCACTAACTAACCACAAAGTTTGTTTAGACCTTAGAAGAGAAACCTTTTCTTTGAAGGTTATACTAGTATGTCATAAGTGTTGTTTACTCCTTCGAAGGTTATACTTTACTCCTACATATGTGTTGTTTACAACCACTCATAAACTCTAATAAAAGTACAACTATGAAACTTATCTAAAAAGACTACACATTCCAAAGTAACCATTTTTGGAATCCAAACCCTAATACAACGTTATCCCCGGGATTTGCGCTTAGAACGTGCATCACATTACTTATGCATAAAAGCATATTGCTTCTTTAAACATTAGTCCTTACCGAACCAATGATGCTGATTTCAGATTTTGGATCTTATACATTGACTCGAAGACCGTGAGTGCATAATCTTGCAATCACAAAAGGCAAGTTCACACTTGCTCATGTCCTTTGTTTATTTTTGGTAAAGGATTTTACAAATCCAGTGTTGTTATCACCTGCATTTGAAAAAGGTCTAAAAACACTATTTTCGATAATAATGTAAACTATGGGTTACTGATCCAGGGTGATCAGCTAATCTATTAAATTTGACAGTTGGAATACCGCTGTTCAGAACTATATCACCTAGGACTTAACAACCAATATCGCCAGTGATTCTAGCGCCGTATATTATGCGTTGACCATGAGATTTGGAATGGGACGGAGAAGTCAGCTGTATCTTCTTCCTCTCGCATGAAGCCGGATGTGCAGGTCGTGGCTGTTATCCTCGTAGCGTGCATATTAATTGGTAATTCATAGAGGATATGCAGCATATGGGTGGGAACCCTCATCGTCCCACGATAGTTCTAGCATCTAACGGTTTGTACAAACCATTGCCGTAATTCATTATGTGGGAATGGTGTGCACCAAGGAGGCATGCGAGGTCGCGAAGGGGGCAGTGATTGGCTTGGATCATCTTCTGGGCCCCACATCATGGAATTGTGTGCGGAAATAAGCTACCCGGTTGTGCAACAAAGAGTTGATCTCTCATGGGTAAAGTAACGCACCTCTGCAGAGTGTATGAACTGTAACTTGTTACTCCCTGTTCCGGGAAGGAGCTGTGAACGCGGCGGGAAAGGAACTCCATGAAAGTTCTGGTAAACCCGTGAAGGATAATGGACATAGCTCTTCAGAATAAAAGCAACCTTTGAAGAAATGTTTATGAAAACTTGCATTGTCTACGACCTACGGTCTGTGGCTGTAGTTATAGTGCATCAAACACTCCTTTTCTAGTGAACTTGCTGAGTACGCTCGTACTCAAAGTATCTTCTTAACCCTTGCTAGATTCTGAAGCCATTAAGACGACGTCTACATCAAATTATGCCTCAGGACTTATCATGCTCAGCTAAAGCTTTTCAATAAAGACAAGGAAGACAACATATACCTCAACTCAAGTGAAGACGAAGTTATTGATTAGATAGGAACATAATCTCTAGCCAAAGAACCTATTTCTGTAGTGCATTGCGATAGCAGCAATGCCAACCTCTTAGTCAAAATACTAGACTTAATAGTATAATTGTTCTTGTGTTATTTATCTTTGATTCTTCTCCGTAAGAAGTTCTTTCTCTCTCTTTAACCTAGAGTATTCTCTGGATCTTATGTAAAGAGTGAGTTGTAACATTTAGCCATGTATTGGACCCGCTATGTTTCTGTTATGCCATTATGAGGGATGTAATACTAGTAAACGAAGTTTCATTGGTGTTATGTCAACGACTATAGTATACTATATTATGCAGTGGTATGTTGGGTCACCGCATGCAGGAGCGGAGCTGGATGGAGCTCAAGGCTGGTGCTAAACAGGCTTAATGGTGCTAATTATCTATATTTTTTGTATTTTTAATCTTGAAAATTAGCATTGCTCTTTGTAGTGCAGCCGTCCGGCCGGTGCTACGGCACCGGTAGCACCAGACCCGGATCCGCCCCTGACCGCATGATGTAAACCATAGATCAGAAGAGACTGACCTGAAACCACATAAACGAACACCAAAATGGACCAGATCTGAGGAGATCCATCGGACACACGACTTCATGTGTCCTCCTTTAACGGTAGACGCAGCACCAGAGCATGGATAGGACAAAGAGGATATTATTCTTACTTTAGGATGTAGCCGTCGGCTTATCATCCCGAAAGAGACACGAAAAATAGTCTATAAAAATAACAAAAAAACCCTTAGGACGAAGAGGGACCGTGGTCTGCGACACCTCCACAGACCCAAGACCACCAAAGGTGGAGCGGACCAACAGGGACGGAAACGAAACCCTAGATGGGTATTTTTGCTGCCACGCCTTGAGTCAAATATTGACATATGTGATTTTTGGAAAAGAAATCTATGGATTTTTTTTTGTTTTTACTTAGTAGGAGATGGTTGAGGACGTTCAAATGTACTCCTACCTCATCTTCTAAATATAAGATACTTTTGGAGTCTAAATAAACTCTCAAACACGTTTTATGTTTAAGAACGGAGTGGGTAGTTTATAGAAAGGTTTTGCAACATATACTCCTAGAAAGTAAAACAGTAATTGATATGAATAAGAAGATATTTAGCATACACCATTAAAGCTTGCTCATTGTCAAAGAAAAAGCTTGCACTGTCGACCAGTGGACCCGGGCCGACGTTGCTCCTACATTGTACGATTCCTGTCCATTGTTGTCGCGCTGGAGCCGGGCGTGTGGGCCCTAATGGCGTGGCATTCTAGTCGAACCGTGCCCAGATCTTTTGCCGTCCGCTTGCAAGCACGATATATATACCCCGTGCCTATGCTTCCCTAAACTGACATCGCTCGCTCCATCTTCCTCCAGCAGCAACAGCAAACCCAACTGCGAAGCTTTGCTCTGCTCCTCGAAAACCACATAGACTGATATTCCATGGCGGCATCTGTAGCCAGCTCTTTCTTCTTCGACGACGAGCTGGTTGGCTATCGCGGCATGCCCGCGCAGGACGCGTGCGCGCTCTGCGGCAAGCCGCTGGCCCGGGAGAACGACGTGTTCATGTACAGAGGGGACACCCCCTTCTGCAGCGACGAGTGCCGCCACAAGCAGATGCGGATCGACGCCGCCGGCGAAAGGCACGCGGCCCGGAGGCTGCGGCCGTACTCGTCCTCCGTGACGGAGTCCCACCGTGGGCAGCGAGGAGAGTCCGGGAAGGTGTCCGTCGCGAGCTGACCGGCCGGCCAGAGCGCGCGCTCAATGAGATCTGGAGAACCATCAATTTTGAGATGATGATATCTCTCCGGTGCTCAGTCGAAGAAGGCAACGATCGAAGCTCGTCGCCGTGTGTTTAGCTTCTTTTTTAGCTATAATCTGATCAGCCCTGCTTTGTGATTAGTATATGGCTGTATATCCATGAATTTGGCTGTTTGGATGCTCTGAATGAAATGAAAACGTGCTCGCCCTTTCTCACTCCTCGATCGTACGTTCTTGTGATGAATTACCAACGGGACCTCGCTCCTTGCTAAAAAAATGCTAGTACTGTACTAGCTAATCGCTAGAGGACAAACGCAGTACGTGAACTTAGTGTGCATAACGCTACAGCCGAGGGGATTAAAATATCTCAGGCTCCAACGTCAGACTTGTCGAACATCTCCCATGTTATTTTTTTTTCTCTATTGCACTCATGTCCGAGCCAGAGCCAGCAGCATGACGCGGACATCTCACGTACTGGTACAATTGCGATAAGAAGATAACGAAGAACGAAAACGAAAAACACAGCAAGAGGATACAGATTTAACGTGGAAAAACCTCTCTAACAAAGAGAGGAAAAAACCACGGGCGCTAGCCAGCGAAACTTCACTATATCCAGGAATGTTTACAAACGCCGGGGATTTCACAGATGCAACTCATCCCAACTTGCGGCTTACAAGGGGTTCATATATCGGTGGAAACCTAGGTCTTCGACGATCCGCACCGTACCGCGGGGGGCTATCGCCCCCCGCACCCCCCACAGGCGTCCCTGTTGGGCACGGTGTGGACCGAGTGTAACAAGTTTGAAGTTGGCCTATACTTTGTAGAATTTGAATCAACATATAACAAACTCCATCTTGAGACAAATTCCTCCTTGTAGCATCAACAGCAACCATCTCCCTGAACAAACAAAGCAAATACTTTCGGCGCCAATAGCCACTTGGGCTAATCAGTTAAACCAACTAAGTTCGAGCAAAGCTCAAACTTAGCAACAGGAACATGTTTAGTCATCATATCAGCATGATTATCATGAGTGTTGATCTTGCATACCTTTAATTTACCTTGAGCAACAATGTCTCTAACAAAATGGTATTTGACATCAATGTGCTTAGTTCTCTCATGGAACATCTGATCTTTTGTAAGGTATATGGCACTTTGACTGTCACAAAACAAAGTAATGCAAGAATCATCTCCACAAAGCTCAGCAAACAAACCTTTCAACCAAACAGATTCTTTGCAAGCTTCAGCAATAGCCATGTATTCAGCTTCAGTAGTAGATTGTGCAACAACAACCTGCAATGTAGCCTTCCAGCTAACATCACAACCACCAACATTAAACACATTACCTGTGAGGGATCTTCTCTTATCCAAATCGGCAGCAAAATCTGAATCCACATAGCCAACGAGTCTCTCACCGATCCTGCCAAACTTCAAACAAGCATTGGAAGTGCCAAGAAGGTACCTGAAAACCCACTGAACAGCTTTCCAATGTTCTTTACCAGGATTAGCCATGTATCTACTTATCAAACTCATAGCATATGATAAGTCAGGACGAGAACAAACCATGTCATACATCAAAGAACCAACAGCACTAGAATATGGCATCTTTGACATGTACTCAAACTCTTCATCAGTAGTAGGACATTGAGAAACTGACAATTTAAAATGAGAAGAAATAGGAGTACTAACTGAGTTGGCACCATCCATATTAAAACGATGAAGAACTTTCTTAATGTAACTTTGCTGACTAAGAAATAACAAACCAGATTTTCTATCTCGGATAATCTTCATACCTAAGATCTTCTTAGCAGCACCAAGATCCTTCATCTCAAACTCACTACTTAGGTGTGCCTTCAAAGTAGGGATTTCTTTCATGCCCTTGGCAGCAGTTAACATATCATCAACATATAGCAGCAAGTATATAGGTGACCCATCAACAAACTTGATATAAACACAACTATCATATTTAGACCTCTCAAAACCATGTGAGATCATAAATGAATCAAACCTTTTATACCACTGTCTTGGAGATTGCTTTAAGCCATAAAGAGACTTCTTTAATTTGCACACAAAATCCTCTTTACCAGGCACTATGAACCCTTCTGGTTGGTCCATGTATATTTCCTCATCAAGCTTTCCATGCAGAAAAGCAGTCTTGACATCTAACTGCTCAAGCTCAAGATCACGCATAGCCACAATACTAAAGAAAGTATGAATGGAACTATGCTTCACAACTGGAGAGAACACATCATTGTAATCAATACCTGGAATCTGTCTGAACCCTTTTGCTACTAACCTTGAATTGTACCTTGAAGGCTCTTTGGGAGACAGACCTTCCTTTTTCTTGAAGATCCACTTGCAGCGGACCGCCTTCTTTTGTTTAGGCAAGCGCACAACATCCCATGTGTCATTTTTCTCAAGCGATTGCATCTCTTCTTGCATAGCAGAAACCCACTTCTCGCGGTCAACGGATGCAATGGCTTCATTATATGTAGCAGGTTCAGAATCATTCTCCACTTGTTCAGCACAACTCAAAGCATAATGTACAAGATTACAATCTTCAATTAAACGAGGACGAGGACCACAGTTACGCCTGGTCTATCAGCAGCAATGAACTCATGTGGCTGCTGCAAAACTGTAACACCCTCAGAATCGGCCCTATGCAAGTTTCAGCGCTTCCCGCCAAAACCCGCATAGAAACGATTCAAAGGTGCCCACCAGGCACTTGCGTGCGGGTGGAAAACGAAGTAATACCATTACACAATAGTTCTCGATGGAACCCACAAAACATATATATATACAACAACGACTCAAAGAGTCAAGATTGCAGATATACAGTACAAAGATCCAAATCACCTTGAAAATGATACAGCGTCCGACTACGGACAAGATGCAAATGGGGATAAGAGCCCTGAAGAATAACCAATGGCGCCCATAACCCTGCTCAGTCCAAGCCGGAAGGGTAACCCTGCTAACGACGTCGATCTCAAAACCTGCTTAAACAAAAGGGGTGCCGACAAAGGGCAAAGGAAAAAGAGAGAGCGGTCAGTACTGAGGCCAGTACACGGCGAGACTAGAATTCGGCGGTCCTCACCTACATAGGTATGGTGGACTGAGGCGGCAGCGGCAGCATGCACTAAACAGCCTATAGAGACTCGATACAACTGGCGGCTATTAGAGAGGGGTAAGAAAGAGCTATTCGGAGCTAACCTGATGCTACCATCAAACAAACCCATCCTGGTGTTTCCCCCTCGAGACCAAACGAGGAAGTCAACCGAGGAACTCACACAGTTGGCAGTTTTATTTATTCAGTTATCGTTGCAGCAATTACTAGTCAGGTGTAGATAATCATCCTGATAAAATAAGCAGTGGACCATTTTAGTTAACCATTCTGTTGTAGTTGCGGCACTTACTAGTCAAATACAATTAGCATGAGATAACCTGAAACCCAGCAGTTGTTGGTACTTTTATTTAGCCTTTCTGTTGTAGTTGCAATACTTACTAGTCAGTTACAATTGTCGCAAGCGACAAACCAAACAAGCAATTGTTGGCAGTTTTATTTAGCCATTCCATTATAGGGAAGCTGATTACTAGTCATTATAAGGTCAAATTTATAGCACGACTTTAGTTATAGTTGTCTATGATCGAGATACTGTGCTCCAAGTCGTCCATAACCGCGGACACGGCTTTCAGAAAGTTTTAACCCGGCCGGGGTGCACAAATAGCAACACACACTCGATCAACCTCGGAAAACCAAATCAAAACCCAACGAGGCCTTCACGACAAAGCAATCACAGGATTCAGAATTATTTCAGGGGGCCACCCCATTGAGTAGACCCGCAACGAAGCTAGCTGACTCCGAGATGGACTCAAGGTTAGCGACAATGGCTGTAAACGACTGGGAACCCAAAACTGGGATTGTCGATACCGCGAAAACATTCCGCTTACCTAAACAGTAAAGTGTGCTCCTCGCACAATCGTGAATAAAGCAGTAAAGCATGGCATAGGTACAGGATAGTAAATAAAACCTCAAACTAGTTTGTGGCCCCAAGAAATAAGAATGAATCAAGCTCTGGCTCAGGGGGGTCCCATAATCCTCCCGGATGTGGATAGCGCGATAAATCAAGGAACAGGTATCAAGCACTCGGGGTCCTACGGGACACAAGTGGACGGTTAACAACCAAATAACATCTATTGCCCACCTGTGTCTCTGCTTACCTACTTCAATTTTAGTTATTTAAACAGGAATTAAAGTGAACGATAAATAAAGCCATGATCCTCTCCAACATCAAACATGCGGCAATACACCAACAACTGTGGCACTTGACGACACGCAACAGCACTTGAACAAGCGACTACGACGCGCAAGTCCAACTATCTACAAAACAACAGGTAATAGGATGTGTCCAAGGCAATATAAGGCTGCGAGGGATATTTCGGGTACGAAAAACTAGAGCATCGCAACAGATAGCAACAGATCAACCGGAGGGAATAAATACTATAAAAGTAAGATAGGTAGAAAGGGGGAGAGATGCTCGCCAGAAAACATTGCCGACGGTTCAACCGAAGATCGGGTCGACACTCGCATCAACTCAACGGCCTTATCCGCGAAGAACCAAAACACTAGAAGAAACACCGGATGCACTATTTAATACTACGGCAAAAGATCGGGCATGATGCATGTATGAGGTATGACATGGCAAAGATGCGATGCGATTGGGAAATATTAAGTGGAACCGGGGTCCCGAAAATTAATTAAACGGTTCAAGTTATTTAACTACCTCGCAATTTAATTGTTGTCTTAACATGGCAAAAGATAGCACCGGTTCGCTATACAAATTTAAATGGGAACAATATAAGAATAGATCTGCCCGCATATGGGCCCCATATTTAATTATATGGTGAATCGGAATAAGGCCCCCAAACACATGAATATGCATGCAAACATGAACAAGTTGATATGCAACAATTTGATATTTCATTTATAAAAAATAGGGCTCGAGAAAGGGGTCACACATTAGGGTTCGACGATCTTGGTGTTCCGAGGGTTCGGGGTTGGTCTCAGGGTTCAGGGTTCGACGGAAACGGCAGGGTTCGGTCTCGGCGGGATCGGCGGAAACGTTCTCGGATAAAAGAGGTAGATCTTGTCGCATCCGTGGTCTTCGGGTCGTTGCCGACGGTCATGGCGTTCGGGATGAAGTACTTGTCGCATCGGGGTCTCGGTGTCCTCGGATCCGGTTGAAGATCTCGGCGTTCGGCAAACTTCGAAGTAGACCTTGGAGTTCCGCGATGATCTTGTCGATTCCCTGTCGAAGGCCTTGGCGCTTCGGATCGGTCTTCGGTTCGGCCTTAGGGTCTTGGGGTTCGCGTCCGTGTGGCGATCTTGTCGTTCCGCATAGACGTCCTCGGTGCCGGGGAAGATCTTGGGGTTCTAACTTGTTCGTCGTTGACGGACTTGGTTCGTCGTCGGGTCTCGTCGGGATCAGTCTTCGGGGTCCGGTGCCGATCTTCGGGTACCGGGGTTTCTCGGTGTGGTTGGCGCACTTGGTCTAAAGTCGAGGTTTCTCCCGAAGATATTGGGGTTCCTTCTTGATATTGCCGATGCCGATCTTGTCGTTGGACTCGGGCGTTTTGGGGAACATCGCACAAACACACAAAAACACACGTGGGCCAGAGGTGCGGACGCGCGGTTCGACTGCGAGCAAGGTCGGTAGCACGCCGAGGCGGCGGCCTTACAGCGGGGCGGATGGCCTCTGGAGCGGGGTCCACGGAGAAGCGGAGGAGGCGCTGGCGGCGGAGGGCGCTGCCAGGGGAGGCCGGCGGCCTGGCGGAGCTTGGGATGGTGGCCGGCAGAGCGGCTCGACGGCGGGCGGCGGGGTCCGCCGGGGCGCAGGGGGCGAACCGTCCTCGAAGGCCGGCCGGAGGAGGCCACGTGGCCACGCGCAGGCGACGGGGGTGCTCGGGGCGGCGCGCTCGCGGCCAACGACGGCGGGACAGAGGGCGCCGGGAGGAGGGCAAGGGGACGGGCGAGGCGAGGCGGCCGAGGCGACGGGGCGTCGCGGGAGGAGGCGGGCGGCACCGGCGGCATGCCGCGGCCGGAGGAGGAGCAGCGGCGGGCCTTGCTGCCGGCGGCGAGGAGGGCCAGAGGAGGGGAAAAGAAGGAGGTGGGCGAGCGTGGCCGCGGAGGGGAGGGGCGACGGCGTCGGGGCGTGGGGGGGAGAGGGGAGGTTGGGGAAGGGAGCGCGCGCGGTCGCCGGAGAGCGATGCCGGCGGGGCAGACGGGGAGAGGCGGGGTCACACGTGCGGGCGGAGGAGGAAGGTGAAAGGGCGGTGGCGATGGGGGGACCTGGCGGCGCGGAGGACAGGTGGAGGCGGCCGGCGAAGGGAGAGGGGAGGAGAGGAGGACGCCGGTGCCGACGGGAGGAGGAAGAGGGCCGCGGGGCGGTCGCATGAGGGAGAGGAGGGAGCGGGCAGTGGGGGACGGTTCGGTGTGGGGTGGGGCCGCGGTGGGGTCGGGGCGTAAGTGAGAGGTGGCAGGCGGGTCGGTTGGTGAGAGAGAGAGGGTTGGGGAGTGGGGAGTGGTCCAGGGAGGGTGTGGGCCAGGGGTGTAAGGGAGAGGGAGAGAGAGGGGGTAAGAAGGAGCTGTGTGAGAAAGAGAGAAAAGGGGGTGTGGGCTGGTGGATTGATGATGTGGTAGGGTGGGTAGGAATTGGGGGAGAGGGTGAGGTGGCGAGCTGTGAGTGGTGGGTAGAATAGGTTTGGGTAGATTTAGGACTTCGGGTGGGCTGGTTTAGGTGGACCGTTTTTGTACTGGGGGTGGTCGACTGGGTCGGTTCGGCCCGTTCGACTGCCCCACTAAAAACAGTTAAATAATTTATTTATTCCAAACAGACTTTTGAAAACCGATAGCAAACAAAACAAAATAATCCGGAGACCCGGGTTTTGCGTTTGAATAAAGACGGGGCGTTTAGAAAACAAATTAGGTTTTCCCGAAAATAGTTTTATGCGAACAAATCCAAGATGATGACGATGCTCAAATGCAATGTGGCATGATGACATGAGCATGCGGTCATGATGATGCAATGCACAAAACAACGCGATTTCTAGTAGTGGTTTTGCGGGATGCCACAATTCGACACCACTAACAATGGATCTCGCCCTCGAGATCCTCCTCATGGTACCGGAAAGGAAGGTCGGCGATCTGCGTCTTCTCGCTTCGTGTAGATCCTCGCGACACCACTAACAAGAGGTCGTTGTCCGTGATCGTCAGAGAAAACTCCGGGAACAAAGGGCGAAGGTAGAGGTATCCACAAATAAAGCCACCTCTAGCTTCGATAGAAAGAGGGAACCGATGCATTCTCATCCACTTCAATGTACAAAAGCGAATAGAAGGGGTAGTCAGCATGGGGGCCAATCCATCACGCACCCTAACTATTACTCTGCACAATCAGTAGAAAAGAGTGCAACCATTCTCGGAGTCAGACTGAAGATCTCGACAAGCGAGGTTCGGAAACAAAGGAGTGATGCAGACTCTGCATCGGATCTGGCGTAGATGATGTCATCGCATCGGAAAACACCGGAAGGCAAAAAACAAGGAACCAAGAATGGTACCACAGTAGACGGATTCCTCAGGCAGCATGAACACCGGATGGTAAAACACCGTTATCAAGGAGGAAGCGAAACCCTGAAGGTATGACGGAACCCAGCCACGAGAAATCCTGGACTCGAAGAGAGAGAAGAGAGCGGATTCAAAACGCGCAAAGGTGAGAGGAGAGCAGCAGAGGGGTAAGGAGTAAAATCAGACCTAATCAGAACTATCGAACCGATTTTGCAAAAATAGTTTTGACACTCTACTTCGGCCGTTAGCTAGGTTATCCTACAGGCTGGACTTGTGGGGTATCGCAACTGCTGAGCTCTGATACCACTCTGTAACACCCTCAGAATCGGCCCTATGCAAGTTTCAGCGCTTCCCGCCAAAAACCGCATAGAAACGATTCAAAGGTGCCCACCAGGCACTTGCGTGCGGGTGGAAAACGAAGTAATACCATTACACAATAGTTCTCGACGGAACCCACAAAACATATATATACAACAACGACTCAAAGAGTCAAGATTGCAGATATACAGTACAAAGATCCAAATCACCTTGAAAATGATACAGCGTCCGACTACGGACAAGATGCAAATGGGGCTAAGAGCCCTGAAGAATAACCAATGGCGTCCATAACCCTGCCCAGGCCAAGCCGGAAGGGTAACCCTGCTAACGACGTCGATCTCAAAACCTGCTTAAACAAAAGGGGTGCCGACAAAGGGCAAAGGAAAAAGAGAGAGCGGTCAGTACTGAGGCCAGTACACGGCGAGACTAGAATTCGGCGGTCCTCGCCTACATAGGTATGGTGGACTGAGGCGGCAGCGGCAGCATGCACTAAACAGCCTATAGAGACTCGATACAACTGGCGGCTATCAGAGAGGGGTAAGAAAGAGCTATTCGGAGCTAACCTGATGCTACCATCAAACAAACCCATCCTGGTGTTTCCCCCTCGAGACCAAACGAGGAAGTCAACCGAGGAACTCACACAGTTGGCAGTTTTATTTATTCAGTTATCGTTGCAGCAATTACTAGTCAGGTGTAGATAATCATCCTGATAAAATAAGCAGTGGACCATTTTAGTTAACCATTCTGTTGTAGTTGCGCACTTACTAGTCAAATACAATTAGCATGAGATAACCTGAAACCCAGCAGTTGTTGGTAATTTTATTTAGCCTTTCCGTTGTAGTTGCAATACTTACTAGTCAGTTACAATTGTCGCAAGCGACAAACCAAACAAGCAATTGTTGGCAGTTTTATTTAGCCATTCCGTTATAGGGAAGCTGATTACTAGTCATTATAAGGTCAAATTTATAGCACGACTTTAGTTATAGTTGTCTATGATCGAGATACTGTGCTCCAAGTCGTCCATAACCGCGGACACGGCTTTCAGAAAGTTTTAACCCGGCCGGGGTGCACAAATAGCAACACACACTCGATCAACCTCGGAAAAACCAAATCAAAACCCAACGAGGCCTTCACGACAAAGCAATCACAGGATTCAGAATTATTTCAGGGGGCCACCCCATTGAGTAGACCCGCAACGAAGCTAGCTGACTCCGAGACGGACTCAAGGTTTGCGACAATGGCTGTAAACGACTGGGAACCCAAAACTGGGATTGTCGATACCGCGAAAACATTCCGCTTACCTAAACAGTACAGTGTGCTCCTCGCACAATCGCAAATAAAGCAGTAAAGCATGGCATAGGTACAAGATAGTAAATAAAACCTCAAACTAGTTTGTGGCCCCAAGAAATAAGAATGAATCAAGCTCTGGCTCAGGAGGGTCCCATAATCCTCCCGGATGTGGATAGCGCGATAAATCAAGGAACAGGTATCAAGCACTCGGGGTCCTACGGGACACAAGTGGACGGTTAACAACCAAATAACATCTATTGCCCACCTGTGCCTCTGCTTACCTACGTCAATTTTAGTTGTTTAAACAGGAATTAAAGTGAACGATAAATAAAGCCATGATCCTCTCCAACATCAAACATGCGGCAATACACCAACAACTGTGGCACTTGACGACATGCAACAGCACTTGAGAAAGCGACTACGACGCGCAAGTCCAACTATCTACAAAACAACAGGTAATAGGATGTGTCCAAGGCAATATAAGGCTGCGAGGGATATTTCGGGTACGAAAAACTAGAGCATCGCAACACAGATAGCAACAGATCAACCGGAGGGAATAAATACTATAAAAGTAAGATAGGTAGAAAGGGGGAGAGATGCTCGCCTGGAAACATTGCCGACGGTTCAACCGAAGATCGGGTCGACACTCGCATCAACTCAACGGCCTTATCCGCGAAGAACCAAAACACTAGAAGAAACACCGGATGCACTATTTAATACTACGGCAAAATATCGGGCATGATGCATGTATGAGGTATGACATGGCAAAGATGCGATGCGATTGGGCAATATTAAGTGGAACCGGGGTCCCGAAAATTAATTAAACGGTTCAAGTTATTTAACTACCCCGCAATTTAATTGTTGTCTTAACATGGCAAAAGATAGCACCGGTTCGCTATACAAATTTAAATGGGAACAATATAAGAATAGATCTGCCCGCATATGGGCCCCATATTTAATTATATGGTGAATCGGAATAAGGCCCCCAAACACATGAATATGCATGCAAACATGAACAAGTTGATATGCAACAATTTGATATTTCATTTATAAAAAATAGGGCTCGAGAAAGGGGTCACACATTAGGGTTCGACGATCTTGGTGTTCCGAGGGTTCGGGGTTGGTCTCAGGGTTCAGGGTTCGACGGAAACGGCAGGGTTCGGTCTCGGCGGGATCGGCGGAAACGTTCTCGGATAAAAGAGGTAGATCTTGTCGCATCCGTGGTCTTCGGGTCGTTGCCGACGGTCATGGCGTTCGGGATGAAGTACTTGTCGCATCGGGGTCTCGGTGTCCTCGGATCCGGTTGAAGATCTCGGCGTTCGGCAAACTTCGAAGTAGACCTTGGAGTTCCGCGATGATCTTGTCGATTCCCTGTCGAAGGCCTTGGCGCTTCGGATCGGTCTTCGGTTCGGCCTTAGGGTCTTGGGGTTGGCGTCCGTGTGGCGATCTTGTCGTTCCGCATAGACATCCTCGGTGCCGGGGAAGATCTTGGGGTTCTAACTTGTTCGTCGTTGACGGACTTGGTTCGTCGTCGGGTCTCGTCGGGATCAGTCTTCGGGGTCCGGTGCCGATCTTCGGGTACCGGGGTTTCTCGGTGTGGTTGGCGCACTTGGTCTAAAGTCGAGGTTTCTCCCGAAGATATTGGGGTTCCTTCTTGATATTGCCGATGCCGATCTTGTCGTTGGACTCGGGCGTTTTGGGGAACATCGCACAAACACACAAAAACACACGTGGGCCAGAGGTGCGGACGCGCGGTTCGACTGCGAGCAAGGTCGGTAGCACGCCGAGGCGGCGGCCTTACAGCGGGGCGGATGGCCTCTGGAGCGGGGTCCACGGGGAAGCGGAGGAGGCGCTGGCGGCGGAGGGCGCTGCCAGGGGAGGACGGCGGCCTGGCGGAGCTTGGGATGGTGGCCGGCGGAGCGGCTCGACGGCGGGCGGCGGGTTCCGCCGGGGCGCAAGGGGCGGACCGTCCTCGAAGGCCGGCGGCCGAAGGAGGCCACACGCAGGCGACGGGGGTGCTCGGGGCGGCGCGCTCGCGGCCAACGACGGCGGGACAGAGGGCGCCGGGAGGAGGGCGAGGGGACGGGCGAGGCGAGGCGGCCGAGGCGACGGGGCGTCGCGGGAGGAGGCAGGCGGCGCCGGCGGCGTGCCGCGGCCGGAGGAGGAGCAGCGGCGGGCCTTGCTGCCGGCGGCGAGGAGGGCCAGAGGAGGGGAAAAGAAGGAGGTGGGCGAGCGCGACCGCGGAGGGGAGGGGCGACGGCGTCGGGGCGTGGGGGGAGAGGGGAGGTTGGGGAAGGGAGCGCGCGCGGTCGCCGGAGAGCGATGCCGGCGGGGCAGACGGGGAGAGGCGGGGTCGCGCGTGCGGGCGGAGGAGGAAGGTGAAAGGGCGGTGGCGATGGGGGGACCTGGCGGCGCGGAGGACGGGTGGAGGCGGCCGGCGAAGGGAGAGGGGAGGAGAGGAGGACGCCGGCGCCGGAGGGAGGAGGAAGAGGGCCGCGGGGCGGTCGCGTGAGGGAGAGGAGGGAGCGGGCAGTGCGGAAGGTTGGGGACGGTTCGGTGTGGGGTGGGGCCGCGGTGGGGTCGGGGCGTAAGTGAGAGGTGGCAGGCGGGTCGGTTGGTGAGAGAGAGAGAGGGTTGGGGAGTGGGGAGTGGTCCAGGGAGGGTGTGGGCCAGGGGTGTAAGGGAGAGGGAGAGAGAGGGGGTAAGAAGGAGCTGTGTGAGAAAGAGAGAAAAGGGGGTGTGGGCTGGTGGATTTATGATGTGGCAGGGTGGGTAGGAATTGGGGGAGAGGGTGAGGTGGCGAGCTGTGAGCGGTGGGTAGAATAGGTTTGGGTAGATTTAGGACTTCGGGTGGGCTGGTTTAGGTGGACCGTTTTTGTACTGGGGGTGGTCGACTGGGTCGGTTCGGCCCGTTCGACTGCCCCACTAAAAACAATTAAATAATTTATTTATTCCAAACAGACTTTTACAAACCGATAGCAAACAAAACAAAATAATCCGGAGACCCGGGTTTTGCGTTTGAATAAAGACAGGGCGTTTAGAAAACAAATTAGGTTTTCCCGAAAATAGTTTTATGCGAACAAATGCAATATGATGACGATGCTCAAATGCAATGTGGCATGATGACATGAGCATGCGGTCATGATGATGCAATGCACAAAACAATGCGATTTTCTAGTAGTGGTTTTGCGGGATGCCACAAAAACAGTAGGTGAGTGCTGAACAACAATATCAGCAATGTTTTCCTCATGTGTATCTTCAACGATAGCATCATTATCAACAGTTTTTTGCAGGTTCTCCACCTGCACACTAATTCCCTCCTCTCCAACAGAAACAGGAGAGGTATCTGATGGCAAGCTATCATGATACATAACGGACTCATTGAAAACACCATTTCTACTTAGCAAAATCTTTTTAGTTTCAGGATTCCATAGTTTATATGCTTTAACTCCTGAACCATAACCAAGGAATATGCACTTAACAGCCCTAGGCTCTAACTTTCCATTATCAACATGATCATATGCAGTGCAGCCAAAAACTCTCAACTGTGAATAATCAGCAGGCGAACCTGACCATACCTCAATGGGAGTTTTCTTCTCAAGTGGAATAGAAGGTGACCTGTTGATGAGGTAACACGCTGTGTTGGCTGCGTCAGCCCAGAAACGCCTATGCATACCTGCATTGGAATACATACAACGAGCCCTCGAGATGATGGTTCTGTCCATGCGCTCTGCCACGCCATTCTGCTGAGGAGTATATGGGATGGTGTGATGCCTGATCATACCATCGTTACTGCAAAATTCCTCAAACTCATTAGAACAGAATTCCATACCATTGTCAGTACGTAGTACCTTTACCTTCTTCTCAGTTTGCTTTTCAACCATAACTTTACACTTCTTAAAAGCATCAAAAACATCAGATTTATGCTTCAAAAAATAAGGCCACAATTTTCTTGAGTAATCATCAATAATAGTAAGCATGTAATTAGCACCACCAATAGAAGTCTTACGGGACGGACCCCATACATCAGCATGCACATAATCTAATATGCCTTTGGTGGTATGAACGGAAGCATTGAATTTAACTCTTTTATGCTTACCAAAGATGCAGTGCTCACAGAACTCAAACTTACTCAAGTTGCAACCATTAATCAGCTCTCTCTTGACCAACTCTGCCATGCCTTGTTCGCTCATATGCCCAAGACGCATATGCCACAGATGTGTTTTACCACAATCATCAGAATCATTAGAAGTATCAGCAGCAGCAATACCAGGCAAAGTGCTACCTCTAAGAACATATAATTTAGCAGAATTCATATCACCTATCATGTGAATAAGAGAACCTTTTGATACCTTCAGAACTCGATGCCCACCGGCATACTTGTATCCATCAACGTCCATGGTACTTAGGGAGATCAAATTTCTGGCCATGCTTGGTATGTGCTTCACCTTACTCAACGTGCGTGTCACGCCATCATGTGTCCTGATCTTAACAAATCCAACACCAACAATATGGCATGGGTTGTCATTCCCCACACGCACAAAATCTCTAGTCTGCACAGACTCATATGAACTGAACCAATCTTTGTTACAACAAATATGAAACGAACATGCAGTATCAAGTATCCATTCATCATCACGAGAAGCACAAGCAGCAAAAACAGCTAAGCATTCACCATCAGAACTATCCGAAACAACAGCAGCCTTACCAGTACCTTCGGACCTATCTTTCGGTTGGTAAGTTCCGTTTCTTTTCTCCTTATTCTGCAACTTCCAACAATCATCAATAACATGATTAGATTTATTACAATACCTGCATAATTTATCCTTTTCCTTGGACTTTGAACGACTTCTACCGTCCTTGCTCTTATCCCTGTTGTCATAGTTGTTGTATCTCTGCTCGGTCTTGCCACGAACCTGCAGAGCCTCAGCCTTGGATGACGTCCCATCTGACCCTACCATAGTTTTCATCTTTTCCCTCTATTTGAGGGCGTCATGTACTTCGGCAAGGGTTAGTTCATCACGGCTCAACAATATTGTATCACGAAAATATGTATAGGAACTAGGCAACGAGCATAAGAGTAGAAGAGCTAAATCCTCATCATCATATTTTACCTCCATAGACTGCAAGTCTGAAACAATCTCTTTAAAAACAGATATGTGATTCATTACTGATCCACCTTCTTGCAGCATGTGTGACAACAACTTCATCTTCACGTTCATCTTACTGGTTAGATCCTTTGACACACAGATCGTTTCCAGTTTTTCCCATAGGGCAGCAGCAGATTTCACCTCCAGTACTTCCTGTAAAATATTATTGGACAGATGAAGTTGAATCAAAGACAAAGCCTTACGGTCCTTCCGCTTCTCTTCGGCGGACCAAGTCTTAGCATCCTTTCCACCGAATCCATCCAACGCTTCATCCAGATCAGAAGTTTGGGCGAGAATCGCCCGCATCTTCATCTGCCACAAGGAGAATCTTGCGGTGTAGTCCAGCTGTTGTAGATCGAACTTCAATGACGACATATCGCAAACCCTAGATTAGAACCTGGGGCTCTGATACCACTTGATACAATTGCGAAAAGAAGATAACAAAGAACAAAAACGAAAAACACAGCAAGGGGACACGGATTTAACGTGGAAAAACCTCTCCAACAAAGAGAGGAAAAAACCACGGGTGCCAGCCAGCGAAACTTCACTATATCGAGGAGTGTTTACAAACGCCGGGGATTTCACAGATGCAACTCATCCCAACCGGTGGCTTACAAGGGGTTTATATATCGGTGGAAACCTAAGTCTTCGACGACCCGTACCGTACCGCGGGGGGGGGGGGGGGGGGCACGCCCCCCGCACCCACCACAGGTGTCCCCAGTGGTGATCCTCGAACAGGCTGCAGAATCGTTACACTCGGCCCAAGCCGTCAGAAGTTGGCCTATACTTTGTAGAATTTGGATCAACATATAACACGTATGAGTGGTCCGACCAACCGTGTGTCTCATCGGCACTACCACGTCGGTCGTGACTCACTTCATATACTGCAGTAATATCATGGACGGCCATTACATAATTCCTAGTGAAATCGATGGTCACCCCTCCTCCAGTGGTGATCCTCTAACAATACTACTTCCTTTTTAAAAATTAAGATTTATATTTTTTTGTAAAATCCAAATTACGTCATGTATGATGATGTTTTTAAAAATTCATAGCCTTTGATACATTATGAAACATATTTTTAAATAATATTTATATAATATTATAGTTCTTAATAGAATTCTTTAAAGGTTTGATCAAACTTTTTATAGCTTACCTTTTTCTAAAGCCTTAAAATTTAAAACATAGATACCTCGAAACAGGTTTTCATCACGCTTTATAAATAAAGCCACACTGGCCAAACTGATACAAGATGATGGGGAGAACCACTTACAAAGCAGATCAAGATATACAAAAGAAAAACACGGTGACCCGAACTTGCCACTAAAGACACCAAAACAATACCTAGTAGATCTGAAGCTCCGCGACGACGCCCTCAGGAAGGTAATGACGCACCGCAGTGCCGTCGTCAAGATCGTGACGATCAAGGGTTTTCACCCAGAGCCCTAGCATGAAGAAGGTAGTCACAACGACGCCCCCAAGAGGGTTGCGACACCCGTAGTGATCGCCACTATTGGCTCTGAAGTGCTGAGCTTTCGCCCGAAAAAACCATTGAACCGTACCAACTCGGGTCGTCCGCTGACCCCAAGTTAGGCCACCGGCACACGATGTGGGATCTTCCACCGCCGAAGCAATGCCAACACCAAGATCCCCCACCTTCCGCTCCTTGCCATCCACGTGACCAAAGAGAGAGTCCATCACCACCGCCACGTCGCTCGCCATAGAGTCGCCCATGTATTTCACCAAGGCTGCCTCCTCGGCATCCAAGATCTCCCACCCGTGATGCGGCAGCCGCCGCGAAAGCAATCCACCGGGGCGGATGAGGGAGGTCCAGGTCAGCCAAGCAGTCTCAGACAACAGGGGATTAATGGGTAGAACGCATCCGCTGATCAAGCCCGCAGACCCACAAGAGTGGGACTGCTAGGCAACCGCTCGATTTAGGCCCTTGCCCGGATCCGACACCCTAGTCACACCATGACCGGGGAGTGGGTTTCTATTAGCTGGGATCCCCTGAAACCCATGTAGAACCAGCTCCGCCATCCACTATCCACGACCTTGTCGGCTGTACCAATCCAACCCACCTCCAGTGCTAGTGAGGGGCGCAGTCCTTGCAGCTCACCCTGACACCCTGGTCGAGACCTCCACTACTCAACTCAGTTGCCATCAAGCTCCGGGTAGGTGCACGCAATAGTCCATCAAGCAGGACCCGTCTGGCCTAGAGCAAGCCTGTATGGGCCTAGATCTGTTCCTGCAGGCCCCAGACGAACCCCGCTGCAGCGCTCCCTCCCGTCATCGTCGCCGGCCACCTCGAGCGCACCACCTCCGTCCACATCCCCCCATGGCCATCGGGGGACATCCTGCGCCCCATCGAAGTGCCTCCAACCGCCATGGCCTTGGCCTTGCCCCAAGCAGCAGCTCAGGTGACTGCTCCTCAAACATCGCCGCCGAAGGACTGCTTCGCCGCCGCTGGCCACCACGCACCCACCAGGATCGCTGCGTCATCGCACCACATACCCGATTTCCTCGGCCTGTGTCGAGATCCCCACGCGAGGATGAGGGAGATGCCCCATCGCCGCCAGCGCCTGACCTTCAGCCGGTGGCAATGAGAGGAGGGAGGAGGTGGAGGGAAGAGGGAGTTAGGCGGCAGGGATAGGGCTCCCTACCGTTGTCCACGGGAGCGAGGAGGGAGGAAGGGAAGAGAAAGTCGTGTTTTAGAAAATAGAGGTATTCCCTCTATCTCAAAATAGCCGTCGCAAATTTATTAAGAATTAATGAATCTATATACTTCATCCGTTTGAAAATATAAGATGTCTAGATACAATTACTTCACAAACCCAAAACATTTTATATTTCTAAACAAAGGGAGTACTATTTAGCTTATAGATTCACTAGTAGAAAACAGGCCTTTCGTCCAGGCCATTAGTCCCGGCTGTGGCTGGGGCCGGGACTAATGGCCCTGGCCAGACGGCCCGAGCCACCCAGAACCATATGTCCCGATCCGTTAGACCCCATTAACGGACAGACGGCTACAGCGAGCTATAGGGTTCGCAGCATAGAAAACAAAAATTTTCCTACGATGGGAACAACTATGTACCAAGATCTATCTACTAGATATAAACAACGGGCGGATGTATATCCGTAGAGAACATACCCTTGAAGACCGACAAAGCTTAACGAGTCCAAACTCGTGGTTGATGTAGACGATCTCTTGCCAATCTCAAGATCGAGACAAAGTCCTAGCGCCGCAAAACAGCAGCGCATCCGTGCTCGCACACACGTTCGAGGCACCGAGCAACCTCCACCTCCTCGCTCCAGTGATGCAGCGGAAGCACAACTCTTTCTTGCCGAATAGCCACCGGGAACATGTATCTCGCTAGTACGAGACCATGGGGGATAAATTCTAGAGGGGGAGAGAGATCCTTCACGAGGAGGTGTGAGTGAGAAGTGAGAGGAGGGGCTCCTTATATAGGGGAGGGGGCACCCAAGGGGCCATGCGCCCAGCCATGGGGCTGCCCCCTCCCCTCCTTTCATTCATGTGGGTGGACACTCCACTCACACAAAAGCCTTTCAATTCCCTCCACTCAAAAACCCACTCAAATTCCCATTAAATTTCCACCAAATTTAATGCAAACTCTCATTAAATAAAACTCCTTTTATTTATTCAGAATTTTGTCAATTACTTTAATGACAAACATTCACATATAACCCCTTGCTAGTATTTCATTTCACATGCAGAAACACTTTCTGTAATTTCACCCGAAAACCCGTTTCGGTATCTAGTGAAATAAATTCCTACGCTTGTTATTCTTTTCGGCATGAAACTTTTGCTCCAAATGGATGTCGGTGTCTCTTAAGTGTGTCACCCTACGGTTCGCGAATAATGCGGACATGATCGAGACCCCTCTCGGATTAATAATCAGAAGCGGGATCTGGAGACCCATACTGACTCTCACACATTCAGCGATGACTTTCTTGTGATCGTCGGAACCTTTTACGCTAGTATCTTAATCCCTTTGTTTCGCGATATATTACATGTCCGAGATTCGATCATCGGTATCTCCATACCTAGTTTGATCTCGTTACTGACATGCACTCTTTTCTCGTTCCCGTGATATAACATTCTAGTGATCAAATCACTTGCTTGCAAGCTAATCAATGTGATATCATCGAGAGGGCCCAGAGTATATCTATCCGTCATCGGGATGAAAAAATTCCACTCTCGATCCATGAGCCTCAACATAACACTTTATTAGTTATGAATCCATCTTTATAATCACCCTGTTACGGTGTGACGTTTGATGTTATCAAGAAACTCTTCCGGTGTTAGTGATTGACATGATCTCATGGTCTAAGGATTAGGTTCACTTCGTAAGTTGTTATAGCAATATAAACTCAATGACTTTGATCGTAATGCTATACTTCGGATGAATGTTCATCACACCATTACACTAATGTTGTGACCCCGTTATTAACAACATCCAATGTCCATGATGAGGAAACCTTGATCATCTTGTTAATCAACGAGCTAGTTTATGAGAGAGGCATAACTAGGAACTTTCTGTTTGTTTATTAAACACACATGTATTAACGTTCCCGTATTAATAAAATTATAGCATGCAAAATAAACATTTATCATAAACAAGGAATATGATAATAACCACTTTATTATTGCCTCTCGGGCATATTCCCTTCAGTCTCCCACTTGCACTAGAGACAATAATCTAGTTTGAAAACTCTGCGTATTGAACACCAATGGCTTTCTGGTGTTCCATATACGCAATTGCAAGTGGTTAACATAATCTACGGATCTGACGCTTCAGGTCCGTGTGTATTTGCATGTCTTTGCGTCTTCACGCATCACTCATTCTCCAATGAGATGGCATTGTATAAATTTGGTCTTTCGATGAGACCTTTAGTTCCTTGGGGTTAAATCATGTCGATACTATTGTCATACAATATATCTTTAGTGTTAGCCCGTTGCGAACCACACCTTAGTTTGATAACAAACTTCTTGACACAAATTCCCTCCTTTGCTGCTACTATAGCAGTCATATACTTAGCCTTTTTGTTGTAGTATTCATCACAATGTCTTAACTATGGATTTCATCCAAATCCATCATGGAATCTCCTTTCCATTACATTGTGCCACCCATAGTTTAAATTGAGATAAACTTAATTTGTATATTGTGACAAAACTAGTATCAATGTAACGTCTTACAATGAACTATTTGTAATTGTTTGTCACCTCTATACAAATATATTCTTAGTTCTTCCAAAAGATCATAAGAATATCCTCACTATCGTCCAATGATCATTTTATGATTCATTCTGGTATATGCTCATAACACTTAGAGCATAGGACATATCTGGATGTGTACATATCATGGTATGATTGATCAAGACATTCTTGTGATTTTACTCATCAAGTGCCAAAGCACTTGAATCTTGTTTCACTTATCAAGTGTCGATACACTTGAATCTTGATTCAATTCCTTTCCATGCGACAAGAACCGTTTCTTGTTGATTCTATATTGAACTCCTTCAATATGTCATATATGTACGTTTGGCACAACCATATTGGCGTTACAGTCTATCCACTATAGACATTCACGCTAAATATTCGGATTTTGCCTAAGTATTTCATCGAAATGAAATTCTTAACCTTTGTCAATAAAATATACATCATTTCTAACCAACAAGATGTCCTCCACATAATGTATTAGAAATATGTCTTAGCGCTCCCACTTAATTTCTTGCAAATGCAAGCATCTTCATCGTCTCCTGATGAAAACTCTTTTTCATCACGGTGAAGATTCCAACTCCGCGATGCTTACTTCAACCATTGAAGTTTGCATGCCCTTTTTAGCATCCTTTGAATTAACAAAACCCTTTGGATCGTGTCATGTACACGTCCTAGGTAACCATTCTATTACAAGAACTTTGTTTTGTTTATTCATCTACCATATACCAAATTATATGTAGTGGTTGCTAATTTAATCCGTCCAGACTAAATATCGCTATGAAAGATCAAATATTGTCATAGTCAACTCCTTGAACATTGTCGTAAAATATTTTACGACATGTCGACTATTTCATAGATGTGAAACATCCATGTCTATTTCTTTATAGATCCAAATATGACCGATAGGTTTTTACACCTTTCCGGAGGGTCTTCCAAGTTCAAAACTTGATTTCTCGTGTATGGAACTATCACGGATTTTATGGCTTCAAGCCATTTGACGGAGTCAGGGCCCATCATCGCTTCTTTGCATATAGTCGGTTCATCATTGTCAAACAATAATGATTTACTCTCAAATCTTAGTATTTGATTATTTATTCGACCGACTTGATTCAATAGGAACTTAGATCTCCGTGACCGCAACATTTGAGGCACGTAATCCATGAGCATTCTGGCTGCCTCCGGAACATTTTCCGGCGCTGCGCAACTCAGCATATTTAGCTAAGGTTCGTTAACCTTATCAAAGTTCTATTGTCCTCCCACTTAAATTTTACGAAAAAATTCCTTTTTCAAGAAACTTCACGTTTCAAGCGACAAACCCTTTTGTCCTTGGTGTTATGGAGGAATAACCAATTGTTATTCGAAATAACCTACAAAGACATGCTCATCCGACTTTGGTTGTAAACATCTTACTTATGTTTTGCATACCAAAATTTAAGAAATGACAACTTGGTTTTTACCCCAAACCATAACTTCCATGGTGTCATTTCACCGGATCAAGATGGAGCTCTTTTCAGTGTAAAAGCGGTAGTCTCTAAAGCTTTAATCTTTTAAAACATAATGGCAGTTTTATAAATAACACCTTTGATCCAACCATGTCAAACAAGGTTTCCTTACAAATCTCAAAACATTCCATATTCCTATGGTGTTTCAGGAGATGTAAATCTAGGTGTTTTGCTAAAATTGTAACTCAAATAAATCCCTTTTATGATAAAATCATAATTCATTTATTTTTATTGTTACACTTGTAACTCAAATAAATCCCTTTATGATCAAATCATAATTCATTTATTTTTTCTTGTCACAATGATTTTCACTTCATCTTGAAAGTCTTTGAACATTTTCAAATATTTCACACTTCTTTCTCATTAAGTGAATTATTCACTCAATTTCCGGAGAAAGTATATGAAGTTAAAACCCATCGCTTACGACTACACATAATGGACTACATACATCGATATGTATAAATTCTAATATTTTAGTCGTTCGTTCTTCTTTGGCCTTTGAACGAAGTTTTAATTATCCCGAGGAAAGTCTCACAAGCATCACTTGATCAAATCAAAGACTCCAAAAATCCATGAAAATGGAGATTCTTCATGTTTTCTTTCCAATATAATTTAAACGGCGATGTCACTTCGTAAGTGATCTTTCAATCATTTGTCTTGCGACATTTTAGCATTAGGTTTTATGGATGTGATTTCTCCAACTAGATTTGTAAATCATCCATCTTATATGGAATACGGTAATTATTTGAACAACCTTTGTTCTTATAATACCTGATTCAAATAACAATTATTAAAACAAATCTTGAAGTCAAGCTTTGATGTCAATGAGAAATACAAACAACGGTCTGTTTGTTTTCGATGAACATCATCACATATTCTCTTGCTAGTTACTTAGGCCATTGTGGTTCATGAATTGTGTCATTCCGTATGAAATTTCATACCAACCAATTCGGTATCCAATACCCAAGAACCACATTGTTTAACAAGCAAAGAATACAACCATAACATGTATATCATCCATATACCTAAATTGGATATTTCCAATCTTTTCTTTTCTGCCAAATATATTTTATAGATTCTCTTTCAGCATTTCCTTTTCCTTTTAAAAGAATCTATCAACATCAAAAGTGGCGCCATATACATGACACATAGTCCAAAGCGTGTATATTCAAATAATAATACCTTTGGACTTGCACTTTGAAGTAGATCACCATCATCAAAATGATCGGTATTCTTTCAAAATCCATTCTTTAGTAATATTTTAGTGTAGTAAACACTTTACATACATCTTCTATTCATCCTTATCATGACGACTTTCATGATCAAGCCAATTTAGCTTATAAAGGAGAATCGTGAGTATAACATTACTTTCCAAAACCCTTTTGGATGATTAGGATGTCTAGCATCTCCAACCTTCGTAAATTCTCATCCAATATGAGAACATATATTATACTCTATCATATTGCAACCAAACATTGTTTCAGATATGTTATATCTGCCACACATGATGGTTTCTGAAACAATTCTTTCAGCTCCTAGATAAACTTGATATTAAAACAATCAAGAATCGTGGAGGCAAACATGATACTTAAGATACTAACACTAGAATTGTTACTCTCGATTTAATACCAATTATTAAATTTCACGGAGTAAATAGAGTTTGCTGAAAGTTTGCAATAGGACTTTAAACTTTGATTGACACTCAACACAATACGATACCAGTTCGTAAAGTAAATATCCAGAATTCTATGGTTCTATTATCTCAATTACAACTATGCATAAGGTGGTGAACGAATGCCAATGACTACAACAATTATGCAAATTCACTTTGATTTAATTTATGATAAATTGAGTTCTACTAATCCAAATTAGAAATGAACTCCCACTCAAAAACGACATCCCTCGTGTCCTTTTGGTGATTACATGAACCAAATCCACTACACCAAGTCCGATCATCACGTGAGTCGGCGTAGCTTCAAAGGCGAGCATCCATATGGTCATCATATCAAAACATATGACTCATGCTTAACCTTTTGGTCCGTGTTCCGAGGCCATGTATGTACATGCTAGGCTCGCCAAGTAAGAACCTTAGTATTCGCGTGTGTAACTGTCTTACACCCGAGATATGCTCGTGGATTCAAGTACACCCGATCATCACGTGATGTCTTGAAGCGACGAAACATTGTCGGTGCATACTTAAGGAAGAACACATTTTTATCTTGATATCTAAATGAGGGATCATCTTATTATGCTAATAAAACGCCAAACAAGCAATATAAGATGCTATCAAACATCACATGTTTATTAGTGGAATGATATGGTTCTCGCATATGATCTCTATCATGTGCACCGTGGTATGATCACTATCATACCTTTATGTGTAAATCCAAGGTCTATGGAGTTTACACGTTATGTATGTTGTAAGAGTATCATCTCATACTTCTACTTACAACATCACCATATCATAACACTAGCCCAGCAACAATCTAAACTAGACGCCTCTAATTTATCCATTGCAAATTTTACGTGGCTTAGGGCTTTCGAAGATAGAACTGTTCTTACCTACGAACATGAACCACAACGAGGATAACCAAATTGTTGACAACTCGTTGCAAATTAGATATTGACTATAGTAGGAGAGACAGACACCCGCTAGCCACTTATGCAAAACTAGTTGCATGTCAAGCGTGGAACAGGTCTCATGTGCGAGGACATGTAAAGTTTGTCCAGGCCGCTTCATCCCACTATGCCACGAATATCCAAAGTACAACTAAGAAGCAATAAAATGATCATCATCGCCCACATAATCATATGTGTACTACTCGTGCAAAGCATCTACGCATAGATCCGGCTCTGATACCACTATAGGGTTCGCAGCATAGAAAACAAAAAAATTCCTACGATGGGAACAACTATGTACCAAGATCTATCTACTAGATACAAACAACGGGCGGATGTATATACGTAGAGAACATACCCTTGAAGACCGACAAAGCTTAACGAGTCCAAACTCGTGGTTGATGTAGACGATCTCTTGCCGATCTCAAGATCGAGAGGAAGTCCTAGCGCCGCAAAACAGCAGCGCATCCGTGCTCGCACACACGTTCGAGGCACCGAGCAACCTCCGCCTCCTCGCTCCAGTGATGCAGCGGAAGCACAACTCTTTCTTGCCGAATAGTCACCGGGAACATGTATCTCGCTAGTCCGAGACCATGGGGGATAAATTCTAGAGGGGGAGAGAGATCCTTCACGAGGAGGTGTGAGTGAGAGAGAGGGAGGGGGGCTCCTTTTATAGGGAGAGGGGGGGCACCCAAGGGTCCATGCGCCCAGCCATGGGGCTGCCCCCTCCCCTCCTTTCATTCATGTGGGTGGACACTCCACTCACACAAAAGCCTTTCAATTCCCTCCACTCAAAAACCCACTCAAATTCCCATTAAATTTCCACCAAATTTAATGCAAACTCTCATTAAATAAAACTCCTTTTATTTATTCAGAATTTTGTCAATTACTTTAATGACAAACATTCACATATAACCCCTTGCTAGTATTTCATTTCACATGCAGAAACACTTTCTGTAATTTCACCCGAAAACCCGTTTCGGTATCTAGTGAAATAAATTCCTGCGCTTGTTATTCTTTTCGGCATGAAACTTTTGCTCCAAATGGATGTCAGTGTCTCTTAAGTGTGTCACCCTACGGTTCGCGAATAATGCGGACATGATCGAGACCCCTCTCGGATCAATAATCAGAAGCGGGATCTGGAGAACCATACTGACTCCCACACATTCAGCGATGACTTTCTTGTGATCGTCGGAACCTTTTACGCTAGTATCTTAATCCCTTTGTTTCGCGATATATTACGTGTCCGAGATTCGATCATCGGTATCTCCATACCTAGTTTGATATCGTTACTGACATGCACTCTTTTCTCGTTCCCGTGATATAACATTCTAGTGATCAAATCACTTGCTTGCAAGCTAATCAATGTGATATCACCGAGAGGGCCTAGAGTATATCTATCCGTCATCGGGATGAACAAATTCCACTCTCGATCCATGAGCCTCAACATAACACTTTATTAGTTCTGAATCCATCTTTATAATCACCCTGTTACGGTGTGACGTTTGATGTTATCAAGAAACTCTTCCGGTGTTAGTGATTGACATGATCTCATGGTCTAAGGATTAGGATCACTTCGTAAGTTGTTATAACAATATAAAATCAATGACTTTGATCGTAATGCTATACTTCGGATGAATGTTCATCACACCATTACACTAATGTTGTGACCCTGTTATTAACAACATCCAATGTCCATGATCAGGAAACCTTGATCATCTTGTTAATCAACAAGCTAGTTTATAAGAGAGGCATAACTAGGAACTTTCTGTTTGTTTATTAAACACACATGTATTAACGTTCCCGTATTAATACAATTATAGCATGCAAAATAAACATTTATCATAAACAAGGAATATGATAATAACCACTTTATTATTGCCTCTCAGGCATATTCCCTTCACGAGCAGGCAACGAATCAGAGAGGACCATCGGAAGCAGAACCTTACCATGAAGCTAGTAGAGGTGTTGGTGAGTCGAGGCTCGACCGGAATCGCTGGGAACGGCGTCGACTGGTGGCGGAACATCGGTGATGGCGAGCTCGATTTAGGTCAAACGGCTTCGATTCCTCTAGGGAGATGAACGATTTGAGCATGGCGAGTTCACTGGTAAGCTTAGATGGCAAAGGGGTGGTCTCTAGCGGCAGCGATAAGCGGCTTCGGTGAGCTAGGGTTCGACATCTGAGAGGAGACAGAGTGGAAGAGGAATAAAAGGAGATAGGGATGAGCAGGGACGTCGTGGTGGTCTTCTTATCCTCCTCTGGGACGGTGACGGGCATCGTGACGCACGGCTGACGACGACGACGACATCGGGCGGCGGCGGACCCCTCCATCGAGGTGCTTGTGACGCACGAGGAAGACGACGATGGACATTTCGTAGAAAACCCCCTGGCAACAAATCAAACTCAACCCGCGATCCCCCTCTCTGGTCCCATCTGTCAGTCTCAGGTGAGCCGTTGTGTGGCTGTGTGGGCCAAAGTGGGCTGCTACGGGCTGTGCGTGAGTAGAAGATAAGGAGAAAGGAAGATGGGCTGCGGCCAAAAGCTGTCTTCCTCTATTTTTTTCTTTCTGTTTGTTTTCCTTTTTCTGTTTCATTTTTCATATTTTGTATTTTTCATTTGTTTTTTTTGGAATCTTTCTTTATGGAAGTTCTTTGCTAAATACAAGCAGCAATAATAAGTTATTTAGAATCATTTTGTGAACTTTTATTATATAAAGTTATACTTCTTTATTTTCTTTACATATATATATATATTTCCATTTAGTAATGATATGTTCTTTTCATATGAATTTATTTTATCCAATACCCATGAACTTATTAGAGAATGCATGACTATTAACTCATGAGATTTGATTCTAATTAACTTATTTTATTAAAGAAGTTTTTATATATAGTGATCCTTCATTATTATTTGATACATAAAGTTTTAAGGAACTACTATGGTTAATATCATTCCCATGAATCTAGTAAATACCAAGGTTTATATTTTGTTATAACTAGCATAAGAGTTAGGGTGTGAATTTTAAATGCTTACCCTATGGTTTAGGGTTCTTAATATATTTGTATTATTTTGTTGATGTGAATAAAGATTAATGGCTAAACACATTGTCTTTATGTTTGTGATTTACAATGATATCACCATTTAAAGTAAAATAGTGGGATTGTTTTCTAGGCTAACTTATGAGAAAGAATTGATAAATATAGTTCCTAAGTACCTATGATAATGATGATTAAGAATGACAAAGATGTTCTTAAGTGAGTTAATATAGGAAAATACTCCTATAAAGCATTGTGGAAATAAGATGATAGATCAATAATATGAAATGAATATTATGTTTGGTTTAAGATTTAAAGTTGAGTGTTTACTAAGAATTCCTATCTTCATAATTCACAATCCTGGACTTCTAATTAAGGAATTCCTTTCCTAAATATACTACTCCTTCATATCTATCATCATGTGTTTAACATGATGATCTTTACTTCACAAGAATACTCTTATCAATAATTTATCCTCCTAAATCCTTTTGTAAATGCAATGAGTTTGACACTAAAGCTTTCATAATATTTTTATATCTATACTTGGTTATATCAACTACTCTACTGCTGATAACCTCCAATCCAACAAGTGGCTACTTCTAACTCCATTCATACTCTTCCTTAACCATCCATCACTAATATCATTTTAATATATGTATACATCAAATCCTACTTCACTTCAAGTGCTTAGTATTTCCAAAGATAAAAATACTACTTTAATCCAATGTTGCTCGAACATCATCTTAATCATACTATCTTGTCTCTACTTGACTCCAATATCTTATACTAGAGTTTAACCATGTTTTACCCACCAATGTCACTTATACATGATATAAGCATTCAATCTTGGTGACTAAAACATGATCATTATAATCGTTTGATCCTTTATGGTTTAGGTTTCCAGTTGGCTAATCAAGGCTTTCATTCATACAACATTATAGTTGTATTATTAGTATCTTCTATTTAGATCTATTGGATCAAGAGATATAATTCATTGACTATACCTCCTTCATCCCATAGGACTACTCCTGGTAGCTATCTTCAGGGTTCATCCTTGTAATCTTATCTATCACCATATACTTATATATTCCATATAACTCTTCTTTCATTTTAGGAGTGAGTTTAACTCCATCAATTATCATATTGGTTTCATTCTCTTCCAACACTCCTATCCTATAGATGATATCTAAAGCTAGCATTACTATTTACCTCTCCTTACTTCATTCTTTATAGGCCTTAAGTGGATGCTATGATATGGTCAAGAGTTGATAGATTAAGAATTGATAGACTAAGAATTGGTGAATCAACAGTTGATTTCTCAACATTGATGAACACCATATATTAGAAGAAGATCCAATAGAGATGATAAGGATTGATACGAAAAGAAAGTTATATGGTAAAGGATCTTGACTTGGTTTCTTTCCTACTCAAACTCACTAAAGAGTTAAGGTTAGGTATTACCATGATGCTCATGGTATAAGTAGATGAGATTAAGATAGATCAAAATTTAGTTGTTGCATTCCTATTACTTAAGTTATGTTTATAACTTGGTATTCATGAGTTGTATAATGAATACTAGGATATGATTACTTAAGGATCAAATATAAATCATTAAGTAATGTATTAGGGTTTAACATTTATTACATTTGATCTACCCTTAGATCAAATCTCCCTTACCCAAAATAAGGTTTTAACAAAGGCCATATTGAAACTTATCGCAGTCAACTTGATGATCTACTTCAATTCCATCAAGTTAAGAGAAGCTTCAATCTCTTTGACAAGTTTTTATTTAAAAGCGTGAAAATTGTTCGGATTTTCTATGCATGAATGCAATGCACACATCTATGTTCAGCTTATTTCTAGGCTCTAATGCTGGGATGTTACATCCTTATCCTTCGCCTCCTGCTCGCACCCAACACCACCATCTCCCGCCTCCGCTCCCATCCTCCTTCTCTTGTCCTCATGCTCCCGCCCTCCCACCACATCCTTCTCCCAAGCAGCTCCTCCATCTCCCGCTCCCACCCCTGCCGCCTCCAACTCCCCCTACCGCCCCTGCAACCTCATCCCCCGGCTCTGCCCTCTGCCCCGCTTGCCAACGGCGGTGTCGTTCAACGGCTCCCCACGGATCATGGCCAGATCCCGAGCCCGTGATGAGACGGGTTCAGTTCGGCCGTCAGCCACCCCGCCACCGCACCAGTTCAACGGTGCCCCAATGAGCTCATGTGTCAATTCCTCTCCACCACCACAATTCTACCCCGACGCCCCAGCAAGCTCCTCCACGCCACATCACTTCTACCCCTGCGCCCCAACAGGCTCCTCCACCAACCCCTTTCAATGGCAATTTCACTAATTTTGCTAGATAATAATCACCTATTTCGGCACTATAGACATGCAGCTTATTAGTTTCCCAATTATCAGTGTAGTTTCATGTTCATGTAAAACATTAGAAAGAACGCTTGATATTTGTGAGTATAGTTGTGTTAGATTTTTGTAAATTTTTGCAAGAAACCTTTAAAATTGTGATGTTATGGTTTGGTTTTAGATTGTTATGATATGCCTACAATGTAATTTTTGTATGTCCATTGTCATATGTTTCATTCATGAAGAACAATACTTGTAATAGGAGGCCAGCGTATACCCATGCACCCGAAGGTTTGCTTAGTTTTGGACAAATCCCGCCAATGCATATGTTTAATTTCCAGTCGCCGCCAATGCACCATCATGAACAAGGAAACCAACCAATGGAGAATTTGCACTTTCTTGGTACTTTGCTATATGATTCTTTTTCAACACCACCACCACACCCTAAAGCTGCATCTTAGTCTGCTCCTAAGAAAGTGAATTCAACTTCTTCCAAAAGGAAGAGGGCTATCATCAATGTTGATGACGATGAACCGAGAGAAAGGAATGCAAACCACCTCGCCTATACACCCAAGGAACATGTACGATTTGTAATGTTATTCTTTCTCAAATCCTTTTTATAGGTATTTAAATCCTTGTAGCTTGTTAGTCTGAACTAAATTAAATGTTCACAATCTAGGCAAACGCTTGGTTGGAATGTTCAATTAATCCAATCGATGGGAATGTGATACGTCAGAACGTATCTATAATTTTTGATGCTCCATGCTTGTTTAGTATTTACTTTGCTTTGCTTTGTCTATACTTTGAGGTGTTTTTATATCTTTTATAGAACTAACCTATTAGCAAGTTGCCACATTGCTAGTTGTCTGTTTTCTTCTGTTTTTGGTTCCAGAAAGGCAGAAAATCAATATTCTCGGAATTGGACGGGACAAAAGCCAAAGTTATTATTTTTCCTGGAGCAACATGGAACCACGAAGCAGAGCCGGAGGGGGGCCACAGGATGGCCGCACCCCCTAGGCGCGGGCAAGCCCTAGGGGCGCCCAGAGGGGGTGTGGGCCTCCTGGACCCCCACCAACCTTGATTCATGCGCCTATAAGAAGCCTCCGACCCAAAAACCCTAGGGCATCTAGAAGAAATCCACGAAAACCTCTGCTGCGCCGCCGCCACCGAAGGGGAGATTCGGGGGACGGAAAGTCTCTGTTCTGGCACCCTGCCGGGACGGAGAAGTGCCCTCGGAGCCATCTCCATCGATCTCCACCACCATCTCCATCACCGTTGCGGATTCCCATGATGAGGAGGGAGTAGTTCTTCCTCTGGGCCAAGGGCTCTACCGGTAGCTATGTGTTCATATCTCTCTCTATGCATGATCTTGTGGTCATGAGCTTTGTAATCTAGTAGATCTATCTTGCTACTCAAGTGCTTCATTAGATCTTTGCTCTCCCCATGTGTGTGGAGGTGACAGCGTGCACGCCATGGTGGCATTTAGGTTTGAGTCTACATAAATACTCTTTGTGCTTTAATAGATCTATGTTTTTCCCCACGTGTGTGAAAGTGACAGCGGGCATACCGTGTGTGGAACTTTGGCTAGATTGAATATTTGTTATGAGTTATATTTGCAGTTGGATGTCTCTATGAAATTGTGGTGTTTGTTGGAACCATCTAGTGCTCAAGGTGACAGTGTGGGGTTATCTAGATTGGGGAAGACGAACTTTGAGGTGTGCTGTTATAGCCCTACCTTGGATTAGAGTGTCCAACCGGAGAGTAGTTAAGAGTAGTATCATGAAGAGAGGATATTTATATGAGAGAGTGTTCACTAGTGAAAGTATGATCCCTAGGCCTTGTTTCTAAGTATTGAAACACCGTTTGCTACTAGATCTGTTGCATGTTTGCTTGCTTCCATCTTTGTTCCGTTTGCCGGGGAGGTTTTGGGCTTTTACCTTTCCTCCACCATCAGCTCTTTTCTGGCACCGTTACCCCACATCAACAATAAGTCAGAAGCTATTTTTTGGCACCGTTAGCACTTGTATTTCACCATCTCTTCGCCGAACTAGTGCACATATACACCTGACAAGTGTATTGGGTGTGTTGGGGGACACAAGGGACTTCTTGTATCTTGATTGCAGGGTTGCTTGAGAAGGAATACCTTTGACCACTTCCTCCCTAAGTTCGATAAACCTTGGGTAATCCACTTAAGGGAAACTTGTTGCTGTTCTACAAACCTCTTCACTTGGAGGCCCAACAACTGTATACAAGAATAGAAGTGCGTAGACATCAGAATGGTAAGAAGGGTGAGAAGTTCTCGGATGAAATTGCTGCTCTATATAACATTACCACACCATGTAATCAAAAGAGAGATTACAATTAGTTGAAGCAAGAGTGGCAAAGGACCAAGAAAAGGCTCGGTGCTTTCCATGGTGAGTGGACTTCTATGAATGGTGTGTATCATAGTGGTTTCAACACCGTTGACCTAGAAACAATGGCCTTGGAGAAGTATGAAGCCAGATATGGCCATCCGTTCCAACACTTTACAATGTGGGTAAAGCTTAGGGATGATGGAAAATGGCTAGCATGTTACAACAGAATGATAGCAAAAGATGGAAAGAGTCCATCTGAGGGAACCTATCTCCATCAAATGTGTTCAATTTAAGGATGAGAAGAGGCCACTAGCTGGTCGTGATAAGCCCAAAGCTAAACGTGCTGGTAAAGTAAAGGCAAAAGAAGTCTCTCATGAGATAGGAGAAAATTTAGACAAATTCATTGAGGTTAATAATCAGTCTATGGAGGAGCGCCAGAAGGTGATGGAGACCCAGATATTTCTTTCTAATTGACAGCTTGAAACCGCAAAGATCACGGACAAGACAAAGATGTTAAATGTTTATCAAAAACCGCTCTTTGTTGACACGTCTCTTATGGATGATTATGCAAAAGCTAGGTGGCTTAAAGCTTTGAAGAGTATGGAGTCCACGCTATTTTCTGATGGAAATTTAGGTATAAGGCAAATTCTCATATATCCATGTACAATATATGATATTTCACATGAAACTGAAGGACAATATGTTGCTGGGTGTTGTCATATCATCAATCAATATACATAATTGTTAGGAATAAGCACTCTGGCTCTCCGGCATCGGCACGGCGTCGCGTATACGAGTTGCATACGAGTTGTGTACTGGTGTGTGCATGCATGTATACATATAGGTTTAGGAGTTGTAACCGAGTTTGTTCTTCCTAGTTTGAGTCGGTGTCCTAGCTAATATATATATATATATATATATATATATATATATATATATATATATATATATATATATATAGTCTCACCCTTGTAAGCACCGTGGCACATCGTGAGTTGAGAATCAAGAAAGAAACCAAGGCACGACAAGAGCCTTTGGCAATCCCAAAATATTATTTTCCGTGTTTGGTGCATGCGAGCAAAGTAGTACTAGGTGCTAATCGATTCTAATCGATTATTAGCTAGCAGCATACGTGCATAGCAAGGAGAGCTATCTTGGGCTGATTTGGTACGTGTGCATCTCGTCGAAATTTCGTCGTCGGTGTCGTCAGAAAGTACTCGGCGGCAGGGGTTGTGCTAACAATTGGTATCAGAGTGTAACATCCCAGCATTAGAGCTTAGAAATAAGCTGAACATAGATATGTGCATTGTATTCATGTATAGAAAATCCGAATAATTTTCGTGTTTTTAAACAAAACATGTCAAAATGATTGAAGCTTCTCTCAATTTGATGGAATTAAAGCAGATCATCAAGTTGACTGCGATAAGTTTCAATGTGATCTTTGTTGAAACCTTATTTTGGGTAAAGGAGATTTGATCTAAGAGTAGATCAAATGTAATAAAAGTAAACCCTAATACATTACTTAATGATTTGCATTTGATCCTTAAGTGATCATATCATAGTATTCATTACACCACTCAGGAATACCAAGTTATAAATATAACTTAAGTAATATGAATGTAACAACTAAATCTTTATCTATCTTAATCTCATCTACTTATACCATGAGTATCATGGTAATACCTAACCTTAACTCTTTAGTGAGATTGAGTAGGAAGGAAACCAAGTCAAGATCATTCACCACATATCTTTTTTCCCTATCAATCCTTATCATCTCTAATGAATCTTATCCTAATATCTGTTGAACATCAATGTTGAGTAATCAACTATTGATCTATCAAGTATTAACCTATAAATTCTTGATATACTAACTCTTGTCCTTATCAAAACATTCACTCTAAAGCCTTTAGAGAAAGATGTAAGAAGAGGTTAATGGTAATGTTAGATTTAGATATCATCTATAGGATGGGAGTGTTTGAAGAGAATCAAATCAATAGGATAATTGGTGGAGTTAACTCACTCCTGAATGGATAGAAGAGTTATTTGAAATAAAGATATTTGAGGTAACAAAGAGGAATACAAGGATGAATTCTGAAGATAGTTACGAGGAGTAATCCTATTGGATCAAGTAGGAATAGTCAATGAATAATATCTCTTAGTCCAATAGAGATAATTTGAAGATAATTAAAATACAATTGTAGTATTGCATTGATGAAGGCCTTGATTAGCCAACTGGAAACCTAAGCCATAAATGATCAAAGGATTATAATGATCATGCTTAAGTCACTAAGAGTGAATGATTATATCATGTATAAGTAATATTGGTGGATAGAACCGATTAAATCCTAGTATAGATATGTGATCCTAGGTTAGTCATGGCAAGTCACATCGGTATAATGTGAAGTTGGAGTATGAGTTACTGAGCCAAGTAAAGGAGAAGATATTATGAATTAGAGTATGCTAGAGAAGCATTGAGTTCTTGGAGTAGTAAAATCTCTCTTAGAGAATACTAAACCCTTGAAGAAAGCAGGATTTGATAGGTATGTCTATTGGAGTAATATTAGTGATGTGTGATAAAGGAAGTGTATAAATGGAGTTAGAAGTAACTACTTGTTGGATTAAAGGTTACCATTGTAGTTTGATATAATCAAGGGGAGATATGAGAAAGTTATGAAAAGCTTCAATGACAAGCTTATGAGATTTATATGTGAAATTACAAAGTAGTTTAAGAGAGTAGTCATTCAAGTGGAATTGGATTCATTAGAAGTATTCTAGAGATAAGAATTATCTTTATAAGGAGATCATATGAGCTTTAGTGTTAGCTCATTGGGTTTACAAATGGATTTAGGAGGAGAAATTATTGATAGGAATATTCTTGTGAAGCAATGCTCATCATGTTAACACATGATGATGGATATGAAGAAGTAATATATCTAGGAAAGGAATTCCTTAAGTATAAGCCAAGAATTCCGAAGTATAGAAGATAGGAATTCTTGGTAAACACTCAACTTTAAATCTTTAACCAAACATACTATCCATTTCATATGATTGATCTATCATCTTATCCCCATAATGCTTTATAGGAATATTTTCCTATAGCAAATCTTTGTAATTTCCAATTATCATAACCATATGTGCTTAGGAGTTATCTTTATCAATTCTTTTCCATAAGACCTTCCAGAAAATAATTTTCTATTTTAAAGGGGATATCATTAAAGATCACAAACATAAAGACAATATGTTTAGCCATTAATATTTACTCACATCAACAAAAGAATAAAAGTATATTAAGAACCATAAACCCTAGGGTAAGCATTTACAATTCAATCCCTAACTCCTATGTTAGTTATAATAAAATATATACATTGCTATTTCCTAAATTTATGGAAATAATATTAACCATATTAATTTTCTAGGACTTTATGTATCATATAAAAATGAAAGATCACCATATAAAAATTCCTTTAATAATATAAGTTAATGAGAATCAAATCTCTTGAGTTAATAGTAATGCATTCTTTAATAAGTTTATGGATATTAGGTAAATTAAAATTCATGTCAAAAGCCCTTACAAATACTAAAAGGAAAAGTATATATATAAAGAAAATAAAGAAATAATCACATTATACAATAAAAGTTTACAAATGATACTGAATACATTTTAGGATTGTTGCAATTATCTAGCAGATAAAATTCTATGGGAAATATTCAAACAAATTAGTAATATATAAATCTCAAAGTAAAAATACGAAACAGAATATAGAAAAAATAGGGAACAAGGAAAAACAGAAGGAGGGCAGCATCTGGTTTGCGGCCCTTCCTTCTTCGCATTCTGACGCTCGCACGCGCCACACCGCAGCCCACCTGGCCCAAGCCAGCCCAACTAGGCCCAATACCCTTTTGTCTCTCCTATCTGTCGTCTTCCTCCTAGCGACAAGCAGCTCGGTGGCGTCGCCGCCACCGTTCGCCAGCATCGCGATGCTCGCCGCCGCTCGCCGTCTTTTGGAGGGAAGATAAGGATGTAGTGGTGCTCTGCTTTGATCTCATCCTCTTTTCCCCTTCCAAGCAACCTCCTTCTCTCCGGTTCCTCAAACCCGAAACCCTAAGCCGATGAATCGCGGGCGTTCCGAGCTTCCCCGTGGCGGTCCAAGCACGCTGCCGCCTTGCTCCCCTACATCGATTAGCCGAAGGAATTGAGCTAGAGTTCTCGGAGTCGAACCCCTGCGTCATTTCTCCTCGAACTCCGACCGAGATCCTTCATGGCTCCATCGCCGTTACAGGCCACCACAAGCCTCACCATCAACCTCTTATGATTTCTGGTGAGCTCATGAATCCCCAGCGCTCTGTAGCTTGTTTCCTCGTGGTCTCTAAGCACGTCCGTGTCGTACTCCCTGTTTCGATGACCATCAGAGGGCGGCGCTACCCCATTTGCGTTCCACATACTCCCCTGAATTGAAAACCCCTAGCCACGCTTCCCAGAAACCCTCTCTATCGCCGTTCCTGGTGCAATTCCTGTGAAGCTCCGGCGAGCACAGGTGGCAGCTGATGTGGCCACAGGCCCACCTGTTCGTGTCTTTGGCTAGATTATCTAAGAGTGTAAAAAGGATTTTGGGTTCATGCTGATGTCATCGTGGCGTCACGCCTGCGTCAGCCTTGACCAGGTCCACTATTGACTAGTCCACTGCCCATGTGGCATCCAATGTGGCCACTGTCACTGACACTAAGAGACGAAAGCTAGGGGAGAAAATAGGATTAGAGACCCCAGTAGTCCTAGCCGTAAACGATGGATACTAGGTGTTGTGCGAATCGACCCCTTCTCATAATAATAATGTGCACGGTCTGGTCTGGTATGGAATGAACTTATAATCCGATGATCGAGTCGATTCCATGATTATAAGTTCATAACCCTAGCGCCCATTCCCATTTTGGGCGGATCTTTTGTTCCTCGATGCTCAATAAAACCCTCTTTTTTTAAGATAGAATCTTCCTCTAGACTATCGTATTCGTCCTCGGGGTCTTCTTCTAAGTCTTCCTCTAAAGTCCCATATTTGTACGACCAAGACAGAACTTTTACCAAAATTTTATTGTGATCTTTTTGTTCAAATAACAATTAAGGATTTACGACCTACCATAGGATTTGTTATGTAAATAGGTATATATTCCTTTCCAAGCCTCCTCCCGACTCCGCGTAAAAGAAAAATGAAATGAAATAAAGTCACAGTCTACTTCTCCCTTCCCTTTAAAAGAAGTTTGCGACTAGTCAGTGACTAGGATAGGTTTAGTCTGGTATGAAATGTAATTCTTGTTTGCAATATTATTTCGAAAATGATTTAGGAATTGATTAAATCTTGTTAAATTAATAAATTTTGTTTTATAATTCAGAAAAATATATGTAATATATGAAAATGTTTAGAAAAATAAAATCTATAACTTAAAACTATTATCAAACATTATTATGATAGTTATTTTAATAATTATTATTTAATAAAGATTTTATAAGTAATAAAACTTTGATAATTCATATTTTAATAATCGTAAATGATAAAAATATAAATAATATATCAAAATTATAAAAATAAGAACTATAGCTTAATACTATAATCATGTAATATTATTTCACCTAATTAAATACTTATCATTTATTAAGTGTTTATAAAGTAATAAATCTTATAAAAATCATATCTTATTATTTATAAATCACAAAAATAAATGTAATATGCCAAAATGATTCCAAAAATAGTACCTACATATTAAAAATATAATATTCCACTTTTGAGGTAAATAAAAATTTAAAATTTTTAATAACTTGAATTTAAACCTAATTTCCTTAATTAATAACTCATATAAGGGTAAATAAAATTTCTAATATTTCTAAAAATTAGCTAAATAAAGTCTAATAAATAGTATTAGTCTGAAATATTAATAATGTGAAGTCAAAATGGTTCAAAACATTTTGAATACAATTTTATTGAATTATCATTCAACCATAAGTGTAGATTATTTCCTAAAAAGGTCCTTATCAATTATAAAATCTTCAAGAATGATATTTTCAACCAAATAGAACCTTTTACCATTGTTTCAATGACAAATTTATAAACATATCAAAACACTATAGTGAATCCATAAATAGTTAAGTAATATTATTTCCTTGTTTACAAACTATAACCACTCATTTCTAAAAAGATAAATGATTCTGTTCCATTATAATATTGAGAAACCACTACTCAAATAAAAGTAGTACTAAGTTAACTCTAAAGAAAACATTATAAAGTAAACAAGATACAAATATCATAAGCATTACACCTGAAGCCCATCTATGTTCTTAAAGTTAAATTTACATCTACAAGCCTTTAAATATAATGCCAAAATCTTGTTATGTGTTTTATAGTTAACTTTGGACTGTTATAATTAAGTCATAAAGCATCTCAAGTCCAAACTATTTAACAAAGCACAAAAAACATCGACCACATTTGATTTACCACAAAGATTGTTTAAACCATAGAAAAGAAGTCTTTTCTTCAAATGTTATTCTTTTTGCCACTTCAAACAACAAGTCTTACGATAATATCTCCAACACTTAACAACTAAACTCAAAGACTTTCATCATAGTCAACCGATGACAATTAATCATAATCATATTGCTTTAAACTTTACTTGTATATCAGGATTGTTAATACTTAATTTCCTTATAAATGCCAATGCTTGTAAAGAAAGATTTGAAGATAAATAAATTCTTATATAAGTAGTATTTAAGTGGCATTCTACATTTGTGTATCTTATTATTGATGATATTATAATTACATGTTGATTCACACACACTCACAAGCCTTAATAAGAAACACAAGTGTGAAGCTTACCTAAAAGTGCAACACATTCTAAAGGAACCATTCCGAGTATCAAAACCCTAGATCAACGATTATTCCAGGGATTCGAGTTTATCAAATTGCATTACATAACTATGGACAATAGCATCCAGCTTCTTTAAACATTAGTCCTTACCGGACCAATGATGCTGATTTCAGATATTGGATCTTTTATATTGTCTCGAAGACCGTGAGTGCATAATCTTGCAATCACAAAAGGCAAGTTCACACTTGCTCATGTCCTTTGATTATTTTCTGTAAAGTATTTTGCAAATCCAGTGTTGTCATCACCTGCATTTCAAAAAAGGTCAGAAAACACTATTTTTGATAATAATGTGAACTAACGGTTACTGATCCAGGGTGATCTGCTAATCTATTAAGTCTGGAAGTTGGAATACCACTACACAGGATTATATCACCTAGGACATAACAACCAATGTCTCCAGTGATTCTTGCGCCGTATATTACGCGTTGACCATGAGATTTGGAATGGGACGGAGAAGTCAGCTATATCTTTTCCCTCTCGCATGGAGCCGGATTTGCGGGTCGTGGCTGTTATCACTCGTAGCATGCATATATTGGTAATTCGTAGAGGATATGCAGCATATGGGTGGGAACCCTCAACGTCCCAAGATAGTTCCGGCATCTGAACGGTTTGTACTGCCAATTGCCATAATTCAATAGGTGGGCTGGCGTACACCAAGGAGACATGCAGGGTCATGGAGAAGGCAGTGATTGGCTTGGATCTTAGTTTGGGCCTCACACCAAGGAACTGTGAACGAGCCTATAACTCGGATGTGCAACAAAGCTAAGATCTCTCATGGGTAAAGTAACACACCTCTACAGAGTGTAAGAACTGTAACTTGTTACTTCCTATTCCGGAAAGGAGCTGCGAATGTTGCGGGAAAGGAACTCCATGAAAGTTCTGGTAAACCCGTGAAGGCTGACGGACATAGCTTTTCAGAATAAAAGCAACCTTTGAAGAAATGTTTACAAAAACCTGCATTGCCTACGACCTACGGTCTGAGGCTGTAGATATAGTGCATCAAACACTCCTTTTTAGTGAACTTGCTGAGTATGCTCGTACTCAACGTATCTTCTTAACCCTTGCAAGGTTCTGAAGCCATTAAGACGACGTCTACATCAAGTTATGCTCTAGGACTCATCATCAACTGCTCATGTCTTCAATGAAGTCAAGAAAGTCAACATATACATCAACTCGAGTGAAGACGAAGTTACTGATTAGATAGGAATATAATCTTTAGCCATAAAACCTATTTCTGTAGTATATTGCAATAGCAGCAATGCCAGACCAATAGTTCAGATACTAGTCTTATTAGTATGATAATTATTGAGTTGTTTATTTCTGATTCTTCTTTGTAAGAAGTTTCTTTCTCTCTCTTTCACCTAGAGTGTTCTCTGGATCTTGTGTAAAGAGTTGAGTTGTAACCTATAGTCATGTCTTGGACTTGCTATGTTTCTATTGTACCACTCTGAGGGATGTAATACTAGTGAACGGTGTTTCATTGGTGTTATGTCAACGACTATAGTGTACTACATCATGCAGTGGTATGCTGGGTCACCGCACAGAGCCTCGTAGAGGATCTCCTAGTAACGGGAGGTCATGATGTCGAAGGAGGTTGGCGAGTATTCCGGTGTGGCTGTGGGTGCACCGGTGTCGATGTAGTATCCGTGGTACAGCTGCAACAACTACACGGTCTGGGAGGTCCAGATGGAGTGGGCGTTAGAAGGCGCTAGACTCTAGGAGGTTGTCAATCCAGGAGGCGACAAGTTCAAGAAGGGCGTGTCGAAGTACCACCTAGAACAACTAGCACTCATGGCCATCTGCTCGGTGGTGCCGACGGATCTAATGCAACACCTGATCTCGAAGAAATCTGCAAAGGAGGTGTAGGATACGCTCAAGACGCTAAATCTTGGGCACAAGCGCGTCCGCGAGGTGACCCTGCAAACCTTGCAGAAGAAGTATGATAATCTGGAGATGGGAGAAGATCAGACGCTAGACACCTTTGCTTCAAGGGTCGCTACATTGTTCAATGGGATTCGCGGACTCGGCGAGAAGCTGGAGGAGATATCTATCGTGAGGATTTTCCTCCAGCCGCCACGTTACTCGCCCATTGTCTTGGCGATCGAGCAATGCGTTGATCTCAAGACTCTCACGATGGATGATCTAGTTGGACGGTTCAAGGCGCACGATGAGTGGATGAAGATCACCTACGGCTACGTGAAAGTGGATGAGCATCTCATGCTTATGGCTCGAGCATTGTTCGCCAAGGAGAAGAAGGGCGATAAAGCATCCGGCATCAGGATTGATAGAGAAGATTCTTGCCCAGCGAAAAAGTATATCGCCGGGGAGGACGAGGACGAGGCTCCACCATGGAGGAAGTTTGACATAAAGAAAGTAAGATGTCATAAGTGCGGCGAGCTCGGTCACTTCAAGAAGGATTGCAATAAATCTTCAAAGGAGAGGGATCTCATCGCCCAGGAAGGAGATGATGGACCGATGATGTTGATGCTCGAAGTAACTGAGTTGAAGGATGAGGAGGATCCTCCATCACCGGGTACGGAGATTGTGGCGCAAGTGGATCACGATCTACCATGTGTGGATCACGAGCAACGTAGTGCCCCGTTTCTGTGTGAAGCCACGTTTGAGGCGACTAAAGCTTCAGAATCTGATCATGGCGATTTATCCGTTGGAATTTCACCTGCAACTCTGTCCGGCAATAAGTTCTTCATGCTTGCGGTGGATGATCATAGTAAATACATGTGGATTGTGTTGCTGAAAAGTAAGTATCAAGCACAACAAGCATTTTAGAAGATCAAGGAAGCCGAAGAGTCTAAGGTGGAGGCAAAGATAAGAGCTCTATGCATTGATCATGATGGCGAGCTGCATCAAACCGTGTTGACCATGGCACGAAGCATGATGAAGATTAAAAGCTTGCCAGGAAAATTCTAGGGTGAGACAGTCAATATGGCTGTGTATTTGCTGAACAGGACGCCAACTGAGAGTGGAGTTGGTATGACTCCGTATGAAGCATGGTACGGGTGGAAGCCCTCAGTTGATCATCTTCGCACTTTTGGGTGCGTGGCGCATGACAAGACCGACCAGCGGAGTACTCCAATGATCATGATAGGATATGAAGGCTCGAAGGAATATCGTTTGTGCAATCCCTATACAAATAAGGTGGTTGTCAGGGGCGAGGTAGTCTTTGAGGAAGAGAAATTATGGAACTGGGGCTCCAGCGAACCGGGATATTTAACTTTTCACATCACGTGGGATATTGAGTATGAAGAAAATATGGATCGACCAAGCTTATTTTTGTCAGCAAATTTGGACCCAGAAGAGATTGAAGGCCTAGGGGATGCTCTAGGTGTGGACACCAGGCCATAAGCACTAGGGATACTCCCAGAAGAAAAAGTGTCCAGAGAAAAGGCTAGTCCGTGGTCAGAAAAAATAGAGCTAGAAGGTGTTGTGTTTAGCTCATCATCTGCTAGTACATGAGGTGATGATCCACGTGAAGAGCTTGGGGCCAAGGAATGTCCAGAAGTGCAAGGGCCATGTGATGTGGCGGTGAGTCAAGAAATTGGCTCAGAAATATGCATGTAGGATACGCTGCATGTAAAGCCGTTGGCTCCAGGAGCTCTACGTGGAGGCACACAAGGTTCAGAAACTGAAGAAACAAGCGCATTGTCGGACGCAGAAGAGTATGTCGTAGAGCCTCCGACTGTACTGGAGCTGAGACGACTACGACCGGTGCGATCACACATGCGAGGCATGTTGGACTACTATCCGAAGAAAGAATTTAAGACGGTAAATTATCTGGTGAAGATGAAGTATGAAAATCAATGTGTATTCATCAAGGAACCGGTGAAGACTGAAGGCACGATCATGAACGATATCGACAGGAAGGACGCGGACGAGGAGGGTCGACGTGAAGCCATGGAGAAACCAACAAAAGCAAAGTCGGTGACATGGAGGATGACGCGTGGAGCAGCGAAAGCAACGTCGTGGATGACACTCGCGAGAAGCAGCTGGCGTATTTGGGATCCAGGTCAAAGCGAAGTACATGTCGTGCTTAGGGGGTGATTGTTAGGAATAATCACTCTGACTCTCTGGCACCGGCACGGTGTCGCGTATATGAGTTGCATACGAGTTCTGTCCTGGTGTGTGCATGCATGTATATGTTTAGGTCTAGGAGTTGTAACCGAATTTGTTCTTGCTAGTTCGAGCCGGTGTCCTAGCTAGTGTATATATACATGTAGTCTCACCCTTGTAAGCACCCACATCGTGAGTTGAGAATCAAGAAAGAAACCAAGGCACGGCAAGTGCCTTTGGAAATCCCAAAATATTGTTTTCTGTGTTTGGTGCGTGCGTGCAAAGTAGTACTGGCTACTAATCGATTCTAGTCGATTATTAGCTAGCAGCATACGTGCAAAGCAAGAAGAGCTATCTTGGGCTGATTTGGTACGTGCGCATCTTATCGGAACTTCGTCGTCGGTATCGTCGGAAAGTACTCGGCGGCAGGGGCTGGGCTAACAATAACTAGTCTACTATTCATAGCTATGATGTTGGTGCTGTCATATATCATTCATAGAAAAATAGCTCAGTTAATTCATAACTAGTCTGCTTTTCAAACATCATATGCATATACCATATTTCAGTCAGACTCCGTCTTCTTTAGTGCGCTGACACATTTTCTTGTGGACTGTTTGACAAGGTGATCAAGGGGAGTAACTACCGCATGATTCAGGTCAGCTATGTGAACTTGATGGTTTGCTATCTTGGTTTTCTTTTGATAGTAACTGTGTGAACGTGATGGTGTTTTGTGAACGTGATGGTGTTTTGTCTGGCCAGCTATGGTTTGGTATTTGGTCGATAACTGAATCGTTTCATTTCTGTGTTTCACACCCTACATATGCAAGCCTGCTCCATTCGCATACCTTCACGATGCTCCACTTCTTGTACTCTTCCACAAGATGTCCAACGGTCCGCAAGCAGCTGAAGCAGATGCCATGGAAGATTAAGCCAACATCATTGATCCTTCTTCCTTCTACACGCTAGATGACTACCTTGTCCATAAGGACATGCTAGACTCGTTCGCCAAGGAGATAGCAGAAGAAGTGAAGGAAGGCCTTGACGATCAAGCGAGATCAAGCATAAGTGGTCCGAGGAGTTACGTGGACAGACCACGTGAAGCAGCCGCTGCGTAGTTGGTACGAGACTATTTATGTGATAATCCTCTCTACTCTCACAAAGTATTTCGTAGAAGATTCCGGATGAGAAGAGCCCTCTTTGAGCGCATTGTTCATGCACTAGGACAGTGGTCTCCAGAGTTCACACAAAGGAAGGATGCTCTTGACCTTGATGGGCTCTCTCCGCTACAAAAATGCTAATCAGCTATTCGGCAATTGGCATATGGTACTCCGGCGGACGCACTCGATGAGTATCTCAAGATCACCGAGTCCACTTCAGTTAAGTGCTTAAAGCTTTTTGTCGAAGGCGTGATTCATATATTCGGTGATGATTATATGCGATGAACCAATGTCGCTGATGTGCAGCGCTTACTTGATGTTGGAGAGAGTCGAGGGTTTCATGGCATGTTGGGAAGCCTCGACTTTATGCACTGGCGTTGGAAGAAATGTCCCTTGTCTTGAAGGGGACAATTTACCAACGGGTTTAAAGGTGCTCCTACTCTTATTTTGGAGGCGGATGCTTCTCGAGATCTTTGGATATGGCATGCGTTTTTTGGTCTTGCCGGATCCAACAACAACCTCAACGTGCTTAATCAATCGTCATTGTTTGTTGAGCGACTAAAAGAGCAAGCTCCTCGGGTGAACTATAGCGTCAACCGGAAGCAACACCAACAAGGCTATTATCTTGTAGATGGAATATACCCTGGGCGGCATTTGTAAAGTACATACCAATGGCTCAAACACCTAAGCACACAAGTTGTTTGCCCAACATCAAGAAGGAGAAAGGAAGGACGTGGAACGTGCATTTGGGGTGTTCTAGGCCCGATAGTCCATTTTACGGCAACCAGCACGTTTATATGATAGGGGCGATGTCCATCATGTTATGCTAGCTTGCATTATACTACAAAACATGATAGTCGATGACGAAAAAGAAGAGGCGACCAATATTCTTGATTTGAATGAGGAAGCAGGCGCATCGATTGTCCTTCCATCGATATTTACTCATGGTGACATTCCAGTATTTGCCGACTTACTTGAAAGCGATGCTAGAATTTGTAGTCGTCCAACTCATAGAGTTCTAAAAACTGATTTGATAGAGCAAATCTAGAAAAGTTTGGGCCAGGACAAACTATTTACGAGTCTTGAATTATGTAATATTAATAATGTTTTATATATAATATCATAATGAGACTTTATATTTTTATTGATCCATTCAAGTTTTTCGTTAATTTATTCATGTTTACTAGCAAACAAAATTTCATATTACTACATTCCATAACTAGAACACAAAGTTGAAGTGTTACTATATATCCTACAAAACATTAAATAAAATTCTCTATGATACCGCATCTATGATACTACCAACTATAGAGGTAGTAACATAGACTAGTATCATATGCATGATACTACTCTATGTTACACTACTAGGAAAACGGCTATAGGTAATCAGCACATCCGTGGCTCACATGGTTGAAGTGCCCCACGGCTAAAACAGGCGTGGCTCACCTGTGGGCAGTGCCCTACTAGTAACTAGAACAACCGTGGCGCACATGACTATAGTGCGCCACAGATGTGTGTGGGCCAGGGCCCTGTTGGCCGCACGCCAAACATCTGTAGCGCACTATAGTCATGTGCGCCACGGTTGTTAGTGTCATCTGTGGCGCACATGGGGGGTGCGCTACCCCTAAGCGCACGCTCCTATCTGGTGTGAACCATCCGCAAGCATCTGTGGCGCACATGGCATAGTGCGCCACAGAAGTTTGTACTCACTGTGGCGCACTATGGCATGTGCGCCACAGATGTAGTGGCATGCACCAACTCCACACCCCCCCCCCCCCCCCCCCCCCCGTGGATCGTCTTTTTAGGGTTTGCAAAAAATAAACGAAAATGATAAACACTTCAAAAAATTAAATCCTTTCATATTTAGGTAGGTAATGTGGTATAGCTTCTAGTAAAATTAACAAAAATGAGTTTCGACTTTATTTGCAAAAAAAAGTCATGCCACGGTAAAAAGGCCGTAACTTTTGCATACGATATCGAAAAAAATCGTATAATATACCAAAATGACGAGAACGAGATTTCGCATCTGCTCGCAACCACCTATGGTCGTTTAGCGATTTTTTAGATTTTCAAAATTCGAAAAGAGTAAAAAGTTACGGTCAAAAAACCGTTTTTTCCTGCAGAAAAAAAAATACAGGGCGACTTATCCGTAGCGCACCTACACCTAGTGCGCCACAGATAAGCTTGGGCGGGATTCAAATTTGAATCCCCACCCCGCCCTCCTCCTCCCTTTCCCCTTTTCCCTCTTCCTCTCCCTTTCCCTTTCCACTTTTCCCTTCCCCTTTTCCCTCTTCCTCTCCCTTTCCCTTTCCCTTCTCCTTCTTCCTTCTTCCTTCTTCCTTCTTCCTTCTCCTCCTTCCCCTTCTCCTCTTCTTGCAGTGATGGCACGACGTCGACCTCCTTCTCCTCCTCCTCGCAGTGACAACGGGCGACGGCGGTGCAACGGCGGCCTCCTTCTCCTCCTCCTCGCGATGGCGGTGCAACGGCGGCCTCCTTCTCCTCCTCTTCCTCCTCTGCCTCCTGTTCTTCTCCTCCTCTTCCTCCTCTACCTCCTCTTCTTCTTCTCCTCCTCTTCCTCCTCTTCTCCTCCTCCTCCTCTTCTTCTCCTCCTCTGCCTCATCTTCTTCTTCTCCTCCTCTTCCTCCTATTCTCCTCTTCCTCCTCCTTGCAGTTCCGACGACGACACCGACGCGCGGCCGCACTGACGGCGATGGCGACCTGCACCGACGCGCGGCCGCACTGACGACGAGATCCAGATATGCTGCTTTTTTTTTGAATTTTGAAATTTACATCCATGGCGCACAGCACCTAGTGCGCCACGGTTATCGTTTCATACGCGTGACGCACCTGCCCAAACTTCTGTGGCGCACTGGCATGTGCGCCACGCCTGTCTCTAAACTTCTGTGGCGCTCTAGACAGTGCTAGTGCGCCACAGATGATGTTTCATGGTGCGCCACTAAAGGCCATTTTCCTAGTAGTGTTACTTCCCATTGTGAGTAGTCTAATTTACTCCCACTATGAGTAGCCTGACAGAAAACGAGACATAGAATTCCACTTGAATCTTGAGTCATGCAACTGCAACAAGGTGCATCCCCCTTGGCAAGGAACGTGCACATCCTTCGAGATAAGATAACCCTGGTGGCAATCTCTCGGTCAAATGGCTCAATTTATTCTGATCATAGTGCATAGTAATTTAGACTAGTAACATGTAACATGCATATGTACTAGTCTAAGTTACTATCTTCATAGTGGTAGTAACTTAGTGTAGTAATATAGAGTATTATTTTATAGACTCATTTTGTATTGAAAAATGTGATATGATGGTAACATATTATGTTATTCCATTTATTTTTCTTTTCATTAATTACTTGCCACATCATATTTTTAGTCTATGTGGCATCTATGGTACCACTTATGTTACTCCCACTATGTGTAGCCTTAGTTCCTCAGCATCCTTCTCTGCGAAGGTGTACCACTTCAAGTGGCTGCATGGCTGCTCGCAAGTTCCAGCTGCCGCTGGTGCATGTGGTGTAAGAATGGTCAATAATACAAAATACTTTGACCTTATTACTAATGGTAAACATAAAAATATCTTCCAACTAGAGCAAGATGAAACTATAGGGAAGGATAGTCTTAGAGTGTATATAACAGAATACTATATATAAGAAATTATTTGGAGTATCATAAAATAATAATTTTGCTCCCATAAATTCGGAGATAAATGATATATATTCCTCAACTCCCCCCAAAACAAAATGTGATTCTGACTTCCGAATTCACATAGGAGGTGTATGAGGATATAATGCAGATAGAGAAAAATAAAGCTCCTGATCTATGTGGATTCCCAACAGAGTTTTATCGTGTTTGTTGGGCTTTATCAAACAAGATTTGATGAATATGTTTGCCATGTTCCGTCAATGGAACGTACCTCTTTTCCACCTAAACTTTGGTACTATTATTGTCTTCCGAAGAAAAATGCAATTCAAATTCAACAATATAGACCAATTCATCTACTTAATGTAAGTTTTAGGGTTTTCACAAAAGTAGGCACTCATCGGGTAAGCGGTATTGCTCATAAGGTAATTTGCCCAACCCAAACAACTTTTATGCCTGGCTGACACATTTTGGAAGGAGTTTTCTTTCTCCACGGAGCAATCCATGTACTCCATTGAAAAAAGTTAGATGGAGTTCTTCTCAAAATAGATTTTGACTTTTGAGAAGGCTTATGATAAGATTAATTGGGATATCTCCATCACTAAAGCCAGGCCAAACTTGTCGTAGTAGAGCTTTTTGTAGACCGGCTAGAAGTCGTCGTGCTAAGACCACAAAAGATCAGCGCATCAGAGCCACAACCATCTCCAATGATGTAAACCGCAGATCAGAAGAGACTGACATGAAACCACATAAACGAACACCAAAACGGACCAGATCTGAGAAGATCCACCGGACACACGACTTCACGTGCTCTCCTTTGATGGTATACGCACCACTGGAACAAGGATAGGACAATGAGGATATTATTCTTACTTTAGGATGTAGCCGCCGCCTCATCATCCCGAAAGAGACACGGAAAAATAGTCTATAAAAGTAACAAAAAAACCTTCAGACGAAGAGGGACCGTGGTCCGCCACACCTCCATAGACCCAAGACCACCAGAGGTGGAGCGGAGCAACGACAAGGGGAACGAAACCCTAGATGGGTATTTGTGCTGCCACGCCTTGACTCAAATATTGACATATGTGATTTTTGGAAAAGAAATCTATGCAATTTTTATGTTTTTAACCGTTTTACTTAGTACGAGATGGTTGAGGACGTTCGAATGTACTCCTACCTCTTCTTCTAAATATAAGATATTTTGGGAGTCTAAATAAACTCTCAAACACGTTTTATGTTTAAGAACAGAGTGGGTAGTTTATAGAAAGGTTTTGCAACATATACTAGAAAGTAAAACAGTAATTGGTATGAATAAGAAGATATTTAGCATACACCATTAAAGCTTGCTCATTGTCAATAAAAAAGCTTGCTCTGTCGACCAGTGGACCCGGGCCGACGTTGGGCCATTGTATTGTTCGTGTCCATTGTCGCTGCGGTGGAGCCGGGTGTGTGGGCCATAATGGCGTGGCATTCCAGTCGAACCGTGCCCAGATCTTTTGCCGTCTCCTTGCAAGCACGATATATACCCCGTGCCGACGCTTCCCTGAAATCACATTGCTCGCTCCACATCTCCTCTTCCTCCAGCAGCAACCACTCTTCACAAACCACCTAAGCATACCATGGCGGCATCCGTAGCGAGCTCTTTCTTCTTCGACGACGAGGTGGTGGGCGAGCGCGGCATGCCCGCGCAGGACGCGTGCGCGCTCTGCGGCAAGCCGCTGGCGCGGGAGAACGACGTCTTCATGTACAGAGGTGACACCCCCTTCTGCAGCGACGAGTGCCGCCACAAGCAGATGCGGGTCGACGCCGCCGGAGAAAGGCACGCGGCCCGGAGGCTGCGGCCGTACTCGTCGTCCGTGACGGAGTCCCACCGTGGGCAGCGAGGAGAGTCCGGGAAGGTGTCCGTCGCGAGCTGACCGGCCGGCCAGAGCGCGCGCTCAATGAGATCTGGAGAACCATCAATTTTGAGATGATGATATCTCTCCGGTGCTCACCGGGTGCTGTCCAGCGATGCAGGAAGCCGGCGCCCGCAGCTTCTTGGCTCTGTCGAAGAAGGCAACGATCGAAGCTCGTCGCCGTGTGTTTAGCTTCTTTTTTAGCTATGATCTGATCAGCCCTGCTTTGTGATTAGTATATGGCTGTATATCCATGAATTTGGCTGTTTGGATGCTCTGAATGAAATGAAAACGTGCTCGTCCTTTCTCACTCCTCGATCGCTCTTGTGATGAATTACCAACGGGACCTCGCTCCTTGCTCAAAAGATGCTACTGTACTAGCTAATCGCTAGGGGACAAACGCAGTACGTGAACTTAGTGTGCAAAACGCTACAGCCGAGGGGATTAAAATATCTCAGGCTCCAACGTCAGACTTGTCGAACATCTCCCCTGTTATTTTTTGGAAAATGATACGGTTCCGGGGGATCGATCCCCGGGTGGCTTCTTTCCGATATGTACGACACTGTCCTCTGACCCTACACACATTCTTCTCAAACTCAATTCCCCGTCTGTCATCGTTGCTATCTCTCGATGTGCTGCCGCCGTCGTTTCTCAACCACCGCCCTAGATCCTGTGCAGGCCGTCACCGTCCTTGCCCCAGCACCCCACCATAGATCCTGGCAGGCCGCCGCCACCATACGTCCCAGCGTCGTGTCTTCGCCGGAGATGGAAGGTCCCGTGTGGCTGCAGCAATGGGTATTCCGCCACCGGCATCGCCGACGCCCCGCCGCCATGGCCACCACTCGATGCTCCGTCTTCGCATCCTGAAACAGTGCCCGTCCATCGCCGGAGCCAGAGGCAGGGCTTTGTCCTCGTCCTATCCCACACCCACATTTCTCCGCCATGGCTATGGTACAACCCTTGTCATCACCAACAAGCTTCTTCGGTGAGCCATATTTCTCTTGGGCTGGTGCTGCGAGGGACGACGGCTGCTACAACTACGAGTTGGGATTTGCTACATGTAGTCGGCGACGCTGCTACGTACGGCGTCGAGGGTTGCTACATGGGCCAATGGCGACGCTATGAGCGCCTGACAGTGGTGCTACAAGCCTGTCGGGGGTTTGCTACATGCGGCTGGTGTTGGTGCTACAAGCGGGCATCACATTTGCTACATGCGGCCGGTGGTGGCACTAGGAGACCTCCGACGGTGCTACTGTAGCGCTAGATTTTTCTACAATCTTTTTGCTACAAAAGTTTTATTGCTTCGCTACATCAATATATAGATTTTGCTACGAGATCTTTGGCGAGATCTTCGACGAGGTTGGATTTGCTACAATAAACTAATTTATTTGCTACAACTGTTTTATCGTTTTGCTACATTAGCGCAAAGCTTTTGCTACATGGTCTCCGACGAAGTCTTCCGGCGAAAGTCTCCGGCGAGGCCTCCGGTTAGGTCGGGTTTGCTACATTAGCATAACATTTTTGCTGCACGGTCGCCGGCGAGGTCACCGGTGAAATCTCCGACGAGGTCCAGTCTGTTTTTTATTTTCTGAACTGAACCGTTTTTTGTTACAATGTAGCAAAAGCAAGATTTTGAATCCAAAAGAGGTCACGTGGTTGGCTGGAAAACCGGGGGATAAAAAACACAGATCTCCGGGGAACGACGCGTAGAGCTGCCCTTATTTTTTTTTTCTCTATTGCACTCATGTCCGAGTCAGAGCCAGCATCATGACGCGGACATCTCACGTACGAGTGGTCCGACCAACCGTGTGTCTCATCGGCACTACCACGTCGGTCGTGACTCACTTCATATGCAACAGTAATATCGTGGACGGCCATTACATAATTCCTAGTGAAATCACAGTGCGTCTTGATGATGTACCACCGCTAGTGCAGAGCCCCCCCTTTAACTCCGGTTGGGAGGGCCCTCTAACAGCGGTTCCCCAACCGCTGTTGAGGGTTCGGTGTTAGAGGGGGGCCCTTTAACACCGGTTCTTATACGAACTGGTGTTAAAGGGTGGCGCATGTGGGGCTGCCGCAGGCCTCAGCCCCCCCTTTAACACCGGTTCGTATCTGCAACCGGTGTTAAAGGTTCTTCTGCCGCGGCAGAGATTTAGGCCGTTTTCCTGCCGCGGCAGAGTTCTGCCGCGGCAGGAAAACGGCCTAAATCTCTGCCGCGGCAGACTTCTGCCTCTGCCCCGTTCTGGGCGTATTTCTGCGGGAGGGGGGGGAGCGAGGGGGAATCGATCGGGAGCGATATACACATAAATCGTCATCGGTACATACGAGTACATGAATAATTAAGCAACTATTATTATACACAAACATCGTCATCGACACATACATCGTCATCGTTCATTTTGGTGGATATCTAAAGAGTTCTCCGCCAGGCGTGACGACCTCATCAAGTATGAACCCCGCCAATTCCTCTTGAATGGCTTGTATGCGTTCAAATAGTAGAAGTTGGTCCCGCATCCGTTCGATCTGAATATATATGAAGAATGGGCCGTCAATATATATATATATATATATATAAGAATAAAACTCAACACAATTGATGGTAATAAAATAATGTTGTGGACTTTGTTTACTTACTCTAAGTTGTTCTAGTGCGGCTTGGCCCGTCGCACATATCGTGTTGCGAATGAATTCGCAAACATAGTACCCACATAAGTTATTGCCGTGTCCCTGATGCGCGCACTTTACGAGAATAGAGAGTTCAATCAAAATAATAATCAATAAAGCATGATATAATGGAATTGAAAGCTAGCTAGTATTACTTACATTTTGGTCTACAAATTTTAGTTCTTCTGACCATTCACCCACGGCCCTGTCCGTGAACCTTTTCCAAACCCTGTCCGACAAAGAAAATGGATAAAGGAGTAATTAATTACTTATTGTCATGAAAGTTGCCGATCTAGTGCGATAATATGATTGAAATTACCTCTGGAGCATCTCTCTAAAGTTTGCCCATATCTCTTTTTCTTTTCGTAACGAGTCCATGACAAGGACTTTTCCTGAGTCGGGTTGAATGACTAGCAGAATAAAGTGGAACCTACGCACGCATAACTCATCATCAGTTACACTTAACATCGAGTAAGCTGAAATAGAATGTGTACAAGAGAGAGGGTAACAGTACTCACGAGAAGTTGTAAGGCAATAGTATTTCCCTTTTGGTTTGTTGTCTCAGTTAAGACGTTAGCAAGTAATCTTCTGTTTGCCCGGGTTTGGTTTCTACCACTTCTTCATGAACTCTATTTGGGTCAACGAACCCAATGTCAAAAGGGCCTCCTTTCCTGCATTCCATAACCTTTTTCCTGCATAATAGTATATACATATATGGTGAGCATATATATATACATGCAATTAATAAAGTGAATGAGATGAGATATAAATTATAGAAATAGTACTTACACACAATAAAGGCTGATGGCAGCTTTGTCGAGTTCCTTCTGATTGAATAGAAAATGCAAGTCTTGAATGTTGAAGTCAATCGCGTCATCTCCGCAGAAGAAAATATCATCTCTTATATGCGTCGTGATCCATTCTACCTTTCTCGTCTTGCAGAAATGAAGGTACCACTTGTGCAATTTTCGCATCTTTGTTGGTAGAGTCTTGAGCTCCTCTTTCTTGACGAGATTCTTCCCATACTTCCATGGCTGTATGGGGTTGGCATCGCATTTGGGCAAGTTTTCTCCCATGACGTTCAAGTATGCAATGTAAGTCATCCCCATCTCATTGGCCTTTCTTTGTAGCTCTGCCTCGTAATCATTTACGGGAGGAGCGTCTCGTGTGTCGAACATTTGGAGCGGGGCACATGATTGGTTTTCCTGCTCTCCGAGCATGGGAACTGTTTTCTGGGTGCCTCACGACTTCTACTTTCAGTCTCCCTACGGCGCCTTGCATCCGCCTTCAAAATCTGGCGCTCGTAGTCCGTCACAAGTGGGGTTTCAGGTTTTAAAAGATTATTGTAAAACTTCTCCACCACCGCCGGATCTATTTTCTCCTTTGGCTCGGCCCGTCTAGGTGCAAAGAATTTCTTGACCTGTTCTTCCGAGATCCTATTGGTCTCCTCGTCGCTGCGATTCCACGGTAAAACCGGCAATGGCTTGGCGGAAGCCTGCGGGACGTAGTTTTTTGAACTCTTTGGCGTACGGTTTCCTGCGGATTTCTTTGTGGCAGTGCTACTGATGCTCCTCGTGGCAGTGCTCTTCCGCTTATGCTGAGGAGATGGCTGAAGCACCGGAGATGGCTGACGGGCCGAAGATGGCTGCCGCGCAGGAGATGGCTGACGGGCCGGAGATGGCTGCCGCGCAGGAGATGGCTGACGGGCCGGAGATGGCTGCCGCGCCGGAGATGGCTGCCGCGCAGGAGATAGCTGAAGCGGCTCAGACTGCTGACGCTGTGGAGACGGCGGGGGTGCCAGTGACCTCCAATTTGGAAGTACAATGTGTTCCTTCTTCCAAAGAATGGTTGTTTTCACTGCAAATTTGAGTTGAGTTTCCCCTTCACCTGTAGCATGGTCAAGCTGTGCTTCCTCATATTCCTTCACAACCTCATCCACCCCGACAATAGCATAGCCATCTGGAATCGGTCGGCAGTGGTAAGTTCCACCAGCTACAGGAGGTAAGGCATAGCCGACAGCCACCTTAATGGATAAGCCCATTAATCTCACATGCAGCTCAGCGTGTTCGCTCTCCGTGATCTCATCCACGGGGTATCAAGGACCCGTCATTTCAAACATGGGCTGCACGTTCTCCGTGGAAGCCACACTGCTTTTCCGCGCAGAGTCTTGGCCGCGGGCAGCTTCCAATGCAGGCTCTTCGTGCCCCTGAGATGGGCCGGTAGCTTGATGGCTCTGTTGTGCATTCACTTGCGCCTGCAGCGCCGCAAGTGCATGTTCTATCTGTGTCATCCGCTCTGTACGCTCTTTTTCTTTTCTGCCACGCCATCTGTAAGAGTCGCTCCAGTCGGCAAACCCATCCTTCCACGTCATACCCCCTGTGCCTCGTGCATGTCCAGGGTGTTCTTTTTTACCGATGGCGCGTGTGAGCTGTTCATTCTCTCTGTCGGGATGGAAGGTCCTGGCGGATGTTTCCTCGTATGCCGTGATGAGTTCAGTGACGGGTTTGGCAAGGAGGGTTGGGAAGATACGCAATCCTGTTTCTGGGTCCAACCTTGCCCCGATTCCGTAGAACCAAGTCTTTGCACGTAGGTCCCACCCATCTGTCTGGGGTGTGATCCCTGTCTCGCGCAGGGCCTTCTCAACTTCCTCCCACTTAGGCCTCTGAGATATGTAGCCACCTGACCCCGTCCTCTGGTGATATTCCTTCTTCAGGGCATTAAGCGTATTGGTTTCTGACCTCTTTTTAGCTATAGCACTTTTTTTATATGTCTCAAATTCGGGCCAGTGAGGTCTTATCTTCGCATAATATGCGTCTTCGAAATTTGGAGTCTCGCCAGATTTGAGAAATTTGTTCAATTTTGTCTTCCAGTTGCGGAAAGCGTCAGCCATCTTCTTTAGAGTCCACTCTTTGACCTTTTCCTTTATAACCGGGTTGTTTTCATCCTCCTCTGGCGGAAGGGTGAAATTTACCAACAACGAATTCCAAAGCGTTTCTTTGGATCTGTCATCGACAAAGGTACCGTCGCCCTTCTTTGGATTATTCCAATTTTCAATTATGATTGGGATTTGGTCCCTAACAAGAACTCCAGCCTGACGTACAAATTTGTCTACGGCCTTCTTGGGATCCATCGGCCTGCCATCTACACAGACTGCTTCGATCGTGAACTTTGCACGATCTTTCAACCGCTGGCTCGCGCCTCGCTTGCTCTTTTTCGTAGAAGAAGATGGTTGCTGGCTGGTCGATCCAGAGGGCTAAAAGAAGAAAGAAGCGTTAATTAATACATGTAGAAGAAGATTGTTGGTGGAAGTCAGCAGAGGCTTAATCAATGCATATACCTCGCCGGACTTTGTAACCATTAAATTGCGTTCACCGGAGTCTTCATCTTCTCCATGACTAGTACTTGAGCTGTCGTCATCATGTCCCTCCAAGTTCAGATATTGTGAGGTGTCCTCATCAATAATGTTCTCCATTATTTCTTCTTCTTCAAGGTTTCTACTAAGTGGATCCATAGTTTCTAAAACAATAATATTATCTAGAGTAAGTGTGTAAACATTCAAGTGGACTTGGATTCATACACAAATATACATATTATTCATACCAAAATACACAAATAAATACACAAATGAGTCAGAGGTCCAATTTGTATACAAGTTTTAATCTATGCATGTAGTACAATTTATCGAGCAAACAAGTTTTAATCAGGATGAGTCAGCAATCATACACGTGGCAGATCGGTGGCGCTCATCGGTGGGGTGACGTTGGTCTCGTCGGGCGGCGGTGCTCATCGGGCGGCGATGCTCGTCGGACGGATGCGGCGGTCTCGTCGGGCGGCGGTGCTAGCGGCGGGCTCGTCGGGCGGCGGGAGGCGTCGGCGTTTAGGCGTGGCCTATGAGCTCCGAAGCGGAGGCGGCGAGACGCTCCTGCACGGGGAATAAAGTGTGATATTCTCTAAAAAAAGTCAGGGCACAGGACCGGCACGGCACGACGTGATCTATACGGGCCGAGGATCGCCGGGGAAGACGACGATGACACGAGGCCGAGGCTCGCCGGGGAAGTATCCCTGTCGCCATCGGCCGGACGGGTTGCACGGCGCGGGCAAGGGGGGACTCCCCCTCTCCTCTTCGCCAACATGGACTCGTCGGCCCGCAACCCGACGAGGGAGCCGCGTCGCCGTCACCCTCCGCGTCGGTTCCGGTGTGGCATCGGCCGCCCCGGCGGAAGTTTCGGCGGGCGCGGGATACCGTGGCTGGGCGTGTGGAGGCAAAGGCCTAGGGCGCGGCCGCGCAGCGTTAGTGTTAGAGGGGCGTTCCGAGGGGTGAAAACCATAATTCGGGGAAACTCCGGAAACACATGACAGGGGTTGATTTTGTTCTCTAATTAAACTTGTCATTTTAGTTGTTGATCAATGCATGATGATAGCTTAAATAGCTTGGTTTTATTTTTCTGAACATTTTGATATATTATTTGTATTTTTTGACTTATAATTAATTAGATATTGAATTTACAAGTTTATAACATTTTCTGAAAATATTAAACCTAATTATTACCTCAGGCTGACGTCAGATAACCCTAACCCTAATCTTTTTGCACCGCAGAGGCATTTAGCCTCTGAGGCTGGCAGGTGGGGCCGAGGCCACGCAGACACCACGTGGGCGCCACGCAGGAGCCACGTCGGCTCGCCGGCCAATGGGCCAGACGGCGGTGGCAGACGGCGGAGGAAGGCATGTGCGCTTGTGTGCATGGGGGTGTTAGAGAGAGGGCGATGCGGGCTACCTAAAGATGGTGGCGCCGCTGCGGAGTGGTCACCGGAGACGCATCAGCGAGCGGCGGCGACAACGGAGCTCGCAGGTTCTTGGCTGCGGAGCAACAGAGAGCGAGAGGGGAGAGAAGAAGGGGTCCAGGAGGACCAGCGGCTCATCGAAAATCAGACGGAGTCGATGGCGAGGAGAGGGGCAGCCGGACGGTGTTGGCAACGTCCACGGCGACGAACGTCGGTGACGGGAAAGAATAGGGCGATGCGGTCGATTAGCGGTGCCCGAGCTCGATTCCGTTGGCGAGGAGGGAGCTGACGTCGCGATGGTGCTCATGGCGGTCTCAAGTGGGCGAGGGGAGGCCGGAAACGGTGGGGCGACACGGCGGCTGGAGCTAGGGTTCGGCCACGAGGAGGAAAGCGCGAGAGAGAGGGGTCGGGGGCGGCGGACCTCGAGCTCCGAAGCGGCGGCGGCGAGACGGCGGGTCGGGGGCGGCGAGACGGAGGACCTCGAGCTCCGAAGCGGCGGTGGCGGCGCTTCGATCTCTCTGCGGCGGTGTGTTCGATCGATCTGGCTCAGTGGGGGGAAGAAAGGAAGGGGAAGGTGAAATAAATACACACCCCCCCTTTAACACCGGTTCGTGGCTGGAACCGGTGTTAAAGGGGGGGAATCCGTTTCCCGCGCGCATTTATTACCCCCCCCCCCTTTAACACCGGTTCGTGGCTGGAACCGGTGTTAAAGGGGGGGTGGTGTGCGCGAGAAACGAAATAAATGCCCCCCCCCCCCTTTAACACCGTTTCCTGTCTGGAACCGGTGTTAAAGGGGGGCATTTATTTCATGCATTAAAGGGGCATTTTAATTCAAAAAATATGATATGAACTTAGAAAATTCATATCTTTTTCATTTCAACTCAGAAAAATATGAATAATATATCATAATTTTCATAAAAATAATTTCTATCCATTCATGTAAATCATTTTATATTTACTTTACATGAAAATTTTCAAAATAATTAAAACACTTACATATAAATTTTGATTATTCAATTCAAACCAAAATAAATTGTTAAATCCTAAAACTTTGAACATAAGAAATATTAAGCATCTAAAAATGATCTTTATTAGATCAAATCATATTTTAATGCCGCATCTTTTGTATTAACATTTTTGAATTGATTGGATATTTAAATGTCGCATCTTTTGTATACACTTGAATCTCACCAAGCCTCGCTCAACTTGCATTGTTTTTTGATAAAATAGCATATTGTGAACCGACCGCTCTGGAGAGTCCGACCGCGCCACCATAGCCGACGGCCGACCTCGTTGAAGTTAGGAGGAGGTGGGCCGTCCTCCTCGTGCCTGGCGAGCGCCCTCTCATGCCGATCCACGAAGAAGGCTTCCCAAGTAGGGAAATAGTCGGGATGCCATCTGGGATTCCTCCGCTGCTCCGGCGTGAGCTCGAAGTAGTAGTGGTTCGTGATGGCCATCCGGCGCGCCACACCTAGAGGGACAGGAGGAACCGGCACGCCTCCGATGCTCAGCATCCAGCCGACGGGGACACAGTAGCCCGGCGGGCAGGGGTAGTTCGAGGCGCAAAGCGCCTCCGCCTCCCTGGGGGTTAGTGCTACGGTGGAAGCCATGGGAAAGAGTGATGAGGTTGCAGATATGAGTCTAGAGATGTGCAATGACAATGGAGGCCAACCCCCTACATATATATATAGTGAACTAGCGGGAAGAACTGGAGGGAAGAACTGGCGGGAAGAAAAATGGCGGGAAAAAATGGCGGGATGAACCTTTAGTCCCGGTTGGAGACACCAACCGGGACAAAACACGAGTCAGCACTAATAATAGGGGTGAGTGCATGTCGACATTATGTCGTGCGGCGTGTACCTTGTCTCAGATGGTGTCACCAACCGGGACTAAAGATGAACCTTTAGTCCCGGTTGGAGACACCAACCGGGACTAAAGATGAACCTTTAGTCCCGGTTGTAGACACCATCCGGCACAAAACACGAGTCAGCACTAATAATAGGGGTGAGTGTCGACATTATTTTGTAACTGTCAACACTATGTCGAGCTGCTTGTACTATAAATAGGCATCCTTGTGAGTCCAGTCCTCCAGCCAGTTTGAGGCAGGGACACCACTACGGCCAGTTTCAGGGAGATGCCGACGGAGCCCAGTCCTCCGGCATCTCCGAGAAACTGGTCATAGAGGCACTCCCTAATATGTGAAATTAGTTAGCTCCCTGGTGTATTGATCTAGTTAGAGAAGTTACAAAGCTGCAAGATGGTTTTTGAGAGCAGGGACACCACTACGGCCAGTTTCAGGGAGATGCCGACGGAGCCTAGTCCTCCGGCATCTCCAAGAAACTGGTCATAGAGGCACTCCCTAATATGTGACCGCGCGCGTTTGGAGATCAGATCTTAATGGTAAGTACGAATCGGGACAACTTCTTCTCATAGTCCCGGTCCATCCACAAAACATGACTAACACTCAAGACATGTATTAATATTAAAAACATGAACTAGAGTTACATAATATGAGCATGAACTTCTTGGCATATGCCCTTCCTTATGATCGCTTCTGACGTAACCATGGAGCATCTTCTTTACTTAACGGCATGCTTGGGTCAGTTTTCACTGTGAAGGGCGGAATTTCATCAAACTTATTATAATCTTCTGACATGTCTGTCTTGTCCTCGATTCCCACGATGTTTCTTTTCCCTGAAAGAACTATGTGACGCTTTGGCTCATCATATGATGTATTCGTTTGCATATTTTTTCTTTTTTTTGGTCTGGAGGACATGTCCTTCACATAGAAAACCTGAGCCACATCATTGGCTAGGACGAATGGTTCGTCTAAGTTCTTCATAAGATTGTTGAGATCCACCGTTGTCATTCCGTACTTCTTGTCTACCTCAACCCCTCCTCCTGTTAGCTTGACCCATTTGCATCGAAACAAGGGGACCTTAAAATTAGGTCCATAGTCAAGTTCCCATATCTCCTCTATGAACCCATAATACGTGGTCTTTTGCCCATTGTCTTCTGCTGCATCGAAGCGGACACCACTGTTTTGGTTGGTGCTCTTTTTATCTTGGCCTATCGTGTAAAATGTATTCCCATTTATCTCGTACCCTTGGAAAGTACATACAGTCGAAGACGGTGTCCTGGCCAACAAGTACAGCTGATCCCCAACAGTGGTGTTATTCGTGAGAAGTCTTTGCAGCCAGCCGCCAAAACTCGCCATGTGTTCACTTATAATCCATTCATTAGACTGCCCCGGGTGTTTGAGGCGTATTAAATTCTTGTGTTCATTGATATACGGGGCAACCAAGATAGATCTTTGTAAAACCGTGTAGTGTGCTTGATTGAGAGAATGCCCGTCCCTACATATCATTGCTTTACATCCTAGGGTGCCTTTTCCACGCAGTATCCCCTCATGTCGTGATTCTGGAACACCAATCGCCTTAAGGTCAGGAATAAAATCAACACAGAACTCAATGACCTCCTCTGTTACATAGCCCTTGGAGATGCTTCCTTCTGGCCTAGCACGGTTATGAACATATTTCTTTAAGACTCCCATGTACCTCTCAAAGGGGAACATATTGTGTAGAAATACAGGACCGAGAATGGCAATCTCTTCTACTAGGTGAACCAAGAGATGCGTCATAATATTGAATAAGGATGGTGGGAACACCAACTCAAAGCTGACAAGACATTGGGCCACATCTGTTTGTAACCCTGGTAGGCTTTCTGGATCGATTACCTTCTGAGATATTGCATTGAGGAATGCACATAGCTTCACAATGGGTACTCGAACATTTTCAGGTAGAAGCCCCCTCAATGCAATCGGAAGCAATTGTGTCATAATCACGTGGCAGTCATGAGACTTCAGGTTTTGGAATTTTTTCTCTGCCATATTTATTATTCCCTTTATATTCGACGAGAAGCCAGACGGGACCTTGATACTGCTCAGACATTCAAAAAAGATTTCCTTCTCTGCTTTGGTAAGAGCGTAGCTGGCAGGAGTTAAGTGGCATCGTTTACCCTTCTCGTTCTCAGGATGCATAGGCTCTTCAGGGGCCTTCAGACGTTGCTGGTCCTGTCGTGCTTCCGGTGTATCTTTTGTCTTCCCATACACTCCTAGAAAGCCTAGAAGGTTCACGCAAACATTCTTCGTCACGTGCATCACGTCGATTGAAGAGCGGACCTCTAAGACTTTCCAATAGGGTAGGTCCCAAAATATAGATTGCTTCTTCCACATGGGCGCGTGTCCGGCATCGTCATTCGGAACAGATAGACTGCCAGGACCTTTTCCAAAGATTACTTCTAGGTCCTTGACCATACCAAATACCTCCTCACCGGTACGGAGGACAGGCTTCCTCCGGGGTTCTGCCAGACGTTTGAAATGCTTGCCTTTCTTTCTTACTGGATGCAGGTTCGGAAGAAATCGGCGATACACTAGGTACACAACCTTCTTACATTTATCCAAATATACACTTTCAGTATCATCTAAACAGTGTGTGCATGCATTGTATCCCTTGTTTGTCTGCCCTGAAATGTTACTAAGAGCAGGCCAATCATTGATGGTTACGAAAAGAAATGCTCGTAGGTCAAATAGCTCCCATTTGTGCTCATCCCACATACGTACACCTGGTTTGGCCCACAGCTGTAAAAGTTCTTCAACTAATGGCCTTAGGTACACATCAATGTCGTTGTCGGGTTGCCTCGGGCCTTGGATGAGCACTGGCATCATAATGAACTTCCTCTTCATACACAACCAAGGAGGAAGGTTATATATACATAGGGTCACAGGCCAGGTGCTGTGACTGCAGCTCTGCTCACCAAAAGGATTCATGACGTCTGTACTTAGACCAAACCTTAAGTTCCTTGCGTCACGTGCGAAGTCCGGGTACTCTCGCTCGACTTTTCTCCACTGTGACCCATCAGCGGGGTGTCTCAACATCGCGTCTTTCTTACGGTATTCCATGTGCCATCGCAATAACTTGGCATGCTCTTTATTTCTGAAGAGACGTTTTAACCGTGGTATTATAGGAGCATACCACATAACCTTGGCGGGAACCTTCTTCCTAGGGGCCTCGCCCTCAACATCGCCAGGATCGTCTCGTATGATCTTATACCGCAGTGCAGTGCATACCGGGCATGCATCCAAATTCTCGTACTTCTCACCGCGGTAGAGGATGCAGTCATTAATGCAGGCATGTATCTTCTGCACGTCTAATCCTAGAGGGCAGACAACCTTCTTTGCTTGGTATGTACTGCCAGGCAACTCATTATTTCTTGGAAGAAGATTCTTCATTTTTACCAACAACTTTGAAAATGCGCTGTCAGTCACACCATTCTCTGCCTTCCATTGCAGCAAATCCAGTGTGGCACCTAGCTTTTTGTGGCCATCTTCGCAAGTTGGATACAACAATGTTTTGTGATCCTTTAACATCTGCTCCAGCTTCTCCTTCTCCTTTTCAGTTTCACATTCTTCCTTTGCATCAGTAATGGCCCGACCAAGATCGTCATCAGCGGGCCCATCTGCTCCCTCTTGATCTTCATTATCTACCTCCGTTGCATTATCATCATATTCAGGATACATATTATGATAGTTTTCATCATCCTCTTCTTCTTCGTTGTCTTCCATCACAACCCCTTTTTCTCCGTGCTTGGTCCAACAATTATAGCTGGGCATGAAACCGGATCGAAGCAGGTGGGCGTGAATGGTTCTGGTATTTGAGTAGTCTTTCTTGTTCTGACAGTGAACACACGGACAGCACATAAAACCATTGTGACCACGGTATGCATTATCCACAACGATGAAATTTTGGAGGCCCGTAATGTACTCGGAAGTGCGGCGGTCACCGTACATCCATTGCCGATTCATCTGCATTAATATGTAGTATATATCAAAAAATAATAGGGAGATGACCATTTATATATATAGTACATCAATGACACATGAAACTATAGTTGCCGACCTCGACCGAGACGGAAAGAGCAACAAGAAAGCTTATTTTGAGCTATCGGGCATTTCACCGAACACCTCTAGTGCATATGAAAAAAACACAAACTAGCACTCTTCACACCCTCTTGCTAGGCTCCAAAATGTGAAAGAATGGAAGAGTGGGGTGTGTGTGGGCTGGGGTGGTGTCTTATATAGCCCCCCCTTTAACACCGGTTCATGCCACGAACCGGTGTTAAAGGGGGGTGCGCGGGCCACTGGTGCAGGGACCTTTAACACCGGTTCGTGGCACGAACCGGTGTTAAAGGGGGGCTCCTTTAATGCCGCAGGGGCCACTCTGGTACGGCCCCCCCTTTAACACCGGTCGTAGAAGAACCGGTGTTAAAGCCCCTTTTCGGGATCAACAAAATACCTCGTTTCCACTAGTGCATGCACTCCCGGTAACCGCTATCGATCGATGGTCACCCCTCCTCCAGTGGTGATCCTCTAACAATACTACCTCCGTTTTAATAATTACGATTTATATTTTTTTCTAAAATCCAAACTACGTAATGTATGATGACGTTTTTAAAAATTCATAGCCTTTAATATATCATGAAACATATTTTTATATAATATTTATATAATATTATAGTTCTTAAAAGAATTCTTTAAAGGTTTGATAAAACTTTTTTTAGCTTGCCTTTTTTTAAAGCCTTAAACTTTAAAACATAGATACCTCGAAATAGGCTTTCGTCCTGCTTTATAAATAATGCCACAATGGCCAGACCGATACAAGGTGATGGGAAGAACCACTTACAAAGCAGATCAAGATATACAAAAGAAAAACACAGTGACCCAAACTTGCCACTAAAGACACCAAAACAATACCTAGTAGATCTGAAGCTCCCTGACGACGCCCTCAGGAAGGTACGACGTACCGCGCTGCTGTCGTCAAGACGTGACGATCAAGGGTTTTCACCCGGAGCCCTAGCATGTAGAAGGTAGCCACAACGAGCCCCAAGAGGGTTGCGACACCTCCATGCATCGCCACTGTTGGCACCGAAGCACTGAGCTTTCGTCCGAAAAAACCATTGAACCGTACCAACTCGGGTCGTCCGCTGACCCTAAGTTAGGCCACCGACACACGATGTGGGAGCTGCCACCGCCGAAGCAATGCCAACACCAAGATCCCCACCTTCCGCTCCTTTCCATCCACGTGACCAAAGAGAGAGTCCATCACCACCGCCACGTCGCTCGCCATAGAGTCGCCCGTGTAGTCCACCTAGGTTGTCTCCTCGGCATCAAAGATCTCCCACCCGTGATACGGCAGCCATCGCGACAGCAATCCACCGGGGCGGATGAGGGAGGTCCAGGTTAGCCAAGCAGTCTCAGACAACATGGGCTTAATGGTAGAACGCATCCGCTGATCAAGCCCGTAGACCCACAAGAGTGGGCCTGCTAGGCAACCGCTAGATTTAGGCCCTTGCCCGGATCTGACACCCTAGTCACACCATGACCGGGGAGTGGGTTTCCATTAGCTAAGATCCCCTGAAACCCAAGTAGGGCCAGCTCCACCATCCACTATCCACGACCTTGTCGGCTGTACCAATCCAACCCACCTCCAGTGCTAGTGAGGGGCGTAGTCCTTGCAGGTCACCATGACACCCTAGTCGAGACCTCCACCACTCAACTCAGTTGCCATCAAGCTCCGGGTAGGTGCACGCAATAGTCCATCAAGTAGGACCCGCCTGACCCAGAGCAAGCCTGTATGGGCCTACATCTATTCCTGCAGGCCCCGGACGAACCCCGCTGCAGCGCTCCCTCCCGTCATCGTCGTCGGCCACCTCGATTGCACCACCTCCGTCCACATCCCCCCATGGCCATCGGGGGACAGCCTGCGCCCCATCGAAGTGCCTCCAACATCTTATACTTCCTCCATTTGGAAATATAGGATATTTTAGGTTTAGAAAACTAATGTATCTAGACACCTTTTAGTGTCTAGGTTCAAATGAATCTACACATTAAAAGATGTCTAGATACATTAACTTCACAACCCTAAAACATCTTATATTTCTAAACTACTACTGCCTTCGTACCGAAATATAAGATGTTGGGTATCTTACGGTCAAATTTTGTTACGAACAAAAGTTTCCCGAGTTTCCCAAATTACCCTCGCGTATCAATCGCTTGCGTGTCGGTCGTCGCTCACTCCATTACCGCGTCGTGTGTCAGTCGTCGCTCACTCCTCTCACCGCACACCACCTCCCCTCTCTTCCCCTTTGACCTTCCTCTCAGTCATCGCCCCTCCATCCCCGTGTCACCGCCGCCCTACCTTCCCTCTCCAGCCCTCTCTCCACCGCCTCCTTTCTCCCTGTCGGAACCCATCTCGCTCCCAGCTCCAGTAGATATCCCCTCCTTTCGCGGTCAAAGGTCGCATTTTTATGCGCCTGATCTAAGGGGAACCTCGATCCCGACCAGTTGCTAGAGCTGCAGCGGCCATGCGGGGAGAAGGACGTAAGAAGGATGTGGGGAGCTGCTGAGGCCGTGCAATCAGCAACAACGCCTTCGTCCCGCCCGCCCGCCGCCGTGATGGCCCGCAGGAAGCAGCCCGCGGCAAGGATCCCGGTTTGAGTGCTCCCCTCGCTGGAGGTCGCCTGAGCTGCCCACGCCGGGGGAGGAGGAGAGGAAGAAAAGGGCATACAGATTCCGGCCTGGCATGGTGGTTCTCCCCTAGATGCTCCTCCCCTTCGCGCCAGCTGATTCTCCCCTTCGTGCCATTCCTCCACCTGGTGAGTTGATTACCTCTGTCAGTCTGTGCAGGCTCAAGGTCCGGATGTTGCAGAAGTTAACTGCTTAACCATATGGTTTTCAGAATATGGTTTCAACTGTATTTCTTCAACAATTCTTGAGAGTACGCATAGCACCTTCAAGTAGGCCAATAGATTTAATTTTCTTAATGGAGGCCTTACTTTCTAGCCAAATAATCTAGCATTGCGTTCACCATGGACAAATTTCTTTCTGCTACTCCAGATGCACCACATGATTGATACTACTAAGGCAGCATCTTTGACATTTAAGAAACCTCCTTTGATAGATCACCGGCCTAGGACACAGGATATAGATTTGGCAATTTCACTTCAAATTTGTCAAGAGCAACATACCAGAATTGCTTTGCATGATTGCACTGAATCAGTGAATGATACAAAGTCTCTCCTGCATGACCACATAGTCTGCAAGTATCGTTCTCCATAATATGTCTGCTTTTCAATTCAGCAAAACTTGGTAGAATTTGTTTAAGAACTCTCTACCAGAATATTCGCACTTTTGGGACTACTTCCATTTCCACAGTTTCTTCCAAACCCCATCCAGTCTACACATAGTCCAGCATCTTGTACCATCATCCTATTGAAGGAAATATGCCCTAGAGGCAATCATAGAGATGATTATATTTCATATGTATCCATGAGTTATTGTAAGTTCCTTGAATATCCATATCAGGCAACTTGTATTGATTGGCAATTATGTGAATTGTTTGTGAAACTCTTTACTTGTATGGTTATTTAAGAGTTGTCCCTAGTTGGAGTTCATGTGAGGACACACGTGAATATTAGACTAGCACATCGATTGGTTGATGACTATGTTTCGCAAGTCATAGACATGGAGATGTCAAACCAATGATGTAGACACATGTTATGAACATGGGGTTGGACTGACCCAACCTGAGACTGGAAATTAGTTGCAGCTCTCTCTCTACACATCGTGTACGTTTTGTCCTTTGACCTGAGATTGTCGCATGTACTTGAGATGTGGATCGACCTACTTTGGGGCTATCAAACGCTGCATCGTAACTGGGTAGTTATAAAGGTAGCTTTCGGGTTTGTCCTGGAGCATGCTGCAAGGCATGGTCAATCAAGATGGGATTTGCCCCTCTCTACTTGAGAGAGATATCTCTGGGCCCCTCGAGTGACCGGATCCAGAAATGCATGGTCATGGTACATAAGGTTAAGAGTTAACCTAGTAAAGGGATTCCGAATCGCAGTATCGAGAAAGGGAGGTCAGCTTGGAGCTAGACCAAATATTGTGAGGCAAAGGGAAAGACATGTACTAAACCTTTTGATGGTTCGTCCGATATGATCTTTGTATGCATTTAGGAGTTGGCACGTCTTGCTAGAGGCCGCTACCAACTATTGACAGAATAAGTGTATTCGTGTTATGTCTATACGCATATGAACCTATAGGGTCACACACTTAAGGGGCTGGAAGCCTAATGAGGATTGGATCCGAATTAGACCAGGCTCAGGCTACTAATGGGCTGCTAATATAGAAGCCCACTAGGGACGCCTATATAAGAGAGGGTGGGGCGAGCTGACCAGGGTTAGACCTCAGATCATTCTCAGCCGCCACTCCTCACGTCTGTGTTGCACACGCGAACCTAGCAGTCCGGCGTCTGACGCTTCCACCCTGTACGTGTGGTTACCTCGGAGGCACTGCATCTGTAGCGCTTGGACGAGCCGCGCAAGGGGAGCTGCTCGTGGGACGAGGAGAAGGAGGAGACGTGGAACGTCTGCACTGCCTCGACGCGCTTCATCAATTCCGCAACTGCGCGTCTAGTGGTAATCCCGTGATCTATGACAACAGTAATCCTGGTATATGCGGTAGAAATTTTTTGATTTGCGCTAGTGTAGCCTACCCGTATCCATACAGTGGTATATCAGAGCCGATGATGTTTCAGGTATAGGTTCGGGATGGTTGCATATGGTGATATGCAGTTTGATATGAATGATGTGATCGTTTATATGGCGCTAGTTCAGGATTGATCTATGATCTTGCTTTCCATGATCGTGATCTGAGGTTGTCGAACGACTTACCCCTACCGGTCGGCTTCCGCCATCGGGGTAGACAGTGACACATAAATCCTGTTGAATCACGCGAAGATCAATATGATTGATCGAACCAGAACCTAGATCTAAAATCGATGTACCGTGATCGAAGGAGTTTGATTCAATTGGGACAGGAGTCGTTTTATGGTAAATTTGATTTGCCGATCAAAATCCTTGAAGAAAATTGCGAAGATACCGCGAGGGGCGCTGCCCCTTCGAACCCCGCAGGGGTAGACCCCCTTAATCGTAGCCCCTTTTGTATCTCGTTAAGGTAACTAGGTGCTGCGATGTCATATGATCCGATAGAATATGATTCTATGCATAACTTGTTTTTGCAGGATGTATGTGATCAGTATGGCCCATATATGTATGTGATGCATGTATGAAAATTTGCATGAACTGCGTGTCGTGAGTAGGGCAACACGGCTGGAGCCATATGTGTTGTCATTTATTGTAATGGACTGCGTGCCAACTTGTGATGATCCCAATACTATGTAATTTTGATTACTAGCTGTTAGGAGTAATATCTTGTATTAGTTCTTGGAGGACTCATCACTTGGAGGATGGCTCACATGGAACATGAAGATGGAGATCGTCATGGTGGACAGGTTCTATGGCGATGGAGATCACCATGAGAAAATGGGCCATACTGTGTCACATCTATGTGAATGCTATTCTTATGTGTTTTACTACTATGCATGCTTAGATGATAGAAGTAGAACAATCCCTCATAAAGTTTAAGTTAAACCATGCCCTCCCAACCAAACCTTGCACCATCCTATGCCCTGTACAATTGTTGGTGGGCCTATGAAATTAGGGTGCCGCGGTTTTCCTTGGCTGGATGGGTTTGTATCGGATACCTACACGCATAAGGGTTGGTGAGCTTGACAAGGTCATCTTAACAGTTAAGGACCTTGGGGCATAAAGGTTGGGCGCCTAGTTTTGACATAGAGATGTCACCCAAAAACAAGAGTCATATGTGATATAATTAGCAAGTGTTGCTTACCGATTTACCTTGTCTTCTAGCAGTGATGCTAAAGCTCACTAGTCGACTTGTTAATTGTGGATCTTGAATCACTTAGTATCAATAGAGGAATATTGATTTAAGTGGGAGTATATGCTATTAAATTGTTTAATATGTTTTACTCTTTCATGGTTACATGGCTTAGTATTTTGCATGTTTTCTGTTGTAGATCAATGGCACCGAACACTACATCACCTTTCTCTTTGCGTTCGATTCTTGACAAAAATAAACTAAATGGAACAAACTATTCGGACTGGGTCCATAACCTGAGAATTGTTCTCAGGTCTGATAAAAAGGAAACGGTTCTGGATACCCCAATCACTGATGAACCTTCTGATAATGCATCTGCACAAGAGAGCATGTGATGATTCTCTTGAGGTTAGCTGTCTTATGCTTGCATGCATGGAACCTGAACTCCAAAAGAAGTTTGAGGATCAGGAAGCGTATGATATGATCATAGCGCTTAAGGACATGTTCCAAGATTAGTCAAGGACTGAGAGGTACAATGTTGCCAAGTCCTTTGTCGAATGCAAGCTAGAAGAGGGAGCAGCTGTAGGCCCCCATGTGATCAAAATGGTTGGTTACAGTCAGACTTTGGAAAAGCTTGGTTTTCCACTAGGCCAAGAGTTAGCCACTGACTTCATTTTGGCGTCTCTTCCATCCAGCTATGGGCAGTTCATTTCGAACTACCATATGCATGGGGTGGAGAAGGGCCTTAATGAATTATGTGGGATGCTTAAAACAACAGAAAGTGACATGAAGAAGTGTGTAGGGCATAGCCATGTGATGGTTGTGCAGAACAAGCCTAGCTTCAAGAAAAAAGGTACTTCTTGGAAGAAGAAGGGCAAGGCTAAGGATACGATCCCTAAGTATGCACCCAAGCAAAAGACTGGACCTGTATAAGACACTGAGTGCTTCTTTTGTCATGAACATGGCCACTGGAAGAGAAACTGCAGCAAGTACCAGGCTTCTTTGAAGAAGAGTGGAAGTAAGAGTACTTCAAACACAGGTACGCTTGTTGTAAATGTTGTGGATATTCTTCTCGTTGATTCCTATGTTAACTCTTGGGTATTTGATACCGGATCGGTTGCTCATATTTGCAATTCGATGCAGGGGCTAATAAGGACTAGAGAAGTGCAGAAAGGCGAAGTGGATTTTTGCGTCGGAAATAAAGCAAGGATTGTTGCATTGTTCGTTGGCGTCATGCAACTTCACCTTCCGTCAGGATTTATTATGGAGTTGAATAATTGTTATTACATTCCTAGTATGGGTCAAAACATTTTATCACCTTCATGTTTGATGAGGGATGGTTATTCATTCGCGAGTGCAAACAATGGTTTTGTAATCTCTAAGAATGATATGTTTATGGCTAATGCTCCCATTGTGAATGGGTTATTTATTTTAAATCTTGATGATGCATCTGTTTACAATGTTAGTGCTAAAAGGCTTCGGCCTAATGATTTGAGTCCTACCTATTTATGGCATTGTCGTTTGGGGCATATAAGTGAAAAGCGCATGAAGAAGCTCCATGGTGATGGTCTTCTAACTCCGTTTGATTTTGAATCATACAAAACATGTCAGGCTTGTTTACTTGGAAAGATGACCAAGTCACCTTTTTCGGGTTTACCCGAGAGAGCGACAGACTTGTTGGAACTCATACATACTGATGTATGTGGGCAAATGAGCACGGCAGCCATAGGAGGATATCACTACTTCCTTACTTTCACTGATGATTTCAGTAGATATGGTTATGTCTACTTGATGAGGCATAAGTCTGAAACTTTTGAAAAGTTCAAGGAGTTTCAGAGTGAAGTAGAGAATCAACGTGGCAAGAAAATAAAGGCCTTGCGATCTGATCATGGAGGTGAATATTTGAGTCACGAATTTAGCGATCATCTTAAGAGTTGCGGAATTTTTCCACAACTTACGCCGCCCGGAACGCCTCAAAGAAACGGGGTCTCCGAACGTCGTAATAGAACTTTGTTGGACATGGTTCGATCTATGATGGGACAGTCGGATTTACCATTATCATTTTGGGGTTAAGCTCTAGAAATGGAGCTTTCACACTTAATAGGGTACCATCTAAATCCGTAGTTAAGACACCATATGAGATGTGGACTGGAAAGTATCCGAGTTTGTCTTTTCTAAAGATTTGGGGTTGTGATGCATTTGTCAAGAGACTTCAGTCGGACAAGCTAACACCCAAATCGGATAAGTGCATTTTCGTGGGATATCTGAGGGAAACCTTAGGGTATTACTTCTACAACCGAGAGGAGGGCAAAGTGTTTGTCGCTCGTAGCGGTGTTTTCCTAGAGAAAGAGTTTCTCACAAAGGGAACAAGTGGAAGGTCGGTGCGACTTGAATAAGTTCAAGATGAGCCAGTTGTGGATGCTTCTACGAGTGATGCTATTGTAGCAGAACAAGTTGAGTAACCCGTGGCAACAGAAGCACCACAACCATGAAGGTCGGCGAGGCTCCGCGAAGCGCGGGAATTATTATTGTTAGACAATGATGAACCTGCGACCTATGCAGAAGCGATGGTGGACCTAGACTCTGATAAATGGCTGATCGCCATGAGATCCGAGATAGAGTCCATGGGGGATAATCAAGTTTGGAACTTGGTTGACCTGCCTGATGGTTTTAAAGCCATCGAGTGCAAATGGATCTATAAGAAGAATATTGATATGGGTGGAATTGTTCACATCCATAAAGCTCGACTTGTTGCAAAAGGTTTTCGACAAGTTCAAGGAGTTGACTACGACGAGACTTTCTCGCCCGTAGCGATGCTTAAATCTATACGGATAATTCTAGCCATTGTTGCACATTTCGACTATGAAATATGGCAGATGGATGTCAAGACGGCTTTCCTAAATGGAATCCTAACTGAGGACGTGTATATGATGCAGCTCGAAGGTTTTGTCGATCCAAACAATGCTGGGAAGGTATGCAAACTTCTGAAGTCCATTTATGGGCTGAAGCAAGCATCTCGGAGTTGGAATATTCGATTTGATGAAGTTGTAAAGGATTTTGGCTTCATAAAAAACGAACAAGAACCTTGTGTTTACAAGAAGGAAAGTGGGAGAGCACTGGTATTTCTAATATTATATGTAGATGACATATTGCTGATTGGAAATGACATTCCTATGCTGAGTCTGTTAAGACCTCATTGAAAAATAGTTTTTTGATGAAGGACTTGGGAGAAGCGGCATATATTCTAGGCATCAAGATCTATAGAGATAGATCAAGGAGGCTAATTGGAATAAGCCAAAGTACATACATTGACAAAGTGTTGAAACGGTTCAGCATGGAAGAGGCTAAGAAGGGGTTCTTGCCCATGTCTCATGGCATAGAACTCAGCAAGACTCAGTGTCCTTCGACTACTGATGAGCGTGAGCGCATGAGTAGGGTTCCATATGCTTCGGCTATTGGATCCATCATGTATGCAATGATATGTACTCGCCCAGATGTTTCCTATGCTCTAAGTGTTACGAGCAGATACCAGGCTGATCCAGGTGAAGGTCACTGCACAGCGGTAAAAAACATCCCTAAGTACTTGAAAAGGAATAAGGATGTGTTCCTAGTTTATGGAGGTGAGGATGAACTCAGTGTAAAGGGTTACACGGATGCGAGTTACCTTAACGACTCAGATGATTCAAAATCGCAATCAGGTTATGTGTTTGTCATGAATGGTGGTGTTGTGAGCTGGAAAAGTTCCAAGCAAGATACGGTGACCTCCTCTTCAACAGAAGATGAATATATTGCTGCCTCGGAGGCCGTAAAGGAAGCTGTTTGGATTAGGAATTTCCTGATCGCTCTCGGTATGGTTTAGGGCGCGTCCAATCCCTTGAATGTTTATTGTGACAACAATGGTGCTATTGCACAAGCCAAGGAACCTAGACAGCACCAGAAGAACAAACATATTCGCATGCGTTACCATCAGATTCGAGAGTTCATTGAGGATGGTAGTGTCATGATATGCAAAATACATACGGACTCAAATGTTGTTGATCCCTTGACTAAGCCTCTCCCGTAGCCCGCGCATGAAGCGCACACAAGAGTAATTGGTATTACATTTTACATTGACTCTAGTGCAAGTGGGAGACTGGAGGAAATATGCCCTAGAGGCAATCATAGAGATGATTAAAATTCATATGTATCCATGAGTTATTGTAATGTTCCTTAAATATCCATATCAGGCAACTTGTATTGATTGGCAATTATGTGAATTGTTTGTGAAACTCTTTACTTGTATGGTTATTTAAGAGTTGTCCCTAGTCGGAGTTCATGTGAGGACACACGTGAATATTAGACTAGCACATCGATTGGTTGATGACTATGTTTCGCAAGTCATAGACATGGAGATGTCAAACCAATGATGTGGACACATGTTATGAACATGGGGTCGGACTGACCCAACCTGAGACTGGCAATTAGTTGCAGCTCTCTCTCTACACATCATGTACGTTTTGTCCTTAGATCTGAGATTGTCGCATGTACTTGATGTAGGGTGCGCAGCATAGAAAACAAAAAAATTCCTACGATGGGAACGATGTACCAAGATCTATCTACTAGATACAAACAACGGGCGGATGTATATCCGTAGAGAACATACCCTTGAAGATCAACAAAGCTTAACGAGTTCAACTCGTGGTTGATGTAGACGATCTCTTGTCGATCTCAAGATCGAGAGGAAGTCCTAGCGCCGCAAAGCAGCAGCGCATCCGTGCTCGCACACACGTATAAGACACCGGGCAACCTCCGCCTCCTCGCTCCAGCGATGCAGCGGAAGCACAACCCTTTATTGCCGAATAGCCATCGGGAACATGTATCTCGCTAGTCCGAGACCATGGGGGATAAATTCTAGAGGGGGAGAGAGATCCTTTACGAGGAGGTGTGAGAGACAAGTGGGAGGAGGGGCTCCTTTTATATGAGGAGGGGGGCACCCAAGGGGGTGGCCGCCGGCCATGGGGTCTGCCCCCTCCCCTCCTTCATTCATGTGGGTGGACACTCCACTCACAAAATGTCCCTTCAATTTTCTCCACTCAAAAGTTCACTCAAATTCCCATTAAATTTCCACCAAATTTAATGCAAACTCTCATTAAATAAAACTCTTTTATTTTATTCAGAATTTTGTCAATTACTTTAATGACAAACATTCACAAATAACCCTTTGCTAGAATTCCATTTCACATGCATAACCACTTTATGCAATTTCACCCGAAAACCTGTTTCGGTATCTAGTGAAATAAATTCCTGCGCTTGTTTATTCTTTCGGCATGAAACATTTGCTCCAACTGGATGCTAGTGTCCCTTAAGAGTGTCACCCTACGGTTCGCGAATAATGCGGACATGATCGAGACCCTTCTCCGATCAATAATCAGTAGCGGGACCTGGAGATCCATACTGACTCCCACACATTCAACGATGACTTTTCCTGTGATCGTCGGAACCTTTTACGCTTGTATCTTAATCCCTTTGTTTCACGATATATTACATGTCCGAGATTCGATCATCGGTATCTCCATACCTAGTTTGATCTCGTTACTGACATGCACTCTTTTATCGTTCCCGTGATATAACATTCTAGTGATCAAATCACTTGCTTGCAAGCTAACCAATGTGATCCATGATTCTCAACATAACACTTTAGTAGCTTTGAAGCCATCTTTATAATCACCCAGTTACGGAGTGACGTTTGATGTCAACAAGAAACTCTTCCGGTGTTAGTGATTGGCATGATCTCATGGTCTAAGGATAAGGATTACTTCGTAGTTTGTTTATATCAATATAAACTCAATGACTTTGATCGTAGTGCTATACTTCGGATGAATGTTCATCACACCATTACACTAATGTTGTGATCTCGTTATTAACAACATCCAATGTCTATGATCAGGAAACTGTGATCATCTTGTTAATCAATGAACTAGTTTATGAGAGAGGCATAACTAGGAACTTTCTGTTTGTTTATTAAACACACATGTATTAACGTTTCTGTATTAATACAATTATTGCATGCAAAATAAACATCTATCATATACTTGGAATACACATAATAAACATTTTATTATTGCCTCTCAGGGCATATTCCCTTCACTTGAGATGTGGATCGACCTACTTTGGGGCTATCAAACGCTGCATCGTAACTGGGTAGTTATAAAGGTAGCTTTCGGGTTTGTCCTGGAGCATGCTGCAAGGCATGGTCAATCAAGATGGGATTTGCCCCTCTCTACTTGAGAGAGATATCTCTGGGCCCCTCGAGTGACCGGATCCAGAAATGCATGGTCATGGTACATAAGGTTAAGAGTTAACCTAGTAAAGGGATTCCGAATCGCAGTATCAAGAAAGGGAGGTCAGCTTGGAGCTAGACCAAATATTGTGAGGCAAAGGGAAAGACATGTACTAAACCTTTTGATGGTTCGTCCGATATGATCTTTGTATGCATTTAGGAGTTGGCACGTCTTGCTAGAGGCCGCTACCAACTATTGACAGAATAAGTGTATTCGTGTTATGTCTATACGCATATGAACCTATAGGGTCACACACTTAAGGGGCTGGAAGCCTAATGAGGATTGGATCCGAATTAGACCAGGCTCAGGCTACTAATGGGCTGCTAATATAGAAGCCCACTAGGGACGCCTATATAAGAGAGGGTGGGGCGAGCTGACCAGGGTTAGACCTCAGATCATTCCCAGCCGCCACTCCTCACGCCTGTGTTGCACGCGCGGACCTAGCAGTCCGGCGTCTGACGCTTCCACCCTGTACGTGTGGATACCTCGGAGGCGCTGCATCTGTAGTGCTTGGACGAGACGAGGAGGAGACGTGGAACGTCTGCACTGCCTCGACGCGCTTCATCAATTCCGCAAATGCGCGTCTAGTGGTAATCCCGTGATCTATGACAACAGTAATCCTGGTATACGCGGTAGAATTTTTTTGATTTGCGCTAGTGTAGCCTACCCGTATCCCTACACCTATAAGCAGATTTATTAATTGAATAAATCCCAGTTTTCTCCTCTGACCAGGCCCGTATATCTTCACTTCTTCTTGGTGGCCTCGGCATACTTCCCAGAATTGAATGAGCATCAGGAGCAGAAAACACAGACCTAACCTTTTCTTCAATCAGCTGTTTTGAATCATCACTGAGATCTCCCACTCTAGTGAGTCCTGACTCTAGCGCTCCCATTGCTCTATTTTTGGGTGCACCAACGGTCCAGTTATCTTGCTATATCGATGTGGTATTACTACTCCCTCCGTTTATAAATATAAGATGTTTTAGGTTTATAAAATAAATATATCTAGACATCTTTTAGTGTGTAGATTCATTTGAACCTACACACTAAAAGGTGTCTAAATACATTAGCTTCACTAACCTAAAACATCTTATATTTTCAAATGGAAAAAGTATATCATATTGTGAGGATTAGTCCCCTTTTAAGCGCATCCCAACCCCCAAAAAATATTTTCCTGTGAGGATTAGTCCCCTTTTAATTGTTTCTCTAGTAATTATGGGAGTACATCGCACTAATCTGATGGAGTAGATGCAGTCCTTGTTTGAATCTGTAGTAACTCAATGTTAGTTCAACCTGTAGTTTGAATATACTCCAGCTATGGACTGACTGTGGCCAAAAAAGAAAATAATCAACATATTTTTGTACATTGTTTCATAAAGGTTTGATCTTTAGATTGTTTGCTGAATCCAAAATTACAAGCAAGCATCTACTTGTACATTCTGATGGCCATGACATAAATGAAACATTCTGTTACAGCATAAAGTGAACAACTGGAAAAAGTCTGCATACAAGAAATTTGAGGATCGAGAGAACTCAGGAGGACTTATCCCTGATTATTTGATGAGCAATGGCTGCCCTGCTCGTGCAGCGTCTCTGAACAATGAAGCAGGTCCTTCTATACAAACTAGACTAACATGGCAATATCCTAATGGCATGGCTGCACAACAAGGTGAATTTTAATATTGCGTTCCATTGATGATCTTGGTTGTTACATGTTTCTCAAAATTCAACTTATTCAAGAATCTTGGAGTATGTGTTGGAGTAGGTTATCTTTTTTTGTCCAAAACAAGCTTTGTTCAACACTTGGCTGTAGGCAGAAGTATATTCTCCATTGTTGGCAGCTGGGTTCACAAGTTTCACAACTTGGAACCTGGCTATGTCTGTCAATATTTTCAGCACTTGTATTGCTTGCAAAAATATACTCCAGCACTTGTTAACTGAACTAACAGTACTCGATTTAATGTTGCTTATGTATGATGTACTAGTCCTTGCACTAGTGCAACAAATAATGTGCTCTTGCTTGTAGTGTTTGTGATCTTGTTAAGTTTGTGTAATACTGAAAATGTGAATCATAGATGTTCCTACAACTTCTGTTTTTCTTAATATAATAAGATGTGAGGTTTAGCAATCTCAAACACAAGATGTGTGATTTTCATAGATGTTCCTGCTAGAACAAGTTTTACAATCTCAAACACAATACTGCTGGAATAAGTTTTAAAATCTCAAACACAGTACTACTAGAACAAGTTTTACAATCTCATTCAAGTTGTGACAGTAGTACTGTTAAAGAAGCAGGGGTATGGTTGTCGTTTCTTTGCTTTGTCTCACTTTCCATTTCTTTGCTTGCATCTTTTTGGCTTGCCGCTTCTTCGCTTGTTTCTTGTATTTGCTTCTTTTTCCTTTGCCTCTTCTTCACTTGCTTTGTGTCACTTTCTGTTTCTTTGCTTGCATATTTTTTGCTTGCCGCTTCTCCGCTTGCATCTTGTATTTTCTTATTTTTCCTTTGCCTCTTCTTCACTTGCTTTGTGTCACTTTCTGTTTCTTTGCTTGCATCTTTTTCGCTTGCCGCTTCGCCGCTTGCATCTTTCACTTGCTTATTTTCCTTTGCCTCTTCTTCACTTGCTTCGTGTCAGTTCTGTTTCTTTGCTTGCATCTTTTTCGCTTGCCCCTTCGCCACTTGCATCTTCCACTTTCTTATTTTTACTTTGCCTCTTCTTCACTTGCTTTGTGTCACTTTCCGTTTCTTTGCTTGCATCTTTTTGGCTTGCCTTTTGTTCCCTTGCTACTTGTTCACATGCTTCTTTCTCAATTGCTGCTTGCACAATTAATTTGGCATTCACATAAACTTGTGCTAGAATTTTGAGACTTTTAGGTAGCTGTCCTAGCTTCTCCAATCTATCCTTGCCCACATGGGGGGATCGTACCCATTTCCTCCACCATGATTCATGACTTGGATCATACATGCCTATAGACTTAGGAAGATCTTATTTAGTTTAGAAACCTCGTATTCATCAAACTCTTGCTCCACACCTTGAATAAAATCCTGTAGAGTTTTAGGGCTTTTTCTATCAGTTAGAGATTGTAGGGACCTAAAATACCCAAGATCAGGAACATTTAAATCTGGGTTGTTTGCTGGTTGTTGAATTAGCTTCATGGTCAGTCCAGTTTTAGCTGCAACTTCTATCACAGCCTCTTTGAATGCTTGATCATTTGGGAGAATATGAGGCGTTGCATTGTCCTGTTGTATTAGGATTGTCTGCCCAACATCATCCGTAGGCCAAGATGCTACTATAGCAGGCAATACCTTTTCAATGATGAACTCTCTCATGAAATCCCTATTCACTTTGATTGACTTTATCTCCAATGTCCCTTTTGGCCTGTTGTCACTTCTTCTTGTTGTTGGTATTTACTTCATGAATGGCCATATACCTATTTTCCTGAAAATATGGCATTATCGGCATTATTAAATCTGGGTCTAGCAACGGCAGTTAGGAACATTACTTTTCCTATGCAATTTTTGTTCTTAATAGATCTTATAGGTACATCTTCCTCTGGGAGAAGGTAGTAATTTCTCTCTTTCTTAGTCATGTAGAACCATTTTTCATCGATATGCACCATATTGCGCATATAGGTGAATTTTGGAGTCACGTCTCCTCTAGTTCTTTCATCAATCATTGATATACAAAATTCTAGCCTCTCTTTCTTGTTCTTTTCTTTCAACGCCGGCTTCAAAGAATTTGATTGCCTCTTTAAAAGATCCATGCTGAATCTTCTAAACAATGTAGTAGGGCTTACTGCCAATTGCCAAGCAAGAGATCTGATTGTTGATCTCTGGTTTAGTGGGACGGTGCGGACAATGGATAGGTCAATATTTGTCGATTTTCTTCCACATATTCCTTTTCTCTTACTAGAAACATCCACCTCCAAACCATTTGCTAGTTGTCTCATAGCAGTCTTCCATATCCTTTGTATTATTTGGACATCCACCTTGAAAAATGATGCCATATACTTCTTGTCATTTCTGTCAAACTTGCCACCATTTTTCATACACTCGAAATGCATTGCTATATAAGCAACAAATCTATCCCTGTCACTTAGTGATTTTCTATGCCTAACTGCTTGCTGACCAACGGGTTCTTCTTCGACATCCATTTGTACATCTTGTTCTTCTTGTACATGCCCTTCTACATCAAAGTGGAGTAGAGTATCAAAGTAGATTACAATTAAACTTGCTTATCAAAGTAGAGTAAAGAATTAAACTGCATTCTTGTACCTTTATTGGAGCATTTTCTGAAACTCTGGCAGTATAATGAAATAGGTCCAGTAGTCTTCAGTTTTCATAATAATTTATTATTATTGGAGCATTTTCTTTGCTTGTGTAAATATATTGTGAATAAAGGACACAAAAAGAATGGACTTGCAAGTGTCGCAAACAGAAATCAAGGTGCCAATCTTAAGTAGTGTTAAAATGAAGTTTTTGAGTTATGATTGTCAAAACTGGTTTGGCCCTTTATTCCTGACAATAACTTCTCATTTTGTAGCTCGGTTAATTATCCGATGTCGAAAATGCTTGTGTAGGAATGAGCATTTCATTTATGAATGAACATTATCTAGTACTCCCAAGCAATTGTCTCATGAACTAGTTTTACAATCTACTCCCAAGCAACTGTCTCATGAACATTATCTAGTACTCCCAAGCAACTGGAGTATGCAGTATTCAACATTGCTAACACATTAATTCAGTTTGATTTGCTTCTGCTAGAGAAGCTTTTGTGATTTGTGACAACATTACTGTTAAAGAAGCAGTAGCATCTTGTTTTATCTCTAGCCAGTAGCATCTTGCATGCATAATCATGTTCACTGCTTGTGAAACTGTAGGTTTAAAAAGCTAATCGGGTTCTTTGAGTGAATATGATAAATGAGTCATTACTCAGATTTCCTGTACCCTACTGAATTATTTTAGCCTTTGTCAATATGATGTACTGCATCTGAGTTTGTCTCCCCTTTCTAAATTGTGCTAGCCTGGATTCCTTTTTCTGAAATATTTTATTCATGGAAGCTCACAACACCATTTTCTAATTTTTGTATGAGACATTTTTATAGCTAACATGATAGTTTCATATTATTTGTATACCTCACATGATAGTTACAGTATCTAGATTATTTAGAGTCAACAATGCAGTCTAATCTCAGTTTATCATTATAAACATTTATGATTGGTAACTGACTTATGCGCAACTGTATTCACTAGTATACCTGCAGGTTGATTATGATCATCCTCCTGTTCTTCGGGTGGTGGAGTGAAGTTGAGGTCAAAAAGTGGTAGCGCCATTTTTGCAATTGAGGTCTGTGCCCTCTGTGTCTTGCCAGAGTAGGCTCTTTGCTGTGGTTGGTGGCGGCGAGGTGTTGAGCAAACAGGAACACCACCTGAAGAAGGCAGTGTTGCCGATGAGATGAGACGATACCGGCGACGAGAAGGTGGAGTTGCCAAGGAGATGAGACGGTGTTGCCGGCAAGCTGAACTAGGGCCGCATGTGAGAAGGCGGTGTTGTCGTGGAGATGAGATGGTGTTGCCGGCGAGAAGGCGGCGTTGACGAGGATGCGGGGAAGGTGTACACAAAAATAATGCGGGGAGAAGGATGCGTTTGTGTACCCTATCAGAAGGATGCGGGGAGAAGGATGCTTGTCGTGGGCGGTGCTCGCAAGTTGGGGCAGCACTGGTCCTGGGCGGCGCTGGCCTGGGCGAGCAAATCTTGGGAGAGGCTGGTCCTAGACGATGCGGGGAAGGGAGGCCTGGAGGCTGGGCGAGAAGGTCATGGTCATGTGTGCGTGGAGTCGACTGTTCAACGGGTGCTGTCTGGCGTGCATGCACCGCAGCTCAAGATTCCCATATGCCTTTCTTTTACACGATTCTCTCTCTTTTTTTTCGAGACGTGATTATTCCCTGGTGACACTCACTAACAAGGGAGGGGACCTAGATTTCTATTCCCCATATTTCTTTATGTTTCAAAACATGAAAATGTCATGTTATCGTAACACTGCAAGATAGGCACTCCTATCTATTATATTGCCGAGGCAAAACCAGGCATGTGGCATGTGGGGTGGCTGCCTCCAATGTTGTCGAAAAGGCTGGCGCCGGAATTATCCATTTGTGCTATAGTTTAAGCAGAGCTGCCTAATCATGTACTGATACGAGAACAAACCGGAATTATATATTGATGGCCTCTAGATTCGGATTAGAGGCACATATAATTTTATGCAATGATCGTAAACGGGAGTATACCTTTTTTAAGAACAGTAAACGGGAATACTTACTTCCCACTTTTGCTGCACAAAAAAAACAGAGATACAAATCGATTTATGGGTTACTTTTTTGCGGGCTTTTGGGCCAGCTTCGAGGCCACCATTGCTAAAGCCCAAAACAAGGAAAACAATTCTGGGTTAGCTTATTTCCACACCTGAGTCCGTTTCATATACTCCTAGAAGTATCTACTTTAATTTGAACCAGTTCTAAACGAAAGTTATGAGGAACCAGTTTCCCAAGCTTACTCGAATCTGTCAATAGAGAAATCAAGCAGCACTCGTCTGAATCCATGGAAGCTAGTTCGTACATGAACAAACAAGCTTGAACACTCAAGCCCGTAAACCTAGCTCACCATGAAACCTATGATCTCGTTAGGTCCGGGATGCCATTTGTGGCTCCTTGAAACCTATGATCCTGCAATGATACCTCCTTGTTTGGCCTTTACTAAATAAAGTGAGCAAGTTATCCTCAAAAATCAAGGTTGAATTGTTATATTATAATGTCGTGTTGTTCAAGGTATGTGGCCGATACAATCCTTTTCATAGCTCGTTAGTCGGGAGAAGATAAAGATCTCAAACTGGCAATATGCATTTTTAATCAACTCTCTTGTCTCAAGATTAACATCCATACAAGTGACTAATTCTTCTTTGTTAAGTCTATGGAGTTTGAGTAATATACCAAACAATTGTGGTGCCAACGGTGTAGTTCCTCATCCGGGACAATTATCGCATGTTGCATAATCAGAATGCCAAGAAGCGAACGAAAAGAATAGAGAAGTGTTTCAATAGTTGGAATGGAAAGTTTCTATCCTCGAGTGGAAGACTTGTCCATATTAAGTCCAGAAAGGGTGTTAGAAAGGCCTAAGTACTTTAAGTAATTATTTTTCTAGAAAATTAATTGTGAAAAAAGACTAAATATCGTTTTCCCAGATGAAGTCTCATTTGTCGATCAAAGGAATAAGGTTGTTTAGGTTCTGATGATATTGAAGTCAAAAACATCTAAATTTTTAGAGTAAATTCCAGTTTTTACCCCTTATTTTGCCGTTTTGACACTAACTACCCCATTTAACAATTTCTCATCCATTTACTCCATTTAGTGAAACCTTTGCCGATTTTTACCCCTTTCAAAGATATCAGAGCATCTTAGCATGTTGATTTAGGTTAAATTTGATAGTTGATTTTTTCATTTCTTAGATCTCTCAAAGTAAATTAGTTGTGCATGAACCGAACTATGGTATAACAAAAATCCTCTTCACATCACTGGTCACACGATTCTTTGGAAGCACGAATGCATGCAGTCTAACCTGGACTGCCCACACGATGCAATTGACTTAAGAAGCCAATTAGTTGGTGCAATGTAGTATCAGTAGTAGCACTACTTACGTATATTTCTGGTGTTATTATTCTACCAATTAGTTTGCACAACAAGCATATCAGGATTTAATGTAATATCATATTACAAAAGATGTGATTTGTATGGATGGATCAAACTGTCGCTGATCAGAGGTATGCAGCCAAAAAAACAAAATGCTTCGGCTCGTGCTATCATGCCAGTTTTTACTTGTAAATATACTAAGAAAATTGACGACGTGTCATGACAACTAGACCCAGCTGCTGAAAGTCGAAACACTAAAAAAACTTTAGAAGGGGTAAAAATCGGCAAAGGTTTTACTAAATGGAGTAAAATGGATGAAAAATTGTTAAATGAAGTAATCAGTGTCAAAAATGGTAAATTTGGGGGTAAAAACTGAAATTTACTCAAATTTTTACTAGATGGTTTGTAAACTTCTTCATGAGGATGAGGTGTAACAACAAGTGCTTGCATTAAATATATAGACCCGAAAGCAATCTTACTAGTCATGTGGAAGTCACGGGCCTCTCACTTCTAGGAGGGCCTTATGAAAGTGAAAAAAACCCATTTTCCATTTCAGAAATTATTCATAAAGGATGCAAGTGTTCATGTGAATAATAGAATGTTGTCCAAGGAAAATGAGTTATACCGAAGATTAAGATATTTCTATCTAGAAAACATATAAAGACATTCCTTTGGTTTTCAAAAAAAGGTGTGGTTCTGACAAAACATAACCTTGCTAGTTAGTAGAAATAACAAGGGAGTAGAAAGTGTATGTTTTTCCATCACGATGAGTCGATCAAACATTTCTCTTTTGAGGGTAAAATCACTTACATATGTGCTCTATTGTCCAGGTGTCCTCTTACTGTATCCACACTTAGTGTGCTAAACATCGTTTGGTAGTTGGTTGCATTAGGCAAGCATACCCCGGTTGGTGTAGCGCGGCATTAGGCGTCGCTTTCCTAGTGGCCCCACACGCCTTATATCCTCCCGTGCGTTTCCGGTCCCTCTCCCTGACACGCCGCCGCTCGGCCTCGTTAGCAATTGACAACTTGTATTTCTCTCGAGGTCAAAGACCATAATATATAATATAGATACATGCAGCAAACCCCTAACATATGAGGAAACTAAAATACAAATATATACATCTAACCCCCTCAAATTCATGGTGAATCCACAACACTGAGTTTGGAGAGGAAGAAATCATGCTGTGTTCTGGTCTGTGTCTTCGTAAAGAAATCCGCCAACTGTAAATCTGAAGGCACATACTGAAGCGCAACAACCTGAGCCTGCACCTGAGCACGTGTATAGAAAGTATCGAAACCAATATGCTTGGTAAGCTCATACTTGACCGGATCACGTGCAACACTAATAGCACATGTACTGTCAGACAAAATCAGAGTGGGTGTGGTAATAGAGATCCCAAAATCCGCAAGTAACCACCGTAACCAGGTCACCTCAGCAATCAACAAGGCCATCGCACGCAACTCAGCCTCAACACTCGAACGGAAACCGCTGTCTGTTTCTCCGTCTTCCTCTGATGAGCTCGATCCAGGCGCGGGGAGTTCCAGATTCGATCGGGAATCGGCCCGTGTGGAGGATGAATCTCGATTTGGATCTCGATCGGGTCAGGCAAACCCAGATCTAAAAACGGGGCAAAACGGGCGGCAAAGACGACGACAAGGCCGACGACAACAGGGACGGTGTCGGCCGACGAAGTTGTAAGAAAGAGGACGGGACTAACGTGGCTCTGATACCATGTTAGGAATAGTCAACTTGTATTCCTCTGGAGGCCAAAGGCCACAATATATAATACAGGTACATGTGTGAATATGCAGGAAGCCCCCTAACATATGGGGAAACTACAATACAAATATACATCTAACAGTCCTCACACGTGCCCCGCGCCACCGCAGCCGCCCGCTCGCCACTTGGGATGCCTCGTCTCCAACCCGCCTCCATTTGCCAGCACTCGGCAAGGAGCTCCTGCCACCGGCAATGGAGTCCATGGTGTAGGTGCTCCTGTGGGAGGAGCGGCATGGATTCAATGACCATGACGAAGGCATCCCCGCCCCCTCAGGTCGTCGCTTGGTGCCGTCCCCACTCGCCGCTTGGGTCGGCTCATCTCCGACCCCACCTCCGTTTCCCGATGCTCACCAAGGAGCTCCCGTTTGCGAGAGATGGATTCCACGGGGTGGAGGTGCTCCTATGGGACGAGCGGCATGGCTGCTGCGAACACGGCGCCGAACTCCCGCAGCCATGGCCTCCGGTGACCGGAAAATGCTACTTGGTGTCCAACGTTGCTACTACACTTTCAGAACTTTGCTACTCTAGTTAGCAATTGTTGCTACTTTTGTTGTTCGTCATAGCTACGAGCGTTTCCTGGTTCAACATATTGTTTTTGCTACACATTTATTTTTGTTTTGCTACTTTTGCACATTTTTTGCTACAACTGTTATATGTTCTTGCTACAAGGTTTTCAATGAGTGTCTCCGACGATGTTAGTTTTACATACCAAGTTAGTTTTGCTATATTTGTACATTTCTTAGCAACAATCGTTCTGTGATTTTGCTATAATATCGCATAGTTTTTGCTACGGGGTCTCCGACAAAGTCTCCAACGTGGTATTCCAGCTAAAGTCTCCGGCAAGTCTCTACTGAAGTCGTTGTTTTACAATATTAACATATTTTGTTTGCTACCACTGTTTTGTGGTTTTGCTATAATAGCATAATTTTTTGCTAAGAGATTTCCGGCGAGATCTCACGGCAAAAAGTCTCTGGACATCATTTTTTGCTATATTAGCACAAATTTGCTACAAAGTCTCCGGTGAGATTTTTTATTATTATTATTTTAATGTGGATAAACCTTTTTGCTACGTGCAGCAAAAAAGAACTTTTTTTAGCACAAATAGATACTTTTATAGCAAAAGTGGGAGAGGGTCTTTTTTTTCTAGGACACGTGTCAAGCTGTCTAGCCGGGATCATAAACTTTTATCCCTCTAAAAGGATACCTCTCGTGTCGTGGTGGGCAGTGACCTTGTGTTCGGCTCTTTGGCTAGGCATGAACAATATTGTGTTTTGACAAAAAGAAGTTAATGTCTCCTTGCACGCATTATGTAAATGCTTTAGCGTCCGAACACGAGAATGCACCGAATTGGCGCAATTCGTCAAGCTGTGTTTACTCTATATGAATGACGGTTTAGTTTCCGGATAGAGGACAACTTTTTTTTTGTCAATCTTCTTATTTGTTCAGATGATGGTGGTTCTTGGACCGTGTTATAATGTTTTGAGTAATAAAACATATATGTCAAGAAACTAGAATTCTATTTTAAAGTTGTCCCATGAAAATTTATAGTAAAGCATACAAAAACACAATGGCAAGGACCCACCAAAGTGTAAATTTGCTTCAAAAATTTGAATTCTAAGAAGTTGCCATTTTTTTTTCATGGGAAGCACGTTCCTCGAGTTCAGTTTGGAAAACCAGTTTAAGAGCGACGTCTCTGTTTTGTACTCTGATAAATCATTAGTCGAACCTGTCGACGTCGCACAGTCATTACACGGTTGCTGTCGTTGTCGTCTCGGTGGAGCCGAGAGGGGTGCGTGTCCCACGTCCACCATCAGGCATGACGAATAAACAAAGTCGAACCACTCCCACCATCCCTGGCTTGCCCCGCCCGGCGCGCGGTATTGCCCCCGACCCGTGGGCCGTCTCCACCGCGCGCCCCGGACCACAGTTTTCCTCCGATGCCCTCGCCGTGTCCGTCCCCGCGCACCATATATACCCCCGAGCCTCCCCCCTTTCCTCCTCCCTCCCAACTCGCTCTCTCCCGTCTTCCTCCAGGCTCCCGCACCAAAAGCAGCAAGCGCTCGTGCTCGCCTTGCCCGAAAGTCACCTACTACAGATTCCATGGCGGCCTCAGTAGCCTCCTCCTTCTTCTTCTTCGACGCCGAGCCGCTGGGCGAGGCCGGCATGCCCGCGCAGGACGCGTGCGCGCTGTGCAGCAAGCGGCTGGCGCGCGACAGCGACATCTTCATGTACAGAGGGGACACCCCCTTCTGCAGCGAGGAGTGCCGCGAGGAGCAGATGCAGCTCGACGCCGTCTGCGCGAGGCAGGCCGCCCGGCGGCTGCGGCAGTACGCCGCGGGAGCGGAGGCGCGGCGCGGGCACCAGGAGTCCAGGAAGGTCTCCGTCGTGAGCTGACCAGCAGAGCCCCTGGCCGCGTAGAGCTTAGTAGCTTGAACCAACGGGGTCTGAAGAATCGCCGATCTGACGAGATGAAGGAGTTTGATCAATTTCTCTCTGGCGATCTCGTCTGGGCCGGAGAAGCAGTGAAGGATCTGAGGAAGAAGTTCATGTGATGAGGCTCTGGCCATCTGGGTCGCCCACTGGACGCGTCCTTCTCTTTTCTTGTCTCTCTGGCTTGGCTCCGTTTTGCCTCTCTATGTGTGTGCTTGTCTGAGGCTTTGATCCGCCGTTGGTGCCACAACCATGTGTAAATTGAAACCATTTGGAAAGCCTTTATGTTGGATACAAATTTTGCGGAGGATCATACTCTTACTTTACTTGTGACTTGTCTTGAGCTTTAATCTTATTCTCTCGATCAATTAGCTTGGTCTGAACTCCCAGCAAAATGAAAAGCTTGGCTAAAACTGAATCTTGGCGCGGTACCCTGAAACGGTAGTCCGGCACCGCTTGAAGGAGAGAGTAAATGAGTTGCACGAGATTTGGGTAGTAGTCAGAATTTGACACTTACTAATTGTAATGCTTTCGCGCAAAAGCGCACACTTAAAAAAAATGTGCTTGCTGCCACATGCTTGCAAAAGGAAGTAAACGCGAGCAAATGGTGAAAGAAAAAGGAGAAAAAATATTCGTTTAGCATCCCCTTTATTTAGTTCCTATATGTAAACGCTAGTTGTTGTGTTGTTGATGATATCAGTTATACCGATTTTCCTTCTTTCTCCGAGGGATCAGCATGATTGGGGTTTACTCCCATTTCGTCTTTGCATGACGGATACCGGACGAACAATTCTTTGCAGCGAATGCATACTCTCCCTCCTCCACAAATAAGTGCAACTCGTCTAGAAAATATTATACAAATTTGTTCTCTTTTCTTTTACGGTTTTGCTAGAAATCAGGCGTCTGATTTTTAGTTAAGTATCAGTCGCCTCTCTCACCATTAGATATACTTCGCGATTCGTGCAGCGTGGAAATTACTTATGAGTTGCAACTAGGTTGTAACTTAAAATTTGATAAGTTGCAAATAGGTTGTAACTGAAAATTAGTATAAATTTTATAAATTGCAAGTAGGTTGTAATTAAGAATTAGCATAAAATAGTAGAATGATATCAGCGACTGAGACATACAGGCGCCTGAGATTTAGACGCTCCCTTTCTTTTATGAGCTTTCAAAATGAAATAGGAGAATAAGAATTGGAGGATAAAGTGGAGGTGATTAGAAGGAGCTAATTGTTTTTATTAATTGTCTTGATAATGTAGGTGTACAAGGAATTGATCGTTTGTGTAGCGGGACTTTTTTTTCGGATTTGCTAGTTCTTACACGGATGAGAACTTCTTAGTTCTTAGTAGATTTATCTCGCGATTCGTGCAACGTTGAACTTTTATAGAAGTTGCAACTAGGTTGTAACTGAAATTTTAATGAGTTGCATCGCTGAGAATTAGCACAAATAGTAGAATGATGGCAACGACTTAGACATAAAAAGTTATTGGGCGCCTCAGATCTAGACACTCATTCTTTTCTATTTATTTCTTTTTTTTAAGTTGTCTGCAACAGCCATGACCACTAGGTAATGTGTTGATCCAAATTACTTTTTTTGGAAAGGAGCATATATTAACCAGCTAGGTAACGTGCCAGGCACAACCAGCTAAGGACAGACCTTGGATTTTCATCCTAAAAGGTAAGATTCTGAAATTCACCTGTGATACCGTCCCCACTTGCATACGGCTGTTGTTTAGCCCAGAACACCAAGCAAGTCCCTCAACTGTACGGCGACTCAAACCTCCATAGATAGATCTCCAAACCTGGACTTCATGAATTCTCCACCTCTGACTTCACCATGGATCGAAAGTCGCCTGGTGGCAACAAAGGACAGAGCTTCGCGGTGCTCCCTCCTGAACCAAACGGTCGAAATAAAACATGGGTGCATGACCGAATATCACCTGATCCAGCGAACTGCAGACATAGAAGCGCTGGTACATTCGCCGGCGGAGCCTTCCGGAACTTCCCACTCTGGCCAGATCAAGAACCATCCTTAAAAAGGTGATCATCTCCACACAAGAGGGAACCTAGGCCGATCCACCTTTATTCGACCGGCCGACCAACTCCGACGGGGAGAAAGGCCACCACCACCATGCCCGGGCTCGCAGCCCTAGGTGACCTCGTGAAGCCAGACGAACCCAGAAGCCATCCCGTTGTCGGCTGCAAAAGATCCGACAGGAAACGGTCGAGATCGGGCTCGGCACGCTCCTGCCATCACCATCCGGAGGCTGAGGCCGGGAAGACAGCGCCGCCCCTGCCTACGACCTCCCACCGCTGGCCGTCGTCGTCCGCCATCACCATCCTTGACGAGGGAGAGGGGGCGCCGCCGCCGTCCAGATCTCGGACGCAAGGACCGTCGTGCCGCCACCGCGCCGCCGAGACTTTGCCTGGCGACGGAGCCGGCAGCGGCGGCAAGGGAGAGGGGCGAGGCGGAGTGCCCTGGAGAGGCGCGGCGGCTACACCCCGGTGCGGCGCGTGCGCCACCGCACGGGGTTCAAGGGCAAGGATTTTGGAATAGAGGTAGTCTGATCCGAATTACTTGACTTAGATTTGACAAGATACAATATATTTAGACATATTTTAGTATTAGATATATTTCAGACAAATATAAATCAATTAGTTTGGATCGGAGAAATAAAAAAACACTATTTTTAAGACAGGCTTTGAATGTTAGACAGAGTAGACCAGAAACAAACGGTAACCAGGTCGAGGACTGTTGCAGCTGACCAAGTTTTCCTTCTACGACCAGTCCGAAGAGTGTAGAAACCCTGCGGCCGAAGCAGAACGTACGGACGGTCGAGGAGGCACGCACGTAATGGCCTGGCTGGATCCGACGGACGCATGAGCCCAGCATGTGTGAGACCACCGGCCGGTGCTTGACAGCGCACGAATGGACGGCCCACGCCATACTCGTGCATCCGTGCGGTGCCCCCTCGGCCGTTCCGCTCCCCTGCAGTGCCACCACCACCGCCCGTCTCGCCGGACACGCACGTCGAGTTAACCGCAGGCTTCCAAGCCGAGCGATACGTCCATGCGAGTCTCTTTCCTTCTTTTTCTACCCTATATTCTCGCCCAGCTGTGGCTGTGTTCGTGTGTCACGAGCTCCATTTTGCATTTGTGCTACGGATCGGACTTCCCGTTAGTGAAAACATCAGCATTTGTTTACTACACTATCGTATGCCAGTAGCCAGTAACCTCGCAGCTCAAAAAAAAAGATAGTGCTAGGCGTCGGGGAGCTCCCATCGTCCTGCTTCCGGTGTCGACACGTGTCATTTTGCTGCAAAACATCCCGCATTTGCTGCATATGTCCTCGCTTTTGCTTCCGAAGCAAAAAAACGGTTCGTTTTAGAAATAGAACACCTCGCCGGAGACCTTGCCGGAGACCATGCAGCAAAAAAAATATTCTAATGTAGCAAAACCGACTTCGCCGGAAACATCGTCGGAAAAACTCGTTGGTGTCTCTCGTCGGAGACCTTGTAGCAAATACTTGACACTGTTGTAGCAAAACCACAAGACGATTGTAGCAAAAAAGTTCTTCTAATGTAGCAGAAAACCTATTTCGCCGGAGACTTTTCTAGACACCTCGTCGGAGAATTCACCGGGAATATCGCAGCAAGAAAAATAGAAGAACGATTGTAGCAAAATATTTATACTATTATAGCAAATCCATTGGCCATCGGTAGCGATGACACCGACCGTCGGTAGCAAAAATCCATCGCCGTACAGTTAGCAATAACATCAGTCGTTGCTAGCAGCCCCTCGTACCCCTTGCAGCAGCACCACGTGGCGTAGGCAGTAGAGCCGAACGCCGTAGGTTGCAAATCATTAGTCCCGCCGGAGGCCGGAGGCAGCACCACATGCCTAATCGTCAGTCCCGCCGGAGGTGGGGGAGAGAGAGTGGAACGGCGCCGCGGCAGCCGACATCGAGCCAGGCCCTTGCCAGAGGCGAGCCTGTCCTCGACATAGGCCTGCAGGCTAGATGGGGCAGCGGGTCGCCGCGCGAGCGGGGCGGCGCGCGAGCGGAGGAGCTGGCGGCCGGCGTCGTGACGGAGCGGAGGAGCTGGCGGCCGGCGAGCTGTGGAGCTGTGGAGCTGTGGAGTCGCCGGCGGAGGGAGCAGCGCGGGGCGAGAAGGAGCGACGCGAGCGCGGAGGGAGCATGCAGCGGTGGACGCGGGCGATCTGGACGATGTATGGAGTTGTTGGGGGAAAGAAGATAAGAAGAAGGACGTGGGACCCGCATAGGCGACAGTGCGGGCGGGCGACCCGGACGATCCTCGTCCGGACGACCGGTATCATTTTTCAAAAAAAAAAAGTAGCCAGTAACCTCGCAACAAAGCGACCGTGCTTCAGCGTGAAGTTTTTCGTTTATAAAAAACGGAGGCGTGCACAAATCTCGGCAAAAGCTAGCTGCGCTTGCTTCCCGGAAAGAGGGCCTCTCGCAGGCGGAGCGTGAGATGCCACTGGCTCCCCGATTCCATTACAAGTGGACGACGCAGCTCACGAGGGCGGCTAAGTAGAAAATTATCAACGGCCAAACTGTAGTTCTACTAATTAAAACGTACAGTATAAACCGGCGCGAGAGATGATTGGACCCGAGGGTACCTCTGCAAGCCTTGATTCTCTTGAGCCGCGCAAGGTGCAGGTGCGTCTCCCCCAAGCCAAAGCGCATCCACCAAGTACGGCCCTGTTCCCCACGCGAGACGTGGCACGCCCTCCCCGGCCGGGCGGGTGGGCGGGCTTCGTAAAGCACAAAAAGGTTTCTGGCGATCATATTCCTTCCGCGATGGAAGGCGCTACGTACGTGTTGCTACCCGGAGTCCGCCATGGCGTCAGGCGTACGTGTCACGGTTCCCAAAGCGCGCGGTATGTACGTACACGGCGTGCGTGCACGGTGCGCGCCAACACGAGCCGTGATTCCCGTACAGAGAAAAAAAAAAAAGCAGCATCTACTCTAGACTATACTTTCCTGGTCCATGGTATGGCGGCTGCTTCTATTGTATGCCTAACCATGTGGTGCGTGTTGCGACCTCATACGTGGCCAGGAAAGAACCTATGATTAGTGTCAGTACCGTGGCAGTGTTACTGTAGTTTAAGTTAAAGTCGTAGGGAGGCTAAATTCGCAAAAAAAGGAAAAAATCATAGTGAGGCTGGCTAGCGTAGGTACATTCGACCACGTGATGGCTAGGTTGCGGTGAATGCGTCCGATCGTTGCGGTCTCCGCCGCGCGGCCGGCCATCTCTCTTGTGATGGGACTGGGAAAGGGGCACCAGCGCAGCATAGGACGGGCCAGGTTAATCTCTACTACTTATAAAAAAGCAAACATGATCTTTTTTAAGGCCACCCCATGTAGTGTATCCGGCCTTAATTCTATCACCAGATTATCCTAACTATACAGATCTAACAGACTGGACTGATCTAATCTATGCTCGGGTGCGTTTAGCAATTAGCATTGACGAACTGTACTCTGCCGGAGCGGACTAAATTCCCTCGGCATGTGAAGGAAAAAAAACTCCCTCGCACATTGCACATCGGGTTTGTCTTCCCCTGACCTGCCGCCTTCCTCTCCATTACATCCCCTTCCCCGTCCCGTCGCCTCCTCTCCAGGCGTCGACACATCCCCACATGACAAAGCCTCGCCGGCTCCGGTGCCCGCGACCCCGTCCCCATCGTCCTATGCCTCGGGCGCCTCCTCTACGGCTGCCAATGGTTCCATGGATCCTCACTAGGGTTTCAGAAATCGGGAGAGGGGGTATGGATGGATCGGACCCTCCGGGATTGGAGGCGAAAGGACGGCCAGGAAGGGAGGGGAGGCGCGTGTTGATCCGGAAGCCATCCACCCCCACACGCACACTGTATCGCTCCACCCAAGGGCTGGTGGTGACGGGGGCCTCCACGACGATTATAGCGAGAGATGTGTCTGGGATGTGGCGATCCTGCTGCCCCGGTCGCCTCCTTGTCGCCCCTCCTCTCGCCATCAAGGTACACGCCGGGATAAATTTGCCGCTAACCCTGCTCACTTCTGTTATCATGTCCTGGCCCGTCCATAGCTCGCTGCAGTACTCTATCCAGTTATGAATTTAGATAGTAAGGCTATGTTCGGTTAATCCTCTCCTCAAGAGGATTGGAGTGGAATGGGGTGAATTGGGGTGGATTTTGACTTGCATGGGATTTAATCCACCCAAATACCCGCCAATCCTCTTTAACCCCTACTAAACCGAACTAGGCCTAATTGTTTCTATCCCAGGCATGATTAAATTCAGATTGCACGGTGCATGCTTTGGTACTTTCACGTTCTATTCTCATTTTTAGAGATGCGTGTATGCAAGTTGACTGCACATACGTATATGGAAAGGTTTATTTACTAATAGAAAATAAATATTGTGCCATCCTCCAAGAATACATGTAGATATATAAGGTGTAATCGAATATGCGTGGCTATCTTTTTGTAGTTTAATATACTGTGAATGCTTTGCCAAACCACATTGTGTAGCGATTATGGCCATTCTTTCTCAATAAATGCAGATAGAGCTAGGTCAATAAATTGGACATTGTGCATATTTTCTGAATTTTCAGGTAGAGCTTTCGTGTATATATGCACAAGTTCCGACTTTTCAGATGCACGGTGAAAAGTATTTGATTACACCTTTTAGGTGCTATTCTGATTTATAGAGATGCTTGAGCCGCACCTTTTTGTGCTATGCAAGGTTATTCTCAACACAAATTGCACATAGGTACATGGAAAAGTTTCTTTACCAATAGAAAATAAAGATTGTTCCATCCTAGAAGAATACCTTTAGATATATAAGGTGCAATCAAATACGGAGTGTTTTGTTTTTGTAGTTTATACTATACTGTGAATGCTTTGTCAAGCCTCACTGTGTAGCGATTATGGCCATGATTTGTCAATTAATGCAAACAGAGCTAGGTCAATAAATTGGATATTCTGTGTATTTTCTGAATTTTTAGGCAGAGCTTTCATGTATAATATATGCATAAGTTCTGACTTGGGGTACTAATTAATTTTCGACGTGCATGATCTTGGAGAGATGCAGGTGGTGGAAGTCATGTAGGCAATTAAAATAGTCCTTTTTGACTACCGTCGATTACAAACATAATACAAAGGCAAATGCTTCATGGAACTTCTTAGAAGATTATGGAATCAATATGTGCAATCAAAATGAAGTGGAGTCAACATGCCATCTATTTGTTGGATGCCAATTTTCCCTAGCCTGATGGACATATATAGCATGGAGCATATAGGTGCCACAATTTATAATGGAGTATTGCCTAATTTATACATAGGCCGAAGAACTTTCAAAGAGTTACACTTGGTCCTTCACAAAGGTAGAAGTAAAAACTACAAGGATTTAAAAGAATGTATTTCCAACTTTATATAAAATCATGTACTTCTTTATGTTTTCTTTTTTCCATATACATATTATTTCTTTTTAGTGCATTTGCAACAGATTAATAGCCTACTATTGCCTTTGCAAAAAGCATGGATAAATAAGAGTACTTGTATTTATTCATTCAAAAAATTCTTGTTCCCATGCAATAATTTAAATAAACTAAGCATTATTTCTATGTCGTGTTTCTGAATAGATAGATAGCTATCGACAGCTGAGTATGAGAAGCGAGGAGCTTCCCTGGTATGAGGGCTTCGTGGTTAACAGCAGACCGCACGATTCCTCCACATAAGCCAGCCTCTATGGGTTCATTTGGAATATTATTTATGGAGGTTACCGGTTCCAAACAATCCTTTATTGAACTGTTGGTGTACATGCAGTTTTGTTGGTAGTGTTAAATGTGTAATTTACTTATTTATCAAATTTCTTGCCCCTCTATTGCACTTGCATTTTGTTGATCGACTGAGAGAACTTAGCGTGGAGTTTTTTATAATAGGGAACATAATAACTCATAATCTCTCTCCTCCAATTACACTCTAGACTACAACAATAGCAACCTATGGACTATGGTGTGTGTGTTTTTATTTGAAATATGGTAGTTAGTTTCTCAGAAAGTTTCTGCTACATTGTTTCAATTTTACATTCATATTTGTTGATGAAATCCAGGTTTCACATGGAAAAGGACTCAAGAATTGTTGATGTGATTTTGGAGGTGAATCAGAATGAGAACGAGTGTTGAATTGAACTTGTTTAGTTTACCGTTGAACTCATATATGGATTTGTGGTGCACCTTGGTTGATTGAATTTGCTTGCGGCCAAATAAAAAAATTGGTTGAGGTTGATTCTTAGTTTCGGAACTAGACATCTAATATTGTGGTTTATTATGTAAGACATGTGTTGCACATGCACTGCTAACAAGTAGATAAGAAATACACCACAAAGCCTATCATTTATTTGACACTACACAGAACCTGTTAATGAACTTGAACCCAATAGAATTTTTTTAACTTCTGGGTACGCGTAAATTACATTTGTCACCTATAAAATAACTTTCATAGGAAATGTTTGAGACAACAAAGCTAAATTAAACTATATTTTCCTAATTTAACTCATCTTTTATCTGATTGCACAAATGCATACAGTTATTAGGGGTTGGTCTTCCATGTGCTCTCTTTGCTACCAATGTTAAGTTCCCTAATATTTTCTCTCTTTTTACCTTATAAACGCGTGAACCTTGTAAAGATGTTTTATTATATTTTTCTCAGGATCAATGGAGACAGGATGGCTCTATAACCATAACAGCACATTTGTTTGCATGAGCTGCAGCAATATTGGCTCATACTTTAAACTTAATGGTTGTCATTTTCAATCTGTATAAATATTTTAGTTATTTACGGACTCTCTCTTGGTATATTGACCAATGAAGGAGTTTCTGAAGCAGGGGAGGGAGGGTCGATCAGGTCCTACCGTACTTCAGAGTGATTGTCTATGGGGTACAAGTTCATTGAGAGGCCACGACTGCAGGCACACAAAGAACATGGAGATTGTGATATCAACATGAAACTTTTCCTAGGTTTGGCTGTTCTCTCAAAATTTGAGTTCAATTATATCTGATTTGCTAAATCTTGTGCGTGTATGACCTAATAAGGAAGTAAGTTGCTTTGGCAGAGCTGACAGATTTGGGGAGCCTTTGTAGACTGTAGTGTACAGGGTTGGGGATTTAGGATGAGAGATTAGCCAATATTTATGTTGTTTTCTTTTCAGAATTGCACAGCGAACATAGTGACTGTATTTTATTCATCCCATCTATATCTTTTCTTTCGAGAGTACGCAATGACGTACCTTAGTTTTGTATAAGATAGAAGTTTTTGGTACAAGAATTGACACAACCGTTGCAGCCAATGAGTGTCAAAACACCAACCACACACTTACAGGCCTACTCTTAATGAGCTGTTCTCTCAGACGAGATACTCCCTCCCAGCCCAGCCCTGCTACTTTCCATTGATTCCATCTTTCATGATCTGATGCTACTTTTCATTGATTCCATCTTTCATGATCTGGTTCACTAGGCCTTGAGCAAGTACTGCTTGCTAGGATTCTAAAATGTATGGGCATTGTGCTAATCCCATCTGTAGCTCTCCAATGGAATATGATTGAATCGAACGTTACTCATATCTCTCCCACCCTTTTAAATAGTCATGCTACCTACAGGGTTTCTTAAATTAAACTTGTGGCTTACTTGCATAGAAGATTCAACGACGACTGGTTTATTTTCTAGCCCAAATTTTAGCTTCTTAAGTTAAAAAGAGGTAGATGGGCATAAATTTTAGCCTTTTGGGTTTAAAAAAAGAGGTAGATGAACAAAAGCTGCAGAATGATAACTTATTGAACCAGTGGGATTCAGAAGACCTGGCAAATATAAAAGACCAACCGTTGATACTCACCACCATTTTTTGATCCATGCAAAATATTTTTTTCAAGATTACACGTGCGTTGCACGTGCACGATTACTAGTAGAAGTAAAGAAAGGAACTGGCACTGCGAGTTTAATACTTCCTATCTAAATTTATAAAGATATATCTAATTATGTCTGGACACAATTAAATATAGATAAATCTAAATTAACTAATTTTGGTTGGAGGAGAAGTAGTACATTTGTTAAAATTTAATATGAACTTTTACTCAAAACTTAAACTATATTTTGACAAATAAACTAAAGTTAGGACTTTGACACCCTAGTCGGGATCTATGAGAGGCATGCATCGTATGTGCACGGGTGCACGGGTCCTCGTCAGCCACGACACGTGCATATGCTGCCTCGGCTAAGTAGCTCGATACAATGTGCTTACTTAAGGAAAAAAATAGCTGCTGTGTGTTTGCTTTCTTTGTCGTATACGTGCTAGCTTACACCTGCTACCTGCTGGTGTTGGTTAATCTTTTTTCTTACCATAACTACAGTGGGCGTGTCTAAGCCGGTCTGAATTTTATAAGTCAAAGAGACTGAACTATAGAGTCGTATTTAGGAAGAGGAAGAGAAAAAGAACAGTACTAGCTAAAACTTAGCACACAAAAAAACAGACTGAGAAGAGTAGGAAAGGGTGTAGATGGATCGGCCGAAAGGATCTTCTAGTCAAGGTAACGAAGAGAAAACAAACCCGCTTGCCGAGCGATCATTCAACACATTGCATAACTAGGAGAGTCAAAGCCGCCATCAAAGTGCATCCCTCAGCCGAGGTTGCATCATGACTCCTAGAGCCGCCGACACCACTCAAGGGCATAGTTCCACCGAGAAGGCTAGCGTGACTTACAACGGCCGTCGAAGGACATCCCCCTGCGGAGGTCACATCGTGACTCCGATAGCCGCCGATACCACCAAAGGGCATAGCTCCACCGAGAGGACTACCGCTCCTCCTCTTGGCCTTGAAAATAAAAGCTAGGATACACACGGTCGTCGTCGAAGGACATTGCCGCTGCCGAGGTCACCTCGCAACGCTGAAAGCCGCCAACACCACCAAAGGGCATAGTTCTGCCACACAACGAGAAAACATCACCAAATGAGCAACCCTAAGCACCGCGCGAGGAATGAGAGCTTCAACCACAATCGAACAATGCTCACCGAGTGCTCATGGCTGGCACAAACAACCCACTGAACCATATGGCCTAAGGCAACTCCCAAAGATGAAACCCTTGACAGGGGAGCACCGAATCATCGCCACCATCGTCCGATCATCAAGGATCTATAGTTTTCCCCTAGAGCTACCATGGATAGAGGAGGAAGAGCACCGCCCCGCTGCCGCCTTCAGGAAGGTAAACAACGCCCACAAGCGTTGATGGAAGCAGCTCTAGATATCGACTGGGGGAGATTTTCACCTGGCTTGCTTCACCTACCTCATGCCCAATATGGCCAGAATGCCACCATCCATCCCCGCCAACAGTCGGGAACCTCCGAACCTTGGCACACATGCCAATAGCAGGCACTTGTTGTCGCACTAGAGCCGTCGCTGATCACCACACTGCCCGATCCAACACCCCCCTCACGACAAGAACGAGCGCTTAGAGTCCACGACCCTCGAGTCCAAGATCGTCCCAGACGGGCCCACTCGACTGCCTTCCCTGCCGCAAGACACCACGCGACGGACCGCCGCCTCGCCGCTTTGAAGACCACCAGACGGAGACGAGCCAGTAGGCGTGCCACCACGTCACGCAGACCCGCGCCCCCGCGCCCGAGGGGTGCCACGTCCACCATGAAAATTCGGCACCACCTTTGGAGGCGACGGGGGGAGGGGGCACCTCGGGAAGGTTAGCGGCGATGAGGGGGGGGGAATAGAGAGGAGGGCGGCTGGCGACGACGACAACCTAGGGTTCCAGATAGTGTGACCAAAAGTCAATGAAACCAGACTTGTGTGTCCAGCAAGGTATCGCCACCATGTCAGTCGAACAACTTCACACCTTCTTTTTCTTCGTCTTGTCCTCTAACCACAGTGTCCGTGATTCCGTGGAGCTGTAATACCAACATTATTTTGGGACAGGATCTAGTCTCTTGGACTAAACAGCTAATTGTGGAGTAGAGTAACAACAACTATCACAATCCTAGTTTGGCAACATTGACTACGTGAGGTAACAGCAAACGGAATTGGTTCGGGTTCATGTTGCTGGGTGGTTGAGTGTTGAGACACCGGATCCACGGTTTCAGGAAGAATTTTTCTCAATTATCATCACAGTCGTTAACATGAAAAACTTTGAGATGGCCTACACGTGGGTTAGACTCGACACTACTTGGATTCCCTCGAGTATATTTCATTCTTTTGGCTTCCGTGATAAAGTGTAGATATATACGTACTCCCTCCGTTTTAAAATATAAGATGTTTTAGGTTTGTGAAAAAGATGAATCTAGACTTATTTTAATATGTAGGTTTACTTAATTTTGAAATAAATTTACACACTAAAAGAAGTCTAGATTCATTTTCTTTACAAATCTAAAACATCTTATATTTTGAAACGGAGGAAGTACTTAACTACGTCTACGGTTCGTAGACAATGTTGATTCGGTGACACGTCGTGTCATGCTACCGTGACTGATATTCGTACGAAAGGTTCTTGTTCTTTTTTATATTCGTCTGGAGTGAATACACTAGGGTACCTTTCTTCCCGATTTAAGAATCTCTGCTAAGCTTGATCATGCGTGACTCAGCCAAACCTGCACACTTTTTTATGTTCCTTCTATTATTCCAAAGAGGAATCTAGTTTAGTATTCTAGCCGTGAACAGCAGTCGAATAATCGATGCACAAATCTTGTGTCGAATAGTCAGTGACGTTAATTCACTCGTCTGACCAGGCTAAGTCAACTGTATTATGCAGAGAGAAATTATTTTCGTCCAATCACGGCGCTATATTTGACCGAAATAGTCGGCTCTGATTCCATCACGGCGCTATATCTAGGGTTCAATTTATATCAGGATTGTATAGTTTAGGAATTAGGATACGAACTACATGGATTTCGACTTGAGGGTTTAAACCGCCGAATCACTACGAGTTCAAGATTTGTTTTGGACGTTTTCCTATATTTCGCCACCTCTTTGGACCCGTGATCTCTGATATTTTTCACCCATCCCGCAGAATGAAATGGTCGGTTACATTTGACTACCTTCTGCCCCCTTCGCAACGCTCGGTTCTGACCACTCAGTACATAAGTAAGTATATTTAGACAGTCCAGTCCAACTAAGTGAACCAAGAACTGCGTTAAAAAACATAATAAAGTCGCACGCTTGAAGCAGAAAAGGGCAGCACAGTGAAGGCCCCCTTCTTTTCAGCTTCTTGCCCAGCTTCTCCCAGAAGCTACCCTCGACCAGCTTCTCTTAGAATCTCATCTGCTAAAATCGTTTATACTTTTAAATTGACATTGAAACTACTAGTTAAGAAGTTTGACGAATTTTGAGGATGAGATTTAAAGAAAAGCTGGTCGAGGATAGCTTCTAATAGAAGCTATCCAAGAAACTGAAAAGAAAGGCCGGAGTATGATACCAAGAATTGACAGCCGTCTATGCAAGAACCAGCCCAGAGGCCCCAGCAGAAAACTCCACAATGTCGACACTCTGCATTTGACGCATCGGAGTGGCACTTTTCCCTGTGCTGAACATGAATCTCTGGACTCGTAACAGCACCACCGCAACATGAACAAGGCAAACAGTGAAATCAATTCCATGGTAAAGGGGGGCGCCCCACTGCTGCTCCGCCGGACGCGGCTGAAAACGACCGGCGCGAGTGGCAGCGAAATACGTATCCGTCAAGCTCGGCGATGAAAATGATACCACCACCCATGTCTCTTTCGTACAGTACCAAAAAGAATATTACAGGAGCAGAAAATTTGGAACTTGCAGAATTAGAGGAACCATTTTTAAATTTGATGAGTGAAGTATGTTAGATTGATCTCAACGTGACAGGGCCCAACGGTCCGTCACGCCCCTAACTGCGTCCTGATCGGGGCGCCCAATCCTATCTGGTTGGTGGGCCCCTGTCTCCGCGCTATATAAAGTGGTGGGGGCTGGCAGCACACGGTACGAGGTTCGCCGTTGAGCCATCACCCCACCTATACTCCTACCGATCTAGGGTTAGCGCGAGCCGACGGAAAGCATCGCCACCACCGCACACCCACGCCGTCGCCCCTTTTCCTATGGCTAACGACGGCGGCTCCAGCTCCGGCACAAGCTCCGGCATCCCCTCTAGCTCATGCTTGTCGAGCCAGGGCACAGGTAGTACCCTTTTCTCTCTCCCTCTCAGATCTACAAGTCCTACCTTATAGTACATCTACCAAGGCTAGATTAGAACCAACAATGATATCAGAGCAAGTTTCTAGCTCTAGTTCTTTCGGTAGAAACAGAAAGTGCAAAAGAAAAGAAAACCCTAGATCCAAACTCCCCAAAGTGCGCATGCCCTATGACCGCGCCGTTCCTCTCGATCTAGATGGGCATCCCTAGTGGAGACATCTATAAGAAGAACAAACCCCCTTTGGAAACAGTGAAATCAATACCATGGAAAAAGGGAGCGCCTACTGTTGCTCCGTCCGTCGGACGCGGCTGAAAACGACCGACGCGAGTGGCAACAAAATACGTACCCGTCAAGCTCGGCGATGAATATGATACCACCACCGATGTCTCTTTCGTACATTATTACCAAAAAGAATATTACGGGAGCAGAAAATTTGGAACTTGCAGAATTAGAGGAACCATTTTTAAATTTGATGAGTGAAGTAAGCTAGCAAGAGATTTCTTTTTCGTGGGAGGAGCTGGCGAGGGGGAAACTGACCAAGCAACAATCGATTCTGCTAGGTTAAATAATCTCGAATAATTGAGATCCCCCGGATTTCCATTTTTAATGTGAGGAATGGTGCTTCTGGTTCCTACACTGTTCGTAGGGAGTTGATTGCGAGTGCCTCTTTTTAAATGCGAGAGGTGCTATCTTGTGTATTGGGTGTCAAAGAAAGCGACCACCTTGACAGGGCCTTACATTTGTATGATTTGTGAGCACCCAATACATCATTTAAAAGGTTTTTTACAAGTATTTTTAAAAAGGTTATAGGTTTGGCAGAAAGAACTATGACATTTAACATATATGTTTACATCCTTGGTTTATTTTTATTTCTACATTTGTCCTTGATCACTTAGATGGAGAAATGGCTCCTACTATTGCAATTTTTTCTACTATGAAGGATGATTTTATTAACTCGGTAGCTACATCAAGATGATACAATGAGTAGAGTTACACTCGATGTCCCCATATCATATCATGTACGACTATATGGAAGTATATCATGTTACTCTTTTCCACAATATTTTAATCTTTGGATGTTAATACCATTCTAACTCTTCTCCCTGCAATAGTCTATCTATCTGCTCATTTGATTATTTCTGTCAGTAAGCTCTTCACTTTCTATGATCTTGTCAAGATCTCCAATTATCGCAAGCATTTATATTGATAATGAAATGTTGTGTCTCACTAGTAGAACATTTGATGTTGTTAGCTACCAAGAATAATATACATAGGAGATGCCACTATGGAGGAAGGATCGTCAATGGAAAGGGATAACAAGGCTATAATATCAAGATAATGCTCCATCTTAAATCTGGGATATATTTGCTTAGTTGTCCATTCATCATCATTTTTTATCATTTTGATTGTCCGGTACTTATACAGAAGCATCTAGTTGGTTGTACATACATGTGTCCAAATATAAGAACTCGTGTAACTATTATTGCTTGGCTGCCTGACTCATTTCGACAATCTTTGCCAGATCAAGCCAATAAGCCTCGATATCATTTTTTCCCTCATCCATAGTCCCATATTTTGTTTTTCACCATGCAACAGTGGCCTAGTGGTGCGATGATTCTGTTAAATCATGACGGAGCGATGTTGGCACAATTATGACTTAAAACCTAATCCACTATACTTGTCGTTGCTAGATCCTAAATATCTTATGTTTCCAATCGAGTGTATAGTGATTCAATGCATCTTGTCTTGTACTACCTAGATCTCATGTGAGAAGCTACCGATGCAATTTGATGGCTTGTTTGTCGAGTTTTTGTTCAGTAGTCACTATTACTCGGTACTCCATACCTATCTCCAGCAACACTAGATATTCCAATGCAATCATGCACGAATTGTTTAACATACAACATTAATTTAAAACCTAGTAACGGCTAGATGATTTTATTTCTTCAATTCAAAATCTCAATCGACTAATTTGCAACACACAAATTTAAATTTACAACCCGGTTCACTACAATTGCTATTGGCAGATTCAAAGTTTGGAAACAATCAAATGAGTAGATAGATAGACTATTGCTATAGCACACACTTTAGAAAACCACTAGATACACCCATGCAACCATGCACCAATTGCTTTAGCACACACTTCATGTCTCCTACTTGGCTAGTTGCATGGCGCGCTCGAAAAAGGAACACGCCATCGACGACACACCGCACACGATACGTGTAACATCACACAACAAGATGTTGGAGTCAATAAGTAGGCCTTGGTTTAATTCTTTTCTATAAATTATTTAAGCTTATCCCCGCATTTGCCGTGTTGATTATATTAAATCATGACGGACCAATGCTCACAAAACCCAATTCACTATACATGCAGTTGGTAGATCCTAAATATCTCATGTTGCCAATTGTGAGTACGATGATTCTATACATCTTGTCTCGTACTACCTGCATCTCGTGTAAGAAGCTACCGATGCAATTTGATGGCTTGTTTGTTGAGCTCTTGGTCACTAGTCACTACTACTCGTTACTCTATACCTTTCAACTAGATATCCTGATGCAATCATACACCAATTGTTTAACACACAAACTTAAATTTAAAACCCAATTTAAACTAGTCTATCGGCTAGATGACTTCAATCTCATCTACCATGATTGTCGTCAAATCAAGAAGCCATACCTACCGCGCCCCTTTTTTTCTACATAAGCCGGTTTAGTTTAGCTTAGTTTAAGTTAGCTTACCTTAGTTTACATTGCTAGGGATCCATTGGAGCCAACCACTTCTCACTGAGCTGCATAAACTCAAATATAAATTAATCGGTTTAACCAATAAATCGAATCCGACTTGACATGTGCCTGAGAAAATCAACGGGGACAGAGAATTGTAAATTGAATAAATATCGAAATGTTGGTTGGGTACAGCTGACTCACGATTCTGCTCGCTGGAATAGTGCCACTACAAGCAATGGTGCGGCCATGGACCACCCACACGGCTCCACCACCACGCTCCCCGGTTTTCATTAGCCGCTCAGCGACCTGGTGGGCAATCAAGGGCAACCGGACAGCCAGCGCCTACTTAGCACGATCGATCCTTCAAATTTAGTTTCGGACGTCGAAAATTCAGTCGCGTACCTAGAATCTATTTTCGTTCGGATTAAACTTTGGTCCAGACTTCTCAGGCCGTACCCAGACGCCGCAATGAAAATGAGCGTGGGCCAGGTTTGTTCACGAGACAGTCCCATTCCCACTCACTCCACTCGGCCAGACTACGGCGAAGAGCTCTCAGCGTCTCTGTCGTCATGACTTCGCCGGCGAAGCTCCTCCACGCCGAGGCATGCCCACGCCTCTAGATATGCTCCACGTAGTTGCTACCCACTTCGCCGACCGTTCCGCCGCAGCTTTCGCCGCCCGAACTTTGCCGTAGCTCTACTTCGCTGCGTGCTCCCACCACCACGCCCGCCAAGTGTTCGGAATTTGGCCAGTTCGGCCATGGACTCCGACGACGACGAGATACTCGCCATAGACTATGGTTCGCGAATAATGTAGACATGATCGAGACCCCTCTTCGATCAATAATCAGCAGCGTGACCTGGAGATCTGTACCGACTCCCACATATTCAACGATGACTTATGTGATCGTGTGAACATTATACGCATGTAACTCAATCCCTTTTTCTCGCGATATATTACATGTCCGAGATTCGATCATCGGTATCTCCATACCTAGTTTGATCTCGTTATCGACATGTATTCTTTTCTCGTTCCCGTGATACAATATTCTAGTGATCAAATCACTTGCTTGCAAGCTAATCAATTGATATCACCGAGAGGGCCCACAGTATATCTATCCATCATCGGGATGGACAAATTCCACTCTTGATCCATGAGCCTCAACATAACACTTTCATAGCACTGAACCCATCTTTATAGTCACCCTGTTACAGTGTGACGTTTGATGTTATCAAGATACTCTTCCAGTGTTAGTGATTGACATGATCTCATGGTCTAAGGATTAAGATAACTTCGTATGATGTTATAGCAATATAAACACAATGACCTTGATCGTAATGCTATACTTTGGATGAATGTTCATCACATCATTACACTACTGTTGTGACCTTGTTATTAACAACATCCAATGTCCATGATCAGGAAACCTTTGATCATCTTGTTAATCAACGAGCTAGTTTATAAGAGAGGCATAACTATGAACTTCCTTTTTGTTTATTAAACACACATGTATTAACGTTTCCGTATTAATACAATTATAGCATGCAAAATAAATATTTATCATAAATAAGGAATACGATAATAACCACTTTCTTATTGCCACTCGGGCATATTCCCTTCAGTCTCCCACTTGCACGGGAGACAATAATCTAGTTTGAAAACTTTGTGTATTGAACACATATGGCTTTCTGATGTTCCATATACGCAATTGCAAGTGGTTAACATAATCTACGGATCTGACGCTTCAGATCCTTGTGTATTTGCATGTCTTTGCGTCTCCACGCATCACTCATTCTCTAATGAGATGGCATTGTATAAATTTGGTCTTTTGGTGAGACCTTTAGTTCCTTGGGGTTAAATCATGTCAATACTATTATCCTACAATATATCTTTAGTGTTAGCCTGTTGCGAACCACACCTTAGTTTGATAACAAACTACTTGACACAAATGCCCTCCTTTGCTGCTACTATAGTAGTCATATACTCAGCCTTTTGTTGTAGTATTCGTCACAATGTCTTAACTTTGGACTTCATCCAAATCCGGCATGGAAACTCCTTTCCATTTCATTGTGCCACCCATAGTTTAAATTGAGATAAACTTAATTTTGTACCTTGTGACAAAACTATTATCAATGTAACGCTTTACAATGAACTATTTGTAATTGTTTGTCACATCTACACAAATATATTCTTATTTCATCCAAAAGATCATAAGAATATCCCCACTGTCGTCCAATGATCATTTTATGATTCATTCTGGTATATGCACACAACACTTAGAGCATAGGACATATCTGGATGTGTACATATTATGGTAGATTGATCAAAACATCCTTGTGATTTCACTCATCAAGTGTCAAAGCACTTGAATCTTGTTTCACTTATCAAGTGTCGATACACTTGGATCTTGATTCAATTCCTTTCCATATGACAAGAACTGTTTCTTGTCTTTTCTATATTGAACTCCTTCAATATCTCATATATGTACGTTTGTCATAACCATATAAGCGTCACAGTCTATCCATTATAGACATCCATGCTAAATATTCGGGTTTTGCCTAAGTCTTTCATCAAAATGAAATTCTTAACATTTGTCAATAAAAGATACGTCATTTCCAATCAACAAGATGTTCTCCACATAATGTATTAGAAATATGTCTTAGCGCTCCCACTTTATTTTTTGCAAATGCAAGCATCTTCATCGTTTCCTGATGAAAACTCCTTTTCATCACGGTGAAGATTTCAACTCCGCGATGCTTACTTCAACCATTGAAGTTTGCATGCTCTTTTAGCATCATTTGAATTAACAAGACCCTTTGGATCGTGTCATGCACACGTCCTAGGTAACCATTCTTTTAGAAAATTTTGTTTTGTTTATTCATCTACCATATACCAAATTATATGTAGTGGTTGCTACTTTAATCCGTCCAGACTAAATATCGCTATGAAAGATCAAATCTTGTCATAGTCAACTCCTTCAACATTGTCATAAAATACTTTACCGACATGTCGACTATTGCATAGATGTGAAATATCCATGTCTGTTTCTTTATTGATCTAAATACGACCAATAGGTTTTTACACCTTTCCAGAGGAACTTCCAAGTTCAAAACTTGATTTCTCGTGTATGGAACTATCACGGATTTTATGGCTTCAAGCCATTTGACGGAGTCAGGGCCCATCATCGCTTCTTTGCATGTAGTCGGTTCATCATTGTCAAACAATAATGATTTACTCTCAAATCTCAGTATTTGATTGTTTATGCGACCTACTTGGTTTAATAAGAACTTAGATCTCCGTGACCACAACCTTTGAGGCACATAAGCTATGAGCATTATGGCAGCATCCGGAACAATTTCTGGCGCTGCGCAACTCAGCACATTTAGCTAAGGTTCGTTAACCTTATCAAAGTTCTATTATCCTCCCACTTAACTTTTGCGAAAAATTTCTTTTTCAAGAAACTTCACATTTCAAGCGACAAACCCTTTTGTCCTCGGTGTTATGGAGGAATGTCCAATGGGTATTCGAAATAACCTACAAAGACATGCTCATCCGACTTTAGTTGTAAACATCTTACTTATGCTTAGCATACCAAAATTTAAGAAATGACAACTTGAGTTTTACCCCAAATCATAACTTCCATGGTGTCATTTCAACGGATCAAGATGGAGCTCTTTCCAGTGTAAAAGTGGTTGTCTCTAAAGCTTTAATCTTTTAAAACATAATGACAGTTTTATAAATAACACCTTTGATCCAACCATGTCAAACAATGTTTTATTACAAATCTCAAACACTCCATACTCCTATGGTGTTTCAGGAGATGTAAATCTAGGTGTTTTTCTAAACTTGCAACTCAAATAAATCCCTTTATGATAAATCATAATTCATTTATTTTTCTTGTTACACTTGTAACTCAAATAAATCCCTTATGATAAAATCATAAACCATTCATTTTCTTGTTACAATAATTTTGCACTTCATCTTGAAAGTCTTTGAACGTTTTAAAATATTTCACACTTCTTTCTCATTAAGTGAATATTCACTCAAATTTCTGGAGAAAGCATATGAAATTGAAATCCATCGCTTACGACTATACATAATGGACTACATACATCGATATGTATAAATTCCAATATTTTAGTCTTTCGTTCTTCTTTGGCCTTTGAACGAAGTTTTAATTATTCCGAGGAAAGTCTCACAAGTGTCACTTGATCAAATCAAAGACTCCAAAAATCCATGAATATGGAGATTCTTCATGTTTTCTTTCCAATATAATTTAAACGGTGATATCACTTCATAAGTGATCTTTCAATCATTTGTCTTGCGACATTTTAGCATTAGGTTTTATGGATGTGATTTCTCCAACTAGATTTGTAGATCATCCATCTTATATGGAATACGATAATTATTTGAACAACCTTTGTTCTCATAATACCTGATTTAAATAACAATTATTAAAACAAATCTTGAAGTCAAGCTTTGATGTCAACGAGAAATACAAATAATGGTTTGTTTGTTTTCGATGAACATCATCACATATTCTCTTGCTAGTTACTTAGGCTATTGTGGTTCATGAATTACGTCGTTCCGTATGAAATTTCATACTAACCAATTCGGCATTCAATACCCAAGAACTACATTGTCTAACAAGCAAAGAATACAACCATAACATGTATATTATCTATATACCTAAATTGGATATTTCCAATCTTTTCTTTTCTTCCAAATATATTTTATAGATTCTCTTTCAGCATTTCTTTTTCTTTTTTAAAAGAATCTATCAACATCAATAGTGGCGCCATATACATGACACATAGTCCAAAGCGTGTAAATTCAAATAATAATACCTTTGTACTTGCACTTTGAAGTAGATCACCATCATCAAATGATCGGTATTCAAAATCCATTCTTTAGTAATCTTTTTAGTGTAGTAAACACTTTACATACATCTTCTATTCACCCTTATCATGACGACTTTCATGATTAAGCTAATGTAGCTTATAAAGGAGAATCGTGAGTATACCATTACTTTCCAAAACCCTTTTGGATGATTAGAATGTCTAGCATCTCCAACCTTTGTAAATTCTCATCTAATATGAGAACTTACATTATACTCTATCATATTGCAACCAAAACACTGTTTTAGATATCGTTATATCTGTCACACATGATGATTTCTGAAACAATTCTTTCAGCTCCTAGATAAACTTGATATTAAAACAATCAAGAATCATGGAGGCAAACATGATACTTAAGATACTAACACTGGAATTGTTACTCTTGATTTAATACCAATTATTAAATTTCACAGAGTAAACAGAGTTTGCTGAAAGATTGCAATAGGACTTTAAACTTTATATTGACACTCAACACAATACGATACCAGTTCGTAAAGTAAATATCCAGAATTCTATAGTTCTATTATCTCAATTACAACTATGCATAAGGTGGTGAAGGAATGCCAATGACTACAATAAATTATGCAAATTCACTTTGATTTTATTTATGATAAATTGTGTTCTACTAATCCAAATTAGAAATGAACACCCACTAAAAAACGACATCCCTCGTGTCTTTTTGGTGATTACATGAACCAAATCCACTACACCAAGTCCGATCATCACGTGAGTCGGTGTAGCTTCAAAGGCGAGCATCAAATGGTCATCATATCAAAACATATGACTCATGTTTAACCTTTTGGTCCGTGTTCTGAGGCCATGTCTGTAAATGCTAGGCTCGCCAAGTAAGAACCTTAGTATTCACGTGTGTAACTGTCTTACACCCGAGATATGCTCGTGGATTCAAGTACACCCGATCATCACGTGATGTCTTGAAGCGACGAAACATTGTCGGTGCATACTTAAGGAAGAACACATTTTTATCTTGATATCTAAATGAGGGAGCATCTTATTATGCTATTAAAACACCAAACAAGCAATATAAGATGCAATCAAACATCACATGTTTCTAAGTGAAATGATATGGTTCTTGCACTCGATCTCCATCATGTGCATCGTGGTATGATCACTATCATACCTCTATGTGTAAGGCCAAGGTCTATGGAACTTGCACGTTATGTGTGTTGTAAGAGTATCAACTTATACTTATACTTACAACATCACCATATCATGACACTAGCCCAGCAACAATCTAAACTAGACGCCTCTAATTTATCCATTGCATGTTTTACGTGGCTTAGGGCTTTCGAAGATAGAACCGTTCTTACCTACGAACATGAACCACATCAAGTATAACCAAATTGTTGACAACTCGTTGCAAATTAGATATTGACTATAGTAGGAGAGACAGACACCCGCTAGCCACTTATGCAAAACTAGTTGCATGTCAAGCGTGGAACAGGTCTCATGTGCGAGGACATGTAAAGTTTGTCCAGGCCGCTTCATCCCACTATGCCACCAATATCCAAAGTACAACTAAGAAGCAATAAAATGATCATCATCGTCCACATACGCATATATGTACTACCCGTGCAAAGCATCTATGCATAGATCCGGCTCTGATACCACTGTAGGGTTCACATGTGAATACTAAGATCTATCTACAAGATACAAGCAAAAAAATTCCTACGATGGGAACAACAATGTACCAAGATCTATCTACAAGATACAAGCAACGGGTGAATATACATCCATAGAATACATACACTCGAAGACCAAATAGTGCTAACGAAGTTGTACTCGTGGATGGTGTAGACGAACGCTTGCTGATCTCAAGATCGTGATGAAGTGCATCTGGTCCAGCACCATCAAGTCTAGCACCGCAAAGCAGTGGTGCATCCGTGATCGCACACATGTACGGGTACCCCGATAACCTCCGCGCCCTCGCTCCAGCGAAGCAGCGGAAGCAACAAATCCTTCCAGAAAAAGCCATCGGGAACATGTATCTCGCTGATCCGAGACCATAGGAAAATTCTAAAAGGGGGAGAGAGATCCTTCGGGAGGAGGTGTGAGTGACAAGTGCGAGGAGGGGGTCCTTTTATAGGGGAAGGGGCAGCCCAAGGGGGCATGGCCGCCGGCCATGCAGGGTGCCCCCCACCTCTCCCTCATTCATGTGGTGGATGCTCCACTCACATAAAAACACCTCCACTCACATGCATTAATTTTTCACCAAAATTTATGCAAGCTCTCATTTAATAAAACTCTTTTATTTATTTTATTCAGAATTTTGTTAATTACTTTAATTAACAAAAATTCACATAAAACTCCTTGCTAGTATTCAATTTCACATGCAGAACCAGTTTCAGCAATTTCAACCGAAACAGTTCCGGTGTCTAGTGAAATAAATTCCTGCGCTTTCCTTTTCTTTCTCTAGCATATCATTTGCTCCGAATGGTGTCGGTATCCCTTAAGTGTGTCACCCTACAGTTCGCGAATAATGTAGACATGATCGAGACCCCTCTCCGATCAATAATCAGCAGCGGGACCTGGAGATCCGTACTGACTCCCACGTATTCAACGATGACTTCTATGATCGTGTGAACCTTATACACATGTAACTCAATCCCTTTGTCTCACGATATATTACATGTCCAAGATTCGATCATCGGTATCTCTATACCTAGTTTGATCTCGTTACCGACATGTACTCTTTTCTCGTTCCCGTGATACAACATTCTAGTGATCAAATCACTTGCTTGCAAGCTAATCAATGTGATATCATCGAGAGGGCCCAGAGTATATCTATCCGTCATCGGGATGAACAAATTCCACTCTTGATCCATGAGCCTCAACATAACACCTTCGTAGCACTGAACACATCTTTATAGTCACCCTGTTACGGTGTGGCGTTTGATGTTATCAAGATACTCTTCCGGTGTTAGTGATTGACATGATCTCATGGTCTAAGGACTAAGATAACTTCGTATGATGTTATAGGAATATAAACACAATGACCTTGATCGTAATGCTATACTTCGGATGAATGTTCATCACATCATTACACTAATGTTGTGACCTCGTTATTAACAACATCCAATGTCCATGATTAGGAAACCTTTGATCATCTTGTTAATCAACGAGCTAGTTTATAAGAGAAGCATAACTAGGAACTTCCTTTTTGTTTATTAAACACACATGTATTAACGTTTTCGTATTAATACAATTATAGCATGCAAAATAAATATTTATCATAAATAAGGAATACGATAATAACCACTTTATTATTGCCTCTCGGGCATATTCCCTTCACTTGGAAGCATAGATTGCATGCATTGGGAGTGGAAGAACTATCCATTTGCATAGCAAGGAATGTACAAAGGGCACAAAGGAGGTTGCACTGTGATACTTGAGGCAGATGCTACACATGATCTTTGGATCTGGTACTCCTTCTTTGACATGGCAGGATCGAACACGACATCAACGTCCTCAACTCCTCAATTGTCTTTTTCAAGCTTGTTGAGGGTCATTGCTCTCCCTGTGGAATTTGAGATCAGTGGGCACCACTACAACAAAGAATACTATCTAGCAGATGACATCTATCCAAGATGGCCAATATTTATGAATATTATCTGAAATCCAATGTTCACCAAGCATTCTCACTTTGCCAAGGAACATGAAGCTTGCAGGAAGGACGTGGAGCGGACATTCGGTGTGCTCTAGCAGAGGTTTGAAGTTGTCCGGTTCCCTGCTATGACCTGGTCGAAAGATCAGACGTGGGAAGTGATGAACTTTGTGTGGTCTTGCACAAAATGATCATTGAGGATGAGAGGAAGGATCCACTGAGTTTGCTCGAGGAGAACAAGCCATACTACAGACATGGTCATCTTGCCAAGCAAGATCATCAGGTGCCTCCAACCTGAGCTGCATTCATCGCCATGCATTAGGAGATCCAAGAATCGTCGGTGCATCAACAGCCGCAGGATGATCTTGTTAAGCACATATGGATACGCAGGGGCAACACGTAGATGCCGAGCATGAACTGACCGAACTAGGCCAAACTTGACCGAAATATATTGTATTTTCACTGCAGGCCGAACTATGTTTACATTTACGCCAAACTATGTTTAAAATTTCGTCGAACTTTGGCCGTAAAATATTCTGTATTCATGGTATGCCGAAATCTGGTCGAACTTGAGCCGAATTTAAATGAAAACGGGCGTTCCAGAAATTCGGGCTGGATACGCGAGTGGAAATCTCGATGTACCCATACCGAAAACTTGTTTCGTCTGACCAAAGTTTGATCCGGATTTCGGCCTGGATTCGCCAACTAGTGGAAATACTCTAATACATAAGGGCCACCGTGGTCGACATTTTAGCGCTCCACTGAATTTTTTCGACCGTGGAGGTCCAAAAGGAAAATAACCCACTCAGGCACTCACTCCGAAATATAAGGGGCTCTATTCTTCTCCACGCTCCTTCCCCTTTCCTCCTCCCTTTCCTCCTCGTTCTCTCCCGTCTTCCTCCTCCCGCACCAAAAGCAGCAAGCGCACTACGCAACCCAGCTCGATCTGCTCGTGCTCGCCTTGCCCGAAAGTCACCTACTACAGATACCATGGCGGCCTCAGTATCCTGCTCCTTCTTCTTCTTCGACGCCGAGCCGCTGGGCGAGGCCGGCATGCCCGTGCAGGACGCGTGCGCGCTGTGCAGCAAGCGGCTGGCGCGCGACAGCGACGTCTTCATGTACAGAGGGGACACCCCTTTCTGCAGCGAGGAGTGCCGCGAGGAGCAGATGCAGCTCGACGCCGTCTGCGCGAGGCAGGCCGCCCGGCGGCTGCGGCAGTACGCCTCGGGAGCGGAGGCGCGGCGCGGGCACCAGGAGTCCAGGAAGGTGTCCGTCGTGAGCTAGCCACCGGCCTGGCCGGCAAGGTCCGTGGCCAGTAGAGCTTAGCTTGTTGAACCAACGTGGTCTGAGGGAGTTTGATCAATTTCTCTCTGGTGATCTCGTCTGAGCCGGAGAAGGAGTGAAGGATCTGAGAAGAAGTTCGTGTCCGCTGAGGCTATGGCCATCTGGGTCGCCCACTCGACGCAATCCTTCTCTCCTTGTCTCTGGCTTGGCTCCTTTTTTTTTGAACGGGGGCTTGGCTCCTTTTTACCTCTCTGTTTGTGTGTGCTTGTCTGAGGCTTTGTGCCGCCGTTGGTGTCACACCCATGTGTAAATTGAAACCATTTGGAAAGCCTTTATGCTGACACAAATTTTGCGAAAGCTCAAACGTGCTACTCGTGATTTTTCTTGAGCTTTGATGTTATTCTCTCGATCACATAGCATGGGAACTCCCAGCAAAAAGAAAAACTTGGCCAAAACTGAATCTAGCTTGGTCAGAATTTGACACTCACTCGTAATTCTTTCAAGCAAATACACACACTTAAGAAAAGAATTAAACACTAGCAAATGGTTAAAGAAAAAGGAGAACAAATATTCTTTTAGCATCCCATTATTTATTTAGTTTATGTAAACGCTATTAGTTGTGTGGTTGACCATATCAATTATATTGATTTTCCTTCTCTCTCTGAGGGATCAGCTGTTGGATTATTAGTCAAAATTTTCACGATTAATTTTACAATATAAATCATGGTAACAACAGCTACAATCACGTGAACCTGTAACATACTGGATGTATTGATCAACATAAACAGTAGCAGAGTATACACACTAACAGCCATAGTAAAACAACAGATCTGATAACAGTATAACTACTGATCGGTTGCCGATGAAGTCGCCGTTGGTGCAGTAGCCGGTCGAAAAAGTCGACGTGCAATAGGTCCGACTTGACGACCAGGAAGACGAGCGTTATGACAAACTTGAGCAGTCGCACAGAGCTATTCGCCCTCTCCCGTATAGGATCACAAAGGCGAGTGGTTTCGGAGACCTGCTCTCCCGACCTTCGGTGCACGCCGGCAAACGGGATGGAGAGAGGGTGGCAAAACCCTAGATTGGTTTAGTGTCATGCGTTGTGGAAACCGCACATGTATTTATATATAGCGGCTCGGAAATCCCGTACAGGGCACGGTGTGGGTCAAGCCCACGTCACACACGTTCTCCTGAGCAGCAAAATAAAGGTCGGCACGACGAGATTCCCGCAACCCCTAACCCGCGCGCACGCGTCCGTCGTGACGGGATGGCGGGCGTCGTCGTTAGAGGAGCGCGCGTGTAACTCTCTTATTGTCACTCATTTACAAAGTGGTGCAACACTCCACCTTATAAGGTGGCGCAACTATCCTTAAATTTCCCATGAGACTAAACTTTAGCTCCCACTGCTCTTGCCACACATATGTGAGCTGCCGCCAACTTGGCCAAATCACATATGGGCTTCCACATGCATAGGCTTTGAGATTTAGGGAAAATCTGAAATGACGCATGGGTCTAATGATTTAGCCCATTGTTTCTAACAATCCCCCACGAGATCTCAAATGCCCATTTAAAGATTTATCAATCCTCGCTACTTGTTTATATATCAGTGTTTCAGCAGAGAATGTTAAGTTGAACTTCTGCATGGAATCTTGAACTACGTCTATCAACAACTTGAACAATGGACGAACCTTGAAATGCAAGTTTGGTGCCAATAGATTTCAATAAAAATCATAACTAGTACATGGCTGTCAGTAGCCTACCCCACGGGTTGGGGCATATGTGTCATAGTCAAAATGATTTAACTATTCATGAGTTTACTAGAGATCATCCAAGTCTCATAGACCACGACGTTTCCAATCGAGCTCATATAGGTGTGTTCTTTTAAGAATGTCCTATAGGACGACATCTTTGCTAGTTAAAGCCAACAGAAACACATTAAGGCATGTTGCCAACCGGTCTTACATATTATGAGAGTTATGCATCTTCACATAGAGAGGGTTACAAAATACTCTCCTCGGTCAAACCACTAGCTTGTTCTTCCGAGTTCCTAATTCACGGGATATCCAATCACATAGGTTGAGTTACCACTAGGTGTGACGTCCATGGGTCTCAACCCCATCTCCCCCGATGCACTTTCTATTATATTTCGTGATAGTCCTTTGTAAAGGGATCTGTCAGGTTTTTGTCTGTTTGAATATACGTAACAGTTATTACTCCGGAGTTTCTCAATTTCCTGACAGATTTCAAACGTCTGTTCACGTGTCTTGATGACTTCACGTTATCCTTAGAATTATTCACTTTGACAAGAACAATTTGATTCTCACAATTCAAAAGGATTACTGGCACGTGTTTCTCAACCACAGGCAAGTCCATCAAGAGCCGACACATCCACTCTTACTCAACAGTGGCCGTGTCTAAAGCAGTAAGCTATGCTTCCATAGTTTACCTCGTCAATATGGTCTGTCTACGGGATCTTCATCACACTGCACCACCTCCAAGGGTAACCACATACCCGCTCGTGGCGTAGAGTTCATCAACGTCAGAGATCCAGTTTGAATCACTATATCCTTCAAGCATAGCAGGGTGCCCTGAATAGTAAACCTCATAGCTCATTATACCACATAGATAGCGCATGACCCTTTCAAATACATGTCAATGATCAATACCCGGGTTAGATATGAACCTACTCAACTTACTCACAGCAAAAGAGATATCAGGTCTTGTAGCGCTTGCTAAGTACATGAGAGAACTAGCAACTTGTGAATATTTCAGCTGATATGTTGGTTCCTTCTTATTCTTTCATAATGTCAAACCGGGATCATTAGGTGTTGGAGAAGTCTTGCCATCAATCAAGCCAAATCGGCTCAAGACCTTCTCAACATAATCAGATTGCGTTAAAGTGATCACATTCTTGTTCTTAATAAGCTTGATGTTCAGAATCACATCAGCCTCTCCTAGATCTTTCATATCAAAACTCTTTGACAGGAAAGACTTGACTTCATTTATCACTTTCATGATTGTACCAAAGATCAGAATGTTATCCACGTACAAACATAATATAACACTATCACCCCCACCATGGCGATAGTAAACACACCTATCAGCCTCATTAATGACAAAGCCAGCAGAAAGAAGAGTTCTGTCAAACTTTTTATGCCATTGCTTAGGTGCTTGTTTCAGGCCATATAAAGATTTTAATAACTTGCACACCTTTGTCTCTTCACCTTTTACCACAAACCCATCCGGTTGATCCATATAGATCTCGTGTTCCAACTCTTCATTAAGAAAAGTTGTCTTCATGTCCATTTGATGAACGAGAAGACCATAGAGGTAGCCATGGACAGTAGTACTCGAATGGTGGTCAGTCTAGCGATAGGTGAATATGTGTCAAAGTAATCTTCGTCTTCTTTCTATGTGTAGCCCTTAGCTACATGTCGTGTCTTGTACTTTTCAGTAGTACCATCAGGTCTTAGCTTCTTCTTACCCACTTACAATCCACATGTTTATAACCATAGGGCCGTTCTGATAATTCCCAAGTTCTATTAGAAAGAATCGAGTCCATCTCATTTTGGACAGCTTCTTTTCAATCATCTACATCAGGAGATGTATATGCCTCACCAATGGATCTGGGAGTATCATCCATAAGGTACACGATAAAATCATTAACACATGATTTTGCAGTCCTCTATCTCTTACTCCTCGTGAGAGGTTCATCGTCCTGTTTCTCAAGGACTTCCTCATGCGGTTGTTCATAATTCTCAATAGATGCACTAGATTCAGGAAGTGTTTCAGAAGTCCTTGAGAAGGATAAAGTGGAGAATGAGTGCACATCTAGAAAATATTAGACAAATTTGTTCTCTTTTCTTTCACGAGCTTTTAAAATGAAAGAGAAAAATGAGTATTGGACGATAAAGTGGAGGTTATTAGAAGGAGCTAACTGTATTTTTTTAATTGTCTTGATAACGTAGGTGTACAAGGGATTAATCGTCGTGTAGCAAGTTTTTTTTTATCTTTTTTCCTTTTCAAGTTGTGTGCATTCAGTCGGAACCGCTAGGTAACATGTTGATGCAGATTCGAGATATAATTCGTATCTTCGTGATAACTACTTAGGACACGTATCTAATGCAGGGCTAGGGATTAGATTCCCAGCCGTTACGCCGTATTCCTTGTGAATCCCGGGATTTTGGCTAGCGTCGGCAGACGCAAGAAGTGAAAAACGTTTTTGCCCAGCAGAAAGAAAATGGAATTTAGCGTCCCAAATTAACGCCCTCGGTTACAGGTTTAGACGCTTATCCGTTTAATTTATGATAATTAATAAAATTTATCTACGTATTTAAGCGCCCACCTAAGTGGCCAGCGTTAAACATGCCCTTATACTAAAGCAAATACTCCTTTTAAGACAAGTTTTGAATGTTAGCCAGAGTAGACCAGAAACAGACGGTAACCTGGCCGAGCACTGTTGCAGCTGACCAAGTTTTCCTTCAGTGAGCAGTCCGAAGACTGTAGAAACCCTGCGGCGGAAGCAGAACGTACGGTCCAGGAGACACGCACGTCACGGCCTGGCTGGATCCGACGGACGCGTGAGCCCGGCATGTGTCAGACCGCCGGCCGGTGCAAGACAGCGCACGGATGGACGGCCACCGTCCACACCCACGCCGTACTCGTGCATCCGTGCCCCCTCGGCCGCTCCGCTGCAGTCCCACCACCCGTACGTGTCGCCGGACACGCACGTCGGGTTAAACCGCATGCTTCCAAGCCCCGCGATACGTACGTCCACACGAGTCTCATTCATTTTCTTCAATTTTCACGCCCAGCTGTGGATGCGCGTCTCACGAGATAGCGTCATCGTGCTACGAATTTCCCGTTGGTGAAAACAGTAGTATCAGCATTTGTTTACTACTAATGCTAGTACAGCCAGTAACCTTGCAACAAAGCGACCGTGCTTCAGCGTGAAGTTTCGTTTAAAAAAAATCGGGGCGTGCACAAATCTCGGCAAAAGCTAGCTGCGCTTGCTTCCCGGAAAGAGGGCCTCTCGCCGGCGGAGGCAGATGCCACTGGCTCCCCGATTCCATTACAAGTGGACGACGCAGCTCACGAGGGCGGCTGCCTAATCAACGGCCAAATTGCACTACTAATAGTTACTTAAATAAAACTTAAACAAGGCTGAACAGCGAGAGATGATTGGTCCCAAAGTACCCTAGGCAAGGCTTGTTTGTTAAAGCCCGTGCAAGGTGCAGGTGCGTCTCCCCCAAGCCAACGCGCATGCATCGCATCATCCACATAGTACGGCTCTGTTCCCTACGCGAGACCTGGCACGCGGCAGGCCGGGCTTCGTATTCCGCTACGTGTTGCTATCGGGAGACGGGAATCTGCCAAGGCGTCAGGATCGTATCACGGTTCCCAACACGGTACGTACGTAAGTACATGGCGTGCGCCAACACGAGCCATGATTCCTGTCCACAGAAAAAGAGAAAATAAGCACCATCTAGCCTAGTCTACTCCATATGGTATGGTATGGCGGCTGTATATGCCTAAACCATGTGGTGCGTGTTGCGACCTCATACGTGGCCAGGAAAGCACCTACGTATGATTAGTGTCAGGACCCTACGTGGCAGTGTTACTGTAGTTTAAGTTAAAGTCATAGAGGGGCTGTCTAGTGTAGGTACATTCGAACACATGGTGGTGGTGGACCGGTGGTGGCTCCATCATCCAGGTGCGGCGAATGCGTACGTACGATCGTTGTGGTCTCCAGCCGCGACCCGGTAAAGAAAAGAACTGCCACCAGTACTGTACGTATAAGTTATACTACTACTACTTCAGCTTGCTCGGTGTTTGCTAAGCAGAACGGCCGGTACACATGTGACGATTGGGACCCAGGAGAGGCTATTTTTTAAAAATAATATGTTTCTTTAATCAATTTCATGAATAATACATAAAATAAGAAAATTCGAAATCTATGACAGGAAATAAGTAATTAAGATACGAATGTATTATTAATGAAATTGATTTTAAAAACGTATTATATAAAAAATTAGCTCTAGGAGAGGCATGGAGGCATGTGCAGACGCGCATGGGTCCTCGTCAGCCATGACACGTACAGATGCACCCGTGTCTTTGCCTAGGCTAACTCGCTCCACACAATGTGCTTAAGGAAAAAAAAAACAGCTTTGTTTGTGTGGTTCGTACGTGCTATCTTAGATGTGAGATTTGTTTGGTGCTGGTCAAACTTACACATAATTTGGCGAAAAGTCAATGGCGCCAGACTTGTGAGTCCAGCAAGGTATGGCCGCCGTGTCAGTCGAACAATCCGCCCGTTCTTTTTCTTCGCCCTGTCCACTAACCACCGTGCCCACGATTCCGTGGAGCTCTAATCCCGACATTATTTTGGGACAGGATCTAGTCTCTTCGTCTAAACAGCTGACTGTGGAGTAGAGTAGTAGTAGTAGTAGTAGCAAGAGGCCTCTAGTAGCAACTACTTACCAAAATCCTAGTCTGGCAACATTGACTACGTGAGGCAGCAGCAAACGGTATTCCGTCAGGTCCATATTGCTGGGTGGTTGGGTGTCGAGACACCGAATCCACGGTTTCATGAAGAATTATTCTCATCATCAGAGTTGTTAACACCAAAAACTTTGAGAAGCCTGGTCGGTAGCAACTAGCAAGACTGTCGTTCCTTCTTGCAGGGGCTGCCGAAAACTCTGGATCGCCCATTATTCCCATTTGTGTTTCCTAGCATGAATCGACACTACTTGGATTCCCTTGAGTATAGTATTTCATTTTTTTGCGTGCAAGTTAAGTGTAGATATACTTAACAAGTACGGGCCGTTTCCGTATGCTCGTAGACAATGTTGAATGGGGTGCTACTAGTATACTACGTTTTGTCAAGCTTCTGTGACTGATATTCGTTAGAAAGGTTCTTATTCTTTTCTATAATCGTTTAGAGAATACACTAGGTTCCTTTCAGCCCGATTTAAGAATCTCTCTTAGCTTGGTCATGCGTGACTCCGCCAAACCTGCATTCTTCATTTTTATGTTTCTTCTATTATTTCTGAGAAGAATCTAGCTAGTTTACTATTCTAGCCGTGAACGGCGGTCGAATAATCGATGCACAAATCTTGTGTCAAATAATCAGTGACGTTAATTCATATGTATGAGAGCATGTATAATGGGAGATGCTTAGAGGAGTGCTCATAAAAATAAATCAACCATTTTGCTAAGCATTGGTACTTATTTCTAGAGAAGAGGTCCTTAGTTAGACATCTATCTAGTATAAATAAGCACCGGTGCTAACAAAAAATGGTTTATTTTTGTAAGCTCTCTTCTAAGCACCTCCTACTATACATGCTCTGACTAGGCTAAGTCAAGGGTAACTGTGTGCAGCTAGCAATTATTCTCATCACATCATGGCGCTATATTTGACGGAAGAATGCTGCCGCTTTCCACGTCTTTGGACCGGCGATCTCTGATATTTTTCACCGATCCTGCAAGACAAAATAGTCCGTTACATTTGTCTCTTGGTCCTGATTTCATTACGTATATTTTTCACAGTCCAGTCCAACTAAGTGAACTGAAAATTGTGTTAAGAAAAGTATAACCAAGTCGCACGTTCACGCAGACAAGGGCAGCATGGCGGTGTCATGTTACGAACTATTTCCTCTATTTTAAAATATAAGATGTTTTAGCTCTATGAAGCAAATGTATCTAGACTCTTTTTTTTAGTATGCAGGTTTACTCAGGTTTAGAGTGAATCTATACGCTAAAAAAAGTTTAAATACATTTTCTTTACAAACTTAAAATATCTTATATTTTAAAATGAGGGAGTAGTATGATGCCAAGAATTGACAGCCGTCTATGCAAGAACGAGCCCAGAGGCCCCAGCAGAAAATTCCACAATGTCGACGCTCTGCATTCGGCACATCGGAGTGGTACTTTTCCCTGTGCTGAACGTGAATCTCTGGACTCATGACAGCACTAGCGGCAACATGAACAATGCAAACAGTGAAATCAATTCCATGGAAAAGGGGGCTAAACGATGCTGCGTGTTTCGCCCACTGGTGCTCCCGTCGGACGCGGCTGAAAACGACTGGCGCGAGTGGCAACAAAATACGTACCCGTCAAGCTCGGCGATGAGTATGGTACCACCATCGATGTCTCTTTCGTCCCGTACCAAATAAATAAATAAATTCGGGAGCAGAAAATTTTGTATTTGCAGAATTAATGGAACCATTTTTTATTTGGTGAGTGAAGTAAGCTAGCAAGAGATTTATTTTTTGTGGAAGGAGCTAGAGAGGGGAAACAGACCAAGCAAGATATTTTGCTACAAGGTTAAATAATCTCAAATACTCCCTCCGTTCTAAATTAGATGTTTTAGATTTATCAAAATTTGAATGAATATATATACTAAATAGTGTCTAAGATTCATCCAAGTTTTAACAAATCTGAGATATCTATTTTAGGACGAAGAGAGTAATTGAGATCGTTTTAACATGGAAACCTACACCCACTAATTATTATGGGCGGTTGTTTTGATGACTCGGACCTGCTTCGGATTTCCATTTTTAATGTGAGGAATGGTGCTTCCGGTTCCTACACTGTTTGTAGGGAGTTGATTGTGAGTGGTTCTTTTTAAATGGGAGAGGTGCTATTCTGTGTGTTGGGTGTCAAAGAAAGCGACCACCTTGACAGGAACATACGTATGTATGATTTGTGAGCGCCAATACATAATTTATAAGGTTTTTTTAAGTATTTTTAAAAAGGTTAAATCTTTGGCAGAAAGAACCATGACATATTTATATATTTATTTTCCATTCGTTTGTTTTTATTTCTACATGAGTCCTTGAACACTTAGATAAAGAAACGGTCCTACTATTACATTTTCTCTACTACTTATCACTTACGACTATATTAAGATGATACAAAGGGTAGAGTTTCACTCGATGTCCCAAATCATATCACTTACGACTATATGGAAGTATCACATATTACTCTATCGTCCATAATATTTTAAACTTTGGATTTTAATACGATTTCAACTCTCGTCCCCGCAATAGTCTACTATAAGGGACGATTTTATTAACTCGGTAGTGACATCAAGATGACACGAATAGTTTAGTTTCACTCGATGTCCACATATGATATCACTTGCAACTAAATGGAAGTATCTCATATACTATCTTCTATTTTGAACTTTGGATGGTAATACTATTCTAACTCTTCTCCCCACGAAAGTCTATCTATCAGCTCATTTGATTGTTTCCTAATTCTAATCTCGTCATCAGTTAACTCTTGACTTTTTGTGATCTGTCAAGCTCCGCAATTATCGCAAGCATTTACATTGATAATGAAATGTTGCATCTCACAGGTAGAACATTTGATGTTGTTACCTACCAACAATAATATCCATAGGAGATGACACTCTGGAGGTAGGATCGTCAATTGAAAAAGATAACAAGCCTACCTTATCAAGATAATACTCCATCTTAAATGAACTACTATTTGCTTAGTTGTCCCTTCTTTACCAAAAAAATTATCAAGTTGGTTCTCCAGTACTTATACAGATGTCGCCTTTAGTTGCTTGTACATGTTTGTACCCAAATATAAGAACTCATATAACTGTTTTTGCTTCGCTGACCGATCATTTCGACAATCTTGGTTAGATCAAGCAGATAAGCCTCGATATCAGTTTTTCCCTCTTCCATAGTCCCATGCATTTTGTTTTTCACCAATCAATAGTGGCCTAGCGGTGCGATGATTTTTTTAAATCGGGGCTGACCGATCTTGACATGGTTATGACTTAAAAATCAATTCACTATACATGTCATTGGTAGATCCTAAATATCTCATGTTGCCAACCAAGAGTACAATGATTCGATGCATATTGTTGTTGGAGATATGCCCAAGAGGCAATAATAAAGTGGTTATTATCATATCTTCATGCTTATGATAAATGTTGATATACCATGCTATAATTGTATTAACCAGAGACATTAATACTTGTGTTATTTGTAAACAAAAAAGAGTCCCTAGTAAAGCCTCTTGTTAAACTAGCTTGTTGGTTAATATATGATCATAGTTTTCTGATCATGAACATAGAGACATTATTAACAATAGGGTAATATCATTAGGAGAATGATGTGATGGACATACTCCTATAGTTAAGTGTAGCATAAAGATCAAGTCATTTAATATAGTTCACTTGTTATAAGCTTTCTGATACATAGTAACATAATTCCTTCGACCATCAGATCATGCTAATCACCATCACTGGATGGATGCTTTGATGACATCAAACACCACTTCGTAACTGGGTGGTTATAAAGGTGGAATTGAGTGTTTGGAAGGTATGTGTTGAGGCACATGGATCAAGAGTGGGATTTGTCCATCCATATGACGGATAGATATACTCTGGAACCTCTCGGTGGAATGTCATCCAATTAGCTTGAAAGCATGTGACTGGATCACAAGGGATCACATATCACGAGAACGAGAAAAGAGTACTTATCGGTAACGAGGTTGAACTAGGTATGTAGAGATACCGATGATCAAACCTCGGATAAGTAAAGTATAGCGAGACAAAGGGAAATTGGTATCGTATGTAAATAGTTCATTCGATCACTAAGTAATCGTAGAAACATGTGGGAGCCATATGAATTTCTAGATTTCTCTATTGGTTATTGATCGGAGAAGAGTCTCAATCATGTCTGCATAATTCACGAACCGTAGGGAGACACACTTAAGGATTCGATGTTGTTTAGTAGATATAGAATGTGAGTAACGAGACCGAATGTTGTTCGGAGTCTTGGATGGGATCCGGGATATCACGAGGAGATCCGGAATGGTCCGAAGAATAAGATTCGTATAAGGAAAGTCCAATTTCGGAGTTCGGGAATGATTCCGGTGTTTTCACCGGAATGGTTCTACAAGGGTCTAGAAGGTTCACCGATCCGAAAGGGGAAGGGTACATGGATGTGTCATGACAAAGTGTAATGGTTGCATCATGTCCTAGGTCACTTGGATGGACACTTGGAAGAGAGAAATAAAACTCTAATTTGAAAGTCAAAAAGGCAGTTTAAAAAAGTCAAATCCCAACATGGTTTTCGAGTTAGTGAGGGTTTCTGAGTTAGGGAGGGTTTCCACCTGGGTTGGGAACACCCTTGGACGCCTCCCACCTATATAAGGAGGGGTAGGGGCGCACCCCAAGGTATCCCCCTTGCCCTAGGCGCCCAAGAAACCCTAGGTTGGCCGCCGCCCCCCTCTCTAGTTGCGACCAATCTAGATCTCCTCTAAACCGCTACCGACTGGCTAAACTCTAGTTGCTAGCTACCTCTAAACCTCGGCCCTCCAAACCCTAGATTGTCGGGGCTCCCTCTACTCCACCATACTCACTCCGGCTTAGGTGAAGCCCTGCGGGATCTCCCCTCTACTTCTGACACCACGCCTCCATGCTACCAGAATCACGAGGAGAGAGCTTCAACCTCCGCTGCCTACTAGAACAAGGGAGAGGAAGGTCTTCATCGAGTAACGTACGTGTGACCGACTGCGGGAGCGCTGCCGGAACGCGGCGCCGGAAGGATCGCCTACGCGATCTTGAGATCAGCAAGTGAACGACTACACCACCCACGAGAATCTGCTCTCGTTAACCGCTTTGGATCTTCGAGGGTTAGTACTCTATCGACTCGTTGCTACAATATAATAGATAGATCTTGGCTTGTGTGTGTTCACGCGATAGAAATTTTTTGTTTTCCATGCTACGAACCCCAACAGTGGTATCAGAGCCGTGTCTATATGTAGATCTGTTGCACGAGTAGAACACAATGGTCATTGTAGGCGGTGGTGCTTTTATTATCAATTGCTTCTTGTGTACTTTGCATCTTGCGGTACGGTGGGATGAAGCGGCCCGGCTAACCTTACATGACATCGTTCATGAGACTTGCTCCACGCTCGACATGCAACTTGTATTGCATAAGTGGCTTTGCGGGTGTCTGTCTCTCCCATCATAGTAAAGATTCAATTTACAACAGGCACTTGATAGTTCAAGCATCAACGTTGTCTTGTTCGTAAGTTAGAACGACACTTATTGAAAGCCCCAAACCACGTAAAACATGCAAAGAAAATTTGAGACGTCTAACTTTGTTTTGCAGGGGTGTGCTGTGATGTGATATGGCCACGATTATGATTATATATGATGTATGCAATGTTCCTTATTGTAAGTCGGCAACCGGCATGAGCCATATGGTTGTCTTTTAATTTCGTCTAGACATGTGTGTCTATTATTCAAAGTAGTTGTAATAGTTAATGCTGGTGGACGACAACCATGGAGCGGTGCCATTGACCTTGACGCCACGCCGGTGATGATGGAGATCATGTTCGTGCTTGAAGATGGAGATCGGAAGCACAAGAAAAAGTCCATATCATATCACCTATTTTGAATTGCATGTGATGTTAATCCTTTTATGCATCTTGTATTGCTTAGTAAACGACGGTAGCATTATAAGATGATCCCTCCCAAAAAATATCAATTTATAGAGTGTTCGTCCTTAGTAGGCACCGTTGCCAAAGCTCGTTGTTTTGAAGCACCATGTGATGGTCAGGTGTGTTAGATTCTGCGAGTGTATACAACGGGAGCAAGCCAGATTTGCTCATGTGAAGCTAAGGTTTGATCTTGACGAGCCTAGCATGTACAAACATGGTCTCGGAACACGGAATACCAAAAGGTAAAGCATGAGTCATATAGATGATATGATGAACATGATGATTGTTCGCCTTTGAAACTATATCATGTCACGTGATGATCGGACTTGGTGTAGTGAATTTGGTTCGTGTGATCACTAAAACAATGTGAGGGATATTGTTTTGAGTGGGAGTTTAATAGCAATATGATTAAAAGTTGAACACTATTTATCATAAATTAAATCAAAGTAAATTTGCATAGTTGTTGTAGTCATTGGTATCCGTTTACCACCTTGCGCTTAGTTAGAATTGAGATAATAGAACTATAGAATTCTGGTTAGTTACTTTACGAACTGGTATCGTATTGTTTTGAAGTGTTAATCTAAAGTTTAAAAGTCCTATTGCAAACTTTCAATGAGTTTCGGTTACTCTGTGAAGTTTAATAATTGGTATTAAATCAAGAGTGACAATTCCAGTGTTAGTATATAAGTATCATGTTTGTCTCTATGATTCTTGGTATTCAAAAGATTGTTTTAATATAAAGGTTATCTAGGATCTGAAAGAGTTGTTTCAGAAACCATTATGTGTGGAAGATATTGTGATATCTGAAATGATGTTTTGGTTGCAACATGAGAGAGTATAATATGGCAAAGTTTATGTTCTCATATTTGATAAGAATTTGAAAAAGGTTGGAGATGCTTGTCGTCCTAATCCTCCAAAAGGTTTTGGAGAGCAACATTATACTCTTGATTCACCGTTATAAGCTAAAAGTAGCTTGATCATGAATAGTTCCATGATAAGGGTGAATATTTCATAAAATGTTTACTACACTAAAAGATTACTAAAGAATGGAATTTGAAAGAACACCAAGTATTTGATGATGGTGATATACTTCAAAGTGCAAGTCCAAAGACATTGGTATTTAACTATACATGCTTTGGACTATGTGTCATGTATGGCTCCACTATTGATGTTGATAGATTCTTTCGAACAGAAAATAAAATATTAAAAGAGAATCTTAGAAATATATGACAGGAAAGAAAAGACTAGAATTGTTCAGCTTAGGTATATAGAGGATATACATGTTACGGCTATATTGTTTGCTTATTAAACAATTTAAGTATTGGATACTGAATTTGTTGGTGTGAATCGTCATACTAAACAACACAATTCATGAACTACAATGGTCTAAGTAACTAACAAAAGAATATGTGATGATGTTCATCGAGAACAAATAAAGGGTTGTTGTGTTGCTCGTTAACATCAAAGCTTGACTTCAAGATTTATTTTATCAGGTATTATGAGAATAAAAGGGTTGTTCAAATAATTGTTGTAATCTATAAAAGATGGATGATTTACAAATCTCATTGGATAAATCACATCCATAAAAATATTGCTAAAAATGTCGAAAGACAATTGATAAGAAATATCACTTAGGAAGTGACATAGCCGTTTAAATTATATTGGAAAGAAAACATGAAGAAACTCCATGTGGATGAAATTTTGGAGTCTTTTGATTTTTGATCAGATGACGCTTGTGAAATTTTCCTAGAGATAATTAAAACTCCGTTCATAGGCCAAACGGAATGGATGACTAGCTTATTGGAACTTGTATATATTGTTGTATGAAGTCCATTATGTGTAGTCAAGAGCGATAGATTTGAACTTCATATGCTTTCTCCGAAAATTTGAGTGAATATTGAATATTTACTTAATAAGGATGAAGTGTGAAACATTTGAAAAGTTTAAAGACTTCCAAGATGAATTGCAAAATCAATGTAACAAGAAAATAAAGAATTTCTGATAGGATCATAAAGGAAGATATTTGAGTTACAAAGTTTATCATAACACCTAAGATTTGAGGAATCGTTCCATGGATTTGCGTTTCACGAAACACCATATGAGTATGGAATAATCGAGATATGCAATGAAACCTTGTTTAACATGGTAAGATCAAAGGTGTAATTGATAAAACCGCCACTATATTAAAGATTAAAAGCTTTAGGGACTACCGCTTTTTCACTGAAAAGAGCTCCATCATGATCCGTTGAAACGACACCTTATAAAGTTATGGTTTGGGATAAAACCCAAGTTGTTCTTTCTTAAAACATTGGTATGCTATGCATAAGTGAGATGTTTACTACCAAAGTCAGATGAACATGTCTTTGTATGTTATTTCTAATAATCGTTGAGTATTCCTCCATAACACCGAAGACAAAAATGTTTGTCGCTTAGAACCTCAAGTTTGTTTGAGAAGGAATTTTCCGTGAAAAGTTAAGTGGGAGGACAATAGAACTTTGATAAGGTTAAACGAACCTTAGCTATATGTGCAAACTTTCGTAGTGCCGAAAATTGTTCTGGAGGCAACAACAATGCTCATGGATCACGTGTCTCAAAGGTTGTGGTTATGGAGGTCTAAGTTCCTATTGAGCCAAGTAGGTCAGGTAAACAATCAAATACCAAGATTTGAGGGTTGAATCATTATTTGACAATAATGAACGAACTATATGCAAAGAAGCGATGATGGGCCCTAACTCCGTCAAATGGCTTGAAGCCATAAAATCCATGATAGTTCCATACACGAGAAATCAAGCTTCGACTTGAAAGACACTCTGTAAAGGTGTAAGATCTTACAGTCGTGTTTGGATCTATAAGGAAGTAGACATGGATGTTTCACATCTATGAAATAATCGACATGTTGGGAAAGAGTTCACAACAATATTAAAAGGTTGACTATGAGAAGATTTGATCGTTCATAGTGATATTTAGTCTAAACGGATTAATGTAGCAACCACTACATAATTTTGTTATGTGGTAGTTGAATAAACAAAACAAGTTCTTCTAATATAATTGTTACCTAGGACGTGTGCATAACACGGTCCAAAGGGTTTTGTTAATTCAAAGGATGCTAAAAGCGTATGCAAACTTCAATGGTTGAAGTGAGCATCACAGAGTTGGAATCTTCACTATGATGAAATTGTTGAAAGAGTTTAATTTCATCGAAGATGATGAAGATGCTTGCGTTTGCAAGAAATTAAGTGGGAGCGCTAAGACATGTTTCTAATACATTATGTGGAAGACATATTGCGGATTGGAAATGATGTATCTTTTTGACACAGGTTAAGAATTTCATCTTGGTGAAAGGCTTAGGCAGAACCCGAATATTTGGCATCAATGTCTATATGGATAAATTGAGACGCTAATATGGTTGTACCAGAAGTACATAGATGATATATTGAATGAGTTCAATATATAAACTACAAGAAAGGTTCTTGTTGCACAGGAAGGATTGAATAAAGATTCAAGTATTTTTGATACTTGATAGATAAAATCACAAAGAGTACTTTATCAATCATGATGTGATGTGTACAAATCCAGATATGTCCTATGCCCTAAATATTATGAGCGTATACCAGAATGACTCATAAGATGATTATTGAATAGTAGTAAAGATATTCTTATGATCTTTTAGAAGAACTAAGAATATATTATTTTGTAGAAGTGACAAATAGATGGTTAGTTCATTGTAAAAGTATTACATTGATACTAGTTTTGTCACAAAGTACAAATTAAGTTTATCTCTATCTAAACTAAGGGTGGCACAATATGATGGAAAGTAAGTTCTATAATTGTATTAACCAAAAACATTAATACTTGTGTTATTTGTAAACATAAAAGAGTCCTTAGTAAAGCCTCTTGTTAAACTAGCTTGTTGGTTAATATATGATCATGGTTTCCTGATCATGAACATAGAGATGTTATTAACAATGGGGTCATATCATTAGGAGAATGATGTTATGGACATACTCCTATAGTTAAGCGTAGCATAAAGATCAAGTCATTTAATATAGTTCACTTTCTATAAGCTTTCTGATACATAGTAACCTAATTCCTTCGACCATGAGATCATGCTAATCACCATCACCGGATGGGTGCTTTGATGACATCAAACACCACTTCATAACTAGGTGGTTATAAAGGTGGCATTGAGTGTTTGGAAGGTATGTGTTGAGGCACATGGATCAAGAGTGGGATTTGTCCATCCATATGACGGATAGATATACTTTGGGCCCTCTCGGTGGAATGTCATCCAATTAGCTTGCAAGCATGTGATTGGCTCACAAGGGATCACATATCACGGGAACGAGAAAAGAGTACTTATTGGTAACGAGGTTGAACTAGGTATGTAGAGATACCGACGATCAAACCTCGGATAAGTAAAGTATCGCGAGACAAAGAGAAATTGGTATCGTATGTAAATGGTTCATTCGATCACGAAGTAATCATAGAAATATGTGGGAGCCATATGAATTTCCAGATTCCTCTATTGGTTATTGATCGGAGAAGAGTCTCGATCATGTCTGCATAATTCACGAACCGTAGGGAGACACACTTAAGGATTCGATGTTGTTTAGTAGATATGGAATGTGAGTAAAGAGACTGAATGTTGTTCGGAGTCTCGGATGGGATCCAGGATATCACGAGGAGATCCGGAATGGTCCGAAGAATAAGGTTCATATAAGAAAAGTCCAATTTCGGAGTTCGGGAATGATTCCGGTGTTTTCATCGGAATGTTCTAGAAGGGCCTAGAAGGTTCACCGATCCGGAAGGGGAAGGGTGCACGGATATGTCATGACAAAGTGTAATGGTTACATCATGTCCTAGGTCACTTGGCTGGACACTTGGAAGAGAGAAATCAAACTCTAATTTAAAAGTCAAAAAGGCAGTTTGAAAAAGTCAGATCCCAACATGGTTTCCGAGTTAGTGAGGGTTTCTGAGTTAGGGAGGGTTTCCACCTGGGTTGGGAACACCCTTGGACGCCCCCCACCTATATAAGGAGGGGTAGGGGCGCACCCCAAGGTATCCCCCTTGCCCTAGGCGCCCAAGAAACCCTAGGTTGACCGCCGCCCCCTCTCTAGTTGCGACCAATCTAGATCTCCTCTAAACCGCTACTGACTAGCTAAACTCTAGTTGCTAGCTACCTCTAGACCTCGGCCCTCCAAACCCTAGATTGTCGGGGCTCCCTCTACTCCACCATACTCGCTCCGGCTTAGGTGAAGCCCTGCGGGATCTCCCCTCTACTTCCGACACCACGTCGTCGTGCTGCCGGAATCGAGAGGAGAGAGCTACAACCTTCGCTGCCTGCTGGAACAAGGGAGAGGAAGGTCTTCATCGAGTACCGTACGTGTGACCGACTGCGGGAGGGCAGCCGGAACGCGGCCGGAAGGATCGCCTACGCGATCCTGAGATTGGCAAGTGAACGACTACATCACCCACGAGAATCTGCTCTCGTTAACCGCTTTGGATCTTCGAGGGTTAGTACTCTATCGGCTCGTTGCTACAATCTAGTAGATAGATATTGGCTTGTGGGTGTTTATGAGATAGAATTTTTTTGTTTTCCATGCTACGAACTCCAACACTTGTCTCTATTACGATAGATCTCGGGTGAGAAGCTACCGATGCAATTTGATGGCTTGTTTGTTGAGTTGTTGTTCAGTATTCCCTACTACTCGGTCCTCCATACCTATCTCTGGCAACACTAGTTATTCCGATGCAATCATGCACCAATTTTTTAACACACAACTTTAAATTTTAAAACCCAGTTTAAAATAGTCTAACGCCTAGATGAATTCTTTCTTCAATTCAAAATCTCAATCGACTAATGTGCAACACACAAACTTAAATTTACAACCCAAGTCACTGCAGTTGCTATTGGCAGATCCAAAGTTCGGAAACAATCAAATGATAAGATAGATAGACTATTGCGTTAGCACACACTTCAGAGAACCACTGGATACACCGATGCAGGCATGAACCAATTGCTTTAGCGCGCACTTCATGCATCCCTACTTGGCTACTTGCATGGAGATCGAAAAAGGAACACACCATCGACGACACACCATGCACGGTACGTCTAACATAATATGACGAGATGTGGGAGTCCATAAGTAGGTCTAGGTTTAATTTTTACCGGTTAATTAGTTAAGCTTATTATCGCCGTATTTGCCGTGTTGATTCTATTAAATCTAGACAGACCGATGTTGACATGAATTAAGCCTTAAATTTCTCATGTTGCCAACCGAGAGTATATGGTTCCATGCATCTTGTCTCCTAATACCTTGATCTTGGATGAGAAAGCCACAAATACAATTTGATGGCTTATTTGTTGAGATGTTTTCACTAGTCACTACTACTCGGTACTCCGTACCTATCTGCGACAACACTAGATATTCTTATGCAATCATTCACCAATAGTTTAGCACACAAACTTAAATTTGAAACTAATTTAAAATAATCTAACGGCTAGATGACTTTTTTCTTCAAAACCTCAATCGACTAACGTGCATCGCATAAACTTAAATTTAAAACGTAGCTCACTGTACACGTGGTTGGTAGATCCAAAGTACCTCATGTTGCTAACCAAGAGTAGTCTTATGCTTTCTGAGTTCTTGTTCATAGGTGACTCATCACTAGTCACTACTCAGAGCTGTCTTGGTATTACGTACCTATCTCCAGAGAGGAGCCACTAGATACACTGATGCAATCATGCACTGATTGCTTTAGCACACAATTCATGCCTCCTACTTGGCTAGTTGCATGGCATGCTCAAAAAAGGAACACGCCATCGACGACATATTGCACACGATACGTGTAAACATCACACAACGAGACGTGGGAGACGATAAGTAGGTCTTGGTTTTACTGTTTCCAGTAGGAATAAATTAATTAAGCTTATAGCCGCAATTTGCCGGCCATGGCTTCGATCTCATCGAGCATGATTGTCGTCAAATCAAGGAGCCATACCTACCGGCCCCTGTTTTTCCATAAGCCGGTTTAGTTAGCTTAATTTAATTTAGCTTAGCTTTGTTTATATTGCGAGGGATCCATGCATGGAGCCAACCACTGCTCACTGAGCTGCATAAACTCGAATAAACGAATCGGTTTAACCAGTCCATCGAATCCATCGAATCCGACGTGACATGTGCCTGAGAAAATCAACTGTATGCTGGGAGAAAAAGAATCAAAACGGAGAATAATAAATTGCATGAATATCGAACTGTTGGTTGGGCACAGCTGACTCACGATTCTGCTCGCTGGAATAGTGGCACTGCAAGCATTGGCAATGGTGCGGCCATGGACACGCACGTCGAGTTAACCGCATGCTTCCAAGACCCGCGGTATGTCCACATGTCTCATTCTTTTTCTTCCCTTTCCTCGCCCAGCTGTGGCTGTGTTCCTTCCTGTGTCACCGGCACCATCTTGCATTTCGTGCTACGGACTTCCCATTGGAGAAAACGTCAGCATTTGTTTACTATTGTACCAGTAGTAGCCACTAACCTTACAACAAAGCGACGGTGCTTCAGCGTGAAGTTTCGTTTATAAAAAATCGGGGCGTGCACTAATCTCGGCAAAGCTAGCTGTGCTTGCTTCCCGGAAAGCGGCCTCTCGCCGTTGAAGGCATAAGCCATTGGCTCCCCGATTCCATCACAAGTGGACGACGCAGCTCACGAGGGCGGCTGGCTAATCAATGTTAGAAAAATTTGTAACACATATGTTTTATGTACCGATGGAGTAGTACTCCACGGTAGTCTTGATCGGCTGTACACAATCTCAACAGGAGGTTTGTTAGGAGTCCTTTGATTATAAGCTTCTTAGGATAAGTGCACTAGTCTTTATCTTTCTATCTCTTATCTAGATAATCATCGATGGTTGTAATCTCCGGTTGTTAGCGCCACGCCTGGGGCTTTTCCAGGCCATATTAACACGCACCCGACGCTTCCAACGAAGCTGTCGTTTCTCCCAAACATAGTTCGCTAATATGGTATCAGAGCCACCTCTTCCATAATCTAGCCGCCAAAAATCAATCCACACAAAAGCCAAGAAAACAAACCTCTGCCGCCGCCGCCGCATCCTTGCCGCCGCCGCCGCCTCAAACGATCAAGATCACGATCGGATTCCTCCTGGTGGCCATGACGTCCTCCTCATCGACGACTACGCTCTCTGCCGCCCTTGGATCCCCTCCCTCCTAGAAGTTGACGCGGGCTAACTTCCTTTACTGGAAGACCCTCGTCTACCCCCCACTGCGCGGCGCCCAAGCCCTTGGCCTGCTCGATGGCACGGACGCTGCACCAGTGAAGACCCTGGAGGTTGAAGATGCTGACAAGAAGAAGATCATAATCCCCAACCCTGACTACGTGTCATGGCTCTCGCGGGATCAGACGGTGCTCGGGTTTCTCGTAAACTCGCTGTCGCCGGAAATCATACCTCATGTCGTGGGGTTGGAGACGTCTGCCGCGGTGTGGTCTGTCATCACCGCCACGTGCTCCTCCCACTCCCGCACGAAGATCAACCATCTCCGCGGGGCGCTGAACAACACCAAGAAGAACGAGCTCACCGTCGCCCAGTTCTTTGCGACGATGAAGGGCTTCGCCTCTGAACTTGCCGCAGCAGGCAAGCCTGTTGATGAAGACGAGATGGTTGGATACATCCTCAACGGTCTTGATGGCAGCTACAACTCCGTCGTCGCCTCCGTCAACGGAAACCCTGGTACCACCCTTGATGACCTCTATGATCAAATATGTGCTAATGATATTCGCACCGAGATGCTCTCCGACACAGGACATGACACCGGGTTTACCTCCTCCGCCAACGTCGCCACCCGACCGCCTCGTGACACCAGCCGCGACTCCCGTGACTCCCGCCCCCGTGGTGATCGTGGGCGTTCTCCTGCTCGCCCTGAGCGTGGGGGTGGGGATCGCCGTGATGATGGAGGGCGTTGGCGCCGCCGTGATGATCAAGGACGCGACAACACCCGCGGCGGCAGACGCGACAACAACCGCGATGACCGGCATGACTGGCGCCGCGATGATGCAAGCCGTGACCACCGTCGTGAAGATGGAGGGCGCCGCCGTGATGACGGCGGTCGTCGTCGTGATGATGGGGGGCGCCGTCGTGGCCGTGCTCCTACACCCTATGTCGACGTCACCTGTCAAATCTGCAAGATCCATGGTCATCCTGCCAGTGCCTGTTGGTGGCGCTATCAAGACGGTCATGATTCCGATGACGATGGTGAGGAAAAGGGTGCCCATGTTGCATCCTATGGTGTCGACACCAACTGGTACCCTGATTCAGGTGCCACTCACCATGTAACATCAGGACTCAGCAAGCTCCACACGCACGACAAGTACAATGGGCGTGATCGCGTCCACACGGCAAACGGCAACGGTATGCAAATAAGTCATATTGGTCATTCAACATTATGCACCCCACATGATTCCTTACATCTAAAAAATGTTCTCCATGTTCCAAGTGCTTCCAAGAACCTTCTTTCTGTTCACAAACTTACCCTTGATAATGATGTTTTTCTTGAGTTTCACCCACACTTCTTTTTGATTAAGGATCAGGCAACAAGGAGGATTCTGTTTTAAGGACCATGTCATGGTGGCCTCTATCCACTTGTCCCTTCATCTACCGGGTCTCACAAGCAAGCTCTCGTCACAATAAAGCCATCATCATCTACGTGGCATCGTCGTTTAGGACATCCTTCATCTTTTGTGGTTCAACAAGTACTTAGAAAGAATAGTATTTCTTATTCTCCTGAAATAAACCCCTACATCTGTGACTCTTGTCAATTAGCTAAGAGCCATCAATTGCCATATCCTGTCTCTACTAGTGTTTCCACTGTTCCTTTGGAACAAGTGTTTTCTGATGTATGGGGTCCAGCACCTGTGTCTGCTGGCAAACATTCATATTATGTAAGCTTCATTGATGATTTTAGCAAGTTTACTTGGATCTATTTACTCAAAAAACATTCTGAAGTCTATCAAGTGTTTCTCAACTTCCAACAACTTGTTGAAAGAAAATTTGCTAGGAAAATAATTACTATGCAAACTGATTGGGGGGGTGAATATGAAAAATTAAACAGTTTCTTTCAAAAGATTGGCATCACTCACCATGTTTCTTGTCCTCATGCTCATCAGCAAAATGGCTCTGCTGAACGAAAACATCGTCATATTGTTGAAGTGGGTCTTGCTTTACTTGCAAATGCATCAATGCCTCTCAAATTCTGGGATGAAGCATTCCTCATTGCTACCTTTCTCATAAATCTTCTACCTAGCAAGGTAATAAATCATGACACTCCTGTTGAACGTCTTCTTCACACAAGACCAAACTATGAATCTCTTAGAGTTTTTGGGTGTGCTTGCTGGCTCAATCTTCGTCCCTACAACAAACGAAAATTGTCTTTCCGCTCTACTAGATGTGTTTTCCTAGGCTATAGTCCCCGTCATAAAGGTGTCAAGTGCCTAGACGTATCAACTGGTCGTGTCTATATTTCACGAGATGTAGTATTTGATGAAAATATTTTTCCTTTCTCTGAGCTACACCCAAATGCAGGCTCTCGCCTTAGACATGATATTCTCCTTCTGCCACATCATACACCATCTAGTGGGGATGCATCTGTTAATGACTATATGCCTTTGCCATTTGTACCTGTCGTTACTAATATCAATGAAGATGCTGCAGAAAAATATGCTTCACAGGAAACACTGGATCAAAATGCTGCAAGAAATGATGAACTAACTGATCCCGAGGTGGATCAGACACGTGAAGAAATATCTGGCGTCAGGTGCACAGAGCTCGAGGTGACGCCAGGACCTGCTCAGCGTATGGCACCTCGCTCGCGCCCTCGCTCGCGGACCCCACCGCGGTCGCCTGCCTATGCACGCGACGAGAGCGAGTCTGACTCACGGTCTCCACCGCGGTCGCCTCGACAGCCACGCTCTTCACCGCGTACAATCTCCTCGTCACGCTCACGGACTCCGTCACGCTCACGCCCACGCTCGCGGACCCCATCGCGGTCCCGCTCCCGCTCACGAACCCCTTCTCGGTCTCCGCGCCTGCAACGTCACGGGAGCGCGTTGCGGTCCCCACCGCGGGCGTCTCGACAGAAGCGTTCGCTGTCTCCCTCGCGTGTTCCCGAGCCGCCCGAGCTGGAGCTCACCTCTTCACCTAACGCGACGGGCAATGATGAGCATGGTTCTCCCGCGCACACATCTGAACTCGACGGGGATGGATCTTCTGTGGCAGATACTTCTGTTACTTCATCACCAACCTCTACACCACCTCAACCTGAACCAAGAACACGACTTCAGAGAGGTATACGACGCCCCAAAGTATATACTGATGCTACGGTTCGGTATAGTCTGTTTTCGTCTACAGGTGAACCCAACACTCTTTCGGAGGCTCTTGGAGATGATAGATGGCGACACGCGATGGAGGATGAGTACACTGCTTTACTACAGAATAAAACATGGCATCTTGTCCCCCCACATTTTACAAAAAATCTTATTGACTGTAAATGGGTTTATCGTGTCAAGAGACATGCAGATGGCACAGTTGACAGGTATAAGGCACGCTTGGTTGCAAAAGGCTTCAAGCAAAGATATGGAATAGATTATGAAGATACTTTCAGTCCTGTTGTCAAGGCAACAACTATCAGAATTGTTCTGTCCATTGCTGTTTCTAGGGGCTGGAGTTTGAGGCAGCTAGATGTCAAGAACGCGTTTTTGCATGGCGTTCTGGAAGAGGAGGTCTATATGAAACAACCCCCAGGTTTTGAGTCTTCCGCTACTCCTCACTATATTTGCAAACTTGACAAAGCCTTATATGGGCTCAAGCAAGCTCCTAGAGCATGGTACTCCAGACTTAGCACCAAGTTGCAACAACTTGGCTTTGCTCCTTCCAAAGCAGACACTTCACTATTTCTTTATCACAAAGATAATGTTATGATATTTGTCTTAATATATGTTGATGATATCATAGTCACTAGTTCATCAGATCAGGCTATCTCTGCTCTTCTTCAAGATCTTAATGATGATTTTGCACTTAAGGATCTGGGAGATCTGCATTTCTTCTTGGGGATAGAGGTAAAGAAAACTCAGAATGGTTTGCTTCTTACTCAGGAAAAATATGCTGTTGACTTATTGACAAAAGTAAATATGATAAGATGCACTTCTTCTCCAACACCACTATCCTCTACTGAAAAATTGTCCTTAACTGAGGGAACTCCTCTTGGTCCTGATGATAGTACACAGTATAGAAGCATTGTAGGAGCTTTACAGTATTTGACACTCACCAGGCCTGACATCTCTTTCTCAGTAAATAAAGTTTGTCAGTATCTTCATGCTCCTACCACTGCTCATTGGACAGCTGTCAAAAGAATCTTGAGATATGTTCAGGGTACCATACATGCTGGTTTGACTTTTCAGAAATCCTCATCTAGTTTGCTGAGTGCTTTCTCAGATGCAGATTGGGCAGGTTGTCTGGATGACAGAAGATCTACAGGAGGGTTTGCTGTATTTTTTGGCCCCAATCTGGTTTCATGGAGTGCAAGAAAACAACCTACAGTCTCTAGATCCAGTACCGAAGCAGAATACAAAGCTCTTGCAAATGCCACAGCAGAATTGATATGGGTTGAAGCTTTGCTTGGTGAACTTGGTGTTCAACTAAAGGTAAAACCCTGTTTATGGTGTGATAACTTAGGAGCCACCTATCTGTCTGCGAATCCTATTTTTCATGCTAGAACCAAACATATTGAGATTGATTATCATTTTGTTCGAGAACGAGTTGCTAACAAAATGCTTGAGATCAAATTTATATCAAGCAAAGATCAAGTTGCAGATGGTTTTACCAAAGCATTGGCTGTCAAGGATCTCAATGAATTCAAGCGTAATCTCAACCTTTCAGAAGGTTGTGATTAAGGGAGGCTGTTAGAAAAATTTGTAACACATATGTTTTATGTACCGATGGAGTAGTACTCCACGGTAGTCTTGATCGGCTGTACACAATCTCAACAGGAGGTTTGTTAGGAGTCCTTTGATTATAAGCTTCCTAGGATAAGTGCACTAGTCTTTATCTTTATCTCTTATCTAGATAATCATCGATGGTTGTAATCTCCGGTTGTTAGCGCCACGCCTGGGGCTTTTCCAGGCCATATTAACACGCACCCGACGCTTCCAACGAAGCTGTCGTTTCTTCCAAACATAGTTCGCTAATAATCAACGGCCAAATTGCACTACTTAGTTAAATCTTAAAGCACGCTGAACAGAGAGATGATTGGACCCAAAGGTACTACACCTCAGTTAGCCGTGCAAGGTGCAGGTGCAGGTGCGTCTCCCCCAAGCCAAATAAAGAGCATCGCATCATCCACGTAGTACGGCCCGGTTCCACACGTACACGAGGCCTGGCACGCCCTCGCATAGACAAACGGCATGCCGGGGCTTCGTAAAGCACATGTTTCTGGCGATCATATTCCTTCCGCGATCGAAGGCGTACGTGTTGCTACCCGGAGACGGGAATCCGCCAAGGCGTCAGGCGAGCCACCGGTGGCAGTATGGACAAAAATAACCTAAAATCAAAAGGATTTCACAAAATGACTCATCTGGAAAACTATTTTTCTGGAGTGTAGCGCCTTTCAGCTAGGCGCTATGCCCCTGCCAGCGTGGTACCGCCTGGCCCGTCCCTGGCCCTACCAAGCCGTGTGACGCCTAGGCGCTGGCGGGGGAAAACGCTAGCGCCTATCAGACAGACGCTACACTCCTGAACTATACTAGGTTGAGACTATGTTGTTTGAGACTATGTTGATGTTGTTTGATTATATGTGCACTAGGTTTAAGTATATGTGCACTTGTGCTGCCAATCAGCTAAAACTAGTGTAGTTCAGGAGTGTAGCGCCTGTATGATAGGCGCTATACCTGAGGTATAGCGCCTATCATATAGGCGCTACACTCTGACTTAGAGTTTTTCCCCGCCAGCGCCTGGGCGTCACACGGCCGGGTGGGGCCAGGAAGGGACCAGGCGGTGCCACGCTGGCAGGAGGCATAGCGCCTAGCTGAAAGGCGCTACACTGTACAGTGTAGCGCCTAGCTGTTAGGAGTTACCCAAAGGGTTAGTGCCAGTAAAATAGTTTTCTAGATAGGTCATTTTGTGAAATCCTTTTGATTTTAGGTTATTTTTGTCCATACTGCCGCCACCGGTGGTATCGTATCACGGTTCCCAACGCGGTACGTACGTAGTACATGCCGTGCGGCAACACGAGCCATGATTCCCGTCCACAGAAAATGCCGTGCGGCAACACGAGCCATGATTCCCGTCCACAGAAAAAGATAAAAGGCAGCAGCATCTAGCCGGCTAGCTTATACTCCCTCCGTTTCAAAATATAAGTGTTTTAGGTTTGTGAAGAAAATGAATCTAGACTTCTTTTAGTATGTAGCTTCATCCCAAAATTGAGTGAACCTACATACTAAAACAAGTCTAGATACATCTTCACAAACCTAAAACATTTTACTCCCTCCGTTTCAAAATATAAGATGTTTTAGCTTTGTGAAGCAAATGTATATAGACTACTTTTAATATCTAGGTTCACTCAAGTTTGAAATGAATCTACATACTAAAAGAAGTCTAGATACTTTTCTTCACAAACCTAAAACATCTTATATTTTGAAACAGAGGAAGTATATTTTAAAATGGAGGGAGTACTATATTCCTAGTCCATGGTATATCGGCTATTTTAATTGTACTGTACTGTACTCTGTATATGCCTAGACCCTAACCATATACGTATATGGTGCGTGTTGCGACCTCATACGTTGCCAGGAAAGCACCTACGTATGATTAGTGTCAGGGCCCTACGTGGCAGGGTTACTGTAGTTTAAGACAGTGGTGAAGCTACAGGCCGGCAATGCCCGGCGGCTGCCCGGGCTCTAACTGCTAATTATCTTTATGGTTTGCAGGATAGAGCTAGCTTAAGTAAGAAATTTTTAGAACAAATCTTGGTCAATACATCTGCAAGCAAAGCCTGTCCAGGCTCAGTGATTGAGCTGGCTCCGCCACTGGTTTAAGATAAAGTCATTGAGAGGCTGTCTACTGTAGGAGCATCCGATCGAGCACGAGATGGCTCCGAACCATTCAGGTGCGGCGAATGCGTCCGATCGTTGTGGTCTCCGCCGCGACCCGGCCGGCGATCGATCTCTCTTGTGCCGGGAAAAGTGTACCATCGCAGCAAGGGGCGTGGCGGGGTTAATTGGTGTGCAAGTAGAGAAAGGAACTGGCACTATATTGGTGTTTGCTAAGCCGGCCAGCCGTTACACGTGTCACGGTTTGGATTAAGGTGTAAAGTGGGATCCTATCAAAATCTCATTTCTAGTTTATTTGTCAAAAGTTTAGTAAATATTTAATTAAATTTTAAAATTAGATTTTAATAAATAAACTAAATGTGGAACTTTAGTGGAATCCCACTTAACACCTAGTTGAGATCTTGGAGAGGCATGAGCACGCACGCATGGGTCCTCATCAGCCATGACACGTACAGATGCACCCGTGTCTTTGCCTAGACTAACTCGTTTGACATAATGTCACTAGTGGAAACGAGGTCTTTGGTTGAGGTCGGAAATGGGCTTTAACACCGGTTCTTCTACGAACCGGTGTTAAAAGGAGGCGTCCGTACCAGCGTGGTTCACAAAGCAAAAGGCGCACCCCTTTAACACCGGTTCGAGCCACAAACCGATATTAAAGGCCCTGTCAGCCCCGCCCCGCGCAGCCCCCCCCCCCTCTTTAACACCGGTTCGTGGCTTGAACCGGTGTTAAAAGGGGTGCGCCTATATAACACACCGCAGCCCACACCCCTCTCTCTCGTTTGTTCACTCTCTCATTTTGGAGATTAGCAAGAGGGTGAGAGGTGTGCTAGTTTGTGTTTTTTTCCTATGCACAAGAGGTGTTCGGTGAAATGTCCGAGAGCTCAAATTAAGTTTTCTCGTTGTTCTTTCCTTTTCGGTCGAGGTCGGTAACTTTATCCTTTCATGTGTCATTGATGTACTGTATAAGTGGTCATCTCCTTATTAATTTTTGATATACTATATAATGCATATGAACCGGCAATGGATGTACGGTGACCGACGCACTTCCGAGTACATTACGGGCCTTCAAAATTTCATCGTTGTGGCTAAGGCAAACCATATGGTCACAATGGTTTTATGTGTTGTTCGTATGTTCACTGTCAGAACAAAAAAAGACTACTCAAATACCAAACCATTCACTCCCACCTGCCATGATCCGGTTTCATGCCCAACTATAATTGTTGGACCAAGCACGGAGAAAGAGGGGTTATGATGGAACACAAAGAATAAGAAGAGGATGATGACAACTGTAACACCCTCAGAATCGACCCTATGCAAGTTTCAGCGATTCCCGTCAAACCCGCATAGAAACGATTCAAAGGTGCCCACCAGGCACTTTCGTGCGGGTGGAAAACGAAGTAATAACATTACACAACAGTCCTCGATGGGACCCATAGAACAGATATATATATATATATACGACAACGACTCAATGAGTCAAGAATACAGATATAATATACAAAGATTCAAATCACCTTGAAAATGATAGAGCGTCCAGCTACGGACAAGATGCAAATGGGGCTAAGAGCCCTGAAGAATAACCAATAGCGTCCATAACCCTGCCCAGGCCAAGCCGGAAGGGTAACCCTGCTAACGACGTCGATCTCAAAACCTGCTTAAACAAAAGGGGTGCCGACAAAGGGCAAAGGAAAAAGAGGAGCGTCAGTACTGAGGCCAGTACACGGCGAGACTAGAATTCGGCGGTCCTCGCCTACATAGGTATGGTGGACTGAGCGGCAGCGCGGCACGCACTAAACAACCTCTAGAGACTCGAGATAACTGCCGGCTATCAGAGAGGGATAAGAAAGACCTATTCGGTACCAATCTGATACTACCACCAAACATACCCATCCTGATATTTCCCCCTCGAGACCAAACGAGGAAGTCAACCGAGGAACTCACACCGTTGGCAGTTTTATTTATTCAGTTATCGTTGCAGCAATTACTAGTCAGATATAGATAGTCATCCTGATAAGATAAGCAGTGGGCAGTTTTAGTTAACCAGTCCGTTGTAGTTGCAACACTTACTAGTCAGATACAATTAGCATGAGATATCCCAAAACCCAGCAGTTGTTGGTACTTTTATTTAGCCATTCCGTTGTAGTTGTAACACTTACTAGTCAGATACACTTAGCATGAGATATCCCAAAACCCAGCAGTTGTTGGTACTTTTATTTAGCCATTTCGTTGTAGTTGTAATACTTACTAGTCAGATACAATTGTCGCAAGCGACAACCCAACAAGCAATTGTTGGCAGTTTTATTGAGCCATTCCATTATGTGAAGCTGATTACTAGTCATTATAAAGTCAAATTTATTGCACTACTTTAGTTATAGTTGTCTATGATCGAGATACTGTGCTCCAAGTCGTCCATAACCGCGGACATGGCTTTCAGAAAGTTTTACCCTGCAGGGGTGCACAACTAGCAACACACACTCGATCAACCTCAGAAAAACCAAATCAAAACCCAACGAGGCCTTCACGACAAAGCAATCACAGGATTCGGAAATATTTCAGGGGGCCACCCCATTGAGTACACCCGCAACGAAGTTAGCTGACTCCGAGACGGACTCAAGGTTTGCGCCAGTGGTTGTAAACGACTGGGAACCCAAAACTGGGCTTGTCGATACTGCGAAAACACTCCGCTTACCTTAACAGTACAGGTGCTCCTCGCACAATCGTAATAAAGCAGTAAAGCATGGCATAAGTACAGGATAGTAAATAAAACCTCAAACTAGTTTGTGGCCCCAAGAAATAAGAATGAATCAAGCTCTGGCTCAGGGGGGTCCCATAATCCTCCCGGATGTGGATAGCGCGAATATTCAAGGAACAGGTATCAAGTACTCGGGGTCCTACGAGACACAAGTGGACGGTTAACAACCAAATAACATCTATTGCCCACCTGTGCCTCTGCTTACTTACTTCAATTTTAGTTGTTAAACAGTAATTAAAGTTATGATCATCTCCAACAATAAACACACGGCAACACTCCAACAACTGTGGTACTTGACGACACGCAACAGCACTTGAGCAAGCGACTACGACGCGCCAGTCCAACTATCTACCAAACAACAGATAATAGGATGTGTCCAAGGCAATATAAGGCTGCAAGGGATATCACGGGCTGTTAAATGTTCGGTGGTTCATGTTGTTTAGATACCCTGCATTTTAAATGTTGTATGAACAAGGCGAAATTTATCATCGGTGCGCTACACAATAATAAATGGGGCCAATATTAGACTAGATTTGCCCGCATATGGATCCCATATTTAATTATATGGTGAATCGGCATAAGGCCCCCAAACCACACAAATATGCATGCAAGCATGAACAAATTATTATGCAACAATTATGATATATCAATTTATAAAATAGAGGCTCGGGAGGGGTTCACACATTAGGGGGGCTCGATGATCTTGGGGTTCCGGGGTTCGAGGTCGGTCTCAGGGTTCAGGGTTCGACGGGATCGGTCTCGGCAGAAACATTCTCGGACAACGGAGTAGATCTTGTCGCATCCGGGAAGAAGGACTTGGTTTGGCGTCGGGGTGCACCGGATTCTTCCGGGTCGGTCTTCGAACTCCGGGATTTAGGGTCTTCGGATCTGGGAAGTAGATCTTGTCGCATGGTGTCCGCGAAGCAGTTCTTGTCGTTCTGTGCGAATCTGGTCGTCACGAAGATCTTGTCGGGACCTCGTCATCAAGTCGGTCTTGGCATTCGGGGTGAAGAACTTGGCATCCTCGAGGGGGTACTTGTCGTATCCGTGAAGAAGGTCATGTCGGTCCACGGGGCTCGACGGGTGTCTTGGCGTCCCATGAAGGCATCCTCGGTGCTCCGTGTCGAAGGCATCGGGGTCTCCGGGTAGGAGAACATGGAGTTCTGAGGGGTTCGGTCCCGCGAGGCAGATCTTGGGGTGTGGCGCCACATGTCCGTGATGGCGAACTCGGGGTTCCGTGTTGACGGCCTCAGGGTTCCGCGGGCTTATGCTCCGGTAGAAGTACATGTCGCACCATGTTGGAGGCCTAGGGGTACCGTTCGTCCGCGCCGTTGGCACCCGGAAGATCTTGTCGATGCTGCGGAAGGACACACCATTAACTTGTATCTTTTTAGTATCAGATCAGAGATCGTTGATGTAGCATGTTCATCATCCATCATATCCACGTCCACTTCACCAACCTCTCACCAAGACAGAGCATGGACCCGGCATGGGCACACGCGCGACCAAGAGGCCGACGTTAGCGAGCAGGAGGGTGGCCATGGCGCTGGCGACCTTGCAGGGGCGACAAGCTCGACGGGGTCCGGGGCTCGCGTAGGCTATGCTCGAGGAGGGAAATGGCCCCGCCGGTGATGACCGACTCGCGGGGAGAGGGAGGGCCGCGTCACGGCTGCACGCAGAGGCGGCAGGCCCGCGGAGGAGAAGGTGAGGGCGACGGGGTGGAGTCAACCCAGGATGGCGACGATGGTCGCGGGACGCGCCGATCATGGAGCAGGGGACCGGGATCGACGGCGGAGGGCCTGGCGTCGGAGTTGTGGCCAGAGGACGCGGAGCTCTGCCGCGGGGAGGGTGGCCGGCGGGATGCGGTGAAGGTCGACGAAGGGGAAGGCTGCGGGGTCTGCAGGGCGGCAGACGCGCTTGACCGCGGCGGCGGGGAGCTCGGCGGGTGGCCGGAGAGGAGACGTAGGGCGGCCGGAGGAGCTCAAGCCCGCTGGGGCGGCAAGGTGGAGGTCGCCCGAGGTGGCGAGGCGCAGAAGGGGCGCCGGGGCGATGGGAGCCGAGCGGGGCGGCCGGCCGCAGAGGGGCGGCGAGGAGGCCGACGGGGAAGGGGGCGCGCCGGCGGCGGGGCGAGCCCGACCGGCGGGGGGGGGGGGGGCTATTTTAATTTGAAATAAAAGATCTGAACAGACCGATGTTTTAATTTGAAATAAAGACGGGGGTTATTTAGAAAATAAAACTAGGCGTTTCGAAAATAGTTTTCAGACAAACAATGCATGTTGATGACGATGCAAGGCACAAAAACAACGCGATTTTGTAGTGGTGGTTTTGCGGGATGCCACAACAACTATCATAATATGTATCCTGAATACGTTGATACTGCAACGGGGTAGATAATGAAGATCAAGAGGCAGCAGATGGGCCCGCTGATGACGATCTTGGTCGGGCCATTACTGATGCAAAGGAAGCATGTGAAACTGAATAGGAGAAGGAGAAGCTGGAGCAGATGTTAAAGGATCACAAAACATTGTTGTACCCAACTTGTGAATATGGCCACAAAAAGCTAGGTATCACACTGGATTTTCTGCAATGAAAGGCAGAGAACGGTGTGACTGACAGCGCATTTTCAAAGTTGTTGGTAAAAATGAAGAATCTGCTTCCAAGAAATAATGAATTTCCCGACAGTACATACCAAGCAAAGAAGGTTGTCTGTCCTTTAGGATTATACGTACAAAAGATACATGCCTGCATTAATGACTGCATCCTCTACCGCGGTGAGAAGTATGAGAATTTGGATGCATGCCCGGTATGCATTGCAGTGTGGTATAAGATCAGACGAGACTACCCTGGCGATGTTGAGGGCGAGACCCCTAGGAAGAAGGTTCCTGCCAAGGTTATGTAGTATGCTCCTATAATACCACGGTTAAAACGTCTTTTCAGAAACAAAGCGCATGCCAACTTATTGCGATGGCACATGGAAGACTGTAAGAAAGATGCGATGTTAAGACACCCCGCTGATGGGTCACAGTGGAGAAAAGTCGAGTGAGAGTACCCGGACTTCGCACGTGACGCAAGGAACTTAAGGTTTGGTCTAAGTACAGATGACATGAATCCTTTTGAGGAGCAGAGCTGCAGTTATAGCACCTGGCTTGTGACTCTATGTATCTATAACCTTCCTCCTTGGTTGTGCATGAAGCAGAAGTTCATTATGATGCCAGTGCTCATCCAAGGCCCGAGGCAACCTGGCAACGACATTGATGTGTACCTAAGGTCATTAGTTGAAGAACTTTTATAGCCGTGTGCCAAACCAGGTGTACGTATGTGGGATGAGCACAAGAGGAGCTATTTGATCTACGAGCGTTGATTTTCGTAACCATCAATGATTGACCTGCTCTTAGTAACATTTCAGGGCAGACAAACAAGAGATTCAAAGCATGCATGCACTGTTTAGATGAGACTGAAAGTGTATATTTGGATAAATGTAAGAAGGTTGTGTACCTAGGGTATCGCTGATTTCTTCCGAACCTGCATCCCATACGAAAGAAAGGCAAGTATTTCAAACGTCTGGCAGAACCCCGGAGGAAGCCTGTCCTCCGTACTGGTGAGGAGGTAGTTGGTATGGTCAAGGACCTAGAAGTAATCTTTGGAAAAGGTCCTGGAAGTCTATCTGTTCCGAATGACGATGCCGGGCACGCGCCCATGTGGAAGAAGCAATCTATATTTTGGGCCCGCTCTTCAATCGATGTGATGCACATGACGAAGAATGTTTGCGTGAACCTGGTAGGCTTCCTGGGAGTGTATGGGAAGACAAAAAATACATCAGAAGCACGACAGGACCAGCAACGTATGAAAGACCCTGAAGAGCATATGCATCCTGAGAACGAGAAGGGTAAAGGACGCCACTTAACTCCTGCCAGCTACGCTCTTACCAACGTAGAGAAGGAAATCTTTTTTAAATGCCTGAGCAGTATCAAGGTCCCGTCTGGCTTCTCGTCGAATATAAAGGGAATAATAAATATGGCAGAGAAAAATTCCAAAACCTGAAGTCTCATGACTGCCACGTAATTATGACGTAATTGCTTCCGATTGCATCGAGGGGGCTTCTACCTGAAAATGTTCGAGTACCCATTGTGAAGCTTTGTGCATTCCTCAATGCAATATCTCAGAAGGTAATCGATCTAGAAAGCCTACCAGGGTTATAGACAGATATGGCCCATTGTCTTGTCAGCTTCGAGTTGGTGTTCTCACCATCCTTCTTCAATATTATGACGCATTTCCTGGTTCACCTAGTAGAAGAGATTGCCATTCTCGGTCCTATATTTCTACACACTATGTTCCCCTTTGATAGGTACATGGGAGTCTTAAAGAAATATGTTCATAACCGTGCTAGGCCAGAAGGAAGCATCTCCAAGGACTATCTAACAGAGGAGGTTATTGAGTTCCGTGTTGACTTTATTCCTGACCTTATGGCGATTGGTGTTCCAGAATCACGACATGAGAGGAGAATGCATGGAAAAGGCACCCTAGGATGTAAAGCAATGATATGTAGGGACGAGCATTCTCTCAATCAAGCACACTACACGGTTTTACAAAGATCTATCTTGGTTGCCCCGTATATCAATGAACAGAAGAATTTTATACGCCTCAAACACCCGGGGCAGTCTGATGAATGGATTATAAGTGAACACATGGCGAGTTTTGGCGGTTGGCTGCAAAGACTTCTCACGAATAACACCACTATTGGAGATCAGCTGTCCTTGTTGGCCAGGACACCATCTTCGACTATATATACTTTCTAAGGGTACGAGATAAATGGGATTTACACGATAGGCCAAGATAAAAAGAGAACCAACCAAAACAGTGGTGTCCGCTTCGATGCAGCAGAAGACAATGGGCAAAATACCATGTATTATGAGTTCATAGAGGAGATATAGGAACTTGACTATGGACCTAATTTTAAGGTCCCCTTGTTTCGGTGCAAATGGGTCAAGCTGACAGGAGGAGGGGTTGAGGTAGACAAGAAGTACGGAATGACAACAGTGGATTTCAACAATCTTATGAATGTAGACAAGAACTTATACGAACCATTTGTCTTAGCCAATGATGTGGCTCAGGTTTTCTATGTGAAGGACATGTCTACATAACCGAAAAAAGAAAAAAAATAAGCAAACAGAAACATCACATGATGAGCCAAAACATCATATAGTTATTTTAGGGAAAAGAAACATCGTGAGAGTGGAGGACAAGACATACATGTCAGAAGATTATAATAAGTTTGATAAAATTCCGCCCTTCAAAGTGAAGACTGGCCCAACCATCCTGCTAAACGGTGCTGATACTCCATGGTTACGGCCGACGCGATCATAAGATTGACTATATGTATTAAATGAGCCATTTTTGGCACACATATGTATGTTAACATGGTAATCAATGTCATATTTCTTCCGTTAACACTATATATGTATTAAATGAGTCATTTTTGGCACACATATGTATCTCAACATGGAAATCAATGTCATATTTCTTCCGTTAATACTATATGTATTAAATGAGTCATTTTTCTTCCCGCCAGTTCTTCCCGCAATTTTTCTTCCCGCCAGTTCTTCCCGCCATTTCTCACTATATATATGTAGGATTGGCCTCCATTGTCATTGCACATCTCTAGACTCATATATGCAACCTCGTCACTCTTTCCCATGGCTTCCACCATACCACTAACCCCCAGGGAGGCGGAGGCGCTTTGCGCCTCGAACTACCCCTGCTCGCCGGGCTACTGCGTTCCCATCGGCTGGATGCTGAGTGCCGGAGGCGTGCCGGTTCCTCCCGTCCCTCTAGGTGTGGCGCGCCGGATGGCCATCACGAACCACTACTACTTCGAGCTCACGCCGGAGCAGCGGAGGAATCCCAACTGACATCCCGACTATTTCCCGAGTTGGGAAGCCTACTTCGGGGATTGGTGTGAGAGGGCGCTCGCCAGGCACGATGAGGACGGCCCACCTCCTCTGAACTTCAACGAGGCCGACCGTCGGCTGTGGTGCCGCGACCGGACTCTCCAGAGCATCATGGCCTACGACACGGCCACCGACTCTAACCCCCGCCTGTGCTACCCTCAAGTCTAGCCCACGCGTACTCAGCCTTCAAGGTTCAACTACGGTGACCCCGACGACGACATCGACGACGGCCGCGACGAGTACGATGACTATAGTGGCGAGTATTACAGGTGTAGGCAGGAGCATGACTGAATCACTCCAACATTCCAAAACAAGTTCGGCCATTGTGACTTAATTTGGCCATGTATCTTAATTTTCAGTTCTTTTATGTATCTTAATTTTCAGTCGTGTTTTATGCAACTTACTATTAGTTGCGTTATGTACTTTAATTCCAGTTCTATCGTAATAAAAATTTCTTCCCGCCCTTTTCCTCCAGCTCATTCTGCCCCGCCCTTTCCCATTTGTTACTAGTTTAAATAGTTAGAATTTTATTTTTAAAAATAAAAAATGTTTTAGGATTAATTATTCAAATGCAAACAATTTTCATGTTGAAAGTTTTGTCAGATTCCAAAGTATACAAAAGATGCTAAATTTAAATATTCAAACAATTCAAAAATATTAAAAAATAAAATATGATTTGATCTAATAAAATAGGGTTAGATTCCTTTTCAAATGCTTAAAATTTCTTAAGTTCAAAGTTTTAGGGTTTGACTATTTTATTCTTGTCTTAATTGAATAATCAAAATTTATATGTAGACGAACGCTTGCCGATCTCAAGATCGTGATGAAGTCCATCTGGTCCAACCGGTCCAGCACGATCAAGTCCAGCACCTCAAAGTAGTGGTGCATCCGTGATCGCACACACGTACGGGTACCCCGACAACCTCCGCGCCCTCGCTCCAGCGAAGTAGCAGAAGCAAGAAATCCTTTCAGAAAAAGCCACGGGGAACATGTATCTCGCTGATCCGAGACCATGGGAAAATTCTAAAGGGGGGAGAGAGATCCTTCACGAGGAGGTGTAAGATGAGAGGAGGAAGTGGGTGCCTTTTATAGGGAGAGGGGGGCAGCCCCCTCCCATGGCGTGGCAGCGATGGAGGTGCCCCCAACTCTTCCACATTCATGTGGGTGGAGCTCCCACTCACATAAATAGCCACCCCACTCAAAATTCCACTTACCTTCATTAAATTTCTACCAAATTTAATGTAATCTCTCATTAAATAAAACTCTTTTATTTATTTATTTAGAATTTTGTTAATTACTTTAATTAACAAATGTTCACATAAAACCCCTTGCTAGTATTCCATTTCACATGCAGAACCAGTTTGAGCAATTTCAGCCGAAACAGTTTCGGTCTCTAGTGAAATAAATTCCTGCGCTTTCCTTTTCTTTTTCTGACATATAATTTGCTTCGAATGGTGTCAGTATCCCTTAAGTGTGTCACCCTACGGTTAGCGAATAATGCGTACATGATCGAGACCCTTCTCCGATCAATAATCAGTAGCGGGACCTGGAGATCCATACTGACTCCCACACATTCAACGATGACTTCTAGGATTGTGTGAACCTTTTACGCTAGTATCTTAATCCATTTGTTTCACGATATATTACATGTCCGAGATTCGATCATCGGTGTCTCCATACCTAGTTTGATCTCGTTACCGACATGCACTCTTTTCTTGTTCCCGTGATATAATATTCTAGTGATCAAATCACTTGCTTGCAAGCTAATCAATGTGATATCACCGAGAGAGTCCAGAGCATATCTATCCGTCATCCGGATGAACAAATTCCACTCTCGATCCATGAACCTCAACATAACACTTTAGTAGTTCTGAAGCCATCTTTATAATTACCCAGTTACGGTGTGACGTTTGATGTCATTGAGAAACTCTTCTGGTGTTAGTGATTGACATGATCTCATGGTCTAAGGATTAGGATCACTTCGTAAGTTGTTATAGCAATATAAACTCAATGACTTTGATCATAATGCTATACTTCGGATGAATGTTCATCACATCATTACACTAATATAGTGACCTCGTTATTAACAACATCCAATGTCCATGATCAGGAAACTTTGATCATCATGTTAATCAACGAACTAGTTTATAAGAGAGACATAACTAGGAACTTCCTTTTTGTTTATTAAACACACATGTATTAATGTTTCCGTATTAATACAATTATAGCATGTAAAATAAACATTTATCATAAACAAGGAATACGATAATAACCACTTTATTATTGCCTCTGGGGCATATTCCCTTCAGTCTCCCACTTGCACTAGAGACAATAATCTAGTTTGAAAACTTTGTGTATTGAACACCTATGGCTTTCTGGTGTTCCAAATACGCAACTGCAAGTGGTTAACATAATCTACGGATTTGACACTTTCAGGTCCTTGTGTATTTGCATGTCTTTGCGTCTTCACGCATCACTCATTCTCCAATGAGATGGCATTGTATAAATTTGGTCTTTTGGTGAGACCTTTAGTTCCTTGGGGTTAAAACATGTCGATACTATTGTCATACAATATATCTTTAGTGTTAGCCCGATGTGAACCACAACTTAGTTTGATAACAAACTATTTGACACAAATTCCCTCCTTTGCTGCTACTGTAGCAGTCATATACTTAGCCTTTTGTTGTAGTATTCGTCACAATGTCTTAACTTTGGAATACATCCAAATCCATCATGAAAACTCCTTTCCATTTCATTGTGCCACTCACAGTTTAAATTGAAATAAACTTAATTTGTATCTTGTGACAAAACTAGTATCAATGTAACGCTTTTCAGTGAACTATTTGTAATTGTTTGTCACCTTTACACAAATATATTCTTAGTTCTTCCAAAAGATCATAAGAATATCCTTACTATCGTCCAATGATCATTTTATGATTCATTCTGGTATATGCTCATAACACTTAGAGCATCGGACATATCAGATGTGTACATATCATGGTATGATTGATCAAAAGATTCTCGTGATTTCACTCATCAAGTGTCAAAGCACTTGAATCTTGTTTCACTTATCGCCCCGGCCCGTGCATCCTCCTCTTCCCCCCATCGCCGTGTCCACGTCCGACCGCCGGCGGTGAGCTACTTTTTTTTGCATAGACATGTATATTGTATCTTTTTTTGCATAGACATGTATATTGTATCTATATATGTATATATTTGTATGTGTATGTGTATGGTGATTTTTTTAAATAATAAACATTCTTTAGTTATTTCGAAAGTATTATACGAATTTCATAATTACAAATCTAGCACATTGTCGACTTAGGGCTAGCCGAATGGACTACTCGGCCTGGCCCTGACCGATTCAACTCTATTCGGTGAGGAGCGGGCCGATTGCATGTGGTCGGCTTAGGGCTCACTTTTTCAATCGGTTTGAACTTGACCGGTTAATTTTCCAATCTGCTTCGGCATGACCGATTGGAGTAATCGGTGTGCTCCTCACTGATTGTGTGCTGGCGGCTTATCGACTACGCAGTCGGTGCGGCTCAGGCCGATTGAAGCGCAGTTGACTTGACCCACACCGACGATGTGTATGTTTATATAGGTGTATATGTTTTAGTATTGGATCGATTTATTTGTATATTTGTATGTGTATGCATATATGTATTGTATGTGTATTGTATATTTTGTGCCACGCCAACGACCACCGCCACCATTATGTCGTCAACACCCCCACGCATCCCGGCACCGCTCTCGCCCTAGTGTCGCCAGCCGCCGCCCTAGCACACCTCTCGTTGTCAATATAGCATTATAATAACCATGCATTGTTAATCAACTTTCATGACAAGTTAATTAGAAGAAGTAAATGTATCCTCTCATATGAATCCGGGGTTTCTCCGAATTAGGGTTTGGAATGACCAAGCATGTATTAGGGTTACATTTCAATACTTTTAACCTGTCATATCATCATCCTTGCTTGAGCATTTAAATAGATGTATTACTGATATTTGTGTGATAATATTATTGTTTTAGAAACTATGGATCCACTCAGTAGAAACCTTGAAGAGGAAGAAATAATGGAGAACATGATCCACGAGGACACCTTACAATATATGAACTTGGAGGGACATGATGACAGCTCAAGTGGTCATGGAGAAAATGACGACTTCGGTGAACGCACTTTAGTGATTACAAAGTCCGTCGAGGTATATGCATGGATTAATCATCTGCTGACTTGCACCAATTGATTTGTATATATGTACATGTATTAATTAACGCTTTTTTCTTCTTTTAGCCCTCCGGATCGACCAGCCAGCAACAATCTTCTTCTATGAAAAAGAGCAAGCAAGACGCGAGCCATCAGTTGAAAGATCGTGCAAAGTTCACGATCGAAGCAGTCTATGTTAATGGCAGGCCGATGGAGCCCAAGAAGGCTGCACACAAATTTATACGCCAGGCTGGAGTTCTTGCTAGGGACCAAATTCCAATCACAACTGAATATTGGAATAAGCCAAAGAAGGCCGACGGTACCTTTGTCGATGAAAGATCCAAAGAAACGCTTTGGACTTCACTGTTGTTAAATTTCACCCTACCGCCAGAGGAGGATGAAAATAAACTGGTTATAAAGGAAAAGGTCAAAGAGTGGAGTCTAAAGAAGATGGCTGACGCTTTCCGCAACTGGAAGACAAAATTGAACAAATTTGTCAAAACTCGCGAGACTCCAGATTTGGAAGACGCATATTATGCGAAGATAAGACCTCACTGGCCCGAATTTATGGCGTACAAGGAAGGTGCTATAGGTACAAAGAGGTGAGAAACCAATACGCTAAATGCCTAGAAGAAGGAATATCACGAGAGGACGGGGTAAGGTGGCTACATATCTTAGAGGCCTAAGTGGGAGGAAGCTGAGAAGGCCCTGCGCGCTAGAGGGATCACACCCCAGACAGAGGGGTGGGACTTACGTGCAAAGACTTGGTTCTACGGAATCAGGGCAAGGTTGGACCCAGAAATGGGATTGTGTATCTTCCCAAAAATTCTTGCCAAACCTGTCACTGAACTCATCACAGCATACGAGGAAATAGCCGCCAGGACCTTCCATCCCGACAGAGAGAATGACCAGCTGACACGCGCCATCGGTAAAAAAGAACACCCTAGACTTGCACGAGGCACAGGGGATATGACGTGGAAGGATGGGTTTGCCGAGTGGGGCGACTCTTACAGATGGCGCGGCAGAAAAGAAAAAGAGCATACAGACCGGATGACACAGATAAAACATGCACTTATGGCGCTGCAGGCGCAAGTGAATGCACAAAATAGCCAGCAAGTTACCGGTCCATCTCAGCGGCACGAAGAGCCTGCATTGGAATCTGCCGGCGGCCCAGACTCTGCATGGAAAAGCAGCGTGGCTTCCACGGAGAGGCCCAGACTCTGCATGGAAAAGCAGCGTGGCTTCCACGGAGAACGTGCTGCCCACGCTTGAAATGGCAGGTCCCTGATACCCCATGGATGATATCACTGAGAGCGAACACGCTTAGCTGCATGTCAGATTAATGGGCTTATCCATTAAGGTGGCGGTCGGCTATGCCTTACCTCCTGTAGCTGGTGGAACTTACCACTGCCGATCGATTTCAGATGGCTATGCTATTATCGGGGTGGATGATGTTGTGAAGGAATATGAGGAAGTACAGCTTGACCATGCTACAGGTAAAGGGGAAACTCAACTCAAATTTGCAGTGAAAACAACCATTCTTTGGAAGAAGGAACACATCGTGCTTCCAAATTGGAGGCCATTGGCACCCCCGCCATCTCCGCAGCGTCAGCAGTCTGAGCTGCCTCAGCCGTCTCCAAGTCATCAGAATACTCCCCTGTCGTCTCCGCTGTGTCAGCCGTCTTCGGAGCTTTAGCCATCTCCTGAGCGTCAGTCATCTCCTGCGCGCCATCCATCTCCTATGCGTCAGCCATCTTTGGTGCGTCAGCCATCTCCTGCGCGTCAGCGATCTCCGACGCGCCAGCCATCTCCTGCGCGTCAGCGTAAGCGGAAGAGCACTGCCACGAAGAGCACTAGCACTGCCACGAAGAAATCTGCAAGAAACCGTATGCCAAAGAGTTCAAAAAACTACGTCCCGTAGCCTTCTGCCAAGCCTTTGCCGGTATTATCATGGAATCGCAGCGACGAGGAGAACAAGAGGATCTCAGAAGAAGAGGTCAAGAAATTCTTTGCATCTAGATGGGCCAAGCCAAAGGAGAAACTAGATCCGGCGGTGATGGATAAGTTTTACAATAATCTTTTGAAACCTGAAACCCCACTTGTGCCGGACTACGAGCGCCAGATTATGAATGGGGGGTGCAAGGCTGAGGGAGTCTGAAAGTAGTAGTCATGCGGCACTCCAGAAAACAGTTCCCATGCTCGAAGAGCAGGAAAACCAATCGTGCTCCCCGCTCCAAGTGTTCGACACACGGATATCTCCTCCCGTAAATGATTACGAGGAAGAGCTACAAAGAAAGGCCAATGAGATGGGGATGACCTACATTGCATACTTGAACATCATGGGAGACAACTTGCCCAAAGGCGATGTCAACCCCATACAGCCATGGAAGTACGGAAATAATCTCGTCAAGAAGGAGGAGCTCAAGAATCTACCAACAAAAATGCGAAGGTTGTATAAGTGGTACCTTGATTTCTGCAAGACGAGAAAGGAAGAATGGATTACGGTGGCATATAAGAGATCAGATTTTCTTGTGCGGAGACGATGAGATCACCTTCAACATTCAAGACTTGCATTTTTTATTCAATCAGAAGGAACTCGACAAAGCTGCCATCAACCTTTATTGTGTGTAAGTGCTATTTCTGCAATTTCTATCTCAGCTCATTCAATTCATTAGTTGCATGTATATATATGCTCACCATATATGTATATACGATTATGTAGGAAAAAGGTTATGAAACGCATGAAAGGAGGCCCTTTTGACATTGGGTTCGTTGACCCAAATAGAGTTCATGAACAAGTGGTAAAACACAAACCCGGGCAAACAGAAGATTTCTTGCTAACATCTTTGCTGAGACAACAAACCAAAAGGGAAATACTATTGCCTTACAACTTCCCGTGAGTGTTACCCTCTCTTGTACACATTCTGTTTCGGCTTACTCGATGTTAAGTGTAAGTGATGATGAGTTATGCGTGCGTAGGTTCCACTTTATTATGCTAGTCATTCAAGTAGACTCAGGAAAAGTCCTTGTCATGGAATCGTTACGAAAAGACCAAAAGATATGGGCAGACTTTAAAGAGATGTTCTAGAGGTAATTTTAATCATATTATCGCACTAGATCGGCAACTTTCGTGACAACAAGTAATTAATTATTCCTTTATCCATTTTCTTTGCTGGTCAGGGTTTGGAAAAGGTTCACGGGCAGGACCGTGGGCGAATGGTCAGAAGAACTAAAATTTGTAGATCAAAATGTAAGTAATACTAGCCAGCTAGGTCTGGGTATCTCTTTGATTCTGCTTCCAGTTCTATTATATCATGCTTTATTGATTATTATTTTGATTGAACTCTCTATTCTTGAAAAGTGCGCGCATCAGGAACCTGTCAATAACTTATGTGGATACTATGTTTGCGAGTTCATTCGCAACACAATATGTGCGACGGGCAAAGCCACACTAGAACAACTTAGAGTAAATAAACGAAGTACACAACATTATTTTATTACCATCAGTTGTGTTGAGTTTCATTCTTATATATATATTGACCCCATTTTTTATATTTATTTAGATCAAACGGATGCGGGACAAACTCCTACCATTTGACCGCATACGAGTCATTCAAGAGGAATTGACAGGGTTCATACTTGATGAGGTCGTCACGCCTGACGGAGAACTCTTTAGATATCCATTTTGAACGTGTACTGAGATGTTATGTTGTATATATATGCTTGAACGTGATTGTCGTGTACTTCATGCTTCAATGTGTACGGAGAATACATGTACCGATGATATATGTGTATACCTCCTCCGATCGATCCCCTCCCCCTCCCCCCGTCCCCGCCGTGCCGCAGAAATCCGCCCAAAATGGGACGGCGGCAGAACTCTGTCGCGGCAGAGATTTATGTCGTTTTTCTGCCGCGGCAGAGCGCTGTGGCAGCCCCACGTGCGCCACCCTTTAACAGCGGTTCGTATAAGAACCGTTGTTAATGGGGGGACCTATAACACCGAACCCTCAACAGCGGTTCTAAAACCGCTGTTAGAGGGTGTTCTGAACCGCTGTTAGAGGAGGGGTTCTGCACTAGTGTGCGCTTAAGGAAAAAAGACGGCTTTGTTTGTGCTACCTGCAGCTTAGACCTGCTACATGCAGGTGTTGGTTAACCTCACACATAATTCGGCCAAAAGTCAATGACACCAGTTTGTGGGTCCAGCAAGGTATAGCCACCGTGTCAGTCGAACAATTCGCACCTTCTTTTTCTTCGCCTTGTCTACTAACCACCGTGCCAGTGATTCCGTGGAGCTGACAAAATGTACCATTGGTTCGCCAAGCATCTGGCTTACCGGTCATCTCCCATTCTCATCATCAAGAGACTAAAAGAACTATAGTCCCGACATTATTTTGGGACAGGATCTAGTATCTTCGTCTAAACCCAGTGATTGTGGAGTAGAATAGTAACAACTGTACCAAAATCCTAGTCTGGCAACATTGACTACGTGAGGTAACAGGAAACGGTATTCCTTCATGCTGGGTGGTTGAGTGTTGAGACACCGAATCCACGGTTTCAGGGAGAATTCTTCTGATCACAGTTGTGCCCGATTCTCATTTGTTTTTCGTACAGTACATGAATTTTATTTATCTGCGACACTGATTGGATTCCATTGAGTATATATCAATTTTTGCGTGCAGGATAAGTGGAGATATACTAAAGTACGGGCCGTTTCCGTATGCTCGTAGACAATGTTGAATAGGTGCTACCAGTATATGTCGCGTCAAGCTTGTGTGACTGATATTCGTACGAAAGGTTCTTATTCTTTTCTTCTTTTTTATGTTCCTCTATTATTCCTGAGAAGAATCTAGCTAGTTTACTATTCTAGCCGTGAACGGCAGTCGAATAATGGATGCACAAATCTTGTGTCAAATAGTCAGTGACGTTAATTCATTCGTCTGACCAGGCTAAGTCAAGCATGACTGTACGCAGCTAGCAATTATTTTCATCACGTCACGACGCTATATTTGACCGAAGAACGCTGCCGCTTTGCACGTCTTTGGACTAGCGATCTCTGATATGTTACACCGATCCGGCAGGACGAAATTAATAGTCCCGTTGCATTAGACTCTTGGTCCTGATTCCATTAGTATATAAGTATATTTTTGTCAGTCCTGTCCAACTAAGGCCTTGTTTACTTCTAGGGTATTTCGGGGGATGAGAGAGGATTATTTTGTATTCCGGAATTTCCCCGATAGGTCATTTACTAGGCCGGGTTTTGAGGGGATATTTCCGGATTATCCCCACAAATCCCCTCCACACTAGTGTATTTTTGACTAGATTAAAAACTCTCCATCATGGTAGAGTATTTTTGGGAAGGGGATTTAGGAGTATTGGGTGAACACCAAATCCTCGCATATCCCCGCGTTTTTTCGGGATAAAAATACCGAAGAAGTAAACAAGGCCTAAGTGAGCTGAAAACTGTGTTAAGAAAAGTATAACCAAGTGGCACGTTCACGAAGACAAGGGCAGCATGGCGGGGCCATGTTATGAACTGGAGTAGTATGATGCCACGAACGAGCCCAGAGGAGGCCCCAGCAGAAAACTCCACAATGTCGACACTCTGCATTTGGCGACTCATCGGAGTGGCACTTTTCCCTGTGCTGAACATGAACCTCTGGGCTCTGGACTCGTGACAGCACCACCGGCAACATGAACAAGGCAAACAGTGAAATCAATTCCAAAGAAAAAAGGGGCCTAAACGATGCTGCGTGTTTCGCCCACTGGTGCACCGTCTGTCGGACGCGGATGAAAACGACCGGCTCTAGTGGCAACAAAATAACGTACCGGTCAAGCTCGGCGATGAATATGATACCACCCAGTGGCGAAGTCAGGATTTCCGTATTGGGTATGCGAAGTTACAATAGGATACAAAAAATACACTATAATCAATAAAACTAGAAATTCCCATTGAATGTAGTACGCATAACAATGATCAAATTATTTAGTTACAATGCAAGAAGGGTAAAAATAGAATTTACATATTTCGTTTCACACCTACAAATCAACAATATACTCCCTCCCTCCAAGAATAGATGTTTTAGGTTTTTTAAATTTTGGATAAACCTATATACTAAATAGTGTCTAGATTCATTTAAATTTTGACAATTTGAGACATCTATTTTAGGACGGAGGGAGTACATAAAAAGTTTTTTGTTTAAATCCCCATTGAATATTATGCTAGAATTAATCTATAGATACAATCTGTTGATCATCTATTCCCAACTGGGAGAATCTCAGAATCAGAAATTACATAGATTTTTTAGCAAAATAAAAATTTACAAAGTTGACGAAGAGGCAAAGCTCGTTCTATGCACTTGAGCCGGCGTTTTTGAGAAAATCATTGGCGTGTCCAACTAGAGTAGCAGCCAAAAGTGCAGATAGACCCACATTTAAAGCACAAAACGTGGGACAAAAGGGGTCTGTCCGTCTCAATTTTTTCCGTGTTCTACGCGCGAGAAAGCTACCAATATGTATATACCTTTGTATATAAGTTTTTGCACTGATTTATTTTCACAAAAAATATTAGATATTCATTGCATACCCTTGAATAAGGCTAGCTACGCCCATGATACCACCCCCGATGTCTCTTTCGTCTCATACCAACACATAATAATTTCGGGAGCAAGAAAATTGGTACTTGCTGAATTAAAGGAACCATTTTTTTATTAGGTGAGTGAAGTAAGCTAGCAAGAGATCTATTTTTTGTGGGAGGAGCTAATAGCAAGGGGAAACTGACCAAGCAATCGATTCTGCTGCTAGGTTAAATAATCTTGGATAGTTGAGATCATTAACATGGAAACCTACCCCCCACATATTATTATTGTAGGTGGTTTGATGACTCGGACCTGCCCCGGATTTCCATTTTCAATGTGAGGAATGGTGCTTCTGGTTACTACACTGTTCGTAGGGAAGTTGATTGCGAGTGGTTCTTTTTAAATGCGAGAGGTGCTATCCTGTGTATTGGGTGTCAAAGAAAGCAACCACCTTAACAGGAACATACGCGATGTATGATTTGTGAGCACCCAATACATAATCTAAAAGGTTTTTTTACAAGTATTTTACAAAAGGTTATATATGTTTGGCAGAAAGAACCATGACATTTGCATATCTGCATATGTCCTTGGTTTATTTCTGTATCTACTTTTAGTCCTTGAACACTTAGATAAAGAAATGGATCCTGCTATTACATTTTTTCTACTCCCTCCGTCTCAAGAAAGATGTCTCGAATTTGTTAAAATTTGAATGAATTTAGACATTATTTATATAGATTCATCCAAATTTTAAAAAACCTGAGCATCTATTTTGAGATGGAGGGAGTACTATAAAGGATGATTTTATTAACTCGATAGCGACATCAAGATGATGCAAAGAGTTGAGCTTCACTCGATGTCCGCACATCATATCATGTACGACTATATGGAAGTATATCATATTACTCTCTTCCACAATATTTTTGAACTTTCGATGTTATTAATACCATTCTAACTCTTCTCCATGCAATAGTCTATTTATCTGCTCATTTGATTGTTTCCTAATTTTAATCTCCTCATTGGTTAGCTCTTGACTATCTATGATCTTATCAAACTCGTCAATTATCGCAAGCTAGCATTTACATAGATAATGAAATGTTGGGTCTCCCTATAGTAGAACATTTGACATCGTTTAGCTACCAAGAATAATATCCATCGGAGATGACACTATAAGAGGAAGGATCATTAATGGAAAAGGATAACAAGGCTACCTTATCAAGATAATACTCCATCTTAAATAAACTTGTATTTTCTTACTTGTCCCTTCAGTACCAATTTTTCATCAGTTTGGCTATCCAGTACTTATACAGATGTCGTGTTTAGTTGGTTGTACATGCATGTATCCAAATATAAGAACTCATGTAGCTGTTATAGCTTGGCTGACTGATCATCTCAACAATCTTAGTCAGATCAAGCCGATAAGCCTCAATATCATCTTTTTTCCTCTTCCATAGTCCAATGAGTTTTGTTTTTCACTATGCAATAGTGGCCTAGCGACGCGATGATTCCGTTAAATCATGGCCGACTGATGCTACCATGGTTATGACTTAAAACCCAACTCACTATACATGTCGTTGATAGATCCTAAATATCTCATGTTGACAACCGAGAGTACGACGATCCAATGCATCATATCTCGTACTACCAAGATCTCATGTGAGAAGCTACCGATGCAATTTTATGGCTTGTTTGTTAAGTTGTTGTTCAGTAGTCACTACTACTCAAGTTGATAGCAGAAAACTACCACTTTATATGTCAATTTTTCCAATTCGTACCACTCGTCTTCCAAATCACATAAAAGTACCACATTGGATCCTGGTTGTCGCAAAAATGACTGATCACAGTCTGATGACGAATTGACACGGTTTATGACAAGGGGGCCCACCTGTCAGGAACACGTGGCGCTCGTTAGACGCCGTCGGACACACTGCCGTTAACAGCTGTTAACAGGCGTCGCATCTAAGTGGGGCCCACCTACCAGACCAACGAAAAAATAAAAAATACATCTCAATCAAATCGCTGTTCACCGTGAATTCATCCTCAATCCTGAACCCATGCCCCAGCCGCCGCCGCACTCCGGTGAGCTTGCCCGCCACCTCCCTCCCCTCCCCTATCTCTTCTCGGACCATCGCCCGCCCCTCTCTCTCTCTCCTCTCCTGCCGGCCATGGAAGATACGGAGGACGCGCAGCCACGGACCTGAGCGAGGCAGGCCGCAGTCGCCACCGCCATGAGCGCCGCCTACGGAGGCGATGGACTCCGGTGTAGGACCGCATCACAAACGGGCGAAGCCGACGGCGCTGACACAGCCGGCACGTCACCCTCGAGCTCCAGGAGGTCTGTGGTGTTGAGCATCGTCTGGCTGGGGGTCGCCATGGCCAAGTTCGGTGCCTTGGACCTAACCGCGAGCGGGGGGCGCAGGGGCGGCGACCCAACCAGGAGGGCGTGGCGGAGGCGCTCGACGACCAGCTAGGCATGCTAGTTTTGGTCAAACGCCATGGACAGACTCGTGAAGGTGCGCGGCCACGGACGTCAGCACCGCCCGGACCCATCTTCGTCCACGCCGGTGCTCTCCTCTGGCGGCCAGATTGCCGACGAGTATCCTACGGAGGTGAGACGACGTCCAGCAACGATCCTGTGGAGGCGTCCGACGGCATCTTGCAAAGGCAGCTCGAGTGTGCTCGCCGACGCCGGCGCCTAGGAGCAAGGGGAGCGGCGGCAAGAACCAGGCTAGTGGGCGGCGAGTAGGCCGCGGAAACCGGAGCGGCTGGAGCCTTGGCCGGCAACACCGGCGCCAGGACGATGGGAGTCCTGGCAGGAGACGGGGAGGGGATGTCGGCTGGTGTTCTTTAGTGTCTTTAATTATTTTATTATTTAGAATAACTAGATCTTTTAGTGGGTTGATATATGAGACCTGGTCCACGTCAGCTAACTTCCCCTGACAGGTGGGTCTCCTCTGTCAAATTCGGTATCAAGTTTGCGCCGGTTAGCGGACGTTAACGCGCGTATCGGGGCAGCGCCTAATGAGCGCCACGTGGCCCTGACAGGTGGGCCCCCTCGTCATAAACCGTGTCAATTCGCCGTCCGATAAGTCTTTTTTGCGACAACCAGGATCCAATGTGGTAGTTTTATGCGTTTTGGAAGACGAGTGGTATGAATTGGGAAAATTGACATACAAAGTGAAAGTTTTATGCTATCAACTCCTACTACTCGGTACTCCATACCTATCTCTGGCAACACTAGATATTCTGATGCAATCATGCACCAATTGTTTAACACACAACCTTAAAATTTAAACCCTAGTTTAAAATAGTCTAGCGGCTAGATGATTTTTTTCTTCAATTCAAAATCTCAATCGATTAATGTGCAACACAGAAACTTAAATTTACAGCCTAGTTCACTGCCATTGTTGTTGGCAGGTCCAAAGTTTGGAAAAAATAAAATGAGTAAACAGATAGGCTATTTCTTTAGCAAAAACTTCAGAAAGCCACTAGATACACCGATGCAATCATGCACCAATTGCTTTAGCGTACACTTCATGTCTTCCTATTTGGCTAGTTGCATGGCGTGCTCGAAAAAGGAACATGCTATCGACGATGCACCGCACACTTAAGTGCAACATCACACGACGAGGCATGAGAGTCGATAAGTAGGCCTTAGTTTAATTCTTTCCAGTAAATTAGTTAAGCTTATCGCGGCATTTGCTGCGTTGATTCTATTAAATCTACACTGACCGGCGGCTTTCACAAATGGAGCCTTAAAACCCAATTCACTACATGCTAGATCCTAAATATCTAATGTTGCCAACTGAGAGTACGACAATTCCATGCATCTTGTCTCATACTACCTAGATCTCGGGTGAGAAACTAGTGATATATGCAATTTGATGGCTTGTTTGTTGAGCTGTTGTTCAGTAGTCACTACTACTCGGTACTCCATACCTATCTCCGACAACACTAGATATTCTGACGCAATCATGCACTAGTTGTTTAACGCACAAACTTCAATTTAAAACCCAATTAAAAATAATATGACGGCTAGATGACTTTTGTTTTCTTCAAAACCTCAATCAAACTAATGTGCAACGCACAAACTTAAATTTAAAACCCAGCTCAATGTACATGTTGTTGGCAGATACAAAGTATCTCATATTGCTAACCAAGAGTTGTCTTATGCTTTCTGAGTTCTTGTTCATAAGTCACTCATCACTAGTCACTACTCGCTGTCTCGGTACTACATACCTATATGCAGAGAACCACTGGATACTCTGATGCAATCATGCACCAGTTGCTTTATTAGGCCCTCCACAATGTAGCCGATGCCAAAACCTGAAAAGTTTGTCAGCTTGTCAGTCGGTGCCCTCCAAAATAATTCAAGCACCAGCGTTGCAGCGTGGTCGATGCCTGCAAAGCAAAGGGGACCCATGTATGGAATAGAAAACTTGTCCTTGTCCACTACTTTTTTGCCTTGAGCGAGCTCTTTCCGTACTCATCACTTGTGCAGATACGACTATTTAATTGCATGGAGAAACGAGGCATCGGAGCAGCTACTTGCTCCGACTCCCTCAAAATAAATTGTGGCACCGTCTCAGCAGCGTAGGGAACCAGTCGTCGATGCCTCAAAACTGTTTGGGTAGCGATAAAAACCAACGCTGTGGAAGGCCTAGCACACACTTCGTACCTCCCTACTTGGCTAGTTGCATGGCCCGCTCAGAAAAGGAACACGCCATCGACGACACATAGCACACGATTCGGGTAAGGACATTTCCATCTGGCCGATTCATACGGTCATTTTAAACGGTCTGTTTTATTCGTTTGGGTCGGAACCCTGTCGATTTGGGCCATCGCTCGGCCTATCCGGCCGACCGCGCACAGCGGCCCGACATATTTGTCTGTCTTCCTCCCGCTATTACCAGTTAACACCCTTTCGATGTGACGTTAATGGCGACATGATGTCGGCTGTCAGCGGCGGCGGCTTCCCGTGCGGCCGGCGTTTCCCGCCGTTGTTTCCCGTGCGCGCCTTACTTCCCGCGTCGAGAAAACTTCCCGTGCATCCCAATCCGTTTCCCGCCTCCGCCGCGGTCTATACAAGACGGCCACCGGCGCGGCGGAGACAACAAGCTCCAAAGCAAGAGAAAACCAGCAGCCGAAAAAGCTCCAGCAGCCATGCCTCGCCGCAAGATCCCCACATGGTCCAAGATCCGGGAGATGTGCCACGCCCGCTACCCGGACGTGGAGGTTGACAAGGTCCACCTCGAGGCCACAGTGCTGGCTTAGCGCATGGGCGAGGCACAGGTGCTGGCCTTTGAGAAGGAAGGCGAGATTGCTGAGTGTGCGCTGCAGGATGTGGTGGAGGCGGCGGCAATGGTGGCCGCCCAATGGGCGGTGACCAACATACACCAGGTCGCCGCCAAGGAGGCGGTGAAGGCGGTGGCCATGGAGGCCGTATCAGCGGCTCTTCGCGAGATCCGCCACGAGGCGGCCATGACCACGCTGGAGGAGGTGGCCAAGGAGGCCGCCAAGTCCGCCATCCGCGAGCTCCGCCATGCCGCCAAAGAACGCAACGACGCGAAAGAGGCGCGGCACGAGCACGTCGCCGACTTGGTGGCGGAGGAGGAGCGCGTGGCTCTGGCCGCTGAGGCGGCTGTCGCGTGGGATCTCATTGATGCCGACGACACGGGGGAGGCGGAGGACGACGAGGAGGATGGGGAGGAGGTGGACCAGCTGGAGGCGCCGCTCGCCATTCCCATACAGAAAGCGCAGGCGCTGTGCTGCGGCCCTAATGGTGCTCCGATCCCGGCTCCGGCTCTGGCTCCTTCTCCGGCGGAGTTGCTCGCCCAGTAGGAGGCGAGGGACCACTAGGCCCCGAGATGGACAAGGCCCTAGCGAATCGGACGATGGAGGACCGGCAGAAGCTGGAGGGCAGGGCGGCATGTCACGACCATTCTTGCGGCTGTCTCCGCGAACGCGTCCTGCAGCGGGCCACCTGGGCTGCTCGGGCGGCGCTTGACGGGGCAGGTGGCTATGGCAACGACGACGAGTAGCCGTCGCGCCGTCCTCCTCCAGCAGTAGTCGTAGCCGTAGCCGCATGAGAAAGAGCAGGAGCAGCAGCACCCCCTAATTAGTTTGAATGGCCTTTTTCAACTGGCAGGGCTTAATCTAAGGTAAATGATACCGTACCCCCGAGGATCTGGCGTTCTAATCCCCCGGGTGCTCTGTTCCGTTTCCGTTCGGTGCGCTGGCCCACCATCTACACACGACCTGTTCCTCAACCTTTCTTACGATATGTGGACTCCTCACGCCGCCTGCAGGTCGCGTATGGCGAGCGTCTCACGTCGCCCGCCCCTGAAGGTTGCGCTGCCGCGCCATGTGCCGCCAGAATCTCGTGCCGCCACGCCGCAGCTTGCGCGCCGCCCCCGCGCACTCGACCGCCGCCAGACCAGGCTGGCGGAACTCCGGCTGCCGCACACCGACCTTCTCCTCCTGCATCCGTGCCGCGCCCTCCGAGCTGGGCTAAATCGACCGCTCCCCCCGGCGTCGCCGTCTCCTTGCGCCACCGCTGCGACTCCTTCCGCTTGTGCTCACCTCTGTAGCGCGGTTCTGCTGCTGCCGATGTCAGAGAAACGGGTCCGGCCATGGCGGTTTCCCTCCTCCACGCCTTTTGCTATGGCAGCATGTTTTTTCGCTACATTTGTATAAATTTTTCGCTACCTACTCGTATTTATTTTGCTACTTTAACTATTCTCGGGGCTAAAATATTTGCTATACAGTCTCCGGCGAGTCTCTAGCGAAGTTGAGTTTTGCACATTATCACATTTTATTTGCTACAACGGTTTTGTGTTCTTGCTACAATGGCATAAAATATTTGCTACAAGATCTCCAACAAGATCTCCGGCGAGGTGTCCGGCGAAGTTGGACTTGCTACAATAGAATATTTTGTTTGCTGCATCCATTTAGCGGTTTTGCTACAATAGTGCAAAGGTTTTGCTACATTTGTTTTCCGGTTTTGCTACATTAGCACAATTCTTTTGCTACATAGTTTCCGGTGAAACTCCGGCGAGGTCTTCGGCGAAAGCCTCCGGAGAGGTCTACGGCGAGTCTCCGGTGAGGTCAGGTTTGCTACATTAACACAACTTTTTTGCTACACGGTCGCCGGCGAAATCTCTGGCGAGGCCTAGTCTAATTTCTATTTTTTAGGCCGAACCGTTTTCTGTTACATTGTAGCAAAAGCGGGACTAGTTGTAGCAAAAACATGACTTTCTGTAGCAAAAGCGGGATTTTGATCCAAAAAGAGAACACGTGGTTGGCTGGGGACCCGGGGATAAAAAACACAAATCCCCGAGGGACGCGTAAGGTTGTCCTTAATCTAATGAAAAGCTATCGTTAAGTATTAATATCGCTCTTACATAAGGACATGTGTGGCCAACGGGCACGACGTCCGCGTTGTTCACGCGCGTCCGAGCCGACGCAACCGATCCCTAGATTAGATGTATAGATAAGTCAAGCGAGACGCGTTTCGCCGGATGAAACAGCCCGCTGGAGTGCCGCGCGCCCCCGCATCCTCGCCCGAACAGTTTCAAACACAGGCGGACCGTTTTGGTCGGTGAAAATATCCTAACATCACACGACGAGATGTGGGAGATGATAAGTAACCTTTCGAATAAATTAATCATGCTTATGGCCGCAATTTGCAGGCCCTGGCGGGTGGCGGCCATGGCTTCGATATGATCGAGCAGGATTTTCGTCAAATCAAGCAGCCGTACCTCTACCGTGCCCCTGTTTTCCGTAGACCAGTTTAGTTTAGCTTAGTTTAATTTACGTTACCTTAGTTTACATTGCGAGGGATCCATGGAGCCAATTTCAGCTCACTCACTTATAAAGAAACTCAAATAAACTCATTTTAACTAATCCATCGAATCCGACGTGACATGTGCCTGTGAAAAGAGTGCGCCGTGGTCGGTAGTTACGCAAAATACTGTATATCTGCGGCCATTTCAGAGTCGGCAACACATAGCAGCTGCCAAGTTTTCCTTGGACCACCGGTTCCGAAAACTGTAGGAACCCTGAGGCTGAAGCAGAACGGTCCAGGACACACACACGTCACGGCCTGGCTGGATCCGACGGACGCATGAACCTAGCTAGCATGTGTGAGATCATCGGCCGTTGTACGTGACAGCGCGAATGCAGCGATTTTAGCGTGCATCTCCCCATCTATCTCTTGCTTTTAGCTTTGTGCGGTGACATATTATCAAGTTTCATATGTATTGTACAATCTGGCGTGTTTGAAACTGAGCAAGACATGTTTAAACTGTGCACGCTAAATAGCATGCACGTTAAAAAGACATTTCACGTGACAGCGCACGGATGGACTGCCACCGTCCATGCATGTTCAAACTGTGCACGCTAAATAGCATTCACTTGGACACGCATTACTCGTGCATCCTCGGCCACTCCGCATCCGTACGTGCGGTGCCCTCGGCCGCTCCTCTGCAGTGCCACCACCACCCTTTGTCGCCAGACACGCACGTCGAGGTAACCGCAAGCTTCCAAGCCCTTGGATACCCGATTCCATTCCAAGTGGACGACGGAGCTCATGAGGGCGGCTGGCTGATCAACGGCCAAATTGCACTACTTAGTTAAAACTTAAACCGGCGTGAATAGGTAGATGATTGGATCTAAAGCTAAAGGTAACCTAACAAGGCTTGATTCCCGAGCCGTGCAAGACGCGCGCGCACGTGCGTCTCCCCTAAGCCAAAGCGCATCCCATCACCCATGTACCAATGGACACAGATTGACTGACTTTATTGGACTCTAAGTCAGCTGACTTTAAGTTACCGACAGGTGGCCAAAAATCAGCCACCACAGAATCAGCTAATCCTAGCGGCGTACTAATACGGCCCTGCTCCCCACGCGCGACCTGGCACGCCCTCGGATGCATAGACAACCGGCCGGCCGGGCTTCGTAAAGCACAAGTTTCTGGCCATCATATTCCGCCAAGGACGTACGTGTTGTTACCGGGAGACGTGAATCCGCCAAGGCGTCAGGATCGTATCACGGTTCCCAACGCGGTACGTACGTACTAGTACATGGCGTGCGCCAACACGAGCTATGATTCCCGTCCAGAGAAAAACTGAAAAAACAGCATCTAGTCTAGCTTATGGTCCATGGTATGGCGGCTGCTTCTATTGTACTCCTCCTGTAACCATGTGGTGCGTGGTGCGACCACATACGTGGCCATGGCCAGGAAAGCACCTATGATCAGTGTCAGGGCCGTGGCAGTGTTACTGTAGTTTAACCTAAATACATAGAGAGGCTGTCCACTGATGCAGACCACATGATGGCCCCATGCATCCAGGTGCGGCGAATTCGTCCGATCGTTGCGGTCTCGGCAGCGCGTGACCCGGCCTGCGATCTCTCTTGTGCTCGGAAAGGGGCACCGTCGCAGCAAGGGGCCGGCGGCGCATGTAAAAACGGGGTTAAAGTAAGGAACATGCATTAGTTTAGTCTTTTTTTTTCTTAGCACGTTATCCAAAGAGAAATGAACGATTAAGGGACATATGCATTATATGCATATAAAATGCTTATATACTCCCTCTGTGCCGGTTTAAAGGACACAATTTGCAAACCATGCAATCCCAAAATAGTTAGACACAAAAGCATTTAATCTCTGTAATTACTCCTGTGTGAAAGCAATAAAATGCTTGCATGCATATGTGTGAACAAATGTGAACATTTTTCTAACTCTTTTTCTCCTTATGCATGTTCTACTCCATACTATTAAATGGACCAATTAGATGACACCCAGGGCCCAGAGAATTGCAAATTGTGTCCTTTAAACCAGGACGGAGGGAGTATTACTGTAATTAATGATAAATGATAAAGAGAGTGTATTAGGCTAGTCATAGTGGAGAGCAATTTAGACTAGTAACATGCATAAATTATTAGTCTAAGTTACTACTACCTTTATACTTAATCTGTTTGGAAATACCCTGTATTCTGGGTTTAGTCAAGGTCAAATTTTATGAAGTTGGTCCAAACATATAAAAAAATTATATACATCTATAATACAACATAAGTATCATTACAATCGTCATAAGATATATTTTTATATTATATACATTCAGAGTTATAGATGTTTATAGTTTTTTCTATATGTTCTACCAAACTTTACAAAGTTTGACTTAAACCTAAAATGCAGGGTAATTATTGACAGAGGGAGTAGTGCATAGTAACATAGATCTAATAACATATACAAACCATCATTTATTGTTTTATAGACCCATCTTTCATTGGTAAGTGTAATGTTACTGTATCATTGCTGAGAGTTTTTTATTTTGTTGAAGATTATAAGGGCTATTTTATTTATTAGTCTCTTTCGTTCAATGCATATTTTCATTTTCCTCTCACTTCTCTCGTGTATATAAAACTATTCGTGCATACATAGATTAATAAGAGAGTTATGGAGTGTCTTGGTCCTAACAACTTGACCCTTAGGACTAATAATCCCAAACAAAGACATGGACGGATCTAGAATTTTAACTTTGGGTGTACAAATTTTAACTAACACGAAACATAAAAATCAAATGGTAACATAGGTAAAATTGTAATTTACGTATTCTAGGACAATATATTATGATTTCTTTTTGAGAAAAATATCTTAAAAGGTGGAAGAGATTACAGAAAATAAGAAAATAATAGAGTTCTATCAATTCCACCACTTCCATGCCACCTTGTCCCGTGTGGTTTTGTCAGTCCAATGTATAGATCATGTTTTTTTCGAATGGAAAAATACGATGATTGAGCCTATAAGGATTCTTTTTTTTACGGATAAGGAATAAAGATCACAAGATCATCACACCAATTTATTAATGATAAAAATGTTTCTTGGAAAAGATGTACAAGGGCTACTTTCTAATGGTCCGCTTACAACTTAGGCTGTACTTTTTCGTTTAAAAATCAGCGTCACATATTTATTTAGATACATGCACACTAAAACATGGGTAAATACATGTGTATCTAGAAAAATCTATGACTCTTATCTCCGAGTGGCGGGACTAGTAAACTATAGGATTTTCACTTAGTTTGTGGTTAGGAGAAATACTATATATGTTAGAGAAAATATGCTACTAGTGTTATATATATCCACCGTACAATTATATAAACTATATAGGAGTTTTTTGCTGAAAATTTTGGATGTACATTTGTACACCCTTGCCACATATAGGAGTTTTTTTGCTGAAAATTTTGGGTGTACATTTAAATGTACACCCTTGCCACATGCAGGATCCGTTCATGAACAGAGGAAGTAATATGTTACCCAATCTATTTTTCTTATCATTAATTACATGTCACATCATCTTTTTTACTTGTTTCGTACTACTCTTTTCGTTTTATAATATAAGATATTTTATCTTTATGAAATGAATGTTGTAGACAATTTACAGTGTTTAAATTCGGAGGGAGTACGTGCTAGCTTAGACCTGCTGCCTGCTGCTGGTGTTGGTTAATCTTCTTACACGTAATTCCGTGAAAAGTCAATGACACCAGACTTGTGGGTCTTGCAAGGTATGGCCACCGTGTCAGTCAAACAATTTGTCCGTTGTTTTTCATCGCCTTGTGCTCTAACCACCATGCCCACGATTCCGTTGAGCTGTCATCCCGACATTATTTGGGGCGGGGTCTAGTCCCTTCGTCTACATCACCGATTTCAAACTTCAATCTATATTAATTGACTTATATTTATTTAGATATAAATATATTTATTTAAATTTTAGTGTTAAATATACTCGTATCCTGTATCTAGCACTAGAATTTGACTCAACTAATATAGATTGAAGAAAATACATTTTTTTTTGCGAATCGGGAGTAGCAAAATCCTAGTCTGGCAACATTGACTACGTCAGGCAGATGAACGCAAATGGAATTCCTTCATGTTCATGCTGGGTAGTTGAGTGTCAAGACACCGAATCCACGGTTTCAGGTAGAATTCTTCTCCTCATCAGACTTGTTAACTGGAAAAACTTTGAAATGGCCTGCCAGCCTGCAGGTGGGTCAGACTCGAGACTCCCGTTCCTTCTTGCAGGGGCTGCTCAAAACTCTGGATCGCCCATTTTTCCCATTTTTTTCCCTATATGAATCTTTATCGACGACACTAATTGGATTCCCTCGAGTATATTTCATTTTTTGCGTGCAAGATAAGCGGAGATATACTTAACAAGTTCGGGCCGTTTCCGTATGCTCGTAGACAATGTTGAATAGGTGCTACCAGTATATGTTGTGTCAAGCTTCCGTGACTGATATTCGTTAGAAAGGTTCTTATTCTTTTCTGTGATCGTCTGGGGAATACACTAGGGTACCTTTCTGCCCGATTTAAGAATCTCTGCTAGCTTTTTTTTTTTGAGGAATAGCTTTGTCATGCGTGACTCAGCCAAAGAATCTCTACTATTATTCCTGGACAGGAATCTAGTAGTGCAGTAGTAGTGAATGGCAGTGAAATAATAGATGCAAAAAAAATGTGTCAAATAGTCAGGGACGTTAATTCAGTCGTCTGACCAAGCTAAGTCAAGCTGACTGTATGCCAATTATTTTTATCACATCATCGCGCTATATTTGACCGAAGAACGCTGCCGCTTTCCACGTCTTTGGACTAGCAATCTCTGATATTATTCAGGACGAAATAGACCGTTACATTTGACTCTTGGTCCCAATTCCATTCACTGTACATAAGTAGTATATTTTTGACAGTCTAGTCCAACTAAGTGAACTAGAAACTGTGTTAAAAGAAAAGCATAAGGGCATTTTTATCGGCCGATCCAAACAGTCTGCGTGTATCCGAAATTTTCCGTGCGTGCGCGACGTCTTAGCGGGCGACCCAACCGACGAAACGCGTCCGGCCGACGTATCCGTGCATCTAATCTGGGGCTCGGCTGCGTCGGCCCATACCTGGGCGGACAGCGCGGACGTCGTGCCCGCGCGTGCCACTGGTCCACCCGCCAGCCACACGCGGCATTGATTTCGCATGTGGTCAACAGCAGTATTGATTATGCATTCGCGACAGCGATTCAGAGACGCTGCGCGAAAGGCTGACCGCCAGCAGCCTGCGCCATCAATGGCAACGCGATGGCACGCTGACCCACTGGCCGCCGCCTGCGTTCCCGCGCCGGCATTGATAGCGAAGGAGCTGGAAGCTGCGCGTGTTCGCTGGCGAATGTGCTATTTAACCCTGCCTGTCGGTGCCGCACTCCTCACCTCTCGCCATCGCAAACCCTAGTCGTCACCACCACCACCACCGCCAACGATGGAAACGCCGCCGTGGCTGAAGAAGGGGAGGGGCAAGAATGACCACGAGGCGTCTGGCTCTAGCAGCCAGCGCCCCCGGATGCATGCCTTCCTCCGCGGCACGTCCCTGCCGCCTTCGCCGTGGCCGGAGGATTTCCGGGGCCGCCGCGTGGAGGCTCGCCCGCCACCGCGGCCGGAGGGAGCACGCCGCGACCGCTAGTACTTCCGCATCACGGAGTGCGAGCGCCGCTGGAGGGAGGGACGGGGAATCCAGCATAATGACGTTTCCCTCCCACCGGCTGGCACCTCAACCGGGACCGTGTCCCGGTGCCGCTCATGCCCAAGGAGGGAAAAGGTCTGGAGGAGGAGATCCGCCGCTGGATCAGGGGCCTCCCGCCGGTCCACCGCTGCGACCCAGCCTACCAGAGCGTGGCCTACTGGAAGCAGTGGCTCGCCTGGGAGCACAAGGTGCGTTGCGCCACCACCATCCGCCGTGACATGCAGCCGGGGGAGGTCTACGACGTCCCCGACATCGACTCGGATGAGGAGGGCTCCGTCAACCACTCCGACGCCAAGCTCGAAAGCGAGGACGACAACGAAGAGGGCGGCAACGACGATATCATCGTCAAGCAGGAGGCGGTGGACGACGTCGCCGCCAACCTGCCCCCGGAGTACCGCGAGGTACTGGTGCGGGGCTACGACGAGGACGCCTTCACCGAGCAGGCCATTGCGGCCAGCGCGCGGGAGGAGGAGGACCAGTGGCGCGGCTACGAGGAGGCCCTCGTGCTCACCCGCATGGTGGCTGAGACGAACGCCCAACTGCCACCACCACCACTGCCGGTTTGGGCGCCTCCGATCGCGCCGGAGGTGGGGATGGAGACGGCGCACCTCCAGCAGTGGGAGTCGTGGCCTGTGTGAGCGATCAACCCGCCTGCGCCCGCTCTCGCTCTAGCTCCGGCCCTGCCACCGCCCACCTCTGGACGCTGCCGGAGTACATCGACCTCGACCCGTAGCTAGGGCTAGTAGTTTAGATTATGTTTATTATATTTTAAATGTAAATTAAGTATGAACTTTGTCAGTTTTCGCTCCGAGTTGTTTGTATTTGAATCTAAAAAACCCGCATTGCTGGCGCGGACAAATAGGTCGCACCGCCGGACGCGGCTGGCCAGACAGGCCGAACCCCTACCCATACGGACCGTTGCTTGATCCAAACAGATACAAACGGACTATTTAGGGTGACAGTTTGGATCGATCCGGTGTAGATGCCCTAACCAAGTCGCACATTGGAGCAGAAAAGGGCAGCACGGTGGGGTCATGTTATGTATGATGCCGATAATTGACAGCCGTCTATGCACGAACCAGCCTATAAGCCCTAGCAGAAAACTCCACAATGTCGACACTCTGCATTTGACGCATCAGAGTGGCACTTTTCCCTGTGCTGAACGTGAATCTCTGGACTCGTGACAGCACCACCGGGCAACACGAACAATGCAAACAGTGAAATCAATTCCATGGAAAAAAGGGAGCGCCCCACTAGTGCTCCGTCGGACGCGGCTGAAAACGACCGGTGCGAGTGGCAACAAAATACGTATCCGTCGAGCTCGGGCGATGAATATGATACCGCCACCCATGTCTCTTTCGTCGCATATGCAAAAATTTATTTCTGGAGCAGAAAAATTGGTACTACTTGCAGAATTAAAGGAACCATTTTTTTATCTTTGGTGTTTTTTTTGTGAACTATTTGGTGTGTTGTGGCTGTTGTCTATCAGGCTTCTGGTTGGGGTCCTTTTCTTAGTTATAGTCAGACTAAGAAAAGAAAAACAGCTTTCTTTTTTCTCATTAGTTCTTTGTTTTCTGGTGGTTGCTGTATTGTGATGGAGTATTGTAGCTCGTTGGTTTCTCTAATAGAAATCGGGGAGAAATCCCTTTTCATCAAAAAAATTGGTGAGTGAAGTACGCTAGCAAGAGATTTATTTTGTGGGTGGGGAGCTAGCAAGGGGAAACTGACCAAGCAATCGATTGTGCTACTAGGTAAAATAATCTTGAATAATTGAGATCATTAACATGAAACCTACCCCCACTTATTATTATAGGTGGTTTGATGACTCGGACCTGCCACGGATTTCCATTTTTAATGTGAGGAATGGTGCTTCTGGTTCCTACACTGTTCGTAGGGAGTTGATTGTGAGGGATTCTTTTTTAAATGAGAGAGGTGCTATCCTGTGTATTGGGTGTCAAGGAAAGCGACCACCTTGACAGGAACATAGGTAGTATGTATGATTTGTGAGCACCCAATTAATAGTACATAATTTTAAAAGGTTTTTTTACAAGTATTCTCAAAAAATGTTTGGCAGAAAGAACCATGACATTTTACATATTTGTTTATGTCCCTAGTGTATTTTATTTCTACATTAGTTTTTGAACACTTAGATAAAGAAATGGCTCCTACTATTATTACATTGTTTTCTACTATAAAGGATGATTTTATTAACTCGGTAGTGACATCAAGATGATACGAATAGTTGAGTTTCACTCGATGTCCACATTTCATATCACTTGCAACTATATGGAAGTATCTCATATACTATCTTCTATTTTGAACTTTGGATGTTAATACCATTCTAACTCTTCTCCCCGCGAAAGTCTATCTATCTGCTCATTTGATTGTTCCGAATTTTGATCTCCTCATCAGTTAGTTCTTGACTTTCTTTATCTTGTCAAGCTCGTCAATTATCGCAAGCATTTACATAGATAATGAGAATGTTGCGTCTCGCTGGTAGTTTGGCGTCGTTTAGCTACCAATAATAATATCCATAGGAGATGACACTATGGAGGAAGGATTGTCGATGGAAAGGATAACGAGGTTACCTTATGAAGATAATACTCCATCTTAAATAAACTGGTATTTTCTTAGTTGTGCCCTCATTACAATTTTTTTATCAGTTTGGTTGTCCAGTACTTGTACAGATGTCGGCTTTAGTTGGTTGTACATGTGCGTATCCAAATATAAGAACTCATGAAACTATTATCGCTTGGTTGACTGATCATTTCAACATTCTTGGTCAGATTTGCCTTGATATCAGTTTTTTCACTCTTCCATAGTCCCATGCGTTTTGTTTTTCATCATGCAATAGTCCTAGTGGCGCAATGATTCTGGTAAATCACGACCAACCGATGGTGACACGGTTATGACTTAAATTCCAATTCACTATACATGATGTTGGTAGATCCTAAATATCTCATGTTGCTAACCGAGATTACGACGATACACGATGCATCTTGTCTCGTACTACCTTGATCTCGGGTGAGAAGCTACCAATGCAATTTGATTGCCTGTTTGTTGAGTTTTTGTTCAATAGTCACTAGTACTCGGTACTCCGTTGCTATCTCCCGCAACACTAGATATTCCGATGCAATCGTGCACCAATTGTTTAACGCACAACCTTAAAATTTAAAACCCAGTTTAAAATAGTCTAATGGCTAGATGGTTTTTGTCTTCAATTCAAAATCTCACTCGACTGATGTGCAACACAGAAACTTAAATTTACAACCCAGTACTGCAATTGTTGTTGGTAGATACAAAGTTTGGAAACTATCAAATGAGCATATAGATAGACTATCGCTTTAGCACACAGTTCATAGAACCACTAGATACACCAATGCAATCATGCACTAATTGCTTTAGCACACACTTCATGTCTCCTACTTGGCTGGTTGCATGGGGCCCTTGAAAAAGGAACACGCCATCAACACGATAGGTGTAACATCACACGACGAGGTGTGGGAGTTGATAAGTAGGCCTTAGTTTAATTCTTTCCGGTAAAATTAGTTAAGCTTCTCGCCGCATTTGCCGTGTTGGTTCTATTAAATCTTGTTGACCCTATGCTAACACGAATTAAGCCTTAAAACCCAATACACTATATACATGCAGTAGGTAGATTCTAAATATATGATGCTGCCAACTGAGAGCACGACAATTCCATGCATCTTGTCACGTACCTAGATCTCGGGTGAGAAGCTACCGATGCAATTTGATGGCTTGTTCGTTGAGCTGTTGTTCAGTAGTCACTACTACTCCATACACCGTAGCTATCTCCGGCGACACTAGATATTCCGATGCAATCAAGCATCAGTTGTTTGACACACAAACTTAAATTCAAAATCCAATTTAAAATAGTGTCTAGCGCCTAGATGATTTTTCTTCTTCAAAATCTCACTCGACTGATGTGCAACAAACAAACTTAAACTTAAAATCCAGTTCACCGTACATGGTGTTGACATATCCTAGATATTTCATGTTCCTAACCGAGAGTATGCACGATTCCATGCACCTTGATTACTTATGTTTGCTGAGTTCTTGTTCATGTGTCACTCATCACTAGTCACTACTCGAGCCGTCTCGGTATTACGTACCTTTCTCCAGAGGAGCCACTAGATACACCGATGCAATCATGCACCGGTTGCTTTAGCACACACTTCATGCATGCCTCCTACTTGGCTAGTATTGCATGGCACGCTCAAAAAAGGAACACGCCATCGACGACACATCGCACACGATCCGTGTAACATCACGCGACAAGATGTAGGAGACGATCGATAATAAGTAGGCCTTGGTTTAATTCTTTCCACTAAATTAATTAAGCTTATAGCCACAACTTGCAGGCCACGGCCATGGCTTCAAACTGATCGAGCATGATTGTCGTCAAATCAAGCAGCCGTACCTACCGCGCCCATGTGTTTCTACAAACCGGTTTAGTTTAGCTTATAGTTTATTTTTTCTTAAATAGTTTTGTACATTGCGAGGGATCCATTGGAGCCAACCACTGCTCACTGAGCTGCATATATAAACTCAAATAAACGAATCGGTGTAACCAGTCCATCGAATCGGACGTGACATGTGCCTGAGGGAAATCAACGGGCTGGTGGGAGAAAAAGAATCAAAACGGAGAATAAATATCGAACTGTTTGTTGGGCACAGCTGACTCGCGATTCTGCTGGCTGGAATAGTGCCGCTAGTAGCCATGGTGCGGCCATGGACCACCCCCACGGCTCCACCACCACGCCCCCCGGTTTTCATTTGCCGCTCAACGGCCTGATTAACAATCAAGGGTGACAGCTTGTGTGCTTTGCAACTTGGTTAGCCGGCCCTAGCTTCTAGAGGAAAGTGCTTGTGCTAGTGGCCCGGTGTTATGCTATGCTATGTGGGTCCTAATTCCTAAAGAAAAAGTCTTGCAAGAGGGGGGAGATTTTATCATGGGAAAAATATCCTACACCACACTTGTGTTCACCAAATGCTGAATTTGGCACCCGAGTTAGTGTATTATTGTGTACTTAACAATTAACTTGCATAACTATTGCTAATGGTTACCTGGGGCCAAAATACCCATTATATTTCAGTATGTTGTGTAGGCTACGATGCGTGGGAAGGTTGATCATAGGCGAAGACAATATCGACCTTTGGCACTGCTCACCACGAAATAATAAATTTGCAAAATAGACTACCATTTAACTGCCATTGTTTTTACCTAGCAAAGGAGGACCAAAAAATTGACAATTATCGATAGTTTGATATATTCATACACCAACATCTTTGGCAATATCTATAGAAGGCATTTTTACGGAAGACCCGTCTGAAAGCATATGCAGTTACATAGCACTGATCATCTATGTGCATACAACATAAGCCTTACAAAAAAGCAAATAACAATACTTTTGTAGAACATAAGTAACATCATTTTTTGGAGCTTAGAGCATCGATAGCGACAACCTTTCATGTCTAACCAAGGTACACAAAAATAAAAACATCGACTTCATTGATTATTTCGCCAAGTCCTAACTCACAATCCTGGGAAAAAAACACACAAGGTTTAGATTTCGAAAAGAGAAAAGAATCACAGGGTTGAACACAAAAAACATAGAGGGCCACCGTCCTCGACATTTTAGCGCTCCACTGAATTTCATCGACCATGGAGGTCCAAAACGAAAAGTAACCCCACTCCCTCCGAAATATAAGGGGGTCTCTTCCCCACGCTCCTCCACCACTCCGTTCGTTCTCCCACAGCTGAAAAACAAGAACAGAAAGCAAAAAAACCAGTAAGCCAAAGAAGGCACCATACCAGCCCACCGATCTCCATGGAAGTCTACGGCGACCTGGAGGCCGGCTGCCTCAGCTACTCCGCCTCGCCCGTGAAGCCGGCGTCCTCGCCGCGGAAGCCCGGCCGCCTGTTCTGCGACCCCTGCGAAGACGCCGAGGAGCTGCACGGCCACCACCACTACCTGGACATCTGCTTCAGCTGCCGGAAGCTCCTCGCCGGGAACAGGGACATCTTCATGTACAGGTGAATACACACACCACCACACTGCTGGCGGCTGGCCTGATCTGTATATCTAATCTCTTCAGTGTGAAGAACTGCCTGTGCCGAAGAAGTGTTTCTGACGGCGTTCTTGGTTCTTTTTGTGTTGCAGAGGCGACATGCCCTTCTGCAGCGAGGAGTGCAGGCAGGAGCAGATCGAGATCGACGAGGCGAGGGAGAAGCGGTCGAAGCAGACCGGGAGGGCGGAGGAGCAGCAGCGGCAGCAGCAGAAGCAGAGCCCCCACAGGATCCCGGTCTGGGCGTGGTAGCAGTTTTCCTGCACCCAAACGTAGGATTTTTTAGCAGCAAGTACGTTCAAGAACGAAGGCGTGATATGAGTCGGGCAGTCCAGATCCGGCTCGACGGCGTGACGAGGGGAGCAGCAGATCCGATCGGCTGCGTCTTGTGATCTCCGAAGATGGGGACGAAGAGTTGATTTTTGTTTGTGAATTACCACTGGGTTTTTTGTTCCCTTTGCACGGTTGCTCGTGACACGATGATGAAAAGTGTGTTTGCGTGCAGCCGGTGCTGCGTTCGTGTGTGGGGGTAATTAAGTATAACAACCTGTCGATATGGAAAAAAAATGAGAGATATAACAGAAATTCTCTCAAGTTTTATCATCAGTTCATCTGAACTTTCTTCTTGTTTTGACAGTTCGTTTCTGTTCTTTCCTGCTTTCCTGTTGCGCCATGCTTCCACGCTTCAATGATTCGTCGTCATTACTGCCACAACCGAAACAGATGATGATTGTGTGTTGCCACAGCTGTTTTCCGCAAAGACACTACTACTAGTACATTAAAAGTGGCCTTTATTCAGCTCCTGCGAAGAACAGAACAGAATACCCGTTGCGTGTTGTAATACAAAATATTTAAGGCCGTTGCCTGCTAAACACTGTGCACAAACAGCAGAGAACCAGCCAACGGCTGTGTTCTATCTTGGCGCAGCAGAGCAGGTCACTGAGAAATTCCAGAAGCAACCAAAAGATGCCTTCCATTTCTTTTTTCTACTACTAGAATATACGTAGGCCTTCCATTTCTTACCGACAAAAGATGCTGGCCGCTTGTTTATTAATCGGCTGCCCACGAGCAAAAGTAAAGAAGACGCAATATGCTCAAATAAACAAATGGAGATCTGTTCTTTTTTGGCGACACAGCTCGTGATTTTATTCCTGAAGGCTTCTTGGAAACCTGCCGTGTGGGTTATTAGGACTCGCATGAAGGAGAAATTTACGCTGTAAAAGCAACTCCAACAAAAGCTGGAAAATTTCGCGCGAGAAAATTGCTATGCTTCTACATAGAAAAAAGCGCTAAAAGTGGCATGTAAAACTAGAGCCAAAATCGTTCTCATAGCGGACGCTGAAAAATACAGCGCGCGGCGCCGATGCAAACAGTTTTCACAGTGAACAATGGGATAAAGAAGATCAAAAAAATCCAAAAAATTTCAACAAAAAATTATCTAGTTATTATTACAACACGACCAAATAATACATGAATAATTCAACAAATATATGAATTGTTCACCAACAAATATAACAAGTTTTGCAAACCAACCTGTCAAACCCCCGGTCCACCAGAGTTCAAAACTAGGTTTGACACTGTGTGTTGCATAAAAGACGGAATATTCTTTCAGTGGGAGCGACGTTTCCGTCGACAGCGAGGCGTCCGTGGTGACTTCGTCAATCTCAATACCTGATCCGCCGACTCGGTCTGTCGGAGGTGCTCATAAGGGAAGGGTGTGCGTGTGTGCGTTCATAGGGGTGGGTGCATGTACGTGTTGTGAGCGTCTACGATTGTACTGTGTTTCTCAAAAAAAATATAACAAGTTTTTCATCAACACTACAACAAATTATTTTAACAATACAACAAACAACAAATTAAAGAAGGTCTCAACATTGTGTCCCAAACCATTTTCACCACTCCTCGATTAGATCTTTTTGAAGATTATCATGGGTCTTATTGTCGCAAATGGCATGATATGAGCCAATGAAACGCGCCACCCTGTGCTCTCTCCTATGCACTTTCATGGGAATCCCTGTCAAGTCATATTGGTGGCTGCGATCTATATTTTAGGCACGATCATCCTCTATGATTATGTTATGCATGATGACACGAGCTGTCATGATTACCAAAAACATTCTTGGTCCCAAAATGAGCATGTCCTCTGGCAATAGCAAATTGGGTTTGTAAAATCTCAAAGGCTCTCCACATCTTTCCTAGCTGCCGCTTGTGTGGCGTGGAAATTCTTTTCTTTTTTATCTTTGGGTTTATGAACCGGCTTCACAAAAGTTTGCCACCTTGGATAGATGCCATCGGCATGATAATAGCCATAGTTGTATGTGTGGCCATTTGATTCAAACTCCACTTGTGGACCTTCACGCAATGCAATCATTGACATAAGAGGAGACTGTTGAAGAATATTAATGTCATTACATGACCCGGTCATTCTAAAAAATGCATGATGTTGGGGAGGTGACCCCGGATAGGGTAAGGACGGGGGAAAGACGAAAGGATATTCCCCGTCCAGTTTCCAAGTTACACTCTAAATCGGCCGAATCCTATAAAGGTCGGCCGAGGTGTGAAAGGGTAGAACCCTTATGATAATAGCAAGGCATTACCCGGCCGGGATACTGCATAAGTCGGCCGGGTCAACCCGAATAATATTAATGCAGGTAAAGGCCAAGCCGAGTTATGCGAGACGTCGCCGAATGATATGAAGCTTGCAGGAGAAGGAGATGCCAATAGTTAAACTCTAGTCGCAGGCTAGGGAGAATCTGAGCAGAGCCAAGCACAAAGGACAAGGCGCAGAACGACAGAGGTGTAGAAGGAGGTCACGGAGGTGACAGTCCTGAAGGCCGAGGTGTGCAGGTGGGGTCCTCTAGAACCTTGCCGTCGTTAGAGGGGCGACACGGAAAGGAGGCCGCCGAGTTACTATATTGAGACAAGCATATTCCTTGAATATGCTTGCCATGTCAGCCCTAGAGGAGCCCTAGGTTCTCCTTTATAAGGAGAGGCTTGGACTCTGAGAAGGGCATCGGCTCATTTAGTACCGTTAGGCTGGTAAAGTTCTCCCTCTCTACTTGTACACTGCTCAAGGAGCACTTGTAGCCCAAGGAAGGAGAAATAAAGATCTTTACCTTAGTCTTTTGTGTGTAGAATCAACTACATCTTCCCTTCCCAGATCCCCCTAGCATCCATTGGCCCCATACTTTAGCCTACCCATGGCATCTGCCGTGCCACCACCACGACAGTTGGCGCCCACCGTGGGGCCAGCAGCGGTGCTAGCTGGCGTCATGATCCGGACGGGAAACTTCATCCACACTGGCGAGCGCATTGTCTCTGGCTTAGTCCAGAGATTTGATCTCTGTGACTACGTCCGCGACAACGCACGAAGCTTCAAGGGAAAACCTCCTCCGCGCAACGGCGTCTTCATCAACATGGGAATGCACCAGATCTACATCGGCGTTGACACCTCCGGTGTTTATCCTCACCAAGTTGTTGCTACAGGAGAGCCACCTCTTAGCGCCACAAACGGTCCACGCGGAGTGCGCCCCATCAGCAGCGTCGAGGTGATGGTCGCAGCCGGGGTGCAGGCGGGAACAGCAGGCGCCGGATCAAGCAGAGATCCGACGACGGGTGTGCAGGTGGCCACCAAGCAGGCAGCTCCACAACCCACCGAGGTAATTCCTTCAACGGCAAACCCATCCGAGGTGCAGGATACGACCCCAAAGGCACCAAGGGTAAGAGGGCCACCTCTTAAAAAACCAGAAAACATTCTCCAGGAAACTATAGATAATCTGACTACACTTGTAGCGCCGATCCTTAATCCGGTAAACGCTCAGGCAGAGTTAGAAGAGACCAGGCAAAAAGTGCTAGTAGAGGCAAAAAAAAAGGTGTCAGCATTGTGGGAGTCTTTAAACAGGACCCTACGAGAATATGCTAGGGCAAACGAGCTTGACGTCGCCCCCGAGCGGGTCAACGAATTGAGACTAAGAGGGAAGAACCTCATAAAGGATATCAACAAAGAGCATGATGCTCATAGGGCAGAATCAGTTGATCTAGGTTTGCCGAGATACAGTACCCCGGCAAAGAACCTGAGGGCGGCAAATGTCGCTGCACTAGAGTTAGAAGGATTGACCGGCGAAGCCCGGCAAAGACAGCAAGAGAGAGTGAATGAACTGGTGCGCATTGCGAACCAGCAGAATGAAGAAATGCTTAGGGCAGACCCAGCAAGGCCTGGTGCATCGCGAATGGTTCATTCGGCTGGTGCAGCACCTGCCTTATCGGTGGCAGCAACATCCTCGCCCGGAAACAATGCGTGGAAAGACAGAGCGGTAACTTCGGGAAAAAGAAATAAGCAAATTGTTCCATATGATCCGGCGATAGCCGGAAAAGCATATGAAAATAGAGGCAACAGGAGCCGAGGTAACAGTGGCGAGAGAAACCCCGGCCGTGCCGAGAAAGGCAACGGAAGCCGAGGTAATGAAGATCTCGGAAGAGGAGATCCCGGAAGAGGAAATCACGAGAATAATATCCCGGCTGAAGGAAGGAGAGAACCGCCACCTAATCGACAACCGAGATATGAACCTCGGCAGGAAAGAGAAGTGAGACCAGCTCGCCACAATCAGGTGAATGAGAGGTATAATGATGGATATTCCTAAATGGAATATGCGGTTCATGGTGGAAATAACCACTATGGAGTGCAGGAAAGAGTTCTATACAGAGATTTGCCGTCAAGTGATGCCAGAGTAAAGCTGGACCGGCTATACCGATCCGAGCTGTTAGAAGGACAGGGTCCACCAGGTCCGACATGCTTCGGACCACGGATCATGGGCGAGCCGCCTGTGCCGAACTTTCAGCTGGCAAGGGGCACAAAAACATATAATGGGAGCACCAAACCACAGGATTGGTTGATCGATTATGCCACTGCAGTAAAAATAGCTGGCGGAAACTTACGATGGGAAGTGCGTTATGTCCCGCAAATGTTGGAAGGACCAGCTAGAGTATGGCTGAATAATCTGCCAGCAGGCAGCATCAACTGTTGGTTGGATTTTGAAGAAATGTTCGTTAGCAACTTCACCAGTACTTACAAGAGGCCAAAGAGGCCGCAACAGCTAGCCATGTGCAAGCAAAGGCCGAATGAGACAGACAGAGAGTTCTTAACTCGGTGGTGTAACCTGAGAAATTCGTGTGAGGGAGTTATAGAATCACAGGCAATAGCTTGGTTCGCTCAAGGATGCCGCTATGCTAGTGTATTATGGCAGCGACTGCAAAGAGATATGCCAACCACTTTGGCAGAAACCATCAGGATAGCGGATTCCTATGCGTTGGGAGACCCGACGCAACCAGAATTAATGTCAGCAGATCATCGGGAACATCAAGATCAATATGCAAGAGATGTGGCCGGGTCATCCAGGCGCAATGATTTCAGAGGAACAAGAAGAGAAGAAAGACCGGATTATAGATATGGTTCAACTCAGGTGGCAGCAGTAGCACAAGATCAGCCGAGTCACGGAAACAATCAGCGGCAAAAGAATGGTCCTCAGCAATGGACACCAAGGAATGAAGGGAAAAGACAGTGGACACCAGAGCAAAAGAAGCAATGGCAGGAGAGGCCGAAGTACACGTTTGAGTCCATGTTAGATCAGCCGTGTAAATTTCACACGTCAAACCCGGCCAGGCCGGCCAATCATACAACTCGCCAGTGTGCCTGGATGAAAAATGCAATGGGTAACCCCGTAGGCGTGCAAGCAACGTCCCTCCAGGCACATCAGCAGCATCAGCCATAGTTGACTGGAGCAAAAGCACAGCAACTAATGTTACCACCTCCTCCCCCGAGGTATGATAACTCGGACCGGAGGGATGCTGTGCACCAAGTGATAAATCAGGGTCCGGATGGAAGGACGAACCCAGGAGGTAATGGACGCAATGATTACAGAGAACATCATCAATCATATTGCGTGTTCACAACAGAAGAGCAAGACAGGCAAAGTGTGCAGCACCGACATATGGAAGTAAATGCAGTTATGCCGGCAGTACCAAGATATATGCCTTGGTCAGATCAGGAAATAACTTGGAGCATAAAGGATCACCCCAGAATAATGCCGAATCCAGGGTCGTACGTACTCGTGCTAAATCCAACATTTGTCGGACCAAGTATTAATGTGAAATTTTCAAAAGTGCTCATGGACAACGGAAGCAGTATCAATATCATGTACAAAGATACAATGCATAAACTCGGAATATCGCAGAATATGCTGCAATCCACGAGGACCACATTTCATGGGATAGTACCAGGCCTTTCATGCGAACCCATTGGAAAGGTTCGAGTGGATGTATTATTCGGCACAAGAGATAACTGCAGGGCAGAAAATTTGGAGTTTGAAGTGGTGGACCTAGAGAGTTGTTATCATGCTCTACTCAGACGGCCGGCGTTGGCCAAATTCATGGGTAGCTGCCACATAGCTTACTTGAAAATGAAGTTACCCGGGCCGCAAGTGGTGATAACAGTAGAAGGGGATTACATGAAGTCAATGGAATGTGCTTCAGTCGGATCAAACCTGGCCGAGTCATTGGTAATAGCAAGAGAAAAAAGAAGGATTCATGAGGTAGCAGCCCCCGCTCAGTCGGCACAACTGAATATACCAACATTGGCCAATCCGCATGGAAGTGTCTCTTTCCAGCCGACTAAAGAAACAAAAAAGTTCCAGATAGATGAGCAGTTTCCAGAGCACACCGTCACCATTGGTGCCGGCCTAGATGCTAAATAGGAAAGCGAGCTCACCAACTTCCTCCGTGAGAATCGAGATATCTTTGCATGGTCAACTCAGGATCTGCAAGGTGTGCCGAGGGAGTTGGTTGAGCACTCTCTGAATGTAAGGCCAGGAGAAAGGCCGGTGAAGCAACCTCTCCGCCGCTTCACCGAAGACAGGAGAAAAATAATAGGGGATGAAATAGCTCGGCTCCTTGCAGCCGGGTTCATCATGGAGGTGTTGTATCCGGATTGTTTATCGAACCTAGTGCTCGTAGAAAAGAAGAAGGATGATCCGAATGTAGGCATTGTATGGCGAATGTGTATTGATTACACGAACTTGAACAAGGCGTGTCCAAAAGATCCTTTTTCTTTACCTAGAATAGACCAAGTCATTGATTCGACCGCCGGTTGTGAACTATTATCATTTGTAGACGCGTATTCTGGTTTTCACCAGATACCGTTAAATCCGGCCGATCAAATAAAGACTGCGTTTATTACCTCGTACGGGGCTTATTGCTATCGCATCATGCCATTCGGCCTGCGTAACGCGGCGGCAACATATCAGAGATGTTTGCAAAAATGTCTGCATGACCAAATAGGAAAGAATGTACAAGTATATGTAGATGATGTGGTTATCAAAACCAAAGAGAGCAAAACACTACTGGATGGTATCCGGCAGACTTTCGCGAACCTGAGAAGGTTCTGAATGAAGCTTAACCCGGAAAAATGCACTTTCGGTGTGCCGGCTGGAAAATTACTCGGTTTTCTCGTATCTAGCCGAGGCATAGAGGCCAACCCAACTAAGATAAGAGCAGTAGAAAGGATGGAATTTCCGAAATGTCTAAATGACGTACAAAAGTTCACAGGTTGCTTGGCCTTGCTTAGCCAATTTGTATGTCGGCTGGGAGAGAAAGCATTACCACTTTATAAATTGATGAAGAAATCTGATAAGTTCATTTGGACACCACAAGCAGACAATGCGTTTCATGAATTGAAAAAGATGTTGGTCACAACGCCAATCCTGGCTTCTCCATTATCGAAAGAGCCTATGTTACTTTACATATCCTCCACGAACAGAGTGGTAAGCGTTGTGATCGTGGTGGAATGAATTGAAGATAATAAATCAGTGCAAAGGTCGGTATATTATCTAAGCGAGGTACTATCAGCCTCAAAACAAAATTACCCACATTATCAGAACATGGCATATGGGGTATACATGTCAGCAAAGAAACTTAAACATTACTTCGAAGAGCACCCCATCAAAGTGATCTGTGAAGCGCCCATAGCCGACATATTGAGCAACAAAGACGCAAGTGGCCGAATAGCAAAATGGGCAATTGAATTGTCACCCTATGCTCCGCAATTCGATAGGCGAGATGCGATCAAATCTCAGGCTGTGGCCGACTTCTTCGTAGATTGGGCCGAGGTACAGTATGAGCCACCTTTACCAGATCCGAATTATTGGACGATGCACTTCGACGGCTCCAAACTAAGAAATGGTTTGGGGGCAGGAATAATGTTAACCTCGCCAAAAAGAGATCAGCTGAGATATGTGTTATAAATACACTTCGCCGCATCAAACAATGTAGCCGAATATGAAGCACTGGTCCATGGATTGAAGGTGGCGAAAGAGATTGGCATACGCCGAATCTTATGCTACGGAGACTCAGATATAGTAGTACAACAAGTCTCAGGCAATTGGGATGCGTTAGATGCCAATATGGCCTTATATAGATTTCATGTGCAAAAACTCAGTGGATACTTCGATGTATGTGAATTTCATCATGTACCTCGGGCGAAAAATGACGCCGCAGACACATTGTCAAAACTCGGATCAACCAGACAATCGATTCCCCCGGGAATCGCCCTAGAGCACCTGAGGAAACCATCAATAACACCATCACCAGAGTCCGAATCCATTTTTATTCCGGCAAACTCAAGAGAAGATAGTGTGCCGATGGAAGTTGACAAGCAATGTAACCCGAAATTTCCAAAAATAAACCCGGCAGATGCAAGGATGGATATGGGGAAATCCGAGGTAATTATGTCGGTAGAAAATATGGAAATAGATAGTGAGATTACCCCAGAAAAAATCATACCAACATGGGCGCAACCCATATTTTCTTTCCTCAAAGATGCGATTTTGCCGAATGACGAGGTAGTGGCAAGACAGACACTGAGAAGAGCTAAATCTTATACAATCATAAACAATGAGCTGTATAAAAGGAGTGTCACAAGCGTGTTGCAAAGATGTGTGAACTCGACGGAAGGCCAGGAGATCCTCCTAGATATACACCAAGGAGAATGCGGGCATCACGCCTCGTCCAGAGCTTTAGTGGCCAAAGCATTCAGGCATGGGTTTTATTGGCCGACAGCGTTGAAAGAGGCCAAAGAGCTGGTCGAAAAATGTAATGGTTGCCAGAGATATGCAAGCATGATACATATGCCATCGTCTGAGCTAAAAACGATACCAAATACTTGGCCATTTTCGGTATGGTGCTTAGATATGGTAGGACCATTTAAGCCGGCCCGAGGCGGGATTACCCACATCTTAGTCATGGTGGACAAATTCACAAAATGGATTGAGGTAAAACCAATAAAGAAATGTGATGGGCCCACAGCAGTGAAATTCCTCAAAGATATTATCTTAAGATATGGTTACCCACACAGTGTTATTACAGACAACGGTACAAACTTTGACGAAGGAGCTTTCGCTAGATTCTGTCAAGAGAAGCACATAAGACTAGATGTCGTCTCGGTGGCACACCCAGCATCTAATGGGCAAGTAGAAAGATCTAATGGACTAGTACTGTCAGGAATAAAACCACGACTCATCGAACCACTGCAAAGGTCGGCAGGTTGTTGGATTAAGGAACTACCAGCAGTACTATGGAGCCTCAGAACTACCCCAAACAGATCAACAGGGTATACACCATTTTTTCTAGTATATGGGACAGAAGTTGTGCTTCCAGCCGACATAACACATGACTCGCCAAGGGTTACCCAGTATACAACCGCTGAGGTAAACGAAATAGCTCGGCAAGATGATGTCGATCTGCTAGAGGAAGCCAGGGAGTTGGCACTATCAAGATCAGCTATTTATCAGCAGGACTTGCGGAGATATCACAGCAAGAAAGTAAATCCAAGAGTGTTCAAAGAAGGAGATTTGGTTCTTCGGTTAGTGCAACGTACGGCCGGCATGCACAAACTATCGCCCCCGTGAGAAGGAATGTTCATCGTGAGCAAAGCATTGCACAATGATGCGTATTATCTAATTGATGCTCAGTCACCAGAAAAGAACAAGGCAGACAAAGCCGGCGAGGAATCGAAAAGACCATGGAACGTAGCTTTACTTCGTCCATTTTACTCGTTGGAGTCGTCTATGACAAGTTGTAAAGAAACTCTCCAGGACAAAATATCAATTATGTATCAAACCTCGGCACCTGGAGCAGTGGCTCGGGGACTGCCTTATGTTGGTTTTGAGTTTGGGTTATGTATTAAACCTCGGCACCTAGAGTAGTGGCTCGGGGACTACCTTATGTTGTTTTTGAGTTTGGGTTATGTATTAAACCTCGGCACCTTGAGCAGTGGCTCGGGGACTGCCTTATGTTGTTTTTGAGTTGGGGCTACGTATCAAACCTCGGCACTTTGAGCAATAACTCGGGGACTGCCCTATACTGATTCTGAGTTTTGAATATGAATAAAACCTCGGCACCTTGAGCAATGACTCGGGGACTGCCATATTTTGTTTTTGAGTTTGGGTTATGTATTAGACCTCGGCACCTCCAGCAATAACTCGAAAACCGGCCAATATTATTTCGCACTTTTAGCAATGTGTTGAGTCTCTGTTTTTAGAACAGTGATTAGAGGATTGCCCCACAATTGTCCTTCGTTACAGAAATGGGTATCAAACTTCGGCACCCAGAACGATGTTATTTCGTTCTCCCCAGATATAGGCTTCGAGATTGACAACTTCATCAAGATCAGGCAATATTACTTTGTTCTCCCCAGATAAAATTCAAGAACACAATGGTCGAAGTGCCAAATTCATCAGGGTCAGGCAATATTAGATGCCAGACTACCGTACGACAAAGGCAAAACACACAATCCGAACTTAAGAAATTAAAGGCCACAAAAGCAAAGATTAAAACAAACAAGATTAGTTTAAACAAAGTAATAAAGATCTCAAACATGTATGCCTCAGCGACAAAAGGCACAAAAGGTTCATACCACATAGAAAGTCGGACAAGTACCTGACACACATCATACGCCCGGCATACCGGGGATAAGAAACGACTTAGAATTTTTTAAGGGGCAACGACTTGATCAGGAGCTGGGCGCTCCGAGGTAGACGACACCTCAGCCGAAGTTGCTTCGCCCTCCACAGAACTAGGAGCGACTTCGGTGGAAGCTCGAGGCTGTTGAGAAACATCAGCTTGAGCTGTGGAATGCCCAGTACCTTTGGAGGAGGATCACGCGTCGCCATTGCCATCCGAGCTCGAGCTAGAACCACCAGAAGTATCCGAGTCGCCATCAGCTTCATCTGGGTTGGCTGAATCATCTTCAGAGGCATCTTCAACTTCGACCTCTTCCGCCGGGTCAGGAAGGAAACTCGACCCTTCAATCTAGTTATGCACGTCCGCATACTCAATAAGCTGGAAGGCACGAGCTTGTCGGAGAGCGACGAAGTCTGTATCCTCAACACAGCGGAAGCCAGTGCGCAAATTTATCAAGGTATCGAGGGAAATATCCTCGTACCATGACATAACGACTGTAAGTGCCATATCAGCACCATCTCGTCCAGCGGATTCCCTCCAAAGATTCAACTGGTTCTGGGATGCCATCAATCTTTCCACCAGTATCTTGATTTCATCAATATCAGGAGTCCCAGAAGTATTCGGCCAGAGAACATGGTAGGCCCGAATGGCTGCTTGCACCAAGTCCCTGCCCATAATCTTCATCGGACCGACGGCAGCGCCAACGGCAACCAAGAAATCTTCCATCGAGTATTCTAGGCTCCGCATTGGCAGGAACACCTCGGCGCACACGAGCATTGATCACCGTTTTAGATCTCACGGGCTTAGCTTCTGGAAAATGGTCTACGCAAAACGAAAGTGCGTCGGTCAACGATAAGCAAGGGAAAAAATAACTCAGCCACGGCCAGAAGCTTACGGTGAATATAGCTCAGCATTATCTGAAGATCCTTAGCCCAGTCACCCTTGGTTTTCTCAAAGCGAGTGATCTCGCTCATCCCCCGGGTCTTCAGTTCGGCAGCCTCGAGAAGCTCTTTATTTTTCTGCAATTGCAGAGCTAGCCGATTCTTCTCCTCGGAGAACTCCTGGTCAACTTTTTCCAACTCAGATTTCTGAGAAAGTTTGAGGGACTCCACCTCGGCACGCAAGCGAGCTATCTCGTCATCTTTATCTTTCAGCTGCGCCGAATGAGTGGCGACTTGTTCTAAAAAATGCAGCATCATATCAGGCATAGGTATGCATTCTTGGTGTGAAACTGCAAAAGTTTGTAACTCGGCTATACCGAAGCCAAAAGGGTTAAAAGAAACCCGGTGCACATTTCAAATTGACATATGTAGAATAAAGAAGACTAACGAACCTTCCAGGGCCTTGACCTTTCTCTCAAGACGGATATTAAGATTGTTGATGTTACCTATTCACCAGCAAAATGAGTTAGCACCTCACATCCAAAACAATAAGAACTTTAGGGATAACGCGAAAGTTTGTTAACTGACCAGCTTTCTTCGCCACAGGAATGACCCTCTCATATTTATCTTGCAATTTTTTATGTGCAAAGAGCAGCCTTTGGAATTCGGCGGTCCGCCGGTCATGCGCAACCTAAAACAACAAAACAAAAAGCAATAAGATATTCGAAGCTCAGACAGATCCGAGTCAAGCAAAACTTAACTCGGATCTAGGTGGCTGGATATTCGAAGCCCAGACAGATCCGAGTCAAGCAAAACTTAACTCGGATCTAGGTGGCTGGATATTCGAAGCTCAGACAGATCCGAGTCAAGCAAAAGTTAACTCGGATCTAGGTGGCTGGATATTCGAAGCTCAGACAAACCCGAGTCAAGCAAAACTTAACTCAGATCTAGGTGGCTGGATATTCGAAGCTAAGACAGATCCAAGTCAAGCAAAACTTAATGCGGATCTAGGTGGATGGTTATTCAAACACTAAGACAAAACTGAATCAAGTAAAACATAATAAAACTTCCAAACGAATAACAAGTTACTCGATTGCAAGCTTCGGGGACTAGAGTATATATAATGGCATAAAGGCAATTACCTCATTCATCTTGTCACTGTCAAGAACAATCTTGGCAGCCAGATGTAGGCGACTACTGATGTCGGAGAGTTGAAACGGCTGGCTGCTTGGATTGCCCTCGAGCTGATCAGCAGCGTTCCAATTGTTGGCATACTCGACCAACGAGCCGAGGCTATTCCCACTCTCCGTTCGAGTCAGGACTTTGCCTCGGACGTGTTGGCTAGCCACCGTCGCCGCGGGACTCTTGTGGAGAGCGAGCTGTGTATCAGCAACCGGGATAACAGTACTCTTGGCAGATGAAATCCCCTTGCGCAGCGCATCAGCAATTGTAGGCTGAGAAGAGCTGGCAGGTTCTTTTTGAGATGAGGAAGGCTTGGCGGTAACGACTTTCTCGCCTTAGAAGAGGCATCATCAGGAGCCGTTACCTCGGCACTTGGGATGATTTCTTTAGGGGCCGGAGGGATTACGGTTTCTGAGGGCGCCGAGATATTGGTATCCTCGGCTGGAATCGGAGTCGCAGTAAGGGTTGTGGGGGACAAAAGCACCTCAGGGGAAATTTCAGGATTCACGGAGGAGACAGCAGGCTCAGTGGAAATATCTACGGGCCGAGTTATACCGGCATCAACAGGAGAGATCTCAGGCACATCCTGGCGAAATGGCATATGATTCGGAGCAGGAGGAGAGTCAATATGAGCAGGACTAGGAATTCTAGTGTCTTCAGGAGTCAGAGGAGAAGGCGGCCGAGTCGTGTGACTCGTCATACTGGGGCCACTAGGCTTAACAGAAAGAGGATCCCTGCAGAGGCAAAAAGATCAGGTCAAAAGGCAGAAAGAGAGAAACAAGAAATACAAATAAAAAGCAAATCACCCAGTAACCCCGGGCATAGTTTTACGCTTAGGGGGGTGCGGGGCAGATCTCTTTATTCGTTTCTTGGGAACGGCTTCCGAGGCACCGGCTGGAGCGCTACCTTTCCCCGAAGTAACAGGAGGTCGGGAGGCGAGAGGCTCGGCGTTGTGAACCTGACCGGCTTGATTAGCTGAGAAAGTAGAGGCCAGAAATGCATAAGAAATTGGCATTGCGGCAACTACCTCAAGAACTTGAACCTCGTCCGAATCACCTTCCTCCTCGTGGGCCGGGGTCTTGCCGCGGGCGCGAGCCGGAGCAAGATCCGACTTGGGAACGAACTCTTCCGAGTCCGGCTCCCCGCTATCCGGAGTGTTCCGATCTGCGGGCCACGGGAGGGACAGAACCTCGGCATCCTCAACCTTCCGCTCTTCAAACCTCTACAGGACAAGAAAGAGAAAAATTAACAAGAGAAAACACAGATGCGATTAAACGGTAAAACATGATTGCAAGAACTTACTCTGGGAGGGGGATGCTCGCGGGTGAACGGCTTCAATCCCCAGGCCCAGTCCTCCGGCATCTCCGTCTTAAAGATAGCCTGGATGCGCTTGAAGATAAGATAATTGTCCAGCTCCACCGTCGAGACTCGGTTGGGATCAAGAGGACCGCTCATATAGCAGAGCTTGTGTGTGCGTTTCTGGAATGGGCAGATCCGGCTGCTGACGAAGGTAGTCATCAGATCCTCACCGCGTAGTCCGGAGCGGATCAGTTCCTTCAGCCGAATCTCAAAAGCCTCGGCCAGAGCATGACTCTTCCTCGGATTATAGGTCCAGTTCTTCTTGGAAGGAGTGCCAATGGAAAAAGCAGGGAGCCGAATCCTATCCTCATTCCCAGAGTTCTTGACATAAAAGAACGACTTATGCCACTCCTTGCATGATTCTAATCCTGCAACGCGAGGAAATTCGGATTTCCTCCGAGGTGTGATTGACGCGACACCACATTGGGTAAGCAACTTCTCGGAGGGTTGAAGAGATTTGTCTGGGACAACGTTGGATCGAATCTGGAAAAACTTTGACCAAACATGCACAGACGGCCATAGGCCGAAGTATCCCTCCGAGGCAGAGATGAAGGCAGAAAGAGAGGCAATGGCATTAGCAGGCAGATGATGCGGCTGCAGGCCGAAGTAATCAAGGAATTCCCTAGCAAAATCGCTGAGGGGGAGACCAAACCCGCGAGATAAATGTGACATGAAGACGACGTACTCACCCTCCCTAAGAACTGGAGACGATTCGCTGCTGGGTAAGCGACAGGCTACCTCGGCAGGAATCCGGCGAGTTCGAATTAGCCACTCAACCTCTCGGCGGGTGACGGAAGAGCCCTGCCACGAGCCCCGCTTGGGCCCAGACGCAGCATCGTCGTCCTCAATGAGCGCACCGCTGACGGAGATCGACATGAGGTCGCCAGAAGAACTTACGGAGGAAGAAATAGCGGCAGAGGGAAACCTAGAACTGCAAGGCCCCGTCGTGGTTCTACGCGAAAACGGCGGCGGAGCAGAGAAGGAACCACCGCGCCAGAACTAAAGAAAAGTAGAGGTGTCTAGAGGAAATCCTAGGCGTTCAGACCAGATAAAATCACCGGCGACGACGCCGGAGCAAGCGAACGGGGACAAGGTCGACGGAGCAGTGCGGCGGAAGCCTTGCCGTCAAAGACCCAGATGGGCGCACGACGGAGGAGGCACGAACAGGCGCGGAGGCGAGAGGAAGAAGAAGGGCACCAGTAAGCGGAGGGGGAAAGTGAATCCCTAGCCCCGTGCCCCTCTTTATAACCGCGCCGCCTGAGAAGTAGTGGGATCGTGGGTGTGGCAGTTATCTGTGTAGATCGTGTACGTGGCACGATCGCACGCCGCTAAGTGGAGCTGCACCAACGACCACACGATGATAGAGAAGGTCAAGATCCCTGACGGAAACGGTGCGCAAGGCGTCGCAGCGCCGACGCGACAGGCGCAGTAATTACTGTAGCCTGTTAGTGGACACTGTAGAGGAACGAAAAACTAGAGAAACAATGATGAGTATGACACGTAGGACGAGGCGTACGCGAGAAGAAACGCAGATACCTCGAACGAGAAAAAGATAACTCGGAAACAATGAGAAACAAATATTGTGAAACTGATACGGCCCGGCCGAAGTTATAGGCAGGACCGTACCATCTTCGGGGACTAATGTTGGGGAGGTGACCCCGGATAGGGTAAGGACAGGGGAAAGACGAAAGGAGATTCCCCGTCCAGTTTCCGAGTTACACTCTAAATCGGCCGAATCCTGTAAAGGTCGGCCGAGGTGTGAAAGGATAGAACCCTTATGATAATAGCAAGGCATTACCCGGCCGGGATACTGCGTAAGTCGGCCGGGTCAACCCGAATAATCTTAATGCAGGTAAAGGCCAAGACGAGTTATGTGAGACGAGGCCGAATGATATGAAGCTTGCAGGAGAAGGAGATGCCAATAGTCAAACTCTAGTCGCAGAGCATGGCACAAAGGACAAGGCGCAGAATGACAGAGGTGCAGAAGGAGGTCACGGAGGTGACAGTCCTGAAGCCCGAGGTGTGCAGGTGGGGTCCTCTAGAACCTTGCCGTCATTAGAGGGGCGACACGGAAAGGAGGCCGCCGAGTTACTATATTAGGACAAGCATATTCCTCGAATATGCTTGCCACGTCAGCCCTAGAGGAGCCCTAGGTTCTCCTTTATAAGGAGAGGCTTGGACTCTGAGAAGGGCATCGGTTCATTTAGTACTGTTATGCTGGTAAAGTTCTCCCTCTCTACTTGTACACTGCTCAAGGAGCACTTGTAGCCCAAGGAAGGAGAAATAAAGATCTTTACCTTAGTCTTTTGTGTGTAGAATCAACTACATCTTCCCTCTCCAGATCCCTCTAGCATTCATTGGCCCCATACTTTAGCCTACCCATGGCATCTGCCGTGCCACCACCACGACACATGCCAAATCCAAGTCTCATAATCTGCCATGACGTCAAGGATGATAGTGCAATCCTTCTTGTGACCTTTGAATTGTCCACGTCTTGCCGCAGGACAATTCTTCCAACTTCAATGCATACAATCAGTAGAGCCAAGCTTTCCAGGGTGTGGGCCCCCTGGACCTCCACCGACCTTGCCTCCTTCGCCTATAAGAAGCCCCGACTCAGAAACCCTAAACAATCCATCATACTTCTAGAATAAGTTCTGCTGCTCCGCCGCCACCGAAGGGAGATTCGGGGGACATAAATTCTCTGTTTCAGCACCCTGCCAGGACGGGGAAGTGCCCCGAGAGCCATCTCCATCGATCTCCACCACCATCTCCATCACCGTTGCTAATTCTCATGATGAGGAGGGAGTAGTTCTTCCTCGAGGCTAAGGGCTCTACCGGTAGCCATATGTTCATCTCTCTCTTTATGCATGATCTTGTTGTGGTCATGAGCTTTTTATTCTAGTAGATCTACCTTGCTACTCAAGTGCTTCAATAGATCTGTGCTCTCCCCATGTGTGTGAAAGTGACAGCATGCACGCCATGGTGGCACTTAGGCTTGAGTCTATATAAATACTCATTGTGCTTTAATAGATCTATGATTTTCCCCACGTGTGTAAAAGTGACAGCGTGCATGCCGTGCGTGGCACTTAAGCTAGGTTACATATATATTTATTCATGAGTTATATTTGGAGTTGGATGTCTTTATGAAATTGTGGTGTTTGTTGAAACCATCTAGCGCTCAAGGTGACAGTGTGGGGTTATCTAGATTGGGAAATGCGGACTTTGAGGTGTGCTGTTATAGCCCTACCATGGATTAGAGTGTCCAACTGAAAAGTAGTTAAGAGTAGTATCATGAAGAGAGGATATTTATATGAGAGAGTGTTCAGTAGTGAAAGTATGATCCCTAGGCCTTGTTTCTAAGCATTGACACACCGTTTGCATCTAGATCTGTTACATGTTTGCTTGCTTTAGTCCTTCACGCCATCAGTTATTTTCTGGCACCGTTACCACATGTATTTCACTATCTCTTCGTCGAACTAGTACACCTATACACCTGACAAGTGTATTGGGTGTGTTGGAGACACAAGAGACTTCTTGTATCTTGATTGCAGAGTTGCTTGAGAGAGAATACCTTTGACCACTTCCTCCCTGAGTTCGATAAACCTTGGGTAATTTACTTTAGGGAAACTTGCTGCTGTTCTACAAACCTCTGCACTTGAAGGCCTAACAATTGTCTACAAGAATAAAAGTGCGTAGACATCAGTAGCCATAGTGATTACTTGGGATATACAGTCAGACATGCAGGAATAAGGGTGTTACCTCGCTAGGAGAGCCCCGAACCTGGATATATCATGTGTTTGTGTTCTCGTGTATGCAGTCTTTATCGCACTCTCCCTCTCCGGATTGTCCGGCATCCATTTAGCTCTAAATTAAGCCATACCATGGCATCTGTCATGATACCATCGTGATAAACTGTGTCCATCCGTGCCCCGATGGCCACCAGGAAGCTTTTTTTTAAGCTTCGGCCAACATTTTTCTCCCAATCCTCCTCAAGACGACGAGTTTCCACCATATTGGGCCAAAAAATCGCTCGACAAACACAGACAGAACCGAGCACGACGGAACGCGTGGGGCGCGCGGAATGAAGCGAAAAGGGGTGTCCGGCCAGCTCTAAGCATCGCAAGCAACTCTTCACCTTACTGTTTCCTTGATTAACCTGTTTTGCTGGCATGTGGACCTTCAAAACGCACCTTAGGTGTATGGCCCACCTGTCGGCTACCGTTGCAGCAGAACAAGACACGAGTCCTCTCGTCCCATACCGTACCTGTACGACGTAGTACCAAATAGCGTTCTCGAGCGACCTGACCTCACTCCCTGCGTACCCTCACCGTGAAGAAACGCTAAACTATCGCAAAGCGAAAGCATGTTGGCGCTAGTGCGGACCTAATTAAGAACTACACTAACCTAGTAGAGATAACAAATCTTTCTCGTAGTCCAGCCCGTAGATTTCACCGCCCATGTGCGATCGATGGAGAATCATTTACTAGGCATCATGCAATCTAGCGGCTCGACAATTGTTAATCATGCACGCATAAACAAACCCAGTTTTGCTGGTTGGTTTCCGTGCTCAGAAGAGGACGTGGGCTGGCTCGGACGATTCGCCTCGCGCCATGTTACGGCCACCGGGCTCGCACGAGGCGCGCCACCGTACGTACGTGGCCGGACGGGAACACAAACACACACGGCGAAAAGGGCATCTCGGCGTACGTGCCGGTGGTTCGGGGCGCACCGGCGGGAGCCCCGCACGTGCTGGCCGGCCGGATCGATCGCACCCCCGCGCGCCGTCGTGCTCCGCGCCAGCGCCGCCCTGCCCCCTCTGCCCGCTACACCCGGAGACCGGATCGGAACCGTGCAGGTGCACGCACGCGAAACCGCGACGGGCGTTGGTCCTAGCTAGCGGTTGGCTGGTTGCGGCGAACGGGGGTCGGATACCGCGGCCGGTGTGTGTGTGTCACGGCGGCGGCACCGGTTGATGTCTCGGCGTTGGACCTGTCCGGGCGTGACGAGGACGGGTTTGAATAAACGGAGGTGCTTACAGGTGGTTTTAATGGCGGGCAGCTTTCGGAAAAGGGATGGACGCCACGCCCTTGTCGTTGTTTGGAGTTAAGGACGCCTGCGAAGGCGACAATAATTGGTGTTTCAGTTTTTTTCCCGGAGGGGTTGGGGGATGTGCTCATCTCGCGTTGTCAGGACAGCGACCGAATGACATGTCTGTGGACATGTGGGGTACGTGGTTTATTACCTGCAATTTCGTGACAAGAAAAAAATACGAGTGGTAGGAGTAGTGCATTTTTTTCTTCACCGCTAATAACAAACGAAAGGAACGTGTTCAGTGCTCGTGGTGCAGGTGCGAGAACGAGCTCAGAATATTTCAACGCAAGTTGGGGTGATCGAGTACTCTGCTATGTGCGTCCGCAGGTGCGCAAATGTTCAGGCAGATGATGATTTGCAAAACAAATTTTGGATGTACACAATGATGTATCCTACTGCATGCAAAATCTTAATTCAAAATATTTTATCGTCCGAGCAACACAAAAAAAGGAAAAAAAATATGGACATGAGTTTAGTGAACGGCGCCTTTAGTGAACTATGTATATTTTCAAAATTCCAAACATTATTAGATATTGTCATTTGTGTGTAGCCAAGAATATATATAGAGTTGCGATTTTGCATGATTGTGGAATATGAATTAACATTTAAATCTTTCATTTCAGTTTTTTGTGAAAGTTGTAAATATTATTTTATTTTTATTAAATAGAAAAGGATGACCAGAGCTCGAGAGCCAAAGAGAGTTTTAGCGCTTGGTGACACTATGAAACCCTTGGCACCGGTACATAAATACAAACAACACTAGAAGAAATAAGTAAATAACACTTCTAGAGTTCTACATGATGAAATTAACCAAAAGGAGGACTCTTGTGCACTGCCATAGCCGAATCCATCCAATGAAGGACGGAGTTTTAAAAGCACAGGAAAAAAATCCGAAAGAACGAGAAGTGTACAAAATTTTGAGATCTTGTTGATCTCATTTGTTGGCATTTGCCCCTTTAGTGTTATTGTATTCAAAACTTAACGATTAGTCTTTATTTTGCTTATTGGCATTAGTAGAAGGCAACACTGGTCCATGTGGATGCGGCCTTCTTCCTCGACATCTTAGTGGGGTAGTGGTGTGCTGGCCATCTTGCATGGCCGCCATGGCCTAATAACCCGCCGATGCAGCCTTGTGTGGGGCACCACAACCATCTATGGTGCGGGTTTGGGCGAGAAATGAGGCAACCTTCACCCACGGATGTCTCGCTTCACGCCATCATCATTGGGCTTCTACGGCATCAACCGCCATGATAACCAAGGTAACGCCACAGATGGGAATGTAACGGCAATGTTCGAAGGTATCATCAATGACGATGGCACCCGGCAACTCTTTACAAGGCATGGCATTTGGTCACGTGGCAATGTCCACGTCAAGGCCATGCACGGGCGAGGTTGTCTCCTAGTGTGTATGCAATAGATATGTAGAAGACGATGAATTACATCACGCCGTACCGTTGTGGTTTAGTTTGCGTGGTGATGTCCATGTCAAAACCAACCGTGCGTGCCGACGAATCTGAGCTTGGTGAGCAGTATTTACCATTGATGTGAGTCACTGATCGTTTTGGCAAGGCATGTTTTTTCCTTTTTTGTCTGTATGCATCCTTTATGTCTCGACTTGTTACATGTATTGTGTTGTTGCAGATGGTAGATGTAATTATGGTATTTTCTCGATATTAGTATATTTATTTTATAAAAATAGTAGGCAGCACTATTAGATACTTTTTTTCCTTACGAGAACAATTTTCCGAAACAAGTTCTTCATGATGCATGGGAACGGCACGCAAACGTCATTGGATCAAAAAACTTAAGAATAGATCACTGGATTTCACCCTAGACTCACATGGAGGGGACGACCCGGTTGGGGTAAAAAGACCTCCTCTCTAGTACATGGTTTCTCTGGAAGGTGATCGGTTTTTGAAATCTGCTAGAGTTTCTCTAAGGTGCTTCAGCTTGTGGCTGATCGTCCTTTTCGTCTTTGAGGGCGGTGGCTAAGGTCTTTCGGCCATGTGCCTATAGTTTGGTAGGTTGTTTTATGGATACAATTAGTGCTCCCTCCAATCTATATTAGTTGACTTAACTTTATCAAAATTAGATGAATCTAGACACTATTTAGTATATAGATTCATCCAATTTTTAACAAATTCAAGTCAATTACATGGTTTCTCTTCACCACAATCTAAAACCTGTAAGGATCTCGTGTTAGTCTGAACATCACACTAGCACATATGACCATTACCATTTTAGGAAAAATGGCCTCTGCATGAGTGATGATTGCAGCCATCATGGCACATAGCCGGTGGGAGTAAGAAAGCCATACTAAGGAAGCATCCGATCCAACTCACTGTGATTTAGTATGAGTACAGATGCTCTGTGCTTATAGTAAATCAGGGATGCAGAGATTGGTTTTCAGTTTCCCATTTCCAGCAAAGAAGAAACACAACAAAAACGAACGAAATGCTTAGTTTCCTCGCGCGCCTTGGATCGATCCTATTCATTGCATCGTCCTCTCCGACCCGCCGCGAGATCGCAGCCTCTCATCGCTCGCCGTTTGCTAAAAATGGCGGTGGGCAGTGCCCTATTTGTGCACACCCCGGAAGACGGAGGCAGGCGAGCTCCTGGACGTACATTTAGTGGCCCATGTCACGGCGGCATTGCTCCCACTTCTCGCTCGCCTAAGGCGCTCTGTGTTTCGCCGCAGGCATGATGAAGGGGAGCGGTGCCATCCCGAACATGAAGCCCCCGTCGCCGCCGCCGCCGCCGCCGTCGTCCATGTTCTACGTCCACGAGGCGGACGCCGCCAACAGCCACCACTTCCTCGAGGAGTGCTCCCTCTGCGCCAAGTCGCTCTCCGGCGACATCTTCATGTACAGGCACGTCCGTCGTCGCTCCGTTCGTCTTGCCTGCCGATCACCCCGAGATTAATTCGGTTGCAGGTGTGAACTTGAGACTACTGTTGTTGCGTGCGTGCAGAGGTGACACGCCGTTCTGCAGCGAGGAGTGCAGGCGGCAGCAGATCGAGGTGGACAGGGCGAGGCACCGGCGGAAGAAGCACGCGGCGGCGCACGCGGTGTCGGCGCGGAAGGAGCACCCCCACCGGCACCACCACCACCATCACCACCACCACCACCACCGTCAGCACCAGCACCAGAGTGCCATGGTGAACGCCACCCCGTGGAACGACGCCGGGTTCGCCGCAAGGAGCCCGGCGTTGCGCGTGTGATCCGATCCGACCGTCCGGTGCTCCGGCCGTCAGATCCCGCGACCTTCGCGGAGACACACATACGTACCCGTCTATGACTACACGCGAACCCTTGCACGCTTAGGAACTGGTTGCACTAGTGGTGTACGTACGGACGTACGTACGCCTGGCTGGACGGTTTTGTTTCTAGCATTTTCCCAAGGTTAGAACTTTAGAGCCATGGATGGATGCATGGGCTCCCTCTCCACTTCTCTCCCCCCAGATTAACTTTGGCTATTTTGTTCTGCTGTTGTGGAATGGAATTCATTTTCCCGACCAAAACGATCTAGTAGATGACATGTAAATCTTGTAAATTTTCTGAATATATTGTTTTCTACTCTTCCTGGGATGACGTACTGTCCGAATTTGAGAAAGTGGTAACATCATAGTAAGTAGCTCTGCATTGGAAACCTTGAACAGAATAATCAGGTTCAGAGTGGTGCCGGTGGTGCATCGACGAAGGTTCACAACTTGTAGCTTATGAACCGTGTGAGAAAATGACGCAAAACTATCACATTTAGGGCAATATTGTCATATAACTATCAATTTTGTCGTCTTTGTCTGAAAACTATCAATATTGGAGTCGGTTTGTGATAGACAGCACTGATTGTCATGTTTTGTCGTGTTAAGCCGTTTTGACAGTTCTGACCCACCTATCGGGTCTACGTGGAAAAAAATAAGATATTTATATTATTTTCTGTAATTTGATGAAAGAGGGAAAATGAAAACTTCTCGCTCTTGACCCGTCCCCACTGCGCTCGCACGTGCTCATCGGCGCTGCGTGCGTCCCCGCAACTCGCGCCGAAGCTGGCTGGGCCGCTATTGGCCGCGCCCGCGCACTGCCTGCCGTCACCGCGTGCGCCCCGCAGCTCGCCCGCACCGGGAGGGGAAGGTAGACAAGGATCTAGGAGAGTAAAAAATCCTGGCATTGACCATGCCCACGGCCAGAGCGAGCCCGAGGACATCGTCGCCCCTGTCCGGAGTTTGCCCGCGCCGGCCCATTTGGCAAGTAGCAACACTGAGTCCGACATTTTCAAAATCACCGACTTTTTGCGACAATATGGTGGACATGCGTGCAAGTGAAAACCTGTAGGTCTTACAGAACCGAATCATCTAAGAAATCATTTGGAAATTTGCAACATAAACTCAAGGATTTGTACAGTGCCGTTGCAAGTTTGCAACCTCATGGGTGACGACCTGCATACTTGCTGACAAAGGCGATCATCAATTCTATACTATGAAGATTAGTACTTCAATCAAAGGCGCAATAAAGTATCACAAACGAATCGAAAGTGGACGGCCAATAGAGTCAGCGATGCCAAGAGAAACATAAATTATATAGATTAGCTTCTTTTAAAAGTCATCTTGGATGCATCGGATTGGATACCCGGCAGTATTGTAACGAATACAATCAAACCCATAGATCTTATGCAAGATTTTCTGGCCTGATTTCACGGCATCTTCTTCGCCACGTCCGACAGGAACAGGCATTGCATATTCCCGTGAGGAATCCTCCTTTTCAGCCCCGGATCACTTCTCCCACCCACTGATCTTGTTTTCATCTATAGGGACTAGTACCATTTTAGAGGAAGATCTTTATTTCTTGCAGGGTAGAAGTTGAGTCTCCATGGATCCTAAGTTAGTAAGTTGCACCAGAACATTTGTCCAGAAAAAGGACGATGACAGAAAAAAAACTTTCCAAATATCTGGATAGCATGGAGTACCATTTTTATTGCTGCAACCACTTCAGAAAGAATTCGGAATCGTAGGAATTCCGCCACCATTACTAAAGCAAACAATCCTACAAAATTAACAAGCTAGACGAGATCTAGGCATGAGGAAATGCGAAGGTGAACTGCTGCCGTGGGATCACGGGGTGTGTCCACCCTATACGTCTCGGTCTGCCCAGCGTGAACTGCGCGCTGTCTGGTCGGGGAACCAACTATTGGAGTCAATTTTTCGTTATACCTTCTCAACTAGCCAGGACCATGCTACGATCGCAATTTCTTAACTTTGGGTTGGCACTAGCGGAGAGATTTAACTAGTGGTGCTGCGTAAAAGAAGTGACCTACTCTCCATTAACTAATACCCTGCCCATCACCAATTGTTTGGTCCACTTTTGTTGTGAAAATGTGGTTTTACACTTGTAAACGAACGGAAGTAGTACGGTGTTCACATCGGAGTAACCCTTTTTGTGGGTTGTAGTTCAGTACTACTGCCATTCTTAATGGAGAGTGAACTATCCTGCTGATTGTACCAGGTCTTGTTGGTCGTTGGAGAGGTACGAAATCACTATATACTGACGAGGGTGGTTAACCAAAGCGGACATCAGTGCGTGAATCCTGTAAAAATTGCTCCCAGTGGAGTTAGCTTACGTAACAAACTGCTGTCACATTTCTCTATAGATCACCGTGTTGTTTGATCACCTAAACCATGGTACAAATTGTCCAAATACTCATCATTAATTCGTCAATTGTGATTAGCAGGTGTGATTAGGACATGAGAGTTGAGATGTGACGAAAAAGCTTATGAGACTGTGGGATGACAGTGATGCATTAAGCCCAACACATTCAACAGTTTCAACCGCAGCCCAACACGATTCAACAGTTATTAGAGGATATATGTGGTCTTGCATTTTTATTTTCCTAGAAACACAATACAATCGTAGGCGCACACAATATGTATATGCACTCACCCCTATGGACAGCACATCCAACCCCTATGAGCACCTTCGAGAGACCGAGACGGCGGACCCGGTCTTGAGATTGACGAAGTCACCACGGACGCCTCTCTATCGACGGCAACGTCGCCTCTCACTGAAAAAATATTCCTTTTATGCAACACATTGTGTTAAACCTGGGCTTTGAATTCCAACCACATGTTGGTTTGCCATTTTGTTCTCCTTTCCTGATGAACTTTCAAATCCCAAATATTAGAGGCAGATGTTACGCGTTTTCTTCGGTCAAAGCAAAATTCTTAATTCCATTAATTTCTCTTTATGTAATGATAACAGAAAAGATATATCATATTTTCATTATGCGTGTTAGCATAGCAGTTAATTTATTCACACTACAATTTACTATATGTTTTGAAAATACTCTAATGTTATCAGCTCGACGTGAATAACCTTCTTGATCAATTTTTCACCACCCTTTCTCTCTCAAATGACTTGTTTTAGGTTGTGGTCTTGTAACTAGTAACTTAATACAAGTTTTGATTTCGTGGACGTAGTAGGGGGATTGAATTGGTATGGGGCAAATAAAATAAGTAACATGACATCAAACAACATAATTTTGATTTTATCATTTAGTTACTTTGTATAAAAATAATGAGACTATCTACCCCCTGTCCAGAAATCGATTAATAAAGAACATGCCACATTTAACATGTTTTTGTCTTATTTATAATAAAGTTTTTTACTTTTATATAATCTTCAAAATAACCATCTTGTTAGATGCATATCAATCATATTCATAAACCATTTAGCCCAATGGTGTACATACATTTTCCATCATACCATGTTTTACTTTATGCTAAACATTAAAATGTTAAAATCCTTGTTCATGGTTGCAGAATCCACTTATTACAAAAAAAATAGAGAAGTTATTTTATTGTTGAAGATACCAATTTTTATGTCCATATTTTTGCGCTAAGCCATATTTTCTTCATAAATCTGACTAATGTGAAGTAGAATATTACAACTTGTTCAATGAAGATTAATTTGTACACGTCATGCTAGTATAAAACGTTTGTACATGTGTGTCCATTTTAGTATTCTTCATATTAGTATAGAGTTCTACAACATATGTGCCCGGATTGAAAAAATATTAGAGGTTTCTAGAGTTTATATATGTGTAGTCCTAATGTAACTAAATAGATAATTCTAGACCAGATCAGCCAAAAAATGATGAATATTCGCGTGAGGAATTTCATACATCTACCCTGGTAAGTAGCATGCTCATTTATGACTTGTTTGATTCAAACGAATTGTGTATGATTTGGATTCTTGGGATTTTTTCCTACAAATATCATTTGATTCAAGGGATTACAATGCTTAGAAATTACTTGAAAGGATTCGTTTGCACTCTATTTTGTAGGAAAATTTTCATTCACTCCAACCTATTTGTACAATTCCTATGGTTTTGTTGTGCAATCAAACACTATCTGATAAAAAATCATGTATATGTCTCTAATCTTATAGGATTGAAGTGGACATGCCACTCCGATCCTGTGGTTTTCCAATTCACGCATTTTGTGAATATTACGAATCAAACATTCCCTTATGTTGCAACTAAAGCTTCGGAAAGAATTCCACCACAACTCGTAAAGCAAATCATCCAAAAAAATCTAGCTAAGAGCATCTCTAACCGATCCCAAAAATATAGAGGACTAAAAGCCTCCCTATAATAGATGAGCATATTTTTTCTCCTATAAATGGTGGCCATCAGAATTGATTCCCAAACACTCAAAGGAAAAAAATTAGCATCATTGTTGAACCTCTATCAAGATATTCATCCAACCATGGCACAACACAACATCTTCCTCTTCATTGTAGTTGGCGGACCACTTGCCCTTGCTACCGGCCTTGGCTTTGGTTTGTGTTGGCGCCCGCCCCCCCTCGTTCACCTCTTCCTCGGCGTCATCCTTGGCAGCCTCCTCTTCCTCGTCCACATACTCATCGTCCACCTCTTCATCAACCACTTCTTCATTTGTCGTGTCTTCGTACATATCACAAAATTTGGGGTCGTCGAGCCCTTGAGAGTGTGAAAAATCCAATTGTGACATGAATTCGTAACATTCATATCGGCTGCACTTGCTTGACACTCAGGCATTTCATCGATCACCTCGTGGGCGGAAACCGAAGCTGCTGTTGGGGATATACTTTCCAGGTATACCCGCAGCTACTCACTGACCAGGGTGGCCCACCTATGAGTTAGAGCTTTGCTCCACAGGTGGCCCAGTTAGAGAAAGAAGACGGAGGCCCATCCGATTATACGAAGGCCCAGAAGACTTACCTACTTAGGCCTATAGATTTGCTTCTAGTTCAAGTTGTATCTTGTACTGACTTAGTATAGTATCCGGATAGGTTTCTCCTGATCCAAAACGGATGATTATATAAACCGTCCTAGGGGCCAGCCTTTAGGGCAAAACCATAACCTACTCGCACAGGAGGAACCCTCTCTTGTAATCCCTTGTAACATCCGGCTTTGCCGGTATACTAGATTGCAAGCAGGAGTAGGCTCCGGCCACCATAGTCGGATCTGAACCTGGATAAACTTGGGTGCTCATCGTCCCGGACAACCATACATTTCACACCCCACCTTTTCTCATGCCTCGAGGACCCCTCTCATGGCGTACTTTCCATCAGTCCGATGATAGTTGGCATCCACCATGGGGAAGGTGACCTTTGGAACTTCGTCCGAGGGGAATCTCTGTGTACGGGAATCGGTGAAAGTATCTACGTGCCTCCTGTCCTCCTCGAAGATACATGAATTCCAGCTAGGGAGCCCATATGACCTACACCATCACCTATCGGAGATATCGGCATCTACCTCAGTTCCACTGAACCTGCCCAACCTACCCTAGCAGTGATGATAGGGGCGAAAGATCAATCTGGATCTACTTTGTCCGCAGAGGCGGCCGAGTTTCCGATCTCACAAATCCCTAAACCCACCCAACCCACTCTTGTGGTGGAGGACAAGCTCGATTCTATTCTCCCTATTGAGATCGGATCTGCAGATGAGGATGAATACAACAGCTCTAGATCCGGCTTCACCGATGCTGGAGCAGGAAAATTGCTACTAAGGCATAGGCTGAACCAGATGATGGCTCATCCACGAGTCAATTTCCGTGAAATTCCTGATACAATCCAGAGCTTCTCGGATGCTGATCTCTAATGTTAGGGGTGTCCCCTTAGGGTTGCCCGATCTTTCACAAATCTCCGTGGAAATCGATGCAAAATCGAGGGGAAAAGGAGAAGGTAGCAGAAGCGAACACACATGTCATGAAGAACATGATGAACACACGCAAAACTCACATGATACAAGACCTATTGCTCCTGAATGGTGGCCACCAGTCCGATAGAATCCTTGCAAGGAAAGATCAGTCAACATGCTCCCTCAAATCCACATCGGAGAGGGAAGAACACCTTGGGAAGGATCTTGACAACTTTGAGAAGGAACATCGACTCTAAGGCCTTGTACAATGATGGAGGAATGATGCAAAGTCCAATCAAGGTTGGTGACAATAGTCGGTACCCTTGGTAAGGGGGATGAGGCAAAACTAGAGATTCCACAATGAGGGTTGTCTTTAGTCTATCATCTATGCCTCCGGAATACATGAAGGGTGGGGGATCTATTTATAGTCCAACCACTTAACAAGGGGTAGTTTTGGGATAAAACTAGGGTTTGGACGGAATAAGGGGGTTCATGGGCCAAGGTCCAAGATGGCGGCGCACAGGACCATCTCGTAAACCATAGACTCCGGGGTGTTTGGCCGGAGACTGCGTTTTAGGCCGAAGATTTCGTTCTATCTCCGGTCCTTCTTCGGAGGGGCATGTAGACTATCCCCGGGTCAGTTTCTGTGGCCGGTCTGGAGGTCGGTCGGAGACTTCGGTGTGTCGGTCCGGAGACTCTGGTCTATAGGTCAAGAGACTTTGGTGCTTCTCGTGCAAATTCTTATGTCTCCTCTTCCAAGCCTCCGTCTTATCGGGGTTGGTGCTCCAGGCTTCCTCCCTTTCCTCTGTACTTGTCTGTATGAACCTATCATGCATATGTGACGGAGTATGAAGTAGTATAACATTCAATAGGGTAGGAAGTGGGCTCACATAGAGGAATGGATTCACCTTTGGAGTCCATGACGAATTGGCGTAAGTTGGAGACCTTGATGTGGTAACGACCATAGGTCGGGATACATCAGCTCCCCCTTCAAAAGAGTCTTCCTTGACTCTACATGCTCATCACAAAGTAGAATAGGCCGAGAGAGATTTTTTATCCTGGGGTTCACCATATAGTCGTCCTCGGGAAGATTGATTTGACAACACTTCAATGTTCCTTCAACTTCCATGAAGCCTAAAAAGCTCACAACAAAAGTGAAGCAACACTCAAAGAGTAGACAATTCATGAAGATTATAGCATGAGTTATCAAGTATAAGGAAGTCACCTTATGTTGTAGAGATAGCTCGAAGAACCGCATACATAGGTAATCCTCTACATTTCTCCTTGTCAAATCTTGGTTGGTAGAGGTTGAAGAATACGAAATTGTACCTTCACACAACAAAGACCAAGCAAAAAAATTCCGTGCGTGATAGAGGAGCATGTCATTTGTGGCATGTCCATTCTTTTTCACAACACTATTAGCACAACAAACGGATAGCAAACGGAATGTATATGCAAGGTCAATATGCATGGAAATTGTTTGAACATCATCCAAATGTGGGAACTCAAAAAATCAATATAACGTATTAGTGTGGCACTCAAATCAATTGACTAAGATATATATCAACATCTTTGATATGAGAATGGAAGAATTTGACAAAAACACATGAGTAAGAATGTCCAAAGCAACATCATTATGTGTGCAAACCAACCATTGGAAAGAGAAATTGTTCGACATGTTAGATGTCACACACAAATCATCTAAAGCAAATATCATGGGAATATGAGTATCCTAAGTGGAAGCAAAAACACCATGTTTGCAAATAAACCATATGAAAGAGCAAGTGTTCATTATGTTTGTTGCAACAACTATACGAGATACTTGGAAGCTCTCATGACAATACATGCTCTTCATGGCATTATGGTTGCACACAAAACATCGGAAAGAGAAATTGTTCAACATTTTGTTGCAACACACAAAGCATCAATATCCAAAAACAAAAAAAACATGAATGTCACAAGGTGAGATAATACCATCGACATGCTTGCAAGCAAACCATAGGAAAGAGCAATTTGTCAACATGAAAGATTCAAAGCATGCAAAAGGTATCAGAGCTGGGTTTGATCTTGAAATCACTTGTGGGATGCTCTCTAGAGCTCTTTTTGTCAACTCGTGATGAACTGAGGTTGACAATATAGTGCGGTTACTTACACACATCATACACAAAAGGAAGAATGTGTGTGCATGGTAGAGAAACACATCATCCATCATGACGTATCTCTTCTTGTGCACATTAATGTCAATCAAGTATGAAATATATGCATGATGAGTATGCAAGTGGGGAACATGCTTATCACGGCAATCATCAAAATCTCTAAACATTGAGAAAGCTATGGGGGCCATCTTATCGTAACGCATATGATAAGTATTATTGCAAACAAAAAAATTGATAGACAAAGTATTCAACTTATTGCAAGCGAGAAATTGGATAACTACCATGGCCAAGCATGTCCAAAGCAATATTATGGTTGCCGACAAACATAGCGAAAGAGAAATTATTCATCAAGTTTGTCACAACACTATAAGTAATTTCATCATTATTGCAAGCAATACATTTGAAAGAGCAATTGTTCATCATATTGCAAGCAACAATGGGAAAAATGAAACATTTATAGCATGGCATGTCAATGGAAACGTCATCACAATCAAATAATTTCACACGATCAACATTATGCAAAGGAAAAGTATCACATGGAAACATGAAAGAATCATATGCGATGTCACAAATATCATCCATAGCATGCAAATCATCACAAGTCATCATGTCCACTAGTGGGATCATGGCATCATCAACACCCTTATTTTTACCTTATTCATACCTCTCATATGAAGTGGGTGTTGTGGTAGTAGTGGCCTCCTTGTGGACGACTTCGTCTTCTTGATGTAGCCATGGCGTAGCATCCTATTCATTCGCCATGTACATCTTCTCCAATTGAGGCATCATTGCTTCATGGCTTGGTGCGTCTTCATCCATGGAATGTAGGACAACATAAAAGAACACACTAGAGGTAGAGGGTAAGTCGTTAGAAATTAAGGATGGTAATGGGTAGGGTATGGGCAGGGTAGAGCAATACCATATTCATACCCGTGTATTCAATGGGTTTAAAACTTTACACATACGCGTACCCGCGGGTGTAAAACTTTACCCACACCCATACCAGTTGAGTACCCAGTGGGTAGATCCAAAAGTACACGAGTTATTCACAATTTTACGTTCATCAATAATATATATTTGAAAAAATACAATTGTCTCTACTTAATAATAGGTAGACAAGTACATGAAAGTATCAAAGTTTAGAATTCACAATCGCATACCTGTCCCTAGGCCTCTTTCTGCATAATTGACACTCTACAGGTAAGTTTGAGATGTTAGTTTAAACAGGCAAGATATGGGTATACCCATGGGTACAAGTCTATACCCATGCCCATATCCGTAACTTAATGGGTAGGTTATGGGTATTACCCATGGATATAAAAGTGTGCTCATATCCTACCCATACGGGTAAAATTGCCATCCTTATTAGAAATCAAAATGGACTCACTTGACCTATCAACTACCACTCTCAAATCACTAGGTGTATCACTCATGCCCTCAAAGTGGAAGCACTCAATCTCACATAAGGTGGATTCACTCTTCTTACTCAAGTGGGCTAAGTGTATCTCATACTCACATGGGATTGGTACCACATCATCACTCAAGCATATAGGGATCGGCTCGGTTTCCTAAACTCCATGCGCCTCCTTTGGTGAAGGGAAAATCCCATGCTCACCATTCTCAACTCTATTTCCTTCATGGTTGGATGCCATAAGATGGGCATCATCGCTAGCCTCCATGGTCGAAGGGAAAATCCCATGCTCGGCCGTCATGTGGCCATCTTGTAGTAGTGGTAGAATTAGGCTCATGTTGTTGTCGAGAGTGGTGCTCATGTCGACTTCATCACATATATGGCCTTGGCTTCTCCCATCTTGAAGTGTAAACATCATCTTGCCATACTCATCCAACTTGGCAAAGTATAGGGCCTCATTTTTCTTGTTCACGAGGTCTTGGAAGTAAAGTGTAGACATTGAATCTTGATGTCGTGAATGAAGGCTTGCTCTTGGTGCCATTTTGGTGGTGGCACTAGTCGTTGAAGGTGCCTTTGGATGTTTGATGGCTATGAAATATAGCCATACACGTCTGCATTTAAACTAGATATTATTCATATATTTGATGAAATGTCTCTCTAAACCCTGGCACTAATGCCTAATGATCAAAGGGGTATGCAATCCTTTCTTGCTATTTTCTCCTATGCAGATAATGACATATGATGATGGGAATCACTACATAAATGCCAAAGATATGATATTTCCAACACGTCAGAGAAAGCATGAGCCGTGAAGTGGAGGCAGAAGCCTTAACGACCAAATATATGGGGGGGAATTTATTCCCTTCGTATAGTTTCTATCGACTTAATTAGGTCAAACAGCACAAATTTCGTGAAGGGGCCCCTATATAAAGAGTCTTTGGGCAACGGGAAATAACGTTTCTTTTCGACCTCAACTCTCCCCGCCACCAGAAGCCGCCACGCCGGAGGAATAGATCTAGATCTAAACCTCTAAACCCTTCTCCACCACCATAACCATCTTCCACCACTTGTAATAGTAGATCTCTTCTCCAATTGGCGATATTGTAAGACTATTTGCTATCAACCTTATGATCTCTATTACAAAATGTTTATGATTGTTGATTTTATCTCTGTGTGTGAGTAATTATCCTTGGGCTAAGGTCTTCGGCCTAGACATGTAGCTTTTTGTGCATGTTATTTATCATAGATGGGATCATGTACTTGTTTGTATGATATGATAATTTCAGTATCCTCTCTTTCCTCAATCTAAGGACTTGTCAGGTACCCAAGACCCCGAGGATTGATCCAGGTAAAGGGAGTGTGAGTAATGACTGATCTACAGGATGGGAACCCCAATGATAGAAGGGGTATACAGCTATATGTGAGGAATTTACTTGGGATTAAACGGTGACATTAGTATGCATATCATTAGTTCTCTTTCTTCTATGGATGAGACTAGTAGGCTATTGCTATAAGCGGTCGCGGAGGCGATAGCAATTATGGATGCACTGCCCACATATAATTATCTTGCTCTAACAGTTACATGCATACTTTATTATTATCTATTATTCCCATCAGATGTTTTGCACAGCTACTGGTGAAAACCGAAGACCCTAGGCCCTCTCTCTCCATCGTCAACAGCAATAAAAAGATTGCAAACTCTTGGTACGGTGAAAACACAAAAGGAATTCTAAAACTCTTGAAGGTCCATTTAAGTAATCTCACTTTGCTTTCTGCTTCCCCAGGATTCGATAAACCTAGGTCTACTAGGGAAAAAGAGTTATACTACATCCGTAATCTGGATCGAAGGTATCAGCCCTTTTTTGGCGTCGTTGCCGGGGAAGAAATAGCTACCCTGGTGAGGTTAGTAGGAACCTTGCTAGTTTTAATTCTTGTTTTAAATTTTGTTAGTTTGCTTTTAGTCTTTATTTGAAAAAACAAAAAAATAGTTAATCTTTAAGTTCTTATTTTTATCATCATTAGTACTTGTTTAAGAAAATCCAAAAACATAGGAAGTATGGCTGAAAAGAATCTATGGGAGTTTGCAACTCCCAACAATGATTATTTACGTGCTCCTATTACTCAGCCAACAATTGTTGCTGAAGATTATGAAATTAAGCCCCCACTATTTAAGTTTGGTTCAACATAATCAATTTGGAGGCTCTGTTGTTGAAGATGCAGGTATGCACTTAAATAATTTCACTGAAATATGTGATATGATGCGCATTAAAGATGTTGACCCCGACGCGGTAAAGTTGCGCTTATTTCCTTTCTGTCTTAGAGGAAGAGCAAAAGAATGGTTGCTATCTTTGCCTAGAAATACTATTGCATCATGGGTGGAATGTATTTCTTCATTTATGACTAAATTATTTCCACCTGCAAAGACTATGCAACTCAGATCTAATATTACTAGTTTTAGATAGGAAGAGCGCAAGCCACTAGCGATTGCATGGGAGAGAATGAAAGAATGCATGAGAAAATCTCCCAGCCATGGGATGGAAGATTGGTTAATTCTCCATTTATTTTATAATGCTCTTAATCATGTGTCTAAGTCTATGCTTCATACTGCAGCTGGAGGAACATTTATAGGTAAACAAATTACCTAAGCAAAGCAGCTGCTAGACATTATGCATGACAACCATGCTCAATGGCATGTGGAAAGATCAAACACAAAGAAGGTGAACTCCATCACACCTCAATAAAATGAAGAACTCAATGCTAAGTTGGATGGGCTCATATTAGCCGTCAAAGGTAAGGAAACCCAGGTAAGAGCTACTCTCGAACCAACTATTGAAGAAATAGACTTCATAGCTCATAATGATTATAACCATGTTTGGAAAAAGAATTATAATACAAATTTTCAGAAATATTATTCTAGTCCTGCATGTAACTCTAATAATAATATTGCTTCAAGTAACAGTAGTCTCTAAGAAACTGTTAAATCTTTTATGGACTCTCAAAATGAGCAAAACAATATTCTAGTTAAAATTATGGAGAATCATGATGCTATATTTGGTAAATTATCTAACCAAGCTATTAGTTTGAGAAATGATTCGCAGGCCCTCCAAGAAAGAACAAGAATTGTTGAGGCACAACTAGGTAAGATAACCGAGAGTCAAACTCTCATTTTAGCTAAATTTGCAGGTAAAGCTGAGCCCAATCTAGTTGAAGATCTCAAGATGATAAGAATCCAAAGGGTGGAGCCCGAAGAACTCGATTATAGCAATGCTCCTTCGTAGAACTACACAGTTGAAGATCTTGTAAAACGGATCAATACCAAGATTCCGGTAAGTGAAGTAAATAAGGAAGCCATGTGTCAACACTTCGTTAATCAGGTAGCAATAAAGGTACGTGAGCTTGAGGAAGAGTCTTTTGCGTACTCGTTGAAGAAATAAAGGCACGTGAGCCTAAAAAATTACCTTTTAAGCTAGATGATATATTTGATCCCATCATTAAGATTAAAATTGGGGCTAATGAAATAGCTGCATTGTGTGATTTAGGAGCAAGTGTTTCAACAATTCCAAAGAGTCTTTTTAAAAAGTTAAATCTTGGATCTTTTAAAATCACCAAACTAAAGTTGCATCTAACAGATTCTACTTACAAACAAGTAGTAGAAATTAAAGAGAATATCTTAGTATACATTAAAGGTTGTCCTTCTCTTATTGATTTTGTTATTGTTGATATGCCTGAAGATGCTACTGCTCCTATCATATTAGATCGTCCTTTCTTAAGAACTAATAAGGCTTTGATTAATTTGCATGAAGGGAACGTGAAGCTCCAGTTGCCTTCACGGGATCCTTTTGTTAATGATGCGGCTCAGATCACTGTAGAGCTTCATTGGAAAACCCCAAGAGGAAGGTATGATGAGTACAGCAGCAAGTTTGCCCTCAGTAAGAAATCAAGGTTATCAAACCAGTAGGAGGAAGGAAACGACTCAAAGGTGTTGCTAGCAACTAGAAACCTGCACAACACAAACTCAAGACTGTGCCCCAACAAACAGTGAGGTTGTCAATCTCACCGGTTTGCTGAAAACAAAGGATTAACTGTATGGTGTGGAAGGTAATGGTGGTTTACAGAAAGTAAACGATAACAGTGGAAGATGTATCAATGGTAAAGATTGGACCGGGTTCCATAGTTCACTAGAGGTGTTCTCCTTAAGATAAACAACATAACATGTTGGGTAAACAAATTACAGCGGGGCAATTGATAGGACAGAGAAATGCATAACAATGCAATACTATACATTCATGATCCTATGAGATTTGATTGGGAATTACAACAATATACATAGACCGCCATCCAACTGCATCTATGACTAGTAATCCACCTTCAGGTTATCATCGGAACCCCCTCTAGTATTAAGTTGCAAGCAACAGATAACTTTTTTTAAGCAAGGTGTGTAAAGTAAACAATACAATTGTTCCATGAACAAGAGATCGTTGTTTTCTCCCTAATAGCAACATCATATCTACAACCTTAGAGATTTATGTCACTTCCCCAGATTAAATAGAGGCGTGAACCCACTATCGAGCATAAATACTCCCTCTTGGAGTCACTAGCATCTACTTGGCCAAGATAGCTACTAGAAACTGAGAGCATGCAAGATCACAAACAACACAGACATGATAGAATCATTAACTAGTCTAACAGAGTAATCTCAATATCCATCGGATCCCCGCAAACACAACATGAATGATTACAAATATATGATCTTGATCCTGAACAGAGCTCACAAGATCTAAATATGGTAGCACAAAGGAGGAGAAACAACCATCTAGCTACTACATGGACCCGTAGTCCAAGGTGGAACTACTCACGCTTCATACCGGAGGCTGGAATGGTGATGAAGAAGGCCTCCGGGATGATCTCTCCCCTCCTGCAGGGTGCCGGGAAGAGCTTTAGATCCCCCCGATCTAGGGACGATGGTGGCGGCGGCTACAGACTGTTTCGTGGAATATTGATCGGGGTCCTTATGGTTTAGGTATCGGGGGCTTCTTATAGGCGAAGAGAGAGGCCAAGGGGGTGCCCGAGGCGGCTGCACCCCCCAGGCGCGGGACAGGCCAGGCCGCGCGGCCAGGGGGTGTGGCCCCCTCGAGTCCCTCCTCTGTATCGTCTTTTGGCTCCGTGTTCCCCATGGTAAAATATTGACTTTGGCTTTTGTCCCGTCCAATTCTGAGAATATTTATTTTCTAACTTTTCTGGAACCAAAAACAACAAAAAACAGGCAACTGGCACTTTGGCATATTGTTAATAGGTTAGTCCTAGAAAACATATAAAAATACCTCAAAGTAAAGAAAAAGCAAAGCAAAGTAGATACTAAACAAGCATGGAACATAAAAAATTATAAATACGTTCACGACGTATCAGTTATTCATTTTCCCAGGAAAAAGAAAGCCAGGCAAGATGAGAACACGGCCATCACTTTGAAGACCAACTATTTTGGAGTGGGTGTTCCACTCATCTGGCCTAATTAAGCAACATCAAGGTCAAGCTTTTGACCATAAAAGAGCACTACATGGAAGGCAACCCATGTGAAATAAATGTTTGAGTTAAGTTTTTAAGTTTTAGTTTAAGTTTTATGTTGAATAAAGAGTGCTAGAAAACTCCAGTCAGAAGGAGAGAAGGAGATATTATGTGGTACTAAAAATTCCTGTTTTTATACATGCCAAAGTTGATCGACAATTTAGTCTGTAATTTTTTCTCTCTTCTACCAAAAACATCAAAACATCAATCCTTTTCTCTCTCTTCTACCTCCAAACTCTCTCAAAACCTCAAGGGATCTTCACCCCTACTCAATTTCGTTCGATTTCCTCGCACACAAGTGGTCTACGGTATGTTTCTCCTCTGATCGTCCAATTACTTTTCGCAAATTCATATATGATCTATTGTCATTATCAATCTAGGGTGAGACTTATTTTTAACTATTTGCCATGATTCTCTTGCTTAGATTATTATGATGAGGAGATTCGTTAGTGTGCTATGATGAGGAATATGATATGATTATTATTGTTGGATCAACAAGTTTTATATTTGTCTTTCTTATTTATTTTTAAAATATGAACACGAGGATCCAAACGCGTGCTCTTGTCGCCGCTAGTTCTTCTAGGGCTGCATCTCAGGAACGCATGGGTATTCGATTCAAGAACGAGTCCCACCATGATTGTTTCGACATATTGAACCAACTCGGTATTTTGATGACTTTAATTTACTTTGCAATAGGGCTGGCCTGCAAAACTTTGTATTTCATGATGCACCTACCTATCGCTGGTTAACCATTGAATTTCTTAGTTCTTTGAAAAGCATTGTTAAGACATGGCATGGGGAGGATAGAATTTCTTTCCGACTCATGAATAACAATTATTCATTATCACTTGATGAATGGTGCAATTGTTTTGGTTTACCTAACAATGTTCCTAATGCTCTACGCGCATCTTTTACCAACATAGAACCTTCCCATGAACTCTGCTATAATAGAATGAGATTTACTTCTAGAGTGAGCAAAGGGAAAAATATTCAATATCCTGCTATTCACCATTTGTTCTATGTTATTGCTAACACCTTGCAGGCGCGTAATGAGTTTACAAGACTCAATGAATAGGACATATTATTCCTCAAAGCTTCTTTCAACTACGACAACTTGTCACTCTACTTGGGCACAATTCTTGTGCGCTACTTGGAGTACCAATCCTCCCAAAGCCAAGGACCAATCACTTGTGGAGGCGTCATCACCGTGCTTGCCAATGCCCTGGGCATCGACCTAGGTGAGTTACAACCGGTACTAGGTGAGCGACGTGTTGGTTTCTCTACTTTGAGGGTTTGTAGGATGCTCACTTGGAGAGGTGGTGTTTATTATCTGCATATTTCTGGAGATGGGCGTATCTACCCCGCTCCTTTGCCTAATGGTATTTTCTCTATCGAGGAAGGACATGTGCTTTATGACTTGCAGGTTGAGCAACACCAACCCAGGAGGAGATTCTGGAAGAGGATGATGACCAAGAGGAGGAGCAAGAAGTCCCTCATCAGGAGGAGCAGCTACCAAACCAGTTTGCTACATATCAAGATTTCCAAGAACTTGGAGGAACTGTGGAGGGGATGCATAATCTCGCCCTGAACCTCCGAGAAACAACAAGTAACTTATCAACTCAATTTGTGGACTGGAGTTACAACTTTTTCCCCCCACATCAGTAATTTGAAGGGCTTGCAAAAGCCTAAGCTTGGGGAGGTTTTCTATCTATTTTTATTTGAATTTCATTTGCTTTACTTTATTTTCAAGGATATGCTTTTATTTGAGTTTATAAGTACTCGTGTTGATTTCCCCAAAACTTTATCTTTGGTTACTTTATTTTGTTTGAGGTTTTCAAGCCTAGCTTTGCCGCCAATTTTCTATTCTTTAATTCCCCTTCTAAAAAACCACAAAATGATTTCTCCATTTATCTTTTTCCCTCTTTCTTTTATTTTTGCCTTGAAGTCCTCATGTATTTGCAGGAGAGTGATTGACTTCAAGTTTCCAAGAGACAAATAAAAAGGGAAGAGAGAAGTGGAACCAAACATGAGAGGTATGCCTTATGACTCCCCACTTTTGAAGTTTGAGAAACCCATGCTAGTTAGTAGTAATGTTAAGATGTTATATTCGGTGGAGTGAGTGCCTATATTGTAGTAAAATTTTGTTTGCATGGGTATTTGATTGAGTATGTTTTGTTCTAGCTCTTGTAGGTAACCAAGTCTTGCCAAAAAAATTGCTAAACAATTGAAATAAGAAAAAGTGTTACAACTGAAGGCTTGGGTGTTGTAGTGTTTAGTCTTGAAAGCTTATTCATAGAGACACTCAACACCACAGAAAATAATGATTGACTTGATAGCTCTCTTTGAAAGGATTTGTTCAATTGAATTAATGTTTAGCGGTTTTTATGAGCATGCAAAAAATTTCTTGTAAATCATAAGAATGATATAGCTTTATGCGTGTCAAACTTCATGGGATGCCAACAACTCCGCTAGCCTACGAACTATCTTCATGGAGGAAACTCCTAGATTTCGGCTATGAGTTGATTAAACATATGTAGCAGCAATGCTATAATTGGTACGATTCTTGGCACTCCCATGTAGCTGTAAACATGGTGAAATCACTCCTCTAGTTGATATGAGTAATCATTATGCAAAAGGAACAAAAACCTTAGTGATGCCACGAGTGCCCATCACAGCCCGATAAACTAATGATTTTTTTTGGCATGCTCTCAATTACTGAAGAACTGAAATTCTTGAAGGACAATGAATAGAAAAGTAGTGCTTGAAAAGTCTTGATTTATTGATGTGGGAGAATTGAGATACTTTAGTGTATATGCTTATCATGACAAACTCTCACACCCTCAATTTTATATGATTATACTTTATTGTTCAAAGGCAAGCTTGTGAGTTGATTACATGACATGGAATAAAGTTTACTCTTTTGAATCATCCATGCTTTCAATAATTTTGTTGCGCTATAAGGATTCATGAAACCAATATGATATGCTTGCCATTACTCTATCTATGCTGAAGTTTTTCAGATTAATGAAGTGGAGGAAACATGATACTACCAATCATGAGTAAGATCATCATCTCATTATTTCAGTTTAAATGCCGAGTTCCCTTTTGCTTTTGGTTTTCTTGCTCGAGGACGATCAAGTTTAAGCTTGGGGAGGTTGATGGATATGAAATATAGCCATCCACGTTTGCATTTAAACTAGATATTATTCATATATTTGATGAAATATCTCTCTAAACCCTGCCACTAATGCCTAATAATCAAAGGGGTATGCAATACTTTCTTGCTATTTTTCCCTGTGCGGATAATGACGTATGATGATGGGAATCACTACATAAATGCCAAAGATACGATATTTCCAACACGTCAAATAAACCAGGAGCCGTGAAGTGGAGGCAGAAGCCTTAACGACCAACTATACGACGGAAAATTTATTCTGGCCGTATAGTTCCAGCCATATAGTTGCCATCGACTTCATTAGGCCAAACAGAACAACTTTCGTGAAGGTACCCCTATATAAAGAGGTTTCGGGTGACGGGAAACAATGATTCTTTTCGACCTCAACTCTCCCTGCCACCAGAAGCCGCCACGCCGGACGAATAGATCTAGATCTAAACCTCTAAACCCTTCTCCACCACCATAGCCATCTTCCACCACTTGTAATGGTAGATCTCTTCTCCAATTGACGACATTGTAATACTATTTGCTATAAAACTTATGATCTATATTATAATGTTTATGATTGTTGATTTCATCTATATGTGTGACTAATTCTCCTTGGGCTAAGGGCTTCGGCCTAGCCATGTAGCTTTTTGTGCATGTTATTTATCATAGATGGGATCATGTACTAGTTTGTATGACATGATGATTGTAGTACCCTCTCTTGCCTCAATATAAGGACTAATGAACCTACAAGTACTTGTTGTGGATTTATACAATCCAAATGGAGAAGGGTTTAGAGGTTTAGATCTAGATCTATTCCTTCGGCGTGGCGGCTTCTGGTGGCAGGGAGAGTTGAGGTCGAAAAGAAGGGGTAGTGACAGAAGGGGTAGTACGGCTATATGTGAGGAATTTACTTGGGATTAAATGGTGACATCACTATGCGTATCATTAGTTCTCTTTCTTCTATGGATGAGACTAGTAGGCTATTATCATAACCGGTTGTGGAGGCGATAGCAATTATGGATGCACTACCCACATATAATTATCTTGCTCTAACAATTACATGCATACTTTATTATTATCTATTATTCCCATCAGATGTTTTGCACAGCTACTGGTGAAAATCGAAGACCCTAGGCCCTCTCTATCTCCATCGTCAACAACAACAAAAATATCGCAAACTCTTGGTCCGATGAAAACACAAAAGGAATTCTAAAAATCTCGAAGGTCCGTTTAAGTAATCTCACTTTTATTTCTGCTTCCCGAGGATTCGATAAACCTAGTTCTACTAGGGAAAAAGAGCTATACTACATCCGTAATCCGGATCGAAGGTATCAATGGTGTTGACGGAGCTCATTGGCGCGCCTTGATGAAGGTTAATGTAGCTGGCGCACTTGGTCATCCACATGATGCTTATGACGATGATCACTTGCCTTGGCACTCTTCTTGTGCTTTGTGGTGTCTTCTTGAGCTTGATTGAGCATTATGTATGGTTTTCATCACGAATTCTCGTCTTGGTTGGGAATATGCCTTTGACGATGTCTTGTATCTTCTTTATGGTGGCGATGCTCATGAGAGGATGTTTGTCGATGAAGATTCTTGTTTCTTGGCGCCTCTTATTGTATATGATGTTTGGACGCCACTCTTCTTGGGGTAGGTGGTGCTTTGCACCTTGGAGGTGGTGGTTCTTGGCGCCTTGGATATGGTGGAGCTTGACGCCATCTAGGTGTTGGCACTTGATGCCTTGTGGATAGTGGTGCTTGACGCCTTGGAGGTGGTGGCACTTGACGCCTTGGAGGTGGATCATCGAAGTAGGTGGTGCTCTTTTGTGTGGCACGCTTGGCCTTGAAGGTCATGGATTATTGAAGATGTGCCTCCTCTTGCTTGGCGTAGTAGTCTTCCATCTCCAAGCGGTGGAGGAATTATTCATGGATCGTGGAAGAGCCATCAAAGTCAATGAAGTTCTTTGTGTCCTCCATGCTTGGAGAGGCATCATCAATGTCACACTCGAAGTCATCCATGCTTGGGGAGTAATTGTTGTTGTAGTACTCCATATCACCCAAGCATGTAGAGCCATTGTTGGTGTAGTGCTCCATATTATCCATGCATGAGGAGCCATTGTCGATGTAGAGCTCCAAGTATTCCATGCTTCAGGAGCCATAGTTGATGTCATGCTCCATGTCTTCCATGCATGTGGAGACATCGTAGGTGTAGTGATCCGGGTCCTCAAAGAATGCGGAGCCGTTGTCGGTGTAGTGCTCCGTCATGTCCTCTATACTTGTGGAGTCGTAGTCATGGTGGCTCATCATGGATTCTTAATAGATATCATCCTTGGTTCCGGAGTCCCTAAACATGATTCACAAGACCAAGTGGTGTATATGGAAGTGGTAGTGGGTGTTAGAGATGCAACGTCAAACCTTACCTTGTAAGATCGTATCGTGCAAGTGGCCACACTTGAGAACAATAAACAAAGAAAAGTGAAGTTCATGCGGAACACCAAAACCAACTAACAACTGAAAAAACATACACACACGAGGCCTATGGTGGATAAGTATGGAAACTGGCATGTCAAGAAACAACCCGAAATTAAGATGTTGTAATGGAAAGTAAAGAACCACAATGATCACAAAGCAAAAGAAGTCAATCCACACGATAGGAAATATGTACAAGGAAACTCACATGGTGGGATAAATGAGACTTGTGCGACGAAGAAAGTGAGATAAGAACCAAATGATTACCTAGGGAAGACTATAAACTCGTGTCGCACAAGTACAAGGAGAGACGCTAGTTCGATTGCAATAAAATTGGTGGGCTATAAGATATGCACAATAATTACCACCTATATGACGTTCATCAAGTGTGCGCTTACTATTCTATGAGGCACTTGTTTATTTGTTTCGTTTTCTCTTTTACTTTTTATATATTTTTTCTTTTTCTTTCTCTCTTTTTTTCTTTCTTTTTCACTTGCCTCTTCCTTATGCCAACAACTATACAAGATAACTATATGAGATAGCGCTTACAATGTTTGCTCGGAATTCTGCAAGGTATCAAATGTGCATAGCGCCCAAGAAATCATAAGAGGAACTAATCTTAATAGGTGTTTGTTGGTCGCAAATATAATAGAGTTCACAAAGGAATGCAAGTGGGGAAAAGTCAGGGAATGTTTATACCTTTCGTCGCCGATCTTCACCCTTTATTGTTGGATTCCGCCTTGCTCACGGAATTTTGATGGAGTAGATAGTATTAAAAACATGAATTATTATGTAAAGCTCCTTCTCCTCTTCGAAACAAGCTAAAGAACACCAAATCGGAGTTCGAATTAAAAATTATGCTCAAAACGGTGAGGAAGGTCAAATCTTTTTTTTGCGCGAAAACTAGATGGCAGTTTGTATGGGGGTCCGGATATTTGCCAGAATCTCCGGTCTGGGGCGGAATCTCCGGTCTGGGGACCAAATCTCCGGTCCGGAGGTTCCAGGACGTGTATAGCTCGACCGGGTCACGATTTTGGCGAAAAAACTCAAACCAAAATCTCAAATTGATGGGGAAAATCAAGGAATTAGGCCATTGGAACGCAAGGGAAGGTAGATCAACAAGTTTAGCAAGTAATCCATGGATCAAAACCTACCAAACTCACACAAATCACAGATTGATCCAAAACACGATATTTGGCTCTTTTTGGAGATTTTTGATATTATGATGGATAGAAGAAAAAATTGTGGAGAAACGAGGCTTTTGATACCAATATGTTAGGGGTGACCCCTTAGGGTTGCTCGATCTTTCATGAATCTCCATGGAAATCGATAGGAAAGCGAGGGGAAAGGGAGAAGGTAGCAGAATCAAACACACACCCCGCAAAGAACACGATGAACACACACAAAAATCACACGATACAAGACCTATTGCTACTGAATGGCGCCCACCGGACCGATAGAATCCTCGCAAGGAAAGATCGATCAGCGTGCTCCCTCAAATCCACATCAGAGAGGGAAGAACACCTTAGCGAGGATCTTGACAACTTGGAGAAGGAACACTGACTCCAAGGCCTTGTACAACAATGGAGGCCTGATGCAAAGTCCAATCGAGGTTGGTGACGATAGTCTGTCCCCTTGGTAAAGGGGATGAGGAAAAACTAGAGATTCCACAATGGGGGTTGTCTTTAGTCTATCATCTATGCCCCCGGGATACATGAAGGGGTGGGGGATCTATTTATAGTCCAGCCACTTAACAAGGGGTAGTTTGGGGATAAAACTGAAGGGAATATGCCCTGAGAGGCAATAATAAAGTGTTTATTATGTGTATTCCAAGTATATGATAGATGTTTATTTTTCATGCTATAATTGTATTAATATGGAAACGTTAATACATGTGTGTTTAATAAACAAACAGAAAGTTCCTAGTTATGCCTCTCTCATAAACTAGCTCGTTGATTAACAAGATGATCAAGGTTTCCTGATCATGGACATTGGATGTTGTTAATAACGGGATCACAACATTAGTGTAATGGTGTTATGAACATTCATCTGAAGTATAGCATTACGATCAAAGTCATTGAGTTTATATTGCTATAACAACTTACGAAGTGATCCTAATCCTTAGACCATGAGATCATGTCAATCACTAACACCGGAAGAGTTTCTTGATAACATCAAACGTCACACCGTAACAGGGTGATTATAAAGATGGATTCAGAACTAATAAAGTGTTATGTTGAGGCTCATGGATCGAGAGTGGAATTTGTTCATCCCGATGACGGATAGATATACTCTGGGCCCTCTCGGTGATATCACATTGATTAGCTTGCAAGCAAGTGATTTGATCACTAGAATGTTATATCACAGGAACGAGAAAAGAGTGCATGTCGGTAATGAGATCAAACTAGGTATGGAGATACCGATGATCTAATCTCGGACATGTAATATATCGTGAAACAAAGGGATTAAGATACTAGCGTAAAAGGTTCCGACGATCACAAGAAAGTCATCGTTGAATGTGTGGGAGTCAGTATGGGTCTCCAGATCCTGCTTCTGATTATTGATCCGAGAGGGGTCTCGATCATGCCCGCATTATTCACGAACCGTAGGGTGACACACTTAAGAGACACCGACATCCAATTGGAGCAAAAGTTTCATGCCGATAGAATGAACAAGCGCAGGAATTTATTTCACTAGATACCGAAACAGGTTTTCGGGTGAAATTGCATAAAGTGGTTATGCACGTGGAGTGGAATTCTAGCAAGGGGTTATTTGTGAATGTTTGTCATTAAAGTAATTGACAAAATTCTGAATAAAATAAAAGAGTTTTATTTAATGAGAGTTTGCATTAAATTTGGTGGAAATTTAATGGGAATTTGAGTGGACTTTTGAGTGGAGGGAATTTAAAGGGAATTTTGTGAGTGGAGTGTCCACCCACATGAATGAAGGAGGGGAGGGGGCATCCCCCATGGCCGGCGGCCACCCCCTTGGGTGCCCCCCTCCTCCTATAAAAGGAGCCCCCCTCCTCACTTGTCTCTCACACCTCCTTGTGAAGGATCTCTCTCCCCCTCTAGAATTTATCCCCCATGGTCTCGGACTAGCGAGATACATGTTCCCGTTGGCTATTCGGCAAGAAAGAGTTGTGCTTCCGCTGCATCGCTGGAGCGAGGAGGCGGAGGTTGCTCGGTGCCTCGAACGTGTGCGCGAGCACGGATGCGCTGCTGATTTGCGGTGCTAGGACTTCCTCTCGATCTTGAGATCGGCAAGAGATCGTCTACATCAACCACGAGTTGAACTCGTTAATATTTGTCGGTCTTCAAGGGTATGTTCTCTACGGATATACATCCGCCCGTTGTTTGTATCTAGTAGATAGATCTTGGTACATAGTTCACATCGTAGGAATTTTTTGTTTTCTATGATGTGAACCCTACAAAAACTAGGGTTTGGACGGAATAAGGGGGTTCGTGGGCCAAGGGCCTAGCTGGCGGCGTGTAGGCCCATCTCGTAGACCGAAGACTCTGGTGTGCTGGGCCGGAGACTCTGATTTAGGCTGGAGATTTCGGTATATCTCTGGTCTGTCTTCGGAGGGACATGCAGACTATCCCCGGGTCGATTTCTAGGGTTAGTCCGGAGGTCGGCTAGAGACTCAGATGCGTCGGTCCAGAGACTCCGGTCTACAGGTCCGGACACTCCGGTGCTTCTCGTGCAGCTTCTTCCGTCTCCTCTTCCAAGCCCCCGTCTTGTCGGGGTTGGTGCTCCGGGCTTCCTCCCTTGCCTCCGTACTTGTCGGAAGATGGCTTGCCTCTAAACCCTTATGTATTATTCCTCTTCCAAGGACTAATACATGATGATTGTAGTGTTGGAGATATGCCCTAGAGGCAATAATAAATGTAGTTATTATTATATTTTTGTGTTTATGATAAATGTTTACATTCATGTTATAATAGTATTGACCAGGAAACATTAACTAAATTAGAGTCCCTAGTCAAGCCTCTTCATAATACTAGCTTGTTGGTTAATAGATGATTGTGGTTTCCCTATCATGAACATTGAGATGCTATTAACAACAAGATCATATCATTAGGAGAATGGTATGATGGACATACTCCTATAGATAAGCGTAGCATAAAGATCAAGTCATTTTAATAGTTCAATTGCTATAAGCTTTCTGATACATAGTAACCTAATTCCTTCGACCATGAGATCATGCTTATCACCATCACCGGAAGGATGCTTTGATGACATCAAACACCACACCGTAACTGGGTGGCTATAAAGGTGGCATTGAGTGTTCGGAAAGTATGGGTTGAGACACATTGATCAAGAGTGGGATTTTTCCATCCATATGACGGATAGATATACTCTGGGCCCACTCGGTGGAATGTCATCCAATTAGCTTGCAAGCATGTGACTGGCTCACAAGGGATCACATACCACGGTAACGAGAATATAGTACATATCGGTAACAAGGTTGAAATAGGTATGCAGAGATACCGACGATCAAAACCTCGAATAAGTAAACTACCGTGAGACAAAAGGAAATTGGTATCGTATGTAAGTGGTTCATTCGATCGCAAAGTAATCGTAGAAATATGTGGGAGCCATATGAATTTCCAGATTCCTCTATTGGTTATTGTTCGGAGAAGTGTCTCGATCATGTCCACATAATTCACGAACCGTAGGGAGACACACTTAAGGATTCGATGTTGTTGAGTAGTTATGGAATGATGAGTAAGAGACCAAATGTTGTTCGGAGTCTCGGATGGGATCCGGGATGTCACGAGGAGATCCGGAATGGTCCGGAGAATAAGATTCATATAAGGAAAGTCCTGTTTTGGAGTTGGGAAATGATTCCGGTGTTTTCATCGGGAATGTTCTAGAAGGTTCCGGAAGGTCCGGCACTCTTGAGGGGAAGGGTACATGAATGTGTAGGGTTTCGTAGCATGGAAAACAAAAATTTTCTATCGCATACAAACAAACAAGCCAAGATCTATCTACTAGATTGTAGCAACGAGTCGATGGAATAACTTACCCTCGAAGATTCCAAAGTGTTTAACGAGAGCGGATTCTCGTGGGTGATGTAGTCGTACTCTTTCCGATCTCAAGATCGCGTAGACGATCCTTCCGGCGCTGCGTTCCGGCAGTGCTCCCGCAGTCGGTCACACGTTCGGTACTCGACGAAGACCTTCCTCTCCCTTGTTCCAGCAGGCAGCGGAGGTTGTAGCACTCTCCTCGCGATTCCGGCAGCACAACGGCGTGGTACCGGAAGTAGAGGGGAGATCCCGCAGGGCTTCGCCTTAAGCCGGAGCGAGTATGGTGGAGTATGAGAGAGAACTATTAGCGGTCTAGGGATTAGACACACCAATTAGAAGGCTCTAAACCGAAGGCTAGGGCAATTAGAAGCTCTAAACCAAAACGGCTCTAAACCGGAGATTAGAGGATAGGAACTTGTGTGTCTAGAGGAGGAGGCCCTGCCCCTCCTTTTATAGGTGGGTGGTGCGGCCAAGGGGAGGGGATTCCCTCCCCAAGTCGGCCTTGGTTGGCGCGCCGGCTTGGAGGGACTCCTCCCCCAAGTCGGTTCCAACCACCTCTTGCTTGTTTCCCACAGTTTCTTGTTTTAGCCGTTTGACTTTCAAACTAGACATTTGACTTTTCTGTTTTAGGATTCAATTTAATCCTTTATTTGGGACAGCAATAACACTTAGTACATGATGCAATCATTCCAATATGTAATGACACATTCATGTACCCCCCCCCCCCCCCCCCCGGAGTGCCGGACAATCCGGAACCTTCTAGAACATTCCCAATGAAAACACCGGAATCATTCCCGAACTCCGAAACGGGACTTTCCTTATATGAATCTTATTCTCCGGACCATTCCGGATCACCTCGTGATATCCCGGATCCCATCCGAGACTCCGAACAACATTCGGTCTCTTTCTCATAATACCATAACTACTCAAACAACGTCGAATCCTTAAGTGTGTCTCCCTACGGTTCGTGAATTATGCGGACATGATCGAGACACTTCTCCGAACAATAACCAATAGAGGAATCTGGAAATTCATATGGCTCCCACATATTTCTACGATTACTTTGCGATCGAATGAACCACTTACATACGATACCAATTTCCCTTTGTCTCACGATAGTTTACTTATCCGAGGTTATGATCGTCGGTATCTCTGCATACCTAGTTCAACCTCGTTACTGATAAGTACTCTTTTCTCGTTCCCGTGATATGTGATCCCTTGTGAGCCAGTCACATGTTTGCAAGCTAATTGGATGACATTCCACCGAGAGGGCCCAGAGTATATCTATCCGTCATATGGATGGACAAATCCCACTCTTGATCCATGTGTCTCAACCAATACTTTCCGAACACTCAATGCCACCTTTATAGCCACCCAATTACGGTGTGGTGTTTGATGTCATCAAAGCATCCATCCGGTAAAGGTGATATGCATGATCTCATGGTCGAAGGAATTAGGTTACTATGTATCAGAAAGCATATAGCAATTAAACTATTGAAATGACTTGATCTTTATGCTACGCTTATCTATAGGAGTATGTCCACCATATCATTCTCCTAACGATATGATCTTGTTGTTGATAACATCTCAATGTTCATGATAGGGAAACCACAATCATCTATCAACCAACAAGCTAGTGAAGTATAGAGGCTATACTAGGGACTTCAAATTAAGTTTACAAATCACACAAGTATCAATGTTTCCTTGTTAATACTATTATAGCATGAATGTAAACATTTATCATAAACACAAAGATATAATAATAACTACATTTATTATTGCCTCTAGGGAATATCTCCAACAGTCTCCCACTTGCACTAGAGTCATCTAATCTAGATTACATGGTAATATACCGAACACCCATGGCAGTTTGGTGTTGGTCATGTTTTGCCCTCAGGAGAGGTTTAGTCAACGGATCCGCCACATTCAGATCTGTGTGTACTTTGCAAATCTTTATATCCCCATCCTGGATATGTTCTCGAATAGCGTGAAAACGTAGCTTGATGTGCTTCAGCTTCTTGTGTGACCTTGGTTCTTGCGCATTGGCTATGGCGCCCATGTTATCACAGTAGATAGACATTGGGTCCAGCGCACTAGGAACCACACCCAGCTCTGTAATGAACTCTTTCATCCATATCGCTTCTTGTGAAGCCTCCGAAGCAGCCATGTATTCCGATTCAGTTGAAGATCTCGCCACAACGCTTTGCTTTGCACTCCTCCAGCTAACTACTGCACCATTCAAAATACGTATCCGGATTGTGATTTAGAATCATCCGGATCGGTGTTCCAACTAGCATCGGTGTAACCGTTAACAACGAGTTGTTCATCACCTCCATAAGAAAGAACCATATCCTTAGTTCTTCTCAAGTACTTAAGGATGTTTTTGACCGCTGTCCAATGATCCACTCCTGGATCACTTTGATATCTGCTAGTTAAACTAACAGCATATGCAATGTCGGGTCTAGTACATAGCATGGCATACATTAGAGATCCTATGGTTGAGGCATAGGGAGTCTTACTCATCCTTTCTCTATCTTCTGCCGATGTCGGACTTTGAGTTTTACTCAAGATCGTATTGGGCAACATGGGCAAGAACCCTTTCTTGCTTTCTTCCATTCCAAACCTCTTCAGAACTTTGTCCAAATATGTACTCTGTGACAATGATATTTGGCATTTCGATCTATCTCTATAAATCTTTATGCCTAATATGTAAGCTGCTTCGCCAAGATCCTTCATTGAAAAACTATTATTCAAATATTCTTTGACACTATTAAGAAGGTCTACATCATTCCCAATCAACAATATGTCATCCACATATAGTATTAAGAATGCTACAGAGCTCCCACTCACTTTCTTGTAAATACAAGCTTCTCCATAAGTTTGTATAAAACCAAAACTTTTGATTACCTTATCAAAACGTTGATTCCAACTTCGGGATGCTTGCTTCAATCCATAGATGGACCGTTGAAGTTTGCATACCTTGTTAGCTGAAGGGAATATGCCCTGAGAGGCAATAATAAAGTGGTTATTATGTGTATTCCAAGTATATGATAGATGTTTATTTTGCATGCTATAATTGTATTAATACGGAAACGTTAATACATGTGTGTTTAATAAACAAACAGAAAGTTCCTAGTTATGCCTCTCTCATAAACTAGCTCGTTGATTAACAAGATGATCAAGGTTTCCTGATCATGGACATTGGATGTTGTTAATAACGGGATCACAACATTAGTGTAATGATGTGATGAACATTCATCCGAAGTATAGCATTACGATCAAAGTCATTGAGTTTATATTGCTATAACAACTTACGAAGTGATCATAGTCCTTAGACCATGAGATCATGTCAATCACTAACACCGAAAGAGTTTCTTGATAACATCAAACGTCACACCGTAACAGGGTGATTATAAAGATGGATTCAGAACTAACAAAGTGTTATGTTGAGGCTCATGGATCAAGAAGTGGAATTTGTTCATCCCAATGACGGATAGATATACTCTGGGCCCTCTCGGTGATATCACATTGATTAGCTTGCAAGCAAGTGATTTGATCACTAGAATGTTATATCACGGGAACGAGAAAAGAGTGCATGTCGGTAACGAGATCAAACTAGGTATGGAGATACTGATGATCGAATCTCGGACATGTAATATATCGTGAAACAAAGGGATTAAGATACTAGCGTAAAAGGTTCCGACGATCACAAGAAAGTCATCGTTGAATGTGTGGGAGTCAGTATGGGTCTCCAGATCCCGCTTCTGATTATTGATCCGAGAGGGGTCTCGATCATGTCCGGATTATTCACGAACCGTAGGGTGACACACTTAAGAGACACCGACATCCAATTGGAGCAAAAGTTTCATGCCGAAAAGAAAAGGAAAGCGCAGGAATTTATTTCACTAGACACCGAAACTGTTTCGGTTGAAATTGCTGAAACTGGTTCTGCATGTGAAATGGAATACTAGCAAGGGGTTTTATGTGAATGTTTGTTAATTAAAGTAATTAACAAAATTCTGAATAAATAAATAAAAGAGTTTTATTTAAATGAGAGCTTGCATTAAATTTGGTGGAAATTTAATGCATGTGAGTGGATTTTTGAGTGGAGGCTTTTTAATGGGAGTGGAGGCTTTTCATTTTGAGTGGGAGCTCCACCCACATGAATGTGGAAGAGGTGGGGGCAGCCCCATGGCTGGGCGCCATGCCCCTTGGGTGCCCCCCCTCTCCCCTATAAAAGGCCCCCCTCTCCTCCTCTCACAACACACCTCCTCGTGAAGGATCTCTCTCCCCCTCTAGAATTTATCCCCCATGGTCTCGGACTAGCGAGATACATGTTCCCGGTGGCTATTCGGCAAGAAAGAGTTGTGCTTCCGCTGCATCGCTGGAGCGAGGAGGCGGAGGTTGCTCGGTGCCTCGAACGTGTGTGCGAGCACGGATGCGCTGCTGATTTGCGGCGCTAGGACTTCCTCTCGATCTTGAGATCGGCAAGAGATCGTCTACATCAACCACGAGTTGAACTCGTTAAGCTTTGTCGGTCTTCAAGGGTATGTTCTCTACGGATATACATCCGCCCGTTGTTTGTATCTAGTAGATGGATCTTGGTATATAGTTCACATCGTAGGAAAATTTTTGTTTTCTATGCTGCGAACCCTATAGTGGTATCAGAGCCGGATCTATGCGTAGATACTTTACACGGGTAGTACACATATGAGTATGTGGGCGATGATGATCATGTTGTTGCTCCTTTGTTGTAATTTTGGATATTGGTGGCATAGTGGGATGAAGCGGCCCGGACAAACTTTACATGTCCTCGCACATGAGACCTGTTCCACGCTTGACATGCAACTAGTTTGCATAAGTGGCTAGCGGGTGTATGTCTCTCCTACTATAGTCAATATCTATTTTGCAAGCGAGTTGTCAACAATTTGATTATCCTCGTTGTGGTTCATGTTCGTAGGTAAGAACGGTTCTATCTCGAAAGCCCTAAGCCACGTAAAACTTGCAATGGATAAATTAGAGGCGTCTAGTTTAGATTGTTGCTGGGCTAGTGTTATGATATGGTAGTGTTGTAAGTAGAAGTATGAGATGATACTCTTACAACACACATAGCGTGTAAAATCCATAGACCTTGGATTTACACATATAGGTATGATAGTGATCATACCACGATGCACATGATAGAGATCATCTGCGGGAACCATATAATTTCACTAATAAACATATGATGTTTGGTTGCATCTTATATTGCTTGTTTAGCGCTTTGTCAAGCATAATAAGATGATCCCTCATTTAAATATCAAGATAAGAATGTGTTCTTCCTTTAGTATGCACCGATTATGTTTTCGTCGCTCCAAGACATCACGTGATGATCGGGTGTTCTTGGATCCACGACCATATTTCGGGTGTAAAACAGTTACACACGCAAATACTAAGGTTCTAACTTGGCGAGCCTAGCATGTATAGACATGGCCTCGGAACACAGACCGAAAGGTTAAGCATGAGTCATATAGTTGATATGATGCCCATTTGATGCTCGCCTTTGAAGCTATACCGACTCACGTGATGATCGGACTTGGTGTAGTGGATTTGGTTCATGTAATCACCAAAAGGACACGAGGGATGTCGCTTTTGAGTGGGAGTTCATTCGTAATATAGATTAGTTGAACTCGATCTATCATACACTTAGTCTAAACTTTACAAATTCTGTTGTAGATGGCACCACCTGCTTTTAATTTCAATGCGTTCATGGAGAAAGAGAAACTAGCAACGAACGGTAGCAACTTTACTGAATGGGCCATGAATTTGAGGATTCTCCTCTCTGCTGCACAAAAGCAATATGTGCTAGAAGCGCCGTTAGGCCCCCCACCTTTTGATGATGCCCCTGACGAGGAGAAGAATGTCTATCAGACTCGTCAGGAGGACCACAACTTAGTTCATTGCGGCATATTGTATGGGCTAGAGCCAGAACTTCGAAAGCGTTTCGAAAACGGCAATGCATTTGATACAATGGGTGAGTTGAAAATGATTTTCGACACACATGCTGCTGTAGAGAGCTACGATGCTTCAGAAAAGTTCTTTAGCTGCATGATGGAAGAGCACAGCTCCGTTAGTGAGCATGTACTCAAGATGTCGGGTTACGCCGATAAGCTTGTGTCCTTGGGAATATCGATTCCCATTGACTTAGGCATCCATCGTGTTCTGCAGTCTCTGCCACCTAGCTATAAGAGCTTTGTGATGAACTATAATATGCAAGGCATGAAGAAGTCTCTCCCCGAGCTTCTGTCAATGCTTAAAACTGCAGAAGTGGAGATCAAAAAGGAACATCAAGTGTTGATGATCAATAGGAACACTGGGTTCAAGAAAGACAAGAAGGGAAAACGGAAGGGAAGTAAGGGCGGCAAGCCGGTTGCCGCGCCTGAAAAGAAACCCCGAGTTGGACCTAAGTCTGATTCCGAGTGCTACTATTGTAAGGGGACTGGCCATTGGAAGCGCAACTGCCCCAAGTATCTGGCAGACAAGAAGGCCGGCAAGGCAAACAAAGTTATATATGATATACATGTTATTGATGTGTACTTGACTAGTGCTCGCAGTAGCACCTGGGTATTTGATACCGGTTCAGTTGCTAATATTTGTAACTCGAATCAGGGGCTGCGGAACAAGCGACCGCTAGCAAGGGGTGAGGTCAAGATGCGTGTCGGCAATGGATCAAACGTTGATGTAATCGCCGTCGGAACGCTGCCTCTCCACTTACCGTCGGGATTAGTTATAAACTTGAATAAATGTTATCTGGTGCCTGCACTGAGCATGAACATTGTATCTGGATCGTGTTTGATGCGAAGTGGTTATTCATTTAAATCCGAGAACAATGGTTGTTCCATTTATATGAATGAAATCTTTTATGGTCATGCACCGATGATGAATGGTTTATTTCTATTAGATCTCAATGATAATGTTACACATATTCATAATGTTGATGCTAAAAGGATTAAACTTAATGATGATATATCCGCATATATGTGGCACTGCCGTCTAGGTCATATTGGCGTTAAACGCATGAAGAAGCTCCATTCGGATGGACTTTTGGAATCACTTGATTATGAATCATTTGATACATGTGAGCCATGCCTTATGGGCAAGATGACTAGAACGCCGTTTTCCGGTTCAATGGAACGGGCGACAGATTTATTGGAAATCATACATTCTGATGTATGTGGTCCAATGAGTGTGTCGGCGCGAGGTGGATATCGTTATTTTGTTACTTTCACGGATGATTTGAGTAGATACGGTTATATCTACTTGATGAAACACAAGTCTGAAACCTTTGAAAAGTTCAAGGAATTTCAGAATGAAGTGGAAAATCATCGTAATAGAAAGATCAAATTTCTACGGTCCGACCGTGGAGGTGAGTATCTAAGTTACGAGTTTAGCACTCACATGAAAGAGTGTGGAATTGTTTCACAACTCACACCTGCCGGAACACCACAGCGAAATGGTGTGTCGGAACATCGTAATCGTACTTTATTAGATATGGTTCGATCTATGATGTCTCTGACAGACCTGCCGTTGTCATTTTGGGGTTATGCACTAGAAACTGCTGCATACACTTTAAATCGGGCACCATCTAAATCCGTTGAAAAGACACCGTATGAATTGTGGTTTGGAAACAAACCTAAGCTGTCATTTCTTAAGGTTTGGGGATGCGATGTTTATGTGAAGAAACTTCAACCGGATAAACTCGAACCCAAAGCGGAAAAATGCGTCTTCATAGGATACCCTAAAGAAACTATTGGGTATTCCTTCTATCACAGATCCGAGGGCAAGGTTTTTGTTGCCAAGAATGGATCCTTTCTAGAGAAAGAGTTTCTCGCGAAAGGTGTGAGTAGTCGGAAGGTAGAACTCGAAGAGGTTATGGAACCTTCTCTTCAAAGTATGGCGAGTAGCGCAGCGCCAGAAGTTGTTCCGGAGTTGGCTCCACCTGTTGAAGAGGGAACTAATGATAATGATCATGAAACTCCAAAAGAGAGTACTACCGAACCTCGCAGGTCAAACAGGACGCGTGCAGCTCCCGAGCTGTACGGAAATCCTGTCATGAATTTCATGGTTGATGAAAATGATGACCCTGTGACGTATGAAGAAGCGATGATGAGCCCAGATTCCAACAAATGGTTAGAAGCCATGAAATCCGAGATGGAATCCATGTATGAAAATCAAGTTTGGAACTTGGTGGAATTACCTCACGACCGAAAGGCCGTGGAGAACAAATGGATTTTCAAAAGGAAAACTGATGCTGATGGTAATGTGACCATCTATAAAGCTCGACTTGTCGCAAAGGGGTTTCGACAAATTCAAGGAGTTGACTACGATGAGACTTTCTCTCCCGTAGCGATGCTAAAGTCAGTTAGGATTATGTTAGCAATTGCTGCATATTTCGATTATCAAATATGGCAGATGGATGTCAAAACCGCGTTTCTCAATGGTAATATTGAAGAAGAGTTGTATATGATACAACCAAAGGGTTTTGTCGATCCTAAGGATGCTAACAAGGTGTGCAAGCTTCAGCGATCCATCTATGGATTGAAGCAAGCATCACGAAGTTGGAATCTCCGCTTTGATGAGGTGATCAAAGAGTTTGGATTTGTCCAAACTTATGGAGAAGCTTGTATTTACAAGAAAGTGAGTGGGAGCAATGTGGCATTTCTGATATTATATGTGGATGACATATTATTGATCGGAAATGATAAAGAACTTTTAAACAGTGTTAAAAGTTATCTAAACAGCAAATTTTCAATGAAGGACCTAGGTGAAGCGTCATACATATTAGGCATAAAGATCTATAGAGATAGATCTAGGCGCCTAATAGGGCTATCGCAAAGTACATACCTTGATAAGATTTTAAAGAAGTTTAAAATGGACGGAAGTAAGAAGGGGTTCTTACCTATGTTGCAAGGCAAGACATTGAGTAAGACTCAAAGTCCGGCTTCGGCGGAAGAAAGAGAGATAATGGACAAAGTCCCCTATGCTTCAGCCATAGGCTCTATAATGTACGCCATGCTATGTACAAGACCGGATGTGGCACATGCTATTAGTTTGACTAGTAGGTACCAATCGGATCCAGGTTCGGAACACTGGATAGCGGTCAAGAATATCCTTAAGTACTTACGAAGAACTAAGGATATGTTTCTTGTATACGGAGGTGAAGAAGAGCTCGTCGCTAAGTGTTATGTCGATGCTAGCTTTGACACCGATCCGGATGACTCTAAATCTCAATCCGGATACGTATTTCTCATGAATGGCGGAGCGGTTAGTTGGAGGAGTTCCAAACAACCTGTGGTAGCGGGATCAACAACGGAGGCCGAATATGTTGCTGCTTCAGAAGCGGCTCAGGAAGCAGTTTGGATGAAGGAGTTCATATCCGAACTAGGAGTTGTGGCAAACGCGTTGGACCCAATGGTGATCTATTGTGACAACAATGGTGCCATTGCCAATGCCAAAGAGCCAAGGTCTCACAAGCATTCCAAGCATATTAAGCGCCGGTTTCACTCCATCCGCGAGCATGTCAAGGATGGAGATATAAAGATTTGTAAAGTACATACGGATCTCAATGTAGCAGATCCGTTGACTAAAACTCTCCCTAGAGCAAAACATGATCAACACCAGAACTCAATGGGTGTTAGATTTATCACTATGTAACTAGATTATTGTCTCTAGTGCAAGTGGGAGACTGAAGGGAATATGCCCTGAGAGGCAATAATAAAGTGGTTATTATGTGTATTCCAAGTATATGATAGATGTTTATTTTGCATGCTATAATTGTATTAATACGGAAACGTTAATACATGTGTGTTTAATAAACAAACAGAAAGTTCCTAGTTATGCCTCTCTCATAAACTAGCTCATTGATTAACAAGATGATCAAGGTTTCCTGATCATGGACATTGGATGTTGTTAATAACGGGATCACAACATTAGTGTAATGATGTGATGAACATTCATCCGAAGTATAGCATTACGATCAAAGTCATTGAGTTTATATTGCTATAACAACTTACGAAGTGATCATAGTCCTTAGACCATGAGATCATGTCAATCACTAACACCGGAAGAGTTTCTTGATAACATCAAACGTCACACCGTAACAGGGTGATTATAAAGATGGATTCAGAACTAACAAAGTGTTATGTTGAGGCTCATGGATCAAGAAGTGGAATTTGTTCATCCCAATGACGGATAGATATACTCTGGGCCCTCTCGGTGATATCACATTGATTAGCTTGCAAGCAAGTGATTTGATCACTAGAATGTTATATCACGGGAACGAGAAAAGAGTGCATGTCGGTAACGAGATCAAACTAGGTATGGAGATACTGATGATCGAATCTCGGACATGTAATATATCGTGAAACAAAGGGATTAAGATACTAGCGTAAAAGGTTCCGACGATCACAAGAAAGTCATCGTTGAATGTGTGGGAGTCAGTATGGGTCTCCAGATCCCGCTTCTGATTATTGATCCGAGAGGGGTCTCGATCATGTCCGCATTATTCACGAACCGTAGGGTGACACACTTAAGAGACACCGACATCCAATTGGAGCAAAAGTTTCATGCCGAAAAGAAAAGGAAAGCGCAGGAATTTATTTCACTAGACACCGAAACTGTTTCGGTTGAAATTGCTGAAACTGGTTCTGCATGTGAAATGGAATACTAGCAAGGGGTTTTATGTGAATGTTTGTTAATTAAAGTAATTAACAAAATTCTGAATAAATAAATAAAAGAGTTTTATTTAAATGAGAGCTTGCATTAAATTTGGTGGAAATTTAATGCATGTGAGTGGATTTTTGAGTGGAGGCTTTTTAATGGGAGTGGAGGCTTTTCATTTTGAGTGGGAGCTCCACCCACATGAATGTGGAAGAGGTGGGGGCAGCCCCATGGCTGGGCGCCATGCCCCTTGGGTGCCCCCCCTCTCCTCTATAAAAGGCCCCCCTTTCCTCCTCTCACAACACACCTCCTCGTGAAGGATCTCTCTCCCCCTCTAGAATTTATCCCCCATGGTCTCGGACTAGCGAGATACATGTTACCGGTGGCTATTCGGCAAGAAAGAGTTGTGCTTCCGCTGCATCGCTGGAGCGAGGAGGCGGAGGTTGCTCGGTGCCTCGAACGTGTGTGCGAGCACGGATGCGCTGGTGATTTGCGGCGCTAGGACTTCCTCTCGATCTTGAGATCGGCAAGAGATCGTCTACATCAACCACGAGTTGAACTCGTTAAGATTTGTCGGTCTTCAAGGGTATGTTCTCTACGGATATACATCTGCCCATTGTTTGTATCTAGTAGATGGATCTTGGTATATAGTTCACATCGTAGGAAAATTTTTGTTTTCTATGCTGCGAACCCTATATTAGCATCTTTAGGAAAGACAAAACCTTTGGGTTGCATCATATACAACTCTTCATCAATGTATCCATTGAGGAACGCCGTTTTGACATCCATGTGCCATATCTCATAATCGTAATATGTAGCGATTGCTAACATAATCCTCACAGACTTTAGCTTCGCTACTGGTGAGAAAGTCTCATCGTAGTCAACTCCTTGAATTTGTCGAAACCCTTTTGCGACAAGTCGAGCTTTATAGACAGTAACATTACCATCAGCATCTGTTTTCTTCTTGAAAATCCATTTGTTCTCGACAGCCTTCCGGCCATCCGGTAAGTCCACCAAAGTCCACACTTGGTTTTCGTACATGGATCCAATCTCGGATTTCATGGCTTCTTGCCATTTATTGGAATCTGGGCTCATCATCGCTTCCTCATATGTCTCGGGGTCATCGGTGTTGTCCACCAACATGACATTCATAACGGAATCATACCAATCTGGAGTGGTACGAGTTCTCGTTGACCTCCGAGGCTCTGTAGCAACTTCAACCGAAGTTTCATGATCACCATCACTAGCTTCCTCTCTTATTGGTGCAGGCACCACAGGAACTTCTTACGGTGCTGCGCTACTCGCAATTTCGAGAGAAGGTTCGATAACCTCGTCGAGTTCTACTTTCCTTCCAGTCACTTCTTTCGAGAGAAATTCCTTCTCTAGAAAGGATCCATTCTTGGCAACGAAGATTTTGCCTTCGGATCTATGATAGAAGGTATACCCAATAGTTTCCTTCGGGTATCCTATGAAGACGCATTTTTCCGCTTTGGGTTCAAGCTTGTCCGGCTGTAACTTCTTTACATAGGCTTCGCATCCCCAAACTTTAAGGAACGACAATTTAGGTTTCTTCCCAAACCATAATTCATAGGGTGTCGTTTCAACGGATTTAGATGGTGCCCTATTTAAAGTGAATGCGGCTGTTTCTAATGCATAACCCCAAAATGATAGCGGTAAATCTGTAAGTGACATCATAGAACGAACCATATCTAAGAGAGTTCGATTACGACGTTCGGACACACCATTACGCTGTGGTGTTCCCGGCGGTGTCAATTGTGAAAGTATTCCGCATTTCTTCAAATGCTCGCCAAACTCGTAACTTAGATATTCACCTCCACGATCAGAACGTAGAAATTTAATCTTATTGTTACGTTGATTCTCTACCTCACTTTGAAACTCCTTAAACTTCTCGAAAGTTTCGGACTTATGTTTCATGAAATAGATATACCCATATCTACTCGAGTCATCCGTGAAGGTAAGAACATAACGATAACCACCGCGCGATGCTACACTCATTGGACCACACACATCGGTATGCATGATTTCCAATAAGTCCGTAGCTCGCTCCATCATACCAGAAAATGGAGTCTTAGTCATTTTACCCATCAGACATGCTTCGCATCTTTCAAGTGATTCAAAATCAAGTGATTCAAGAAGTCCATCAGAATGGAGTTTCTTCATACGTTTCACTCCAATGTGACCAAGACGACAGTGCCACATATAGGTCGAATTATCGCTTGATTTCAAACGTTTAGCCTCAATGTTGTTGATATGTGTATTTCCACTATCGAGATTCAATAAGAATAGACCATCTATCAAAGGTGCATGTGCATAAAACATATTACTCATATAAATCGAACAACCATTATTCTCGGACTTAAACAAGTAACCGTCTCGCAATAAACAAGATCCCGATATAATGTTCATGCTCAACGCAGGCACCAAATAACAATTATTTAAGTATAAAACTAATCCCGATGGTAGATGAAGGGGTAGCGTGCCGACCGCGATCACATCAACCTTTGATCCATTTCCCACGCCCATCGTCACCTCGTTCTTCGCTAGCTTCCGTTTTTTCTGCAGCACCTGTTTCGAGTTACAAATATGAGCAACCGAACCAGTATCAAATACCCAGGCACTACTACGAGTACTAGTGAGATACACATCAATAACATGTATATCAGATATACCTTTCTTCTTGATGTTGCCGTTCTTCAAATCCGCCAAGTACTTTGGGCAATTCCGCTTCCAGTGACCTTCTCCCTTGCAGTAAAAGCACTCAGTATCAGGCTTAGGTCCAGCCTTGGTCTTCTTCGGTGGCATGGTAACTTTCTTACAACCCTTCTTGAAGTGTCCCTTTTGCTTAGACTTGCCTTTCTTGAATTTGGTGGTCTTATTGACCAACAACACTTGGTGCTCTTTCTTGATCTCCACTTCTGCAGATTTCAACATGGCAAAGAGTTCTGGCAACGTCTTATTCATGTTCTGCATGTTGTAGTTCATCACAAAGTTCTTGTAACTTGGTGGTAGTGATTGGAGGACACGATAAATCCCCAAAGCATTAGGAATCACTATACCCAAGCTTTGAAGTTTGTTTGCGTGCCCAGACATCTTAAGCACATGCTCACTGACGGAGCTGCCCTCTTCCATCTTGCAGTTAAAGAAATTTTCAGAAGCCTCATAGCTTTCAATTGCCGCATGGGTCTCAAAAATCAATTTGAGATCCTCGACAATATCATATGGGTCTGAATCCTCAAACCTTTTCTGAAGCTCCGATTCCAAACCATACAAGATAGCACACTGAACTATGGAGTACTGATTCTTCCGAGCGAGGTAAACATTCTTTACTTCATCGGGAGCATCATCTGCAGGTGGGTCACCCAGCGGTGCATCCAACACATAGGTCAAATTACCAGCTGTGAGGACAATCCTCAAATTGCGGAACCAATCCACGAAGTTGCTTCCATTGTTTTTCAACTTTTCTTTCTCTAGGAACGCATTAAAATTGATGGTAGGGGCTGCCATTGATCTACAACATATTTGCAATAGTTTAGACTAAGTTTATGACAAATTAAGTTCAAATTAATTAATGTAATTAAACTAGGTGAACTCCCACTCAAAACAATATCCCTCACATTGTTTTAGTGATCACACGAACCAAATCCAGCATATCAACACCGATCATCACGAGAGTTGATATAGTTTCAATGGCGAACAATCGTCATGTTCATCATATCTACTATATGATTCATGCTTTACCTTTCGGTGATCCGTGTTCCGAGACCATGTCTGTACATGATAGGCTCGTCAAGATCAAACCTTAGTTTCCGCATGAGCAAATCTGGCTTGCTCACGTTGTATACACTTGCGGAATCTAACACACCCGATCATCACGTGGTGCTTCGAAACAACAAGCTTTAGCAACGGTGCTAACTAAGGGTGAACACTTTATGACTTGAAATTCATGTCCATGAGGGATCATCTTATAATGCTACCGTCGTCTACTAAGCAATACAAGATGCATAAAGGATTAACATCACATGCAATTCAATATATATATGTGATATGATATGGCCTTTCTTCTTTGTGCTTCTGATCTCCATCTTCAAGCACGAACATGATCTCCATCATCACCGGCATTGCATCAAGGTCAATGACGCCTCTCCATGGTTGTCGTCCACCGGCTTCAACTATTACAACTACTTTGAATAGACACGCGGGTCTTAACATAAATTAAAGACAACCATATGGCTCCTGCCGGTTGCCAACTTACAATAAGGAACATTGCATACATCAAATATAATCACAATCATGGCCATATCACATCACTGCACACCCCTGCAAAACAAAGTTAGACGTCTCTATTTTCTTTGCATGTTTTACGTGGTTTGGGGCTTTCTATAAGTGTCGTTCTAACTTACGAACATGAACCACAACATTAACACAAGTATTGTTAATCACCTGTTGTGAATTGGATCTTTACTATGCTAGGAGAAACAGGCACCCGCAAAGCCACTTATGCAATACAAGTTGCATGTCAAGCGTGGAGCAAGTCTCATGAACGATGTCATGTAAGGTTAGCCCGAGCCGGAAGTAGAGGAGAGATCCCGCAGGGCTTCGCCTTAAGCCGGAGCGAGTATGGTGGAGTATGAGAGAGAACTATTAGCGGTCTAGGGATTAGACACACCAATTAGAAGGCTATAAACCGAAGGCTAGGGCAATTAGAAGCTCTAAACCAAAACGGCTCTAAACCGGAGATTAGGGGATAGGAACTTGTGTGTCTAGAGGAGGAGGCCCTGCCCCTCCTTTTATAGGTGGGAGGTGCGGCCAAGGGGAGGAGAGTCCCTCCCCAAGTCGTCCTTGGTTGGCGCGCCGGCTTGGAGGGACTCCTCCCCCAAGTCGGTTCCAACCACCTCTTGCTTGTTTCCCACAGTTTCTTGTTTTAGCCGTTTGACTTTCAAACTAGACATTTGACTTTTCTGTTTTAGGATTCAATTTAATCCTTTATTTGGGACAGCAATAACACTTAGTACATGATGCAATCATTCCAATATGTAATGACACATTCATGTACCCCTCCCCCCCCGGAGTGCCGGACAATCCGGAACCTTCTAGAACATTCCCGATGAAAACACCGGAATCATTCCCGAACTCCGAAACGGGACTTTCCTTATATGAATCTTATTCTCCGGACCATTCCGGATCACCTCGTGATATCCCGGATCCCATCCGAGACTCCGAACAACATTCGGTCTCTTTCTCATAATACCATAACTACTCAAACAACGTCGAATCCTTAAGTGTGTCTCCCTACGGTTCGTGAATTATGCGGACATGATCGAGACACTTCTCCGAACAATAACCAATAGAGGAATCTGGAAATTCATATGGCTCCCACATATTTCTACGATTACTTTGCGATCGAATGAACCACTTACATACGATACCAATTTCCCTTTGTCTCACGATAGTTTACTTATCCGAGGTTATGATCGTCGGTATCTCTGCATACCTAGTTCAACCTCGTTACTGATAAGTACTCTTTTCTCGTTCCCGTGATATGTGATCCCTTGTGAGCCAGTCACATGTTTGCAAGCTAATTGGATGACATTCCACCGAGAGGGCCCAGAGTATATCTATCCGTCATATGGATGGACAAATCCCACTCTTGATCCATGTGTCTCAACCAATACTTTCCGAACACTCAATGCCACCTTTATAGCCACCCAATTACGGTGTGGTGTTTGATGTCATCAAAGCATCCATCCGGTAAAGGTGATATGCATGATCTCATGGTCGAAGGAATTAGGTTACTATGTATCAGAAAGCATATAGCAATTGAACTATTGAAATGACTTGATCTTTATGCTACGCTTATCTATAGGAGTATGTCCACCATATCATTCTCCTAACGATATGATCTTGTTGTTGATAACATCTCAATGTTCATGATAGGGAAACCACAACCATCTATCAACCAACAAGCTAGTGAAGTATAGAGGCTATACTAGGGACTTCAAATTAAGTTTACAAATCACACAAGTATCAATGTTTCCTTGTTAATACTATTATAGCATGAATGTAAACATTTATCATAAACACAAAGATATAATAATAACTACATTTATTATTGCCTCTAGGGCATATCTCCAACAGAATGTGTCATGACAATGTGGAATGGTTGCATCATGTACTAGGTATCATGGCTGGGCAAAATAAAGGGAGAAATAAAATCCTAGTTTGAAAAGTCAAACGCCAATTTGAAAAGTCAAATGGCAAGTTTGCTTGGTGGAGGGAGAGTAGGAAACCTACTTGGGGAGGAAGTCCTCCTCCCTCCACCCGCCATCCAAGGAGGCCGAGTTGGGGGAGGACTCCCTCCTCCCAACCGGCGCCCTCCCACCTATATAAGGAGGGGCAGGGCTGCCCCTCTAGCCTACACCTCTCACACCCCAAAACCCTAACCCTAAGACGTCGGCGCCACCACCCCTGCTGCTGCCGCCGCCACCTAGGGCACCACCAACTCGCCGAGTTGGGGTGATCCCAAACCCTAGCCACCGGCTACACTCTCCCCTTGGTGCCCTCTAAACCCTAGATCGCCAAGGCCTCTCTCATAGTCCACCATACTCGCTTCGGCTTAAGGCGAAGCCCTGCGAGATCTTACCTCTACTTCCGGTACCACGCCGTCGTGCTGCCGAAATCGCGAGGAGAGTGCTACAACCTACGCTGCCTGCTAGAACAAGGGAGAGGAAGGTCTTCATCGAGTACCGAACGTGTGACCGACAGCGGAAGCGCTGCCGGAACGCAGCACCGGAAGGATCGTCTACGCGATCTTGAGATCGGCAAGAGTACGACTACATCACGCATGAGAATCTGCTCTCGTTAACCGCTTTGTAATCTTCAAGGGTGAGTTCCTCTATCGACTCATTGCTACAATCTAGTAGATAGATCTTGGATTGTTTGTTTGCATGCGGTAGAATTTTTTTTGTTTTCCATGCTACGAACCCCTACAGTGATATCAGAGCCGTGTCTATATGTAGATCTGTTGCACGAGTAGAACACAATGGTCATTGTGGGAGGTGGTGCTTTTATTATCAATTGCTTCTTGTGTACTTTGCATCTTGCGGTATGATGGGATGAAGCGGCCCGGGCTAACCTTACATGACATCGTTCATGAGACTTGCTCCACGCTCAACATGCAACTTGTATTGCATAAGTGGATTTGCGGGTGTCTGTCTCTCCCATTATAGTATAGATCCAATTTACAACGAGCACTTGATAGTTCAAACATCAACGTTGTGGTTCTTGTTCGTAAGTTAGATCGACACTTATTGAAAGCCCCAAACCACGTAAAATGTGGAAAGAAAATCAGAGGCGTCTAACTTTGTTTTGCAGGGGTGTGTTGTGATGTGATATGGCCATGATTGTGATTATATTTGATGTATGCAATGTTCCTTATTGTAAGTTGGCAACCGGCAGGAGCCATATGGTTGTCTTTAAATTCTGTTAAGACCCGCGTGTCTATTCAAAGTAGTTGTAATAGTTGGAGCTGGTGGACGACAACCATGAAACGGCGCCATTGACCTTGACGCTATTCCGGTGATGATGGAGATCATGTTCGTGCTTGAAGATGGAGATCGGAAGCACAAGACGAAAGGCCATATCATATCACATATTATGAATTACATGTGATGTTAATCCTTTATGCATCTTGTATTGCTTAGTTAACGACGGTAGCATTATAAGATGATCCCTCATGCACATCAATTTCAAGTTTTAAAGTGTTCATCCTTAGTAAGGACCGTTGCTAAAGCTTGTTGTTTCGAAGCACCACGTGATGATCGGGTGTGTTAGATTCTGCAAGTGTATACAACGTGAGCAAACCAGATTTGCTCATGTGGAAGCTAAGGTTTGATCTTGACGCGCCTAGCATGTATAGACATGGTCTCGGAAAACGGATCACCGAAAGGTAAAGCATGAGTCATATAGTAGATATGATGAACATGTCGATTGTTCGCCATTGAAGCTACATCAACTCTCGTGATGATCGGTTTTGATGTGGTGGATTTGGTTCGTGTGATCACCAAAACAATGTGAGGGATATTGTTTTGAGTGGGAGTTCACCTAGATTAATTTAAATATTAATTAGAACTCAATTTGTCATAAACTTAGTCTAAACTATTGCAAATATGTTGTAGATCAATGGAGGCCCCTACCATCAATTTTAATGCGTTCCTAGAGAAAGAAAAGTTGGAAAACAATAGAAGCAACTTCGCGGATTGGTTCCGCAATTTGAGGATTGTCCTCAATGCTGGTAATTTGACCTATATGCTGGATGCACCGCTGGGTGACCTGCCTACAGCTGATGCTACCGATGAAGTAAAGAATGTTTACCTCACTCGGAAGAATAAGAACTCCACAGTTCAGTGTGCTATCTTGTATGGTTTGGAATCGGAGCTTCAGAAAAGGTTTGAGAACCATGACCCACATGATATTGTCCGTGAACTCAAAATGATATTTGAGGCTCACGCGACAGTTGAGAGTTATGAGGCTTCTGAAAAGTTCTTTAACTGCAAGATGGAAGAGGGCATCTCCGTCAGTGAGCACGTGCTTAAGATGTCTGGGCACGCAAACAAACTCCAAATCTTGGGTATAGTGATTCCTAATGCTTTGGGGATTTACCGTGTCCTCCAATCACTATCACCAAGTTACAAGAACTTTGTGATGAACTACAATATGAAAAAATGAACAAGACGTTGCCAGAACTCTTCTCCATGTTGAAATCTGCAGAAGTGGAGATCAAGAAAGAGCATCAAGTGTTGTTGGTCAATAAGACCACCAAATTCAAGAAAGGCAAGTCTAAGCAAAAGGGAAACTTCAAGAAGGGTGGTAAGAAAGTTGCCGCACCGGCGAAGAAGACCAAGGCTGGACCTAAGCCTGATACTGAGTGCTTTTACTGCAAGGGAGAAGGTCACTGGAAGCGGAATTGCCCAAAGTACTTGGCGAATTTGAAGAACGGCAACATCAAGAAGAAAGGTATATCCGATATACATGTTATTGATGTGTATCTCACTAGTACTCGTAGTAGTGCCTGGGTATTTGATACTGGTTCGGTTGCTCATATTTGTAACTCGAAACAGGTGTTGCAGAATAAATGGAAGCTAGCGAAGAACAAGGTGACGATGCGCGTTGGAAATGGATCAAAGGTTCATGTGATCGCGGTCGGCACGCTACCTCTTCATCTACCATCGGAATTAGTTTTATACTTAAATAATTGTTATTTGGTGCCTGCGTTGAGCATGAACATTATATCTAGATCATGTTTGTTGCGAGACGGTTACTTGTTTAAGTCCGAGAATAATGGTTGTTCGATTTATATGAGTAATATGTTTTATGCACATGCACCTTTGATAGATGGTCTATTCTTATTGAATCTCGATAGTGGAAATACACATATTAATAACATTGAAGCTAAACGTTTGAAATTAAGCGATAACTCGACCTATATGTGGCACTGTCATCTTGGTCACATTGGAGTGAAGCGTATGAAGAAACTCCATTTTGATGGACTTCTTGAATCACTTGATTTCGAATCACTTGAAAGATGCGTAGCATGTCTAATGGGTAAAATGACAAAGACTCCATTTTCTGGTATGATGGAGCGAGCTACGGACTTACTAGAAATCATACATACCGATGTCTGTGGTCCAATGAGTGTAGCATCGCGCGGTGGTTATCGTTATGTTCTTACCTTCACGGATGACTTGAGTAGATATGGGTATATCTATTTCATGAAACATAAGTCCGAAACTTTCGAGAAGTTTAAGGAATTTGAAAGTGAGGTGGAGAATCAAAGTAACAAGAAGATTAAATTTCTACGTTCTGATCGTGGAGGAGAATATCCAAGTTACGAGTTTGGCGAGCATTTAAAGAAATGCGGAATACTTTCACAATTGACACCGCCGGGAACACCACAGCGTAATGGTGTGTCCGAATGTCGTAATCGAACTCTCTTAGATATGGTTCGTTCTATGATGTCACTTACAGATTTACCGCTATCGTTTTGGGGTTATGCATTAGAAACAGCCGCATTCACTTTAAATGGGGCACCATCTAAATCTGTTGAAACGACATCGTATGAATTATGGTTTGGGAAGAAACCTAGATTGTCGTTCCTTAAAGTTTGGGGTTGCAAAGCCTATGTAAAGAAGTTACAACCGGACAAGCTTGAACCCAAAGCAGAAAAATGCGTCTTCATAGGATACCCGAAGGAAACTATTGGGTATACCTTCTATCATAGATCCGAGGGCAAAATCTTCGTTGCCAAGAATGGATCCTTTCTAGAGAAAGAATTTCTCTCAAAAGAAGTGACTGGAAGGAAAGTAGATATCGATGAGGTTGTTGAACCTTCTCTCGAACTTGCGAGTAGCGTAGCACCGGAAGAAGTTCCTGTGGTGCCTACACCAATAAGAGAGGAAGCTAATGATGATGATCATGAAACTTCGGTTGAAGTTGCTATAGAACCTCGCAGGTCAATGAGAACTCGTACCACTCCTGATTGGTATGATCCCGTTATGAGTGTCATGTTGGTGGACAACACCGATGACCCTGCGACGTATGAGGAAGCGATGATGAGCCCAGATTCCAATGAATGGCAAGATGCCATGAAATCTGAAATTGGATCCATGTATGAAAACCAAGTATGTACTTTGGTGGACTTACCGGATGGCCGGAAGGCTGTCACGAACAAATGGATTTTCAAGAAGAAAACAGATGCTGATGGTAATGTTACTGTCTATAAAGCTCGAATTGTCGCAAAAGGGTTTCGACAAATTCAAGGAGTTGACTACGATGAGACTTTCTCACCAGTAGCGAAGCTAAAGTCTGTGAGGATTATGTTAGCAATCGCTACATATTACGATTATGAGATATGGCACATGGATGTCAAAACGGCGTTCCTCAATGGATACATTGATGAAGAGTTGTATATGATGCAACCCAAAGGTTTTGTCGATCCTAAAGATGCTAACAAGGTATGCAAACTTCAACGGTCCATATATGGGTTGAAGCAAGCATCCCGAAGTTGGAATCAACGTTTTGATAAGGTAATCAAAAGTTTTGGTTTTATACAAACTTATGGAGAACCTTGTATTTACAAGAAAGTGAGTGGGAGCTCTGTAGCATTCTTAATACTATATGTAGATGACATATTGTTGATTGGGAATGATGTAGACCTTCTTAATAGTGTCAAGGAATATTTGAATAATAGTTTTTCAATGAAAGATCTTGGTGAAGCAGCTTACATATTAGGCATAAATATTTATAGAGGTAGATCGAGACGCCTAATATCATTGTCACAAAGTACATATTTGGACAAAGTTCTAAAGAGGTTTGGAATGGAAGATAGCAAGAAAGGGTTCTTGCCCATGTTGCCCAATACGACCTTGAGTAAAACTCAAAGTCCAGCAACGGCAGAAGATAGAGAAAGGATGAGTAAGACTCCCTATGCCTCAGCCATAGGATCTCTAATGTATGCCATGCTATGTACTAGACCCGACATTGCATATGCTGTTAGTTTAACTAGCAGATATCAAAGTGATCCAGGAGTGGATCATTGGACAGCGGTCAAAAACATCCTTAAGTACTTGAGAAGAACTAAGGATATGGTTCTCTCTTATGGAGGTGATGAACAGCTCGCTGTTAATGGTTACACCGATGCTAGTTGGAACACCGATCCGAATGATTCCAAATCTCAATCTGGATACGTATTTACTTTGAATGGTGTAGCAGTTAGCTGGAGGAGTGCAAAGCAAAGCGTTGTGGAGAGATCTTCAACTGAATCGGAATACATAGCTGCTTCGGAGGCTTCACAAGAAGCGATATGGATGAAGGAGTTCATTACAGAGCTCGATGTGGTTCCAAGTGCGTTGGACCCAATGTCTATCTATTGTGATAACATGGGCGCCATAGCCAATGCGCAAGAACCAAGGTCACACAAGAAGCCGAAGCACATCAAGCTACGTTTTCACGCTATTCGAGAACATGTACAAGATGGTGACATAAAGATTTGTAAAGTACACACAAATCTAAATGTGGCGGATCCGTTGACTAAAGCTCTCCCGAGGGCAAAACATGACCAACACCAAACTGCCATGGGTGTTCGGTATATTACTATGTAATCTAGATTAGTTGACTCTAGTGCAAGTGGGAGACTTTTGGAGATATGCCCTAGAGGCAATAATAAATGTAGTTATTATTATATCTTTGTGTTTATGATAAATGTTTACATTCATGCTATAATAGTATTGACCAGGAAACATTAATACTTGTGTGATTTGTAAACTAAATTAGAGTCCCTAGTAAAGCCTCTTCATAATACTAGCTTGTTGGTTAATAGATGATTGTGGTTTCCCTATCATGAACATTGAGATGTTATTAACAACAAGATCATATCATTAGGAGAATGGTATGATGGACATACTCCTATAGATAAGCGTAGCATAAAGATCAAGTCATTTTAATAGTTCAATTGCTATAAGGTTTCTGATACATAGTAACCTAATTCCTTCGACCATGAGATCATGCTTATCACCATCACCGGAAGGATGCTTTGATGACATCAAACACCACACCGTAACTGGGTGGCTATAAAGGTGGCATTGAGTGTTCGGAAAGTATGGTTTGAGACACATGGATCAAGAGTGGGATTTGTCCATCCATATGACGGATAGATATACTCTGGGCCCTCTCGGTGGAATGTCATCCAATTAGCTTGCAAGCATGTGACTGGCTCACAAGGGATCACATACCACGGGAACAAGAAAAGAGTACTTATCGGTAACAAGGTTGAACTAGGTATGCAGAGATACTGACGATCAAAACCTCGGATAAGTAAACTATCGTGAGACAAAGGGATATTGGTATCGTATGTAAGTGGTTCATTCGATCGCAAAGTAATCGTAGAAATATGTGGGAGCCATATGAATTTCCAGATTCCTCTATTGGTTATTGTTCGGAGAAGTGTCTCGATCATGTCCGCATAATTCACGAACCGTAGGGAGACACACTTAAGGATTCGATGTTGTTGAGTAGTTATGGAATAATGAGTAAGAGACCGAATGTTGTTCTGAGTCTCGGATGGGATCCGGGATATCACGAGGAGATCCGGAATGGTCCGGAAATAAGATTCATATAAGGAAAGTCCTGTTTCGGAGTTAGGGAATGATTTCGGTGTTTTCATCGGGAATGTTCTAGAAGGTTCCGGAAGGTCCGACACTCTGGAGGGGAAGGGTACATGAATGTGTCATGACAATGTGGAATGGTTGCATCATGTACAAGGTATCATGGCTGGGAAAAATAAAGGGAGAAATCAAATCCTAGTTTGAAAAGTCAAACGCCAATTTGAAAAGTCAAACGGCAAGTTTGCTTGGTAGAGGGAGAGTAGGAAACCTACTTGGGGAGGAAGTCCTCCTCCCTCCACCCGCCGGCCAAGGAGGCCGAGTTGGGGGAGAACTCCCTCCTCCCAACCGGCGCCCTCCCACCTATATAAGGAGGGGCAGGGCTGCCCCTCTAGCCTACACCTCTCACACCCCAAAACCCTAACCCTAAGCCGTCGGCGCCACCACCCCTGCTGCTGCCGCCACCTAGGGCACCACCAACTCGCCGAGTTGGGGTGATCCCAAACCCTAGCCACCGGCTACACTCTCCCCTTGGTTCCCTCTAAACCCTAGATCGCCAAGGCCTCTCTCATAGTCCACCATACTTGCTCCGGCTTAAGGCGAAGCCCTGCGAGATCTCCCCTCTACTTCTGGTACCACGCCGTCGTGCTGTCGGAATCGCGAGGAGAGTGCTACAACCTCCGCTGCCTGCTGGAACAAGGGAGAGGAAGGTCTTCATCGAGTACCGAACGTGTGACCGACTGCGGAAGCGCTGCCGGAACGCAGCGCCGGAAGGATCGTCTACGCGATCTTGATATCGGCAAGAGTACGACTACATCACCCACGAGAATCTTCTCTCGTTAACCGCTTTGGAATCTTCGAGGGTGAGTTCCTCTATCGACTCGTTGGTACAATCTAGTAGATAGATCTTGGCTTGTTTGTTTGCATGTGGTAGAATTTTTTTTGTTTTCCATGCTATGAACCCCTACATGTAGTACCCTCTCTTGCCTCTATACCCTTGCCTCCGTACTTGTCGGTATGAACCTATCATGAATATGGGACGGAGTATGAAGTAGTATACCATTCAATAGGGTAGGAAGTTGGCTCACATACAGGAACGGATTCACCTTTTGAGTCCATGACGACTTGGCATAAGTTGGAGACCTTGATGTGGTAACGACCGTAGGTCGGGCTACATCATCTAAAGACTAAGGAGAAACAATGCTTTGTCGTCTATGTCGGTTCTGAATCCGTCCATACCGATGGTGGAGCCAACAACGACTCAGTACTCAATGCCATCGGAACGGATGCCGGCTTACCCGGTTCTCCTCAGGAATCGATGACGTTGGAAGAACTCCAGACGTTCGAGAATAAACTAGAAGAGTACGGTGAATAATACACCTCTAAAGCTACGCAGGTCGGAGAAGAAGCACCTCCGAGTGCATACGATAGTACGGATGAGGATTATAATGAAGACAATCCTACCCCACGCGATGATATGGAGATTGGAGAATCCTCCGACATTCCAGCACCCCCAACCAAAAAGTACCGACGAAAGTATATCTCCACATAACGGACCAAAAGTCGTATTTGCCTCTAGCACCCATGTCAAGGTTGACAGAAGGGCAAAGAAGAACAAGAACAAGAGAACCACAGAGCCGGATCTTCTGGCAGAAGAAGAGGTCAAAGAAGAATTCGACCAAAACTTGAGACAGACGCCGTGGAGGAGGCAGACGACTTGGGCGTGGAGGACGCCGACGATGGCTTGTCCTTGCGAGTAGCTGTCATGGCCGACTCCATGGCCTTGCTCTTCTTATTCTCTCCCGCTGCATGTGAATAGGCTATCATGGCCTCCATCGGCTTCCGCGCCTGCAGGCCGCTCAACACTGGCACAAGGGGCGTCCGTCCCACCTTCTCTGTCATCTCTGATGACTTGCCGGTGGCCTTGGCGGCCGTTCCCCCCTGCCCACACTATGCCGGTGGTGCCCAACCGCTTTCGCGACAACGGATGTGTCGCGGCGGTTGATTCCAACGGCATCACGTTGGTGGGAAACTCCGGCGGGGCTGCGGAACCGAGCTCCGGTGACATTCTCGCCTAGGGAGGGGAGAACAGTGGAACCGCCGACGACTGGCGGCAAGATTGGGTGGTAGCATTGGCGGCTCAGAGGGAGAAAGTGAGGTGAAAGTTTCAGTCGTCTCTTTGGCCGACGAGTATAAATAAGAGAGTGGGGGAGATTTTATAGGGAGGTCTAAGTCCTCTAACCGGTTTTAGGATTCCGGTCAGATGCAAATCCAATGCCGCTGGACTATATTTGCTCTTCTAACCGATTATTGCGATTCATTAGAAATGGTCTAATAGACCAGATCTAGGCAAAAAACAAATACGAAGGTGAACTGCTGCTGTGGGATCGTGGTGTCCGTCCACCTCTGCGTCTGTGTCTCCTCAGCGTGAACTGCGCGCATGCTGTAATCCGGGGAACCAACTATCGGAGTCAACTTTCCGTTATTTTACTCGTACCCGGCTGCTATACCTTCTCAGCTAGCCTGGTCCATGCTACAATCGCAATTTCTTAAACGTTGGGTTGGCACTAGCGGAGAGATTAACTAGTGGTGCTGCGTACGAAGGTGACTAGGATTGACACTAGTGGTACCAAAACCTACTCTCCATTAACAAATACCCCGTCATCACCAATAATTTGTACACCTTTGTTGGGAAAGGGGATTTTACACTTCTTAACGGATGGATGGAGTACGGTGTTCACATCGGAGTAACTTTTTTTTGTGGGGACACCCCATAGTTGTAGTTTAGTACTATTGCCATTCTTAACGGAGAGTGAACTATCCCGTTGATTGTACCAGGTATAGTTGGAGTAGAGATTTTGTGCACATGGGCACTAGTATCCCGGTTTCTAAAAAAGAAAATAAAAAATCAGATTTTTTTTAGTTTAAAAAAAATCTAAAATTAAATCAGGATATAGGTCAAAGATATATACCACTGCAAAATCTTAATTTAAAATAATGTGTATTTTGAGATACACAAAAATGACAAAATTGTAGATATGAGCATATAGTGATTTGAAATCAAAAACCAACAAGACTTTGTCATTTTTGTATACCTCATAATACAAAACATCCCAAATTGAGATTTTATACATTTTTGGATACATCATTAGCTACTTTTAGGATGTTGTTTCATTTTTTAAAACTTAAAAATACAGCTTTTATTTTTTTAATACGTTGGGTGCACCGGGAGCCAAAAGGACTTTCGGGTCTTGTTGGTAGTTGGAAGGCCCGATGTCACTATATACGAACGAGGGTGGTTGACCAAGAGTGCGTGAATCCTGTACAAATTGCTCTCGGTGGACTTACTTACATAACAATCCGCTGTCACATTTCTTTATAGATCACCGTGGTGTTCGATCATTTAAACCATATTACAAATTGTCCAAATACTCATCACTAATTTATCACTTATGATTAGCGGGTGTTTATATTTTAGTATCGTTGCAGGACACGAGAGTTGAGATGTAACGAGAAAGCTTTTGAGATTGTGGGCAGTGATGCATTAAGCCCAATGCGTACAACGGCTGACCAACACGTTCAGTTATTAGAGGATATTTGGTCTTATATTTTTATTTCGTTCTCTTTTCCTGACGAACTTTCAAATCCCAAACATTAGAGGCAGATGTTACGTGTTTTCTTCGCCCAAACAAAATTCTTAATTCCATTAACTTCTCTTTCTCGAATAATGATAGAAAAAATATATCACATTTACGTTTTACGTGTTTCTATAGCAATTAATTTCTTTGCAATACCAATGGCTTTGTGTTTTGAAAATATTCTAATGTGTTATCAGCTCGACGTGAATAACCCTTTTGCATTAAATTTTTCACCACTCATTCTCTTTCAAATAACTTGTTCTAGATCCTAGTCTTGTACCTCCGATAGTAGATCATGACTACACGTTTTGATTTAGTGGAAGTAGTGAGGGTATTGAAGTGGATACGGGGCAATTAAAATAACTAACATGATATGAAACAACATAATTTTGATTTTACCATTTAGTTACTTTATATAAAAATAATGAGACTATGTTGCCCTAGTTCGTTACACGTTTACTAAAGTCTATGCCACATCGAACATGTTCTTGTCTTATTTATAATAATTTTTTTTACTTTTATGTAATCTTCAAAATAGCCATCTTGCTAGATGCATATCATATTTTATTCATAAACCATTTAGTCCAATATTGTACACACATTTTTCGTCATACCATGTTTTATTCTGTGCTAAATATTAAAATCCTTGTCAATAGTTGCATAATCCACTTATTACAAAAACAATACAGCTAAGTTATTTTATTATTGACAATACCAATTTTTTCCCGCTAAGCCCGATTTTCTTCATAAATCTGGCTAATGTGAAGTAGAATATTAAAACTTGTTTAATGCAGATTAATTTGTACACATCATGCTAGTATAGAACGTCTGTACAGGTATGTCCATTTTAATATTCTTGGTATCAATATAGATAGAGTTATATAACGTACGTGCTATTGAACAAAAATATTAGAGGTTTCTAGAGTTTGTTTATATGTGTCTAATTCCGATCGTAGCTAAATAGAGAGTCCTAGACCAGATCAGCCAGTATTGGCGTGAATAATTTTACACATCTGCCCTGGTACGTAGCAGACCCATTTATGTTGCAATACTACAGCTTCAGAAAGAAGTCCACCACAACTCCTAAATTAAATCTTCCAAAAAAAAATCAACTAGCTAATACTAGTAGACCAGATCTAGGCATAAAGAAAGGGATCACAGGGTCCGTCCACCTGTTCGTCTCTGTCTCCCCAGCGTGAACTACGCGCTGGCTGGAATCCAGGGAACCCGCTATCGGAGTCCACTTTCCGTTATTTTACACGTCTTCCGGCTGCTATACCTGCTCAGCTAGCCTGGTCCGTGCTACGATCGCAATTTCTTTAACATTGGGTTGGCACTAGTGGAGAGATTAACTGGTGGTGCTGCGTACAAAGGTGACCGTGATAGATAGCACCAAAACCTGCTCTCCATTAACTAATGCATTGCCTGTCACCAATAATTTGTAGTACATCTTTGTTGGGAAAGGCGATTTTACACTTGTAAACGAACGGGGGAGTACGGCGTTCACTTCACATCACAGTATTCTTTTGGGCGGGACGCATCATCGTAGTAGTAGACTAGTACTCCTCCGTTTCGAAATATAAAATGTTTTAGGTTCGTGAAGGAGATGTATTTAGACACGTTTTAGTGTCTAGATATATTTGAACCTATACACTAAAACGTGTCTAGATATATCTTCTTCACAAACCTAAAACATCTTATATTTCTATACGGAGGGAGTAGTAGTTTAGCTAGTGCGGCCATTGTTAATGGAGATTGGACTATATTGTTGATTTTACCGGGGTCTGTTGGTCGTTGGGGAGGCACATGATCATTATACGGATGAGGGTGGTTAACCGAGATAGACGTTAGTTCGTGGATACTGTCAAAACTGCTTGCAGTGGAGTTAGCTTGCGTACGTAGTGGCGAGTGCTGTCACACTTGTTTATGGATCTCTGTACAGTAGTGGTCGATCACCTAAACCATGGTACAGATTGTCCAAATATCCAGAACTCGTGATTAGCAGGTCAGTGTTCTTGTTATTGTTGTCGAAGGACATGATAGCTGCTTGCGACGATGAAAGCTATCACTGGGTCTTATTAGGGTTTTGGGCTGACGGTACTTCACTAAGGCAGAAAGCCCATCACTGGGACTTATAGTGCTTTACTAAGTCACTAAGGCCCAACCCGTTCAGCAGGAGCGCGCGAACGATGTGCCTCTTGTGGAGTTGGTCGCGGGCTTTATTCATCAATTTTGAAAGTATATTCTTTTGGAGCTGGCCGGTTAATTCCCACTTCTTCCTCTAAAAAGAAACGTTAATTCCCACTTCTCATTGTGGAACCGCAGGTGAATATAGGAGAAAGTACCAAAGGCTTGTCCACCTGCCGTGCAAGTGCAACAAACCCCATTCCAAGGCTTCTCCGACGGAAATGTTGGGATTCGGAGTTGCTGCTCGTGCAAATGGAGAGTTCCATGCAATGCAAGGAGCACGCACGCTAATAAGGTGAATCGTATTAGGTCAAACTTGTAGGCTAAATTGCCTTGAATGACACCAACCTTTAGACGACACGGATGTAGTGTTTGCTCGACTGCTAAGGGCTGAAAAGCAAGAAAAATTGACCGTGTCCATAAACTCCTACTATTTCCCTTGTCGGACTAACGACCGGAAAACGGCTGCAGGACTCAAATCTAAACTTCTACACCAGTGTTCGGAATAGGAGGGAGTGGTCGTCGACATAAGAACACATGAAAAATTGACAGAGACTATCAAACGACAGTTATCGAGCTTAAATTTATAGTAAACACGTCTATCGGTCGTCATGTTTCTTTGATTGGATCTGGTGTTAATATCAATCCAAATCTTTCAATTCCAGATGATGATATTATTGGTAGGGCCAGTAGACTAGGAGTTTCGCTAGGGTCATCTATGGAAGATGCTTTAAGATCTGTTAAGGGTATTAAAGGTATTGAGTTTGATAGAAAGTTGAAAGTTTTAAATAACAATCAGACTGATATATTAGGCGAGGGTGCTGGTCCTTCTAACCTAATTGTGTTAAAAGCATCTAATCTTTCCGATGACTTGGTTGATGAAAATGACGAGACCCTGGATTTACAAGACCATATGTGTCTAGAAAATCTATGATATAACTAATGTGGGAGCACTAGATGTAAATTTTTAAAAATATATTAAAAATGCAAAGTTTGAAATGAATGACTTGGAACAGTGAAGGTTTAGAGATCTAGCAAAACATTTTTTTTTCATGAATCTATAAGGGGGTGTCGTCTAGATTTCACCGCCTTACTACATACGGGGAAATAAACATCTATCGGCTCATTTTGACTATGTTTGGTTTGTCTATCACCTCATGGGAGGTCGGGTGACATCCTCATTGGTATCAATACATAAACACTCAGAGTCTCGAAGGTGGATACATGTTAATTTTGTGTTAATATACACATAAGATGTAAAAAAGATGGTTTCGAATGGGTGTTAGTGCCAGTCTATGGGGCTGCCCAATAGACACATAAACAAGATTTTCTCGTTGAGCATGTGCGTATGTGTGATTCAAAATCTTTACCTATGTTGATAGGAGGAGATTTCAATATTATTTGAAACACGACTAAGAAGAGCAACAATAATTTCAATGCAAAGTGGCCATTCGTTTTTGATGCCATCATTGCAAGCCTTGATCTAAGAGTGATTGCTCTCTCGTGAAGGCAATTCACATGGGTTAGTCGTAGTCTGCACAATGCCACGACGTGTCGTCGTTTGTGGAGAAGCACGATAGATGCGAGCACCCATCAAGCTAGGTAGGTCGGAGTTCAGAGAGGATCAACCGAGCAGATCCCTTGGTGCTCGTGTCTGTGGGGCGATGGACATGTCTGGGGATCTTTTACCTTTTTAAATTTTTCATCGGATAATAGTTTCGGTGACAGTTTGTGTTATTGTATTGCGCGGCGAGAAAACAAAATGGTCGTAAAAATATTGTACCAAAATACCATATACCACAACTGTAGCAATTTAATAATAAAAATATAAAGTTATCGGTCACGAGACATGACGTCAATCCTAGCAACGGGCGATCGACATCAGCGAATTGGCCACTCACTTTAAAGACGATGTTAAGGGCATCTCTAACGGACCGACCTATTTTGACACAAAATCTGTCAGTTTTATGATCGAATGAGACTTCACTAGGATAGTAAATCCGTCCAATTGAAAAGGATACCTCCAGCGATGGAGACCTATAAAAGGGGTGGGTGGGTGGCTGACAGATGGACTAGTCCATGGGCAAGCCGGACAAGGGATGACATGCCAGAGAGCTAGACCTGTCCGACTAAACCTAGAACGAGACCAAATTTGATGAACAAATGGATTTGACCGGCTAGAAAAATAGACAAGCGGATAAATAGATCGCTCTGTTGGGAAGTGTGTTTTGTCGAATGGATCCATCCGGTGATGATGCCCTGACCTATGAATCCCCTGGAACGAGAAGCAACAGAGTTGCTCAAATCCAACAAAAAGTAGCATCAGCATACAAAATACACCTCACATCAGCAAACTCGTGGCACATTGCAGATTTGCAGTAAAGCAACCGGAGCAAAACCCAAGGCCGGAGAAGATGTGCAAGCAAGGGACACAAGTCTGCATCCGTTAACCCGTGAGAGACCAGGCAAGGCAAGTAAACATCGGCCGTCTAGGACGATCGCACGCATCGATCACCATTTAGAACCGGTATAGCTACCCCTCAGCAAAAATATCTCCGGGCATCATTTACGCCCGCGTACGCGCTAGGCGGGCCCACCCCTGTCGACATGGGAACGGTGCCGCGCGCTCTATAAACGGTCACTGTCCTGTTTCTCCAGTGCTCCGTATTAAAAGGCCCGTGACCCTTTCAAAAAAAAAAGGACCATGGCCTTTTTGCTTTATGCTGTGCACTATGACATGTGGGTCCATCCTGCGCTTTAAAGATCTGCTTTACGCGGGTCTCTCTCGGTCTCACTTGTCTCGGGTCATCTTCCCTCGTTCGGCGTTTTTATACTAAAATCTAGAGCTAAATAGCGTTAGAAAAGGCTAGTTTTGATCTGGAAACGACAAATTTCTAGTCGTGTTTCTAGGCCGAGTTCCTGGATTTGCCAAATTTTAATCAAACTTGGCAAAATTTGGAGAATATAGATGGTTTTCATTAATAGTGGGCGAATTCATAAATATTACATCAAATACAGGCGAACACCCGAATTCTGACTTCATTTAGGCTAAAAAACCTAAAACAACTTTAACAAGGTCGAGGTCGATTTCGCTACCGTCGGCCTCTGCCTCACATGCCGAAGTTGCGGTAGAAGCTTGTGTGGCCGGGGTCCGCCTTGCCGTCTTCGTCGCTCGGCGGGTGCGGGGGGGTGGGGGGGGAGTTGCCCTGGCCGGAATTGTCGTACCACCACGACTGGGGGGCTAGGGAGCGATGTCGTCGTCGAGGACGACGAGCGGTGAACCCTGGTAGGCGCACTCGCGGCGAGCTCTAGCCTGGCGCTCAGCCTCCTCTTGCCGGCGCTGAACTCAGCATTGCTCCGCTTGCTCCCAGTATGCCCTGGACCAAGCGAGGATATCCGGCTCCGGCATCGATGGCAGCGGGACCGTGTCCTGGAGAGAGCGCGCCATCGCCATCTTCATGGCGAAAGAGTCCTCGTCGACGGGCACCGCCCAGTCCGTCGACTCCGGTTCGGCTGGCGCAGGCGAAGCCGGCCAGTCGGCGACGATGGCGCGCGGGCTCGTTGATGACGATCCCCCGCAATCTTGTCCTCGGAGTCGAGCGGACCTGCGTGTCGGCCTCCCGCTTGTCTGGGTCCATGTCGACACATTCACGCGCGTGCAAGCGGCGACGCTCTGCGGCCTATCAAGAGGCCGAGGCGGCGGAAGAAGAGGAGCCGAGGCTGACCATCCTCCTAGGAAGCCAGTTCGCCGAAGGATGGCGCCTCGCCCTGGCTGCGGGCGCCGACGAGCGTGGGAAGCCTAGCCTGGGACGGTTGCCGGCGTGGATGTGCTCCAGGACGGCAGTGAGCGTCTGTCCCAGCGCACTACACCATCGTCGCCGCCCCGCCGCGTTGTTACGCTTCGGCGAAGTGCCAGGCGACCCTTCGTGGGGCCCGAGCCCACGAAGTACTGCTCCCAGTACGCGAGGTTGTCCAGGTCTTCGGCGAGCTCCGGTTCGTCCATCGCAGCGATGGTGGCCTAGATCTCCTCCACCATTTCATCGTCGTCCAGCACTAGCGGCACCGGGATGCCGCCGGCGCTGAGCTTCCAGCCGTACATGGACCGAAAGTCCGGCAGCGCCATGTACCCGACGTCGTGGAGCATTTGGGCCTTCCAGGGCTGGAGCGTACGCTGGCCGAAGCCGTTCGCCGCCGCAGGGTCGTCGGGTACCTCTCGCCGACTCACATGGGGCGAAGGCGGGAGGGGTGTAGCGACGTAGGCAGGAAAAGGGGAAACGGCAAAAAACCTAGGCGGTGGTGGCGCGCCATTACAGTGACGCATGGCCGACTTTCTGATAGGGCGTCAATACACGCGACGACGGTCATTGTCTGGCGGTCCGTCGCGGGAGCCGAGACAGAGGAATGACGATGACTCGGCTTCCACTCGCTGACAGGACGGGGCCACACGCGTAGCCTTTTTTCCGCTGAATTCTTTTCATCCGGCGTTTTCAGGGCGTTTCCAGCGCCTCGAGATCGGTCTAGAATCTTCGGACGAAAGTTGACTTAAATTCAGACAAAACCAGGGTCCTGAAAATACGGCTGGATCAGTTTCTGCGTCCGGACGAAAAATCGCCGTGGGCCTGCTGGGAACACTCGAGATGCTCTAAGGGCCGGATCGCTGATGGCTACGGTAAATTAATTAGCTGCGGTAGTAATTCGATGAGCATCCAAATTTTCCACAAGGAGGATACGAGACAAACCCCTAGACGGCGACACTGGATCTACTCCACTCTAATTAGCAGGACATGTGTCCTTAAACTTTGTTCGCATCCTTTGATGAATCTAATCAAGGACCACCAGCATCAGAAGGACACATGTCCGAGCTATGAATCGGGACATCTCAACCACCCAAAAAGAGCATCGCTCTATAGCTACTTGCCAAAATCTAGGATCGTCGTCAGCGAAGTGACGAAGTCCCAAAACATATGCCCATAGTAGTTTAACTAATGGTCACCACTCTACACCTAGTTAAATCTAGGAATCGTCAGTGGGTACCTGACTAATGACAGACACGCGACATATGGAAGGAAAAGCAGGACGGCAACTAATTGATGGATCGATATTTCTCACTCCTGAACAACCTGCAAGGACCATTATGAATACTTGAGAGTTGAGACGGTGGCTATGTTGGAGCGCAGCTGGAGTTCACTCGCGCGAGTTCTTCGGTTAAACGTCCTGCTTTATCTCCGCATTTCCGGACTCTTTCCATGGTGGCCTCCAGCGTCGTCACGTTGGCTTCACGGTGTAGCCCAACAGCCTCTTAGAGCATCTCCACTCGCTTAATCAGGACGTCGATCCGGACGCTGAAATTAGGTCCAGTCGCGTATTCAGGGACTTGTTTTCGTTCGGATTTTAGCGTGTCTTGGTCCGGCCTACCCAGGCCGAACCTAGGTTCCCAGGTACGCCCTGGGGACGCCGGACGCCGCAAAAAAGGCGTGGGCCAGCTCTATCGGTGAGACAGTCACATTCCCACCCACTCTACTCGCCAGACTGTCGCGAAGAGCTCTCAGCGCCCCCTGTCGCCATGACTACGCCGGCGGAGCTCGCCGTAGTTACCGTCCACCACGACCCCTTCTCCGCCGCCGACCTAGCCTCGGCGTAGCTCTGCTTCACTACGTGCTCCTACCACCACACCCGCCAAGTGTTCGGCATTTGGCCGGATTCGGCCATGGACTTCGACGATGACGAGATACTCGCCATTGACTCCGACGAGGACGAGATACTCGCCATGGACTTCGACGACGAGGAGATGATCGCCGTACTCCTGGAGGAGGACAACGCCGAGGTCACCGAAGGTGAAGATCACTTGCAGATCCTCGCATCGCTCGCCCAGTTGTACATGCAGATGACGAAGCCGAAGCGCGGTGGTTCGGCGCCAGGTCGCCGGAAGTGCAAGGCAAGACAAAGGATAGAGGGCTACTGCATGTTATACGCCGACTACTTCACCGACCAGCCACTCCATGGAGAGGACGTGTTTCGCCGCTGTTTCAGGATGAGCCGGAAGCTCTTCCTCAAGATCGTGCATGCCATCCGGGAGTTTGAGCCCTATTTCCTTTGCAAGAAGGACTGCACCGGCTTGGTTGGGTTTTCCTCGCTTCAGAAGTGCACTGTGGCGATGATGTTGCTTGCATATGGAGCGTCGGCTGACAGTGCCGATGACTATCTCTGCATCGCCGAGTCCACCGCCATTGATTGCTTGTACAGGTTCTGCAGGGTAGTGATTGAAGTGTTTGGGGAACAGTACTTGAGATCACCCACTGTTGAAGACACTGCTCGGATCCTCATAGCCAATGAAAGTAAAGGATTTCCTGGTATGCTTGGACGCATAGATTGCATGTATTGAGAGTGGAAGAACTGTCCATTTGAATGACAAGGAATGTACAAAGGCTACAAAGGAGGTTGCACTTTAATACTTGAGGCAGTTGCTACACATGATCTTTGAATCTGGCATTCCTTTTTTGGCATGGCAGGATCGAACAACGACATCAACGTCCTCAACTCCTCAACTGTCTTTTCCAAGCTTGTTGAGGGTCATGCTCCCCCGTGGAATTTGAGATCAATGGACACCACTACAACAAGGTATACTATCTAGCAGATGGAATCTATCCAAGATGTCCAACATTTGTGAATACTATCTCAAGCCCAATGCTCCCCAAGCATTCTCACTTTGCCAAGGAACAAGAAGCTTGCAGGAAGGACGTGGAGCGGACATTTGGTGTGCTCCAGCAGAGGTTTGCAGTTGTTTGGTTCCCTGCTATGATCTGGTCGAAAGATTAGATGTGGGAAGTGATGAACTATTGTGTGACCTTGCACAACATGATCATTGAAGATGAGAGGAAGGATCGAGTGAGTTTGATCGAGTAGGACGAGCCATACTACCGACATGGTCCTCTTGCCGAGCCTGATCATCAGGTGTCTCCAACCTGGTCTGCATTCATCGCAATGCGTCAGGAGATCCGAGATCCGGCGATACATCAACAACTGCAGGATGATCTTGTTGAGCACCTATGGATACGCAGGGACAACACGTCGTAGATGCCCAATGTGAACTAGGCCGAACTTAAATATGTTTACATTTATGTCGAACTCTGTTTAAAATTTCACTGAACTTTGGTTTTAAAATGTTATGTATTTATTGTATGACGAACTATGCCGAAATTTGGACGAACTTTAGCCACAGTTGAACGGAAATGGGCGACCCGGAAACTCGGACTGTGTACGCGAGTGTAAAACTGTACCCAAGCCAAAAAAAACTTGCACCGTCCAGTCAAAATTTGATCCGGATTTTAGCCAATGCCCAACGAGTGAAGATGCTCTTAGCTAGTTGCAAGTAGATCCTCTGAACGCCGTAAAGCTCGGGGACCATGCCTTGATGCTTGGTAGTTAGTACTTTGGTATTTTGGTACTAGTACTTTGTCTAAGCACGATGTTCGTCTCGTGTAGGACCTCCCGAGTGGCCAAACATGATGCCGCTCTTCCTTTTTTATGAGGAAAGAAAAGTCTTCCGTGGTGATCAATAATCAATTTAGGCGCCGTGGAACGGAAAGTATAGTGTTAAAGCATGCGATTTAGCGCATGCTCAGTTTTGTCCTTTTGTCGACCCAAGACAAGAGCTAACAAAGTTTCCCGACGCTTCCTTGGCGATGCAGGGAAGTAGTGTGCAGGTTCTCCTGCCTTTATTCCCCTGCTTTTCCACCGGTTTCAGAAAAAATGAAAAGAAAAGAATCTTCTGCATTTCTGTTGCAGTAGAGAAGCCGGCATAGCTGTCAAAGTTGAATGTTGGAGCACCTTGTCACGGTAGAGAAGCTAGCGTCAGCGCGAGAGGGAGATGTCAAGTGCTAGCATAGATTTCAGAAAATGAAAAGAAACCTCTACTTTTTCTTGCAATTAGAGAAGCTATAGTAAATTGTCTGAGTCATGTTCAAAGTTGAAACACCGTATTACAGTAGAGAAGCTAGCGTCACTGTGAAAAGGGAGTTGTTGCTCGTTCCGTTTTAAATAAAATGTATCTAAACTTGTTTTAGTGTATATTTATTTTAAACCTAAATGAATCTAAATATTAAAAATAGTCTAGATACATTTATTTTATAATAAAATATTTTATATTTTAAAACGAAGGAAATACTAATAGACCAGTACCAGAAGTAACCTTTTCTATCTCTAAAGAATTGACGACTTAGGCTTTTCACAATGGGTTGTATCTTAGCACGTTTTTATAGGAGTAATTAAAACTTAAGGAATAGTAGTAACTAGTACAATGCATTGTTTCTTAAGTGGAGTCTCTATATTTAATGATTTAGAGGACATGCATGCATTCGATTGGCCTAACCATGCTTTTTGCCTATGATTTCATGCAAAAGGTGTTTCTTAGCTAAGATACAACATCAGTCTCTGTCATCATTAACTACAGTGCCACATTACAAAGTCTAGCTGTGACTTTTCACCCCTATGAGTCATCTGAAGCAGATCCAACAGACAGAAATGAGTGGATATATTGAGTCAGAATCACAAAATTTGATTTATTCTTAAACAGTATGTTTAAATAAAATGAAACTTTTCTATAGTATATAATACAATACATGTGAATTACTGGACCTTTTTCAATTTTTCTAAGCATTTTTTATTTTTAGTTTACAATTTGATAGCAAAACTTCAAATAATATTTATTCACAAACTACACGCACAAATGCGACGAAACTTTTCCAGAATGCCTAGCACAACATATGAGATTTGTTGGAGTTTTTTCAAAATTTTCTAAATATAATATAACATATGTGAAAGCAAAGTCACGGCTAGACTTTGTAACTCAAAGTCACTGAAGCTGCGTCCCATAGAGGGGCACTGGACAGAAGTAAGAGCATCTAAGAGCATCTTTAGCAGATAGCGGTATATCGTGGTACTGCATCCCGTGAATACGGTCTACCTTAAACATGTTTTATAGTATAAAAGACACTACGATAAAACATATATACTAATTCAAACTATATACTTAAAATTTATTACACATTCGCGTCAGATTCATACATATGGGAGGTTTTGATCATCAAGATCAATAAATGTTTATTAAAAAATTGATGCCGCACCCTGCATCCCAGACTAGACCTAGCATCTACGTAGCTCCACCAGCGATACCTACTCACCGGAGCAACTACGGCGGCGTTGGTGCACGCTTACTCGTCGTCGATGGCGACGGCGTCGACGTTGTTTGCGGCAGTCGGTGACAGTATCGTCGGCGGCCGAGCCTGGTGCGCGCGGATGGAGAGGCGGATGACACGGCATAGCTCACGCTTCTCTGCTCTGCGCACGATGCGGCCGCGCTTCGGGGGCTCCATGATGTCCATGTGTGTGGTGTAGAGAGAGTTGAACTTCGCCTCGTGCACCAAGAGCTTCTCGCTCTCGTTGTCCGAGTTGTACTCGGCATCATCGGCTGGAACGGGCTCCAGCCAGGCCGCGGTGATTTCATTGTGCAAGAGATCCTCCGCATCGTCCGCGGCAGGGTAGAACGACAGCTCCACCCTTGTCGGCGAGGTCGCGCGGTTGCGCCCAAGGGCGCCGCGACTGCGTCCCTGGTCAGAGCGGCGCCGACCTACCTCCTCCTCCAACGACAGCTGCGGGCGAGCTCGCAAGCCGGAGCTCCTACCACGACGCGGAGAAGCGTAGCTGCTTCGCCCAAATCGCGGCTCGATTGGGCGGCCATGGCAAGATTGGGGGTCAACACGGAGGTGGGTGGGGACGATTTGTTTTTCGACGGCGGATGTGGCCGGAATCGGAGAAGGGGACGGACGGCGGCGAGGGTTTCTGGTGGGGGAGAAAGAGGAAAATGGATGAGGGATACCGCATTGAGACGCCCCCACATCGAATATATGCAGGACGGATGAGCCTCGATACGGGATACCTTGCGGTATCAGTTCGTTTGAGGTATCTTGAAAGACCATTTTTTAGTCTCGATACAGCATATCAAGCTAAAATTTTGTGGACTCACTGATATACAGTATATGCTAGAGATGCTTTAAGGAGACAGTGAAATCCATTACCTGAGTTTGTGACGGTGTGCGAGACAAAGAAGAGGGGGACCCAGGACCCGTTCGCTCGCTCGCCCCCCTGTGGGCGACGGGCGAACCCTCGCCGCCTCCCACCCACCGCACCCTCCCTCTCCCTCTCCCCAGCCGCCGCCGCCGGCATAAGTCGCCGGGCCTCTCCCGCGCGGGGCTGGCGGCGGCGGGTCAGCCTCTTCCCGACGAGCAAACGGAGGGCAGGGCCTCCCGACGGCGCCAGTGCTCCTCGGCGGTGGACGGTCCGGCTCGGCGGCGTGAGACCCGCGACCGGGTGGTGGCGATGCGGCGGCGCGGCCGTTGGCTGCGGGGGGCTGCAGTGGCCGGCGGGTCGCCGGACGGCAGAGCCCTGTCTGCCCAGATCTGGGCCCAAAAGGGCTCCATCTGGGCCTGGACGGGCCATGCCTGGCGCGGCTGCGGCTTCTCCGGTGGATGAGGTAGCAGAGCTTGGGCATGAGTTGGTGGCGGCGGCGGTGCCCCTGCTGCAGTGTTGCGGCGGGACTTCACGGGCCCTCTCGGGCTCGGCCGGGCCGGCGGGCCTGGTGTGTCCTGCTGCTACACCCGGTCGGCTACCGCCTCCCGACGGCGGAGGTGGTGGAGGTAGTTCCCTCCCGGGTGGCGCTGTACCACTGACCCTCGCCGGTGCTCCTTGCTTACCGTATTTATCGGCCTCGCAACGTGGACCTCGGTGAGATGGCGGGGGTGATTACAAAACCGTGGTGGCGCACGCTGGTGGGCGGCAAGGTTGGTGGACGTTCCGGAGGGCCCGGAGGTGTGGTTTTTTTGGGGGTCGGGAGAAATCCCTGTCTCGCCATCGGCGCGGTGACGCCTGCGGGTGTCACCTTCCTTCCTGAAGGGCGTCGGAGATCCCTCTTCCCCACCCCCCGTTGTGGACCGGGGGAAACCCCAGGATTGGTTCCGGGGAGTCCCCTTGGAACGATCCGGGCAGCAGCGGCGTCATCGTCGCTTTCCTTCTTCGAGGTGTTGCTTGGTGCACGGCGCTTCGGAGCGATAGTAGCGGGGTGGAATCTCGTCGGAGGGCGCAGCGGTGGAGAATCCCCTTCGTTTTCATCGAACCGCCGTTCTCGGCATTGTTTTCTCTTTTTTTCCTTTTTGTTTCTCTTGGGCTTAGATTGTGCTGTTTTGCCCCAGCGGTGGTATCCTTGTATCGGTGGTTTGCTATATAAATATAGCGGGGCGCAAGCCTATTTCGAGAGACGGTGTGCGATAAGTATCCACACTTTTAGTACCACTACTTAATTCCCGGAAGTCGCAGCAGGCTGTAGTTATCCCGGGTTATCTTTGCTTCCAAGTGCTACGCTAGCGGTACATCTCACGCGTAATCCCTACTCGTAAAAAGAGCGATCGCCATCCTTGGCGTCTTTGTTTCGGCAGATCAAAAGTGGCGGGAAGAAATGTTTGTCAGGCGTAGTTCAGTCTCCATCACCGTGTGGCACAGCTGAGCTGAGCTGCCCACCGTAGTTGCCTCGGTTGGCCACCTGAGCGACTGCGTGTGCGTCGTGTAGCTGGGTCGAGCCGTCCTTTCACCGGCTGCTCCATCGCCGAAAGCACAAGCCCGGCCTACCACGCGGGGGCAGGTTCATGGACACGGTGGCCGCCGCCGGCACGCATGGCGGAAAGCGAACATGTGATCGCTCGATCGACGGCAGCGCCGGCATTGTTGATGACAAGTGCGAAAATAATACTCCTCGGATTGGACAGTGGCTGAATCTAATACTATTCTGAATATTGTACAAGTGCAAAGCGTTGGCGAGGTACGTCGGCTGGGATGGTCAAAGTGTGAAAATGCCTATACGAATATAGAAAAACATGTGGCAACTGGCAAGATAAAAAGGGGAAAGGAATTTGGAGCCATATTTGAACGAAAATGTGGACGCGTGTCTAAAAGTTCAGTTTTCGGCCGTATGGCTGCCGCATTATTCAAATCGATGGCACAGCTTAACATTTGGTGGCAATATTTTTTTTTAATGGGCAATAATTTTCTTTACTCCAACGGTTACGGGTTACGGCAGGGCATGCATTTTTCTCACTATTTTCCGGGGGCAGACACAACTTTATATTAAAAATGGTCTAGTATTTAAATTATTACAAGTTGCTCAAAGTTGAAACCATAATCAACCAATGTAAAAAACAACTAGCATAAACATAGAACCACTAAGCATCACACGGTCGACTAACATGTTGTCAGCCAGCAGTAGCACGACACGAGATATCTTGTGCAATTGTCCCCAGATGACCATAAATCCCACGGTTCCGGTGGAAAAAGGAGTGTCCATTGATGCATCCAATGTGCCATCATATGCAAATCCTGCAAAAAAAAGTTAAAATTTTTCTTCGTGTAAACACTATATAGTTTTGTATCTCCAATTGACCAACATAAGACTAAAACAACAATGCGAATTCTAGCCTTAAGATTTTGTCAACTCCATTTAATAAATTTTTAAAGATATTTAAAACATTGGCTAGATGGGGGAGATTAAAAGCTAAGTACACTATATGCCCAAGAAGCTTAGCAAAAAGACAAGAGATAAATAGATGTTCAACAGTTTCCTCCCCCACAGAAACAACACTCCCAACACTCCTCTAATTTTCTTTTTGCTAAGTTGTCTTTTGTGAGAAGGACTTTGTACTAAGAGCATGTGCAGTGCGGTAAAAAAGCTATTGTCTAAGAGAATCTTTTTAGTCTTAGACCTATGTCTAAACACTGGAGGAGGTGAGTCTAGCCAAGTTTTTTAGACTCTGAGTCTAGTACTAGACATATGTCTAAGGGAATTATGTGCCAGACTGGCCCACTTGTCAGTGTACGATAGACTTTTTATATTGATTCTTTCTATTCTGGTTGGTGGGGTCTTTACATGTGCTAAACGGTGGAGCACATTTCATTTCTTAGACTTGAGTCTAGCAAAAATTTTAGCATGAGTCTAGCAACGTCTCACGCTGCACATATCCTAAGGAGTCACATAATATCTTTTTTTAGTTGGATTTTCATTTTCCATAGGTATTTGCGCATGTAAGGTGGTACGACCATTCATAAAGTCCACATCCATTTAACCGAGAAAAGTCCAGAGGCCGTTAATTCTGTACAAACCTATTTGGGTCATCAGATAATTGCACCCGTGAGTCGTGAGCATTCTATTGCCACCTAGCTCAGTCGCTTGCAGTGCATTGTAGTCAGTGACACGGAAAAAGATGTCTTACTGTATCTGTATGTCCAAGCACTACTTTTGTTTTTGAAAGAAAGGAATTTTTTTTTACCTAATTTGTTAATAGAGGAGTCAATAGAGGTCTTAGAGTTACAAGCCACCTAAATAAAAATATGGAGGCCTAATCTCCTAGGAATAAATGACCCATATGCTTAGTCTCGAAGGGCCAAACAAGCTTCCATCATAATTCTCGAAATAATGGCGGAGGGCATAGTGGAGTCCTTGAAAAGCCTCACATGCTACTCGTTCCAAAGCTCCCAAGAAACGAGTATAACGAGCTAAGGCCATTGTTTTTGGCCGACTGCGGTGGGAGAGAACGAGATGGCTCCACCAAGGCTCCACACTATCAAAATTCAAACATAGCCCAACTCGAGGGTTCAAAGTCGCGTAGCCGAAGACACTCCTTATTCATGTTGCAAATGTGCTATTTATCATCTCATTGTGTTCCCTTTGCGGGACCAACCACCAACATGTAGCATGCACACTCTGGAATTCTATAGTGTTTGGAGGGAGTGATCGTCGATATGAGAGCACACTAGTTAGAGGCTAACACGGTAGTGCCCGACGAAAGATATGTAGTCGAGGGTGTACTAGTGCTTAATATCTCTTCTTGGTGTCATGGTTTTAGATGTAGCCTCCACAATAACTGATGTTGTATGGGAAGTTTAGGGTGAACTCATGCTTAATGCTACCTTATTCGCTGCAAGATATTGTTTGGGGAATTTTATAGAGGGCCCATGTATCGATTGGAAAAAAAACTAGACCAGCGGGAGGGAAAGCCTAGTGCGACGATATATCAAGACATCGGGGAGCTAGCTCTAGGAGCGACCGGGAAGCCTAGGGCTCGAATCCGGGTCACGGGAGCCTGTGTCTAGGGAGGCGGACTTCTCTCAACTGAGTGACACCCAGTCATCATATCGACCGGAGCTAGTATGAGTTATCGGTCACGAGTCATGACGTATTGGAACTCTACCTAAATCGTCACAAAACATTATAATGAGATGACCCCTAAGATGACACTTTCAAGTTTCACTTTCGCATGTCTAAGACTTCAAGTAAGGAAAATACCCTAGCAGCGAGCCGATCAAAGAGTGAAATCAGTGATGTCAATGAACTTGCCACCTACTTAAAAGAGTGACGTCAACCTATGGATCCACTAGAACGAGAAGCAACAAAATCGCTCAAATCAACACAATTTAGTATAAGCATACAAAATACCGGAAAGTGTCTGGTTCCCGGGCTCAAGTGCCTCTCTTCGTTTTAAAAAAATTAAAAACATATTTATAACTTTCAAAAAATCTAAAAATAAATTTTAGGCATAGTCAATGTTGTATCTTATAAGCAAGAAAATTTCGTAACCCAAAATTATTTATATTATGGGCTACATAAAAATGATAAAATCTAATAAAATTTAGATATCTAAACCTACGTATACTCACATCCATAGTTTTAACATTTTTGTGTAGCTCATAATACAAAGTATTTTAAACTTGTATTTTTTTCATGTTTGTGGGGGTAAATCATTGGCTGCATTCCTTTTCTTCAGATTTTTTAAAAATATAAAAAGATTTTCGATTTTTATTTAAAACTGCCCATGTGCACCAAATCCTCACTCTACAAAATACACCTCACATCAGCAAACTTGTGGCAGATCACAGTAAAGTAACCGGAGCTACACCCCAAGGCCGGAGAAGATGTGCAAGCAAGGGACATAAATCTGCATCCATCAAACCTGTGAGAGACCAGGGAAGCAACCTCGGCGATCTAGGACGATCGCACGCATCGATGACCATTTAGTACAAATCAAGAGCCGGTATATAGCTACGCCTCAGCAAAATATCTCAGAAAATATCTCCGCGCATCATTTACGCCCCGCGGGCCCACCTGCGTCGACACGGAACCGGTGCCGCGCGCTCTATAATAAACGGTCGCTTTCTCCACTGCTCTGAATTAAAAAGGCCCGTGGCCCTTTTGCTTTATGCTGCACTCTATGACATATGGGTCCCTTCACGCGTGCTTTAAAGATTTTGTGCGTGCATCTTTTGCAGTTGGGCAGCACTACTGCAGATTTGTACTTTTTATCTTCCAGATTCCCAGCCCAACTAGGTGTTCTCTTTTTAGATCAAAATTCCGTTTTTGCTATAGAAAATTTCGGTTTTGCTACAATTAGTTCCGTTTTTGTTACACGTAGCAAAAAAATGTTTAGCCCAAAAAATAGAAAAACAGACTGAGCCTCGCCGGAGATTTTTGCCGGAGAACTCGCCGGCGATCGTGTAGCAAAAAGTTGTACTAATATAGCAAACTCGACCTCGCCGGAGACCTCGCCAGAGACTTTCGCCGGTAGACCACGCCGGAGACCTCGTAGCAAAAAATTTACGTTATTATAGCAAAACCATAAAATGGGTGTAGCAAAATATTTTTTCTAATATAGCAAAACGCACATCCTCGGAGACATCACTGGAGACTCTCGTCGGAGACCTCGTAGCAAAACCGTAGAAATTAATTATAGCAAAAAAATTACACGAAAGTATAAAAAAAATATATAAATACATAGCAAAAATATATGCTAAGGTAGAAAACGTTCTTAGCAAAGATTGACATGGTCAATAATACGTGCGGTGATGGGTCCATCCACTATACGGCGTCGGTTGGATCCGAGGGATGCTATCCCCGGGGAGGCATATCATTTCCCTTTGCCGTTTACTTTGAGAAGGTGCGGGTCCTCTCTCGGTCTCGCTCTCACCGTCTCGGCTTCTCTCTGCCGTTCTCCGTCACGGGCAGTGCCAGGAGCAGGATCACTAATGGCTACGGTAAATCAATTAGCTGTGATTCTGCGATACATATAGGATCATTAGATGTAGAGGAGGTCCGACACTCCAAAGGATGTAATTCAATTAGAACTCCAAATTTTCTACAGGGAGTACACGAGATTAATCTCTAGAAAGCCAGGGCCTTCTCACCACGCTCGCGGCAATAGGCCTCCAGCACCGCACCTCGATCTACGCAGATTATGTGGTTACTTTCCTAAGACCATCTGAGGTGGATTTTCAGGTGATCTCTAGGATCATCAAGGACTTCTGTGCGGCATCAGGCCGAGTGCTCGGTTAACCTGATCAGATGCTCACACGAGGACATGAACCTGGTTTCCCGAGAGCTGCGCTGCCCAATCACGCAATTTCCGCTCCGTCTACCTAGGACAACCGCTCTCCTTGTGGAAACCACCTGCGGCGCAGCTCCAGTCTATAGTCGATCTGGTGGCCGCCAAATTCCCATCGTGAAAAGCCTCAATGCTCAATAGAGGAGGGCAGCTCGAGCTCGAAAAGACAACGCTCTCGGCCATCCTAGTTTTCGCCATGATGTTCCTGAATATTTCTATAGAAACCATCATCGCCATCGAGAAGATCATTCGCGGATTCCTCTGGAAGGGGAGAAAAGATGTTCATGGTGGACACTGCTTGGTGGCATGAGATAGGGTGTGCATGCACAAAGAGTTGAGAGGGCTTGACATTCCCAACCCGCGCCTCATGACGTCGTGCTAAGGGCCAGATGGCTATGGTTGAAACTCGTGGAGGTAGATAAGCCATGGTACGATCTTGACATCCGAGTACCAGTGCTTGTAGAGCAGCTTTTCGATGCAGCAACGGCTTCAGTGCTTGGGGATGGAGCCACTACTTTTTTCTAGACAGACAAGTGGTTGCCATGTGGACGTCAGAGAGACATCGCGCTGAACCTCTTTGCGGAAGTCCCGGCAACCGCAGTCACGACTCGCCGAGTGCGCGAGGGCCTGGCTGGGGCATGGCTGCACAATGTCCCCCTGACCTAAATGGTGCGGCCATCAGAGAGCTCCTTGAAGTTGCAGATTGACTTGAGGAGATCATCCTGACAGAGGGGACACGGGATATCTTCAAATGGAACTGGGACCCGACCAACTGCTACACTACGAAGTCTTGTTACTAGGCCTAGTTCGCATGATGGACCTCGACTGCGGGAACACTGCAGATATGGTGCTCTCGAGCTCCCGCCAGCTGCAGTGTCGCACTTTGGCTGGCTGTGACGAACAAATGTTGGACTGCCAACAGGTTGAGCCGGCGCGGGTTGCAACACCTGGCAGCGTACCGCTTATGTGACCAGTGTGGAGAGACTATCCACCATCTCCTCATGAGATGTGTCCTAGCTCGAGAAGTGTGTGGATGACCTGCCTAGTATGGTGGGATAGAGCCATGATACCACGATCGTCATATGGCTCTAGGACAGGCGCGACGACAAAGGCCACGAGCGTGATCTCTGGACGGGAGTCTCCTTGGTTTGTTGGACGCTCTGGTGTCACCGGGACGATGTCGTCTTTGAAGGAGCCACCCCATCTCCTGCACTGGTCGTCCAGAAGATTTCCGACGAGGCAACCCAGTGGAGAGCTGCGTGGCTCTTCAGCAACTGTTTTAATTCAGGTAGATAGGTGAAGATATCACGAGTAGTTGGTTAGGGTGTGCATGCTGCTCCAAGGTAATGTGGGGTTGCGTCCAGGGCATCTGTGCCATGGCACGCTGTAAATCTTGTCGTCTTCGCTCTCCTTCTATAAAAAAGATATATCTCCCCAAGGAGGTATTCTTGAAAAGATTAATCCGTGGACAGCCATACTGGATGACGTGCCTAGTATGGTGGGGGTAAGAGCCACTAGATGTTGGATCACGATACGAAGCTTGTCACATGTCTTTAAGACAGGCGCGACAGCAAAGGCCGCGAGCGTAATCTCTGGATGGGAGTCTCCTTGGTCTGTTGGATGCTCTGGCGTCACCAGAACGATGTCGTCTTTGAAGAACCTCCCTATCTCCTGCAGTGGTCGTCCAGAAGATTTCCAACGAGGCAAACCTGTGGAGAGCTGTGCGGCTCTTTCGCGACTATTTAAGTCTGAGATAGGTGGAGATATCGCAAGTAGTTGGTTAGGGTGTGCATGCTGCTTCTGAGGCAGTGTGGGGTTGTGTCCGGGACGTCTGTGCCACGGCACGCTGTAAATCTTGGCTTCTTCGCTCTTTTTTTATGAAAAAGATACGTCTCTCCCAAGAGGTATCCTTGAAAAGATTAATCCGTGGACAGCGACACTGGATCTATACTCTAAATTAGCAGGACATGTGTCCCGAAACTTTGTTTGCATCCTTTGATGAATCGAATCAAGGACCACCAGCAGGACAGATGAGCACATGTGTGAGCTACAAACCGGGACATCTCAACTACCCAAAAAGAGCATACCTGTCTAAATCTAGGATCGTCAGCGAAGTGCCAAAACATATGAACCTAGTTCAACTAATCGTCACCACTCTACACCTAGTTAAATCTAGGATCGTCACTAAGTACTTTGACTAATGACAGGCACGCTACATATGGAAGAAAAGCAGGAAGGCACTCAGCGAAATGCTCGGCAGTATTTTCCTATGAACTTGTAAGGACCACTATGAATACTTGAGACGGTGGCTATGTGGGAACGAAGCTGGAGTTCACTCGAGCAGTATTCTGGGACTCTTTTCCATCATGGCCTCGAGTGTCAAGTTGGCTTCGCGGTGTATAGCCCAACAGCCTATGTGAGGCTAGCTATTTTGCAACGAGATCCTCCAAACGCCGTAAAGCTCGGGCACCATGCCTTGATGCGTGCGTACGTACTAAGTACTTTGTCTGAGCATGATGTTCGAGTAGGACCTCCCGAATGGCCAAAGATGGTGATCAATGATCAGTTTAGGCGCTATGGAACGGAAAGTGTAGAGTTAAAGCATGCGATTTAGCGCATGTTCAGCTTAGTCGACCCAAGACAATGAGCTATAGCAAAGTTTAGTTCGTGTTTGGCGCTTTGAGCACTTCCTTGACGATGCAGGGAAGTAGTGTGCAGGTTCTCTTGCCTTTATTCCCCTGCTTTTTCCTCAAATTGAAAAGAACCCTCTGCTTTTTTGTTGCATTAGAGAAGCTCAGCATAGCTGCCATCGTCATGTTGAAAGTTGAAACACCTTCTTCGAGTAGAGTGGACACGCTAGCGTCGCCGCGAGAGCGAGATGTCAAGTGCCCTAGCATAGTCGTCTGGTTTCAGAAATTGAAAAGAAACCTCTGATTTTTCCTGCATCAGTGAAGCTAATAAATTGTCCTAGTCATATTTAAGGTTGAAACGACTTACTATTATGGTAGACAGACTACTAGCATTACTATGAGAAGGAGATGTCGATTAGCTACTGCTAATAGACCAGTACCAGAAGTAACTTTTTCACCTCCGAAGAACTGACGACTTAATGGACTGAACTTTCTTACCGTCGTCACCGTCAGGACAGTAACTGGCGCGCGGAGGAGCCTGCTGCTGTAACATCGACCGTGGCAGAACAAAAGTTATAACCGGAGCTCCAGGGTGACGTGAGCTAGGCCTTAATCTTTAGACTTTAGGCTTACTCGTCGTTCAGCCAGGGGCACTGGACAGAAATAAAGGAGACAGTGAAATCCACCACCGGAGTGTGTGACATTGTGCGACAAGTACCCACACTTTTAGTACCACTGCTTAATTAGCGGAAGTCGCAGCTGGCTCTAGTTATCTCGGCTTCCAAGTAGGGATGTAAACGGCATCTCATTTAGCGCCACATATTTACTGTTAGTTATAGATTTGTAATTATTAAAACTAACCGAAAAAAATAAGCCTACAACAAACTTATGTGGCGTTATGTGGCGCCGGGGACCCATCGTTTGACATCCCTACTTTTAAGTACTACGCTAGTGGTACATCTCACACGTAAGTAACACAAAAGTGCAATCAACATGGAAAACAGGTATTTAGTCCCTGGCCGTAACAAGCTCTACTCTTGGATTCAGACCTAGAACTGTCAATTCGAGACTAGAGGATACTATTTTTAGTCCTGGTTTGCTACAAACCAGAACTAGAATCCTTGGCAGCGAACGCCCACGGGGCCGGAGGAGCTCACGGCTCGGAACTAAACGAGTTCCTGTTGCAGCAGGGATTCGTGTGTTTTTCTGTCGCTGACACGATTTTGTATTTTCCTTTTTATTTTGTTTTTTTCCATTTCGTTTTTTAATTTATGTTTCATTATAATTTTAAACATGTTTTCGTATACTTATTCTACACTAGTACGTACGCAGTATACGTTGATCCATATATAATTAATATTCGATATCTTATGAGCATACATATACAATATTCGATCATATCTGAAATTACATGTTTATTGATGATATATCATATCAAATACATGGAGATTACTAATTCATATTGAGTTCCTCGTCCTCCACATAATGTTCTCTCCTTTCATCAAGGACCTCCTTCATCAGAAATCACGTTAATTTCTTTTGAGTTGCTCGTATGCGCTGTTTTGGCTCAAGATTCTTTCGCAAACTGTGAATATAAGTTGAATCAACTCTTTCCTCACTGGTCAACTCGCCAATGTACCCATAAACGTAGAATCCATATAAATGAGTCCTCGGTGGCTGCTGCAAACCCTTCACCGTTTTATAATTTAGCTCATCTTTGAATGGACCTTGTAATTTTTTTTGAAACCGTGTCCAACATCTGCTTGGCAAATAAAATGAACAAAAGAGTTATTAATTACTTGATATCAGAAAATGAACGAAAGAGGCTGGTATAATACAATAATGATTGTAATTATTTTTGGAGCATTGATTTCATGTCGCTCCATTTCTATTGGTCCTAACATACTGAGTCCTGAACTGCAACTAGAGACTTGTCAACTTGAATATTTATAAGGAACCAATAAAACCCGTTAACATTTACATAAGCAGATATGCATAACTCATCAATTACATTTAACATCAAGTAAGCAAAAAAATATGTACAAGACAGAAACACTCACTTAAAGTTGTAAGGAATTAGTATTTTTTAATGTAATTATACTCAATTAAAAACCTGCACAGGTCTTTCTCCACGTCCTTGGGTGATTGTGTAACGTATATTAATTCATTAAATGATATATGGGTCAATAAACACAACGTCATATTTTTAACTCTTTTGCATTCAACCATCTTCATTCCGCATAATATAATAGCATACAAAAGGATACATAGTCAGAATTATATATTACATGCAATAAACGAGCTGAGCTAGATACATAATTATATAAATAAATCACTTACAAACAATAGCAACCGAGGATAGATTTGTCAAGGGCGCGCTAATTGTGTAACTAAAACAGTTCGTTTATTTAAATCTGTATCGAGTAATCTTTGAAGTGATGCTCCTTTCTAACATTCACCGAAAACTATTCTTTTCGGTGTTGTTTTTTGTTTGCACATTGTACCATTTGTCAGCCACACGAAGAAATTCATGCATGCCATTAATGAACTCGTCAGAGCGTTGGTCAGTACCGTACATTCATTCTCAAGCCATCTGTGTTAATACATCCATTCTCTGACCATCGAGCGTCGGTCAAGCCATTGGGCTTGATCGGGAGAGATCAATCTAACATTTTCATGATTCCATCAGTGTCAAACGAGATCCTCCAAACACCGTAAAGCACGGGGACCATGCCTTGAAGCGTAGTGGTACTTTGTGTGAGCACGATGTTGCAGTAGGACCTCCCGAATGGCCAAACATGATGCCGTTCTTCCTTTCTCAGAGGAAAAGAAATATCTTCTCTGGTGATCAATGATCAGTTTAGGCGGAGAAAATTACAAATAACCACCATATTACAGGCTAGGGTTTCAAAAAGCAACCACTTTACGTTAGGGTTTCAAAAACCCACCGGTTCAGAGTTCGTTCGTTGCAGAAAGCACTGATACCGGTTTGACGCTGGTCTAATGAAAAAACTGACAGGACGGCCCCACCTGTAAGGATGACGTGGCTCCCGCAGACGGCTGCGGGCAGACGGCCGTTAACGGCGCTGTCTAGACAAAACGGTTGGTCAGCTCGCGCCTCAGTCCTCTGCTTCTTCTCCCTATCAGCTCGCCCGCCGCCGCAGTCCTCTGCTTCTTCTCCCTATCAGCTCGCCCGCCGCCGCCGCTGGTCACCTGCCGCCGCCGCCGTCATAGACCATGCCGAGCTGGAACGAGAGCGAAACATCCGGTGAATCTCTCCTCGGTGATGTGAGTACTTTTCTCCTCTGGTTACTGATTTGGGATTTTTTTTGAAATTGTTTGATCTGAGCTCTGATTTGTGGATGATTTGTTCGATTTGTAGATCTGTCCGCTTGACTACGCACCGAATCATCTTTTTGACGAGGGATATTATGTCATTGATGATGATGCCCCACTCGTTTGCTCCGGTCACAATCTGAAACCGCGTCGATGTGTTGCATTTGAGGGCAAAGATACAGGGAGGAGGTTCTATCTATGCTCAGTGGAAAATGTGAGTACTCAGGTCCTTGCTTTCCCTCAGTACTTTTATCATGGCTCGATAATTTGATTAACTGATTCATACATTTAGATAAATCATGAGTACTTGTTTTAAATCATGTGCACTAAATCTCTCTTATACTTAGAGAAATAATGAGTAATTGTTGTCAACATATATGTTCCTGGATCAAGTGCTCTCTATACTAAATCATGTGCACTAAATCTCTCTGTATTTAGATAAATAATGATTATTTGTTCTCAACATATATGTTGCTAGATCATGTGCAATCTCTATATATTAAATCATGTGCATTGGATCTCTCTGTATTTATCTCTCTGTATTTAGATAAATAATGATTACTTGTTCACTCCATTTGTAATGGCCTGAACCTGTTAGAACAATCATGTACAGAACCTAATGGTGTTTTAGATAGATCCTGGATCATTTAGATACATTGTGAGTACTGATTATATTCTAAACATATACATGTGCAGCAGGTCATGAATTGTGGCTTTCAAAGGTGGATAGATCCAGAGTGGGATGATAGTTTGCAGCATGCATTGTCTAAGTTGTGGGGAATGTACAATGACAGCCACAGCTCAAGAATTGAAGAGAGGTATGAGAGTAGTAAGATGATGAAGGCTCTATCTGAAGAGAAGGAGAAATTGGAGAAGAAACATGCAACCCTATTAGAGGAAGGTAATAGGTGGATAGATCAGACTGAGAGGAAGTGGATAGCTCAGACTGAGAAAAAAGTCATAGCAGAAAACTATGCTAAGATAATGAGTGGGCAATATGATGCTGAGCAGATGGATAAGCACATAGCTGCATTGAAGAATGAAGTAGAGGTGCTGAAGAATGCCAAGGAGGAACTGAAGAATGTGCTCAAATCACAGGCACAAGTATTCAAGGTGAAACAACAGAAGTGGGATGAGGAAAGAGCTAATCTGAAGGATGAAAAGAAAAAGTTAGAGTACTCCATGCATGACCTTTTCAAGGCCAATGCTGTTAACAAGGACAAGATCAAGAGAATCAAGGCAATTTGTGAGGAGGAGGAGTGATGGTCTGTTTAGTTGGCATATTTGTGTAATGGTGTGTTCAGTTGGCATATTTATGTTTAGGTAGATGTATGAGTTTGTTGAGTTGAACCCTGTATTTGTTGAGTTGAACTATCCTTGTGTTGAACCCTGTATTTGTTGAGTTGAACTATCCATGTGTTGAACCCTGTATTTGTTTAGTTGAACCCTCCATGTGTTGAACCATTCAGTTTGTGTGAATATGCTTTGTGGTACTGGATACAATGTTATATTATACTATGATCAATAATTTAACATCTACCATGATCAATAATTTAACATCTACCATGATCAATAATTTAATATACTAGCATGACAACATCTACACAAGCATTTCATAGCACAACCACACATAGTACCAACATAGTTCAAAACCACAAGTAACATAGTTCACAACCACACATAGTTCACAACCACAAGTAACATAGTTCAGAACCACACATAGTACCAACATAGTTCACAACCACACATAGTACCAACATAGTTCACAACCTCAAGTTGCATTGTTCACAACAGCCCTTTCTTGATATCACTCGAGGTAAGGTTGTCAATATTGCTTGCTGTGAGGTAACCTGACATCCTTGATGATTGCTTTCTTGCTCTTACAGGCCTACTGGAAGTACCACTTGCTTCATTTTGAGCAGGACATGGCCTTGGAGCTTTGAAAGGTGTTGTTTGAGCTGGTGTTGCCCTCCTAGCAGCAGGTGTTGTTTGAGCTGGTGTTGCCCTCCTTGCAGCAGGTGTTGTCCTCCTAGTAGCAACAGCTGATGTAGAAGACTCAGAGTGCTCTGCCCTGTTCTCCTGCATCCAAGCAAGACAGTGTTTGTAGAAAATGCATAGAATGGTTAAAACATAGAAATTACAGAGAATGGTTAAAATAGATAACAAACCGTATGTTTGTTTTTCCTCATCACCCAGAGATGGCTTTAGAGGGGCACCACAACTAGTGTATCTATGCCCAAGAGTTCCACAATTGCTACAGGTTATAGTGGCCATCCTTGATGATTGCTTTGGTTCTGGAACTTCATACTTTCCTTTTCTCCTCTTGGTCTGATTCCTGCCCAATGAGATCTTGAAGACTGGTGGATCAATATCAGGTGTATCAGTCATTGTCCAGCTATCTTCACCTGGCACAGGGTAAATCACAGGCTTGTATGCCTCAACATACAAAGGCTTCTTGAAGAAATCAGAAACAAAATCTTCAGGGTGTTGGAATGACTTGTAGATGGCTGATATAGCATGATTGCAAGGGATACCAGTCATGTCCTATTTGTTACATCCACATGTCATAGTTGTCAAGTTAACAACATAACATTTTTCCCCATGGCTAACTTCCCACAAACCTTCAGCAGCCTTTCTTGATCTATACATTCTTGACCATTTCTTATTTTCTTCTAGCATTTCTACATAAGTAGGCGTGATTTCCCATCTTGCCTTGGCAGCTCCTGTTCTCTTGCCTTCATTCCTGACCATCATTTTTTTCCTTATGCCATCAAACATTGTTCTCACTGGTTTCCCTCTAATGTCAAGAATCCACCTATTGAAAACCTCACTTAAATTGTTAACCACTAAGTCTGTTTTGCAATTATAGTCCATGGCATATCTGGCCCATGCTGCAACTGGTATTTTCATTAACCACTCCCAAGCTTCCACACTCTCCTCCTTCATGTTAGCCATGGCAACATCAAAACCATGCTTTGTGTAAGAATAGGAGGCTGCATCCATGTATTTCTTGAGCTCCTCACCTCTAAACCCAGCAGTTTGAAAGTTTGCATAAATGTGTCTTAAGCAGTATCTTTGTGGGCAGTTGGGGAATATTTGGTTGATTGCATTGAGTAGACCCTACACAAAGATTTCTAACTATGTAAATAACTATGCAACTGACAATAAAATAAGAAATGTATACTATGTAAATAACTATGCAATACCTTCTGCCTGTCTGAAATTATGGTATAGTACCCAAACTTGCCTGCCTCACCGCCAATAGCATACTTTAGTTGGGTGAGAAACCAAGACCATGTAGCTGTCTCCTCCTTGTCAACCAGGCCAAAAGCAAAAGGGAAGATATTGTTGTTCCCATCCCTTCCAGTGGCACAGAGAATCTGCTGGCCTGTGGTCAGCTTAATGAAGCAGCCATCTAGACCTACAAATGAATAGATGTATGCCATGTCATAATGTGTATATGTCTCATTAATTAGCAAAGGGAAAATATATCATGTAAATTACCTATAAATGGTCTGCAACCATTAAGGAATCCTTGTACAGATGCACCTAGACAGTAGAACAATCCATGAAATCTAGGGTTGGTACTTGGATGCTCTACCAGAATTTTTGTGGTCACAATGCATCTGGAGCCTGGATTTGTGTCAAGCACTGTCTGCAAGTAATCCCTTAGCCTCTTGTATTGCTCCACCTGATCACCAAGCACAACCTGTAAAGCTTTCCTCTTTGCCCTGTATGCCATCATTTTAGGAACATCTACACCAAATTTCTCCTTGGTTGTCTCCATCACAGCCTCAATGCCTGTCCTTGGATCAATTCTAATGCTGGGCTCACAAATCTTTGCAACCCATTTGTCTGTGACCTTGCAGTTCTCACCTACTGTGCCACAAGTGTGCTCAAAGTGCACCTTTCTCAGGCAGAATGATTTCTCATTCTTTATCTGAGAACCAACCATAAAAAAAGGACACTTCTCTTGAGCACACTTTACTATCACTCTGTCCTTGCAATTTCTATGGCACCTGAAGTTCCTAAGTTGTGCAATATGAAGTGTTTGCACTGCTCTCCTGAACTGGTACACATCTAGGAAGCACATCCTAAGACACAATCCTTCTTCAGGTTGTAGTCTGCTCTCATCATACCACACCCTTGGCTGTTTCTTTTTGGCCCTGCTTTTCCTTCCTTTTGGCAGAGCCCATGACAATTTCTCAAATCCATCATCATCCTCTGGATCCAAATCACCATCTGGCCCTTCATCATCAGAAGGAAGCCAGTCTGGTGTTGTTGTTCTCTGCTGACTGCAATGTGATCTGCTAGTAGGCCCCTTCCTTACTGGTTCTTTCTTCTTATTCACAGTAACTGGCTCATCCTTGTCAACATCTGAGCAATCAGATGCATTAAATAAATCTTCAGACTCTTCTGCAAAATAAGACTCATGCTCTAAGGCACCCCTCTTTCTCTTATTCAAATCATGGTTTGGCTCATCCTCATCTGATTCAGTTTCATTTATATGCTCTGGAGTGTAATTTTCATCATCTTCCATTTCTGAATCTTCATCCTCTTCCATATCTTCTTCTTCATCCTCTTCCATATCTTCTTGTTCTTCATCAACAATGTGCTTTGTTCCCTGTTCATTGAATAAGTACCCTCCATCACCATCACCCACTTCTAAGATTTGCATGTCATTCTCATGATCATTTTCATGATCATTCTCAACATTGTTGCTCTATTGTGTCAGCAAGTACATGCACTCAGGATCTTCAGTTAACTGTGTACATTCTTGACTTGGTAAAACAACCCCATCATCATCAACTGTGTAAACAATGGGGTTTCCAATTTTTGAAATTGGGATTTGCTCTTCAACTGCAGCAGTGTTGATGTTTGATGGAAGTGTGCTTCCTCTTTTAATTACAGTCAAGCTGACAGATCTCTTATCCTCATAAAGTTCAACCATCTGCTGCACCTTACTATGCCCATCTAGTAAGTCCATCCCAGCTATCCCTATACCCTTCTCTTTCACATAATATATGTTGTCACTAATCCCATAGCCCTCTGTCTCTATTAGAGCTAGCAAATTGAGGAATGTTACATCTGATTCAGACAAAATGCGCTCTAAATTGTCCTTGCCATCTAAATTGATCCTTATATCCCATATATCATCATCCAAACTGCATATATTCAGAATAGGAGAATTTAATTGTCTATTTTTCAGTACAAAATGGCAGTGGCAGATTAGATGGATGCGAATGACTTACTCAATGCCGCCTCCGAATGCACTGGTCCAACGACTGCTTTGGGTAAGGTCCTCCTTCAAACGATTTGCCAAGGAGGCGGCGGCCCGCTTCTCCGGCGATGCAAACGTCGCCGTCGATGGGTTCGAGCTACCGCACCAATCCCCTTCCGCCGCAAGGAAGCCCGGCACCTCGACTTCGTGCCCACCGCCGCCGTCTCCACCGCCATCTTCTCCGCCAGGTACGCCTCCAGCGCCCCCGCCGGCCGGAGATCTAGAGCCAGGAGAAATTGCCGCCGCCATGGATTCAGTACGCGCGCGAGAGAGGAAGTGTGCGAGCGTGTGGTCTGGTTTGTTTGACCCGTGTCCGAAACGGGAGGTTAGGGTTCCGACAGCGCCGTTAACGGCCGTCTGCCCGCAGCCGTCTGCGCGAGCCACGTCATCCTTACAGGTGGGGCCATCCTGTCAGTTTTATCATTAGACCAGCGTCAAACCGGTATCAGTGCTTTCTGCAACGAACGAACTCTGAACCGGTGGGTTTTTGAAACCCTAATGTAAAGTGGTTGCTTTTTGAAACCCTAGCCTGTAATGTGGTGGTTATTTGTAATTTTCTCGTTTAGGCGCTATGGAAAGTAAAGTATAGTGTTAAAGCATGCGATTTAGCGCATGCTCAGTTTAGTCGACCCAAGACAAAGTTTAGTTCGTGGCGCCTTGAGCACTTCCTTGACGATGCAGGGAAGTAGTGTGCAGGTTCTCTTGCCTTTATTCCCCGACTTTTCCTCAAAGAATCCTCTGTTTCTTTTTGTTGCACTAGAGAAGTTCACCATAGCTGCCATCGTCATGTTGAAAGTTGGAACATCTTCTTAGAATAAAGTGGACCCGCTAGCGTCGCCGCGAGAGCGAGATGTCAAGTGCCCTAGCATGGTTGTCCTGTTCGGTTTCAGAAAATGAAAAAGAAACCTCTGTTTTTTCTTGCATTGGAGAAGCCAGTAAATTGTCCGCGTCACGTTGAAAGTTGAAACACCTTAGAATTACACTAGCGTCACCGCCAGAGGGAGATACTATCGATTAAGTTGTACTAATAGACCAGTACCAGAAGTAACTTTTCCTACCTCCGAAGAATCGACGCCTTAATGGAGTAGACACTGCCACTGCTCCAATAGAAAAACTCTTTCTCACCAGGTCTCTCCTGTCGTCACCGTCAGGACAGTAACTGTCGCGCTTCATCGAACTACCAGAGGAGCTGTAATGTAACATCGACCGTGACAGAATGTCAAAGTTATTACCGGAACTCCAGGGTGATGTAAGCTAGAGATGAAAGTAATCTTTAGACTTTACGCTCACTCGTTCACTACGCACAGCTGGTACCGCAGCCAGGGGCACTGGAAAGGAGTAAAGGAGATAGTGAAATCCACCACCCCGAAGTGTGACAGTGCGCGACAAGTAAGTACCCACACTTTTAGTACTAGCACTGCTTAATTACCGGAAGTCGCAGCACGCTGTAGTTATCGCGAGTTATCTTCGCTTCCAAGTGCTACGCGCTACCGGTACATCTCACGCGTAATCCCTACTCGTAAACACCCTACTGAGCAATCAACATCCTTGGCGTTCTTGTTTGGGCAGATCCTTGGTACATTCATTCACCAAATATATTTGTACTTATTAAAAATATCACTGGTTAAGAAGTGAGCCTAACTCACTTGGTTAGGAAAGTGGATGTACAATCGAGCCACCCAGATTTAATTCCCCATGGACACATATTTGGGTTCTTATTATTTAAAAACCACTGCATTTCTTTTTAAAAAAAGTTTACTCACTTATGTAATTTATAAATAAAACATTTAAAAATGACACTAAAATAATTGAAAAAATTTGAATAAACAGCCCAAATACAATAAATGTTGCTCCTTTTTTTAAAAAAAAAGGAACTTATTTCGAATGTTTTCCAAAATAAAAATTGTCAGTGAGGCCAATCATATGTATTCCAAAATTTATGTTAAATTAGAGAAACTAATCCACAATACAAGAGAATGAATTATAAATGTTAACATATATCCCCTTTTTAGTGGAACATGTATATAATAATATATATAGCTATACTTGAGAGCTGGAGCCACTTGGTCGCCAAAAGCCCACCCGCCTTGTGTGGGTGTGTCTCCTTGGTGTGAACTTCGGGCTGGCTGGAATCCTATGGACCAACAATTCGAGTCGAGATTCTTTTTTTAGGCAACTACGGCGGGCATTGTCGGCCTGAACCATTTTCATTAACCGGTCGAAAACAAAGATACAAACGCAACAGCTACCACCATAACACACAACACAAACACAGGAAAAAAAGAGAAACATAGGGAAAAAAACCGGACAGGGCAGAGCCTACAACAAGGCCAAGCCAAATACTTGGCACCCAACAACTCCGGAAGAGACCAATAAAGTAGGAACTAGTACTCTTGGATCAATCGGAATGATCTCGTGGTCGAGAGGGTGCAGAGAAACGAGACCTGCTTGCCGAGCGATCACTCTACACCTTATGGAACTAGGAGAGTCACAGGCATCATCGAAGGGCATCCCCTTGCCGAGGTCACCACCGAAGGGCAAGGTTCCACCGAGACGACGACTACACCTCCTCTTGGCCTTCACCAAAGACATCATCAGATGAGCGAACCAGACCACACGCGAGGCCACAAGAACCTCACACACCATTGAAGGACCACCATCACCGAAACCTCGCCGCGGGCACCAACATTCTTGATAGGAGGTCAACCATTGCTGCAAGAAGGGCCAAAGAACTTAGCTTGGCGTCGTGACGTAGAACACTGCACGATGACCGAGAGCTCGATGAGCACACCCATGGCAGAAGCACCAAGACTGGCATGGGGTGGGGAACCACGATAACACTTCCAAGGAAGGGAACGGCGCCCTCGTGCGTCACTGTCATGGTTACTGACCAAAGTCAGAATAGAGTTTTCACTCATTCCCCCCGTCCCCAACAACCCACCACTAGCACGAGAAGAAGTTCATCCGCGGCGCCTCCATGGAGGACAGTGACGCCCACAGACGCCACCGCCGCAGGGCTTTTGCCCGGAACATCCACTCCACCTAGAGAAGCCGGAGCATACCAGGCGCAGATCCAAGGTTGACCTGCAGGCAGACACGGCCAAGCTGAGCCACGCAAGATGCGACCAGGGCCGACATGGAAGAACATGTCGGTTTAATAGGCACACAAACACACACATATAGTTTTAAAAAAACATTGACTACGAATTTTATCAACAAAATATGAGATATATGTGATAAAAATTATACCATACAAACTTTTATACTTATAATCCAATGATATAGGTTTTATGGCATATATCTTATACTATTTTGTTGACAAAATTGGTGGTCAAATTTTTCTTAAACTATCGGATGAGCCTGTTAAACTGAATCGGAGGGAGTGACCTACCCTGCCGATTGTACTCAGACTGTTGGTCGTTGTGGAGGCACGCGGTGCGATCACACCGGAAGTGGTGGCCAGGTGGATTGTTAAATAAGACGTCGGTACAAGAATCATGTCGGGCCAGTGCTCACGGTGGAGTCTGCTTACGTAGTGTAGTGCTACCACTAACACCCTTATTTATTGATGATCTCCGTGGACCGTACTGGCCGGCAACCTAACCCATAGTACATAATGTTTTTTCTTTTGGTCCTGAAACTGATTAGCAGCTGCTGGTGCTTGTTGCAGAACGAACAAAGCTGACCCGTGACGCGGAAGCTCTTGAACCGGCTGACCGTACGTTTTTCACCGGCTTGCGCCAGTACAACAGCCCTGACCTGTTTTGGAGTTGGTCACCGGCTTTATTCAGTTTTCAAACTCCTTTTTCTTTTGGAGCTGATGTGTTTTTCTTTTCCTTGTATGCAACTTACATGTGCGTCTAGCAACCCAGTATTTTTTTGAGCTTTCTCATGATAATACGGTTTGTATCTACTCCCTCCGATTTCAAAATATATCATGTTTTAGCTTTATAAAAAGAATGTATTTTGACTCCTTTTAACATGTGATTCATTCTAAATCTATATACTAAAAGATGTCTAGATACATTTGTTTTATAAACCTAAAACATGTTATATTTTAAAACAGAGGGAGTAAGTTTCCACGGTTTAAATTACTGTGTGGTTTTTGGCTCCAACAAATATTGCAGTTTTGAAAAACAAAACATCTCTAAAATTTTGTTTTTTCTGTAGTATTGGAGAAAGAGGCCTTCTAATAACTTTGAATTATTGTGTGGTATTTGGCTCCAACAAATATTGCAGTTTTAAAAACCAAAATATCTCTAAAATTGTGGTTTTTCTGTAGTATTGGAGAAAGAGGTCCAATCCTCGTTTTTTCTAAAACTGAGAAAAGATGAAAACTATAGTATTTTTTCTTGCCTGGAGTTGGAATACTCTGGTTTGGAAATAATGAGCCACCAAGTTTTTATGGAAGGAGTAGTCGCTGCTTTTATTTGATTAAGAGAAGAGCCTCATCATCAAAGTTACACAAAGACCTAGGAGCACACTGCCTAGGAGGTGGCCCGTTATGGAACTGAAAAAATGTTACTCTCGAAACAGCCATGCGTCCTGCTATATTAATAGCAACCAGGTGAGATCATTGCTGAGCCAAACAGCATAACGCCCAAAAGAAAAGACACAACACGAAAGAAGATGCTGGGACACAGCACACACACGCCCAAACAAAAACAAAGAAAAACGAAAATGAATGAAAACAGAGGCGGATCAACTAAAGGCCGGTAACCCGCAACCGCTGTGCCCTCTAGAGAATTACCACCATGCTCCTTGCTCGAACTCGTCGAGCACCAAGCAACACCCTCAAGAGGGAAAACAACCGCTGTTGCCCGGACCAGAGATGGTCATAAGGTTTCCCCCGACACACAGAGTGAGGTGGATGAAGGGTAGCCACGACGCCCTTCAAGAAGGAATGGTGCCACCCACAGACGGCACCGCGCCGGTGTCGGGAAAGCCGACAAGGATCTCTCTCGAAAATCCTATCCACAACCCTCGGACGAGCCGTTGCACAGGAGCCCCGCGAGGATGAGGCCTTGCCACCACCAAAACTTGCCGTCCACGAGCATGCGCCATGACGGTCATGAAGCTACCATCATCATCGTCTCACCGAAGCTACCAACACGTGGCCAAATGGAAGAGAACAATAGCCCTAATCGGGGCCGACGTTACCGTGGCCGTGCGGGAGGGAACTGCCTCCACCGCCGGAGGCGGTAGACGACCGGACGCGGCAGCCGGACACACCAGTCCCAGTTAGGTCCGGCCAGGTCCAGAGAGCCCGTAAAGCCCCTCCGGGGCACACCAATCCCAATAGGGTCCGGTCGGGCCCTCTTTGGGCCCGTAAAGTCCGATGCCACGCTGCAACCGGCCGGCCGCCGTGGCCGCCATCCCCGCGTCATGCTACAGTCACCGCCATCCTGGAAGCTGCGTTGTCACGAGAGGGCCGGCCCGCCACCGGCCCAGATGGGCCCTGCAGGGCCCCAGATCTGGGGCGGCCAGCCGCCACCCAGCCGATCCCGGCGCCGCCCTGCTGCTCCAAGCGCCGCCCCGCAGAAGAAGCGTCGTCGTGTCCTCGCTCCTCGGATGGAACCGCGCCCCTGCTACCCGAGCAGCACCGCTCGCAGGAGAAACGCCCGTGCGCGCACTCGTCGCGAGGGGGGAAAGGAAGGGGGCGCCGCCGGCACGGCACGGGTCGCGCCCGGCGGCTCGCGTCGACGGCGGTGGAGGTGGAGAGGGGTGTGGGTGGTGGGAGGTGCGGCGGCGGTGGGCGGGCTGGGGGCGAGACACGAGCGGGCAAAGCGTTTTTTTTTCAAAAAAATGTTACTCCCTTGTTGACTTCAATTTGGATGTATCTATCACAAAAACTTGTTTAGATACATCTAAATTGGAGTCAACTAATATGGGTCAGAGAGTACCGTAGAGAAAGGCACAGAAAACAGGTTCAGACTAAGACTACAATGATCGCCGTCCGGCCTGCGCCTTTGATTCCCGCAGCTTGCCAGATACTGAATTCAGATCGCAAACAATGAAAAAAAATAAAGCAGTGCTTGTCTTAAAGAAAAATTACTCTTTAAAAATATGTCATATATTTATTTAAATTTGTATGTATCTAAACACGTTTTAATATATAAATATATACAAATCTGAACAAGTGTTATTCTTTCAAAACTTATTGCCGACAAATTTGCTAAAGAACTACAGCGGACGGATCCGAGAGTGAAATCACCGACGTCAATGGACTCGCCGCTCGCTTAAAAGAGTGACGTCAACCTATGCATCCCTGGAACGAGAAGCAACAGAATCGCTCACAAAATACACCTCGCATCAGCAAGCTTGTGGCAGATTGCACTAAATCAACCGGAGCTTGCTAATGTGATGTGTACTTCTAGCTTTTGTCTAAATTAAATTTTATTAAATTTGACAAATCTTATAGATAAATATAGCAATATATATTAGTATATAAAATTATCATATTATGAAACTAAATTTTAAAACAAATCTAGTGATACTAATTTAGTGTTACAAATATTACTTTGTTTTTTTATAAATTTAGTCAAACTTAATAAAATTTAACTTACAATAGAGCTAAAAATACATTTATTTACATACCGAGGGAGTAATATGCCTATGTCAAGAAGATAGAGAGTGTCTGGTTAATCATATAAATAGAGAGGTGAACAATGTTAGCCATAGTTTAGCTAGAGTGGGATGCACGGATCAGTGCACTAAAGTCTGGATCGGCCATGGTTTAAATATTATCTTAGATGCTTGTAAGCAGGACATTATGGCTCTGCCTTAATAAATAAAATTTAAATTCGCAAAAAAAAAGAGGGAGTAAGACCCCAAGACCGGAGAAGATGTGCAAGCAAGGGACACGAATCTGCGTCCGTCGAGAGAGACGAGGCAAGGCAAGCAACATCGGCCGTCTGCGACGATCAAACGCATCGATCGGTCACGGTTAAGAGCCGGTATAGCTAAGCCTCAGCAAAATATCTCGAGAAATATCTTCGTGCGTCATTTACCCACCTGCGTCGACATGGAACCGGTGCCGCTCGCTCTATAAACGGTTGCTCTCCTGTTTCTACACTGCTCCGTGTTAAAGGCCCGTGAGCTTTTGCTTTATATAAGCTGGACTCTATGACACGCGGGTCCCCTCGCACGCTTTTAAAGAATTTTTTCTTTCCAGGGGACGCTTTTAAAGATCTAGTGGGCTCATCTTTTGCCTGTTTGCTTTGAGAGGTGCGGGGTCTGGCTCGGTCTCATTATCTGGGTAGAATGCATAAAACTGACCTAACTTCGAAAGGATTTTACAAACTGAATTATTGGCGAAAGTATTTTACACAACTAACCATTTTTTGTAGCGTCTAACGGAAAGGCTTCACACTATACAGTGTAGCGCATCCTTTTCAAATTGGGTCAGTTTTATGCATTCTGCCCACTCTCTAGGGTTCTCTCTTCTCTCGTCCATGACAGCTCAGGTCTCTCTGCCTACCATTCCTATACGGGCATCGTAGTGTAATCTAACATCACCTTCTAACGGGCTGAATTTATTTTGGACACCACACCTGCGTATTTTGGTCTGTTTAGGTCACATGTTATCCTCTTCTTGTCGAAGCATGCACCTTAAGGGTGACGTATTTTTTTCAATTCATAATATTTTACAAACTAATTATACATAGAAGCCTGAAAGGGAAAAAATACATCATATGATCAAACTACAACTAATTAGAACTTGGATAAAATAAAATTCCTAAGTAGCTAGGGCTTACGCCGCCGGTGGCCTACGCGGCCTAGTTACCATTGATGTTGACGACGACAGGCAACGAATACGACCATGGTGCCGCCAATGGTGTTGCATGTTGTTGTAGGTGTTGGTATCGGTTCGGTCATCTGGTCAGGCCGTGGTGACCACGGCTTCCACCAGTTGACCTACACCTTCGGGGTCAGTGGTGACCGCGGGGGCTATGGTGGTGGCACGGGGCATGTGTTGACGATGGTCCATTCAGTTAGAAGACCGGCGATGGTTGGAATGTTGGGTAGCGGACTGGCGTGGGCCAGGAGATGATGTGGGAGGGCGCAACGCATGTCCGTCTTGTGAACCGCAAACCTGGCCTAAATTTTGAGCGGGAATGCGACCGTCCGTATTATGTGGTCTTTCGTGTCGTCTCGGCGAGAGGCTTGTTTTTGCTGTCCGGCTATTGCGAGTCTCAAATAGATCGTCACTGTCCTTTTGCGTCCGCCCCGGTGCAAACATTGAGAAACCAGAAACCAGATGAAGGTAATTCAGTGAGCACTCCATATTTTCCCAGAGGGAGGGCACGAGATTAATCCCTAGACGGCGACGCTGGATCTACACTCCAAATTAGCATGACATGTGTCGTCCCTAAACTTTGTTCACATCCTATGATGAATCGAATCAAGGACCACCACCATCACCAGGACACATGAGCACACATGTCCGAGCTACAAATCGGGACATCTCAACTACCCAAAAAGAGCATCGCTCTAGAGCTACTTGCCTAAATCTAGGATCGTCGTCAGCGAAGTGCCAAAACACATGCCCACCTAGCTAGTAGTTTAATTAATGGTCACCACTCTACATTTCTTCCTCTACTTGACAAATGACAGGCACGCGACATATGGAAAGGAAAGCAGGAAGGCACTCAGCCGCGGCAGTATTTTTTCTACGCCCACAATTGATGGATCGTCACGTTGGCTTCGCGGTGTGTAGCTGCCCAACAGCCTCTGCGTGAGGCTACTCCCTCTGTTTGGGATTATAAGTTCCGTGCGGATAACTAGATTGTCAATTTAAACAAGAAAACATAAATAGTATAGCATAAAAATTATACCATTAGAAACTTTAGATGTTATATTTTCTAATGGTATAACTTTTGTGATATATAAGTTATATTTTGTTAGTCAAATTAAGAACCTAGGTATACGCGTAGGACCTATAATCCCGAACAGACGAACAGAGGGAGTAGTTGCAACTAGATCCTCCAAACGCCGTAAAGCTCGGGGACCATGCCCTGGGCACGATGCTCGAGTAGGACCTCCCGAATGGCCAAACATGATGCCGCTCTTCCTTTTTTGAGAGGAATAAAAAAAATCTTCTGTGGCGATCAATGATAAGTTTAGGCGCTATGAAACGGAAAGTATAGTGTTAAAGCATGCGATTCAGCGCATGTTCAGTTTAGCCCAAGACAAAGAGCTAGTATAACAAAGTTTTGTTCCTGGCTGGCGCTTTAAGCACTTCCTTGACGATGCAGAGAAGTAGTGTGCAGGTTCTCTTGCCTTTATTCCCCGGCTTTTCCTCCGGCTTCAAAAAAAAATGAAAAGAAAAGAATCCTCTCATTTTTGTTGCGGTAGAGAAGCTGGCATAGCTGTCATGGCGAAAGCTGAAGCACCTTGCTGTTACGGTAGAGAAACTAGCTAGCATCGCCACGGGAGGGAGATGTAAGTGCTAGCATAGTCGTCCGGTTTCAGAAATTGAAAAGATACCTCTGCTTTTCCTTAGAGCAAAGTCCAGGAGGTATCCTACGGCCGTCCCCCATAGACAAAATAGGGCAGAGAGAGTGAAAAAAACACCCTCCAGCAGCACCCCTACAAGCTCACCTACCGGTTGGGGTTCTCCGACCCAACCCCTCTCTCTCCCCTCAGCAAGGGGGCGATGGCCGCCTCCCTTATATCGGTCCCCGGGCCACTTGCAGGGTGTTGACCGCTCGGAGAATGATGGCCGCGTACGGAGACCGCCACCGACGAGGCACCCTTCTGCCCGCCCGACGAGCTCCGCTACAGCTGGCTTCACTTGCGCCATTCCCAGGACGTTGTGCTCAGCGCGCGGTCATCCCCATCCTCAACGACGGCGGAGGTAGTGGCGATGGCCTCCCTACGAGGATGCATCTCGCGGAGGTGGTGGCGGTGACTTCACTGTTTGGGGATTTTATCCCTTTGGAAGGGATGAGTGAGCGGTTGGTTAAAAAAATGACAAAGTAGGTTTTATCTAATTAAAATATATGTATTTTTTATTCAGGGGAGATAACTTAGGGGAGGTGCTAACGATAAGCATAATTTAAGGAAAGAATCTTTTTTAGGAGAGACCTCTACATACGCACGCTTAGAGCAAGTCCAGCAGGAGCCCAATAGCCTTCTCGATAGCAAACATAGGGGAGAGAGAACAAGAAAACGCCCTCCAGCAGGACCCCTACTGCCTTCCCGGTGAATCCGCCTCCTCGACCCAGCCCCTCCACATCCCCTACGCATCGAGGCAATGGAGGCGTCCCCTATCCATGGGCACGAGCAACAACTCACTGTAGGAAGAGTCCTGGTTCGTCTCCGGCCCTACTTTTCTTGAAATTAAGCTCGAAATCGAGCCGGGAGAGGACGACTGGAGGGGAAGCAGGCCGGAGCAAGCCACCGTGTTGCAGACAAGGCTGATCCGCGCGGGACTTGGTGGCGGCGCGGGTCGGTATGCTCCAGGGTTCTATGGCGTGGGAGACATGGCAGAGTGGCACGGGGATCATCCCCAGGGATGGGGAATAGGGGCGGCGGTCGGAAGCCGGACTCTTCATGGTGGCCGAGTTGCAGGGGCATCGGAGATGCCCGTCGATTTGGAAATTTTCAGGAGAGAGAGGAGCGATTTTAGTTTTTTTTTATCTGGTGGGCTGATTTCAGAGATATAGGGGAGAAAATAAAGGAAGCTGCTGGAGAGATAAGAATTGTAGGGAAGGAATCTAATGGGGGGTGACCCCTACATGATGTTATTGGGGGGGAAATATAAGGTACCTGCTGGACTTGCTCTTATAGAGGAGAAAATATTAGGGTGATGTTGGACTTCCTCTTACACAAGAGAAGCCAAAAAATTGTCCGAGTCATTTTAAAAGTGAAAACACCTTATTACGGTAGAGAAGAGAGATGTCGATTACGTACTACTCCCTCCGTTTAGAAATATAAGATATTTTAGCTTTATAAATCAAACATATTTAGACGTCTTTTAGTGTATTTAATTATAAAGTTTTGGAATGAACCTATACATCGAAAGACATTTAGATATATTTATTACATGAAGCTAAAATGTCTTATATTTCTAATCTGAGGGAGTACTAATAGACCAGCACGAGAAGTAACTTTTTCTGCCTCCAAAGAATTGACGACTTAATTAATGAATTGACGACTTAATTAATGGAGTGAACTTTCTCACCAGGTCTCTGCTGTCGTCGGCGTCCGTCAGGACAGTAACTGCCTGCGCTCCATTGTCTTGCACCGGACTACCAGAGGAGCCTGCTGCTGTAACATCGAGCGTGACAGAATATCAAAGCTATTACTACCGGAACTCCAGGGTGATGTAAGCTAGGGCTGAAATAAAGAAAGCTCCAGTGATCTTCGGACTTTACGCTTACTCGTTCACCAGGCACCGCTGCTGCTACCGCAGCCAGCGGCACTGGACGGAAGCAAAGGAGACAGTGAAATCCACCACACCCGAGTGTGTGTGTGACGGTGCGCGACAAGTAAGTGTACCCACACTTTTAGTAGTAGTACCACTGCTTAATTACGGGAAGTCGCAGCAGCAGGCTGTAATGTAGTTATCCCGAGCGTGTTATCTTGGCTTCCAAGTGCTACGACGCTAGCGGTACATCTCACGCGTAATCCCTACAGTACTTCGTAACACTAAAGACCAATCAACATCCTTGGCGTCCTTGTTTCGGCAGATCAAAGGCGCGTGGTTAGTGGGATGGAGGGAAGAAATGTTTTCTCGGGCGTAGTTCAGTCTGCATCACCGTGTGGCACAGCTGAGCTGAGCTGCCCACCGTAGTTGCCTCGGTTGGCCACCTGCGTCACTGCGTCCGTCCTCCGTCGTGTAGCGGCCGAGCCGTCGTTTCACCGGCTGCTCCATCCCCGAAAATGTCGAACACAAAGCCATACCACGCAGGGACGGAGCTAGATAGAGCTCAAGCCTGGTGCTAAACAGACTTAATGGTGCTAATTATCTATATTTTTATATTTTTAGCCTTAAAAAATAGCATTGCTTAGCGCAGCCGTCCGGCCTGTAGTACCATGCCCGGATCCGTCCCTGGTACCACGCGGGAGGTTCTTGAACACGCTAGCCGTCGGCCGAGGGAAGCACCAAGCGTGGGCGAGGTACGTCGGCCGGGGATGGTCAAAGTGTGAAAAATGTCCGTATATACGATAATAATAATAAAACATGGCAAGTTAAAAAAAAACAAATTAGGAGCCGTATTAGAACGAAAATGTTGACGGGCGTTCAAAAGTTCAGTTTTTCACAGGCATGGCTGCCACATTATTCAAATCGATCGCCCCATTTTCCTTACTCTGGCGGTTACGGGGCATGCGATTTTCTCACCTTTCTGACGCGATGAGCTTTGCAGACCTAATTGACCATGTTATAATGAATGTCAGTCTTCTAATCACTAGAAGAGGTGGTTAGTATGTGTAGCTTTTTCGAAGTGTGTCCATTTTATTCTTGATTAATCGACGTTCTAAATCAGACTTCTCTAAGTTTGACCAATTTTATACAACATACTCCATAAATAAGTGAACGCTCAGCTTAAAATTTTATCCATAAAATGATGTACTTCTACATTTCTAGTGCATTTGAAAGCAAGAAAAAATGGTTCTCTCTAAGAATCAAGTCCAATAATATTTATTACACCGTCTCATTATATTGTACGAAGCACTTGGCTCATTGAAGGAGGGTCAATCAAAGAGGAGAGAGATGATGTTTAACACCTCCAATGCACTTTGTACTACACTCCAAAATACTAGTATGTCTTAAAGTTCCTATATGAAATCTATTTTTTTTTTAAATGGGGAGCGATGCCCCGGCCTCTGCATCGAACGATGCACACCGCCGATTTATTAATCAAAGTGTGGAGTACAGTGTTTACATCTCAAGGATCACACAGTGTAATTATATGAATAAGCCAACGGAATAAAAATGAAGATCGTCTAGGCATCATGAAGTTGTCTAGTAGGCTGCCAGCCAGTGTGGCAGTATATAGCCCGAGCAACCGCCTCCAGTCGGGTGCATCCAAATTGCATAGGCTGTCGTTGCGCCTCCGGGAAAGCATGCAAATATATGTAAATAAAAGATTCACACAATCTAACTTTACGATGAATCTACTGAATCTGATTTTGTGTTGTAGATGTTGATATATTTTTATATACACATGATTAAACCTATAGAAGTTTGAGTGTTGTACTTCAATTACTTTGGAATGAAGATGATACACTAGACCAAAGACAGTAAAACAAACACAAACAACAAGGACTGAAAATCTAAAAGAAAAAGGACTCATAATACAACAATGAAATCACATCAAACATTTTGAAGCGGTCGTATCTAGTAGCTCGAATTTTCTCAAGCTTCGTATGAAGGAATTGTACAAGTACCAAACATGCATAATTTGAACTAATGCTAAAGGTTCGAACATGCGCGACACGAGTCGTACACCTGAAAATATGGGAATGTAAAACCACGCCGTGGTAGGGGTTGTCACTTGTCAGAGTATTGCTTCATCGTTGGACCGTGAAGAAATAATAGAGAGAGCATGCTTGAGAAGCATGAACCGTGGAGACTAGAAACTGCAAGAAACTCGATGATAATTCGGCCCGCACTGGAACCAATAAAGGCATACATGTATGACAATCATTTGTTGGATCAAATGCTTGATCCTTCCAATACATATAGCAATATCTCCTTTACATCAAACATGACGGGTACGCCAATATATGGATAGTGCTGGTAGACAATTATTTCGTAAATTGACCAATAATAAGAAGATGACTAACCTATATAACCAAACATTGATTGGAGGATATAAAATTTATTTCATTAAAAAGTGTTTTTTAATACAATTTAAGAATATTAATCATGTGCTCTCTCCGTCTGAAAATAAGTTGCTCTAATTTGTCATGTGTATCTAGACGTGTTTTACTGTGTAGGTAAATACGAATCTAGAAAAATAAAATTACTTATTTATAGATAAAAGTACAACATGATCATGATATTATTATCAATTTATTCGGTTAAAGTTCGTCTTGAAATACGGGGTACGTCTTATATTTCATAATATTGAAGATGGTACAACTAACCCACTGCCATGTGGACCAGCATGGAGCCCCACATTACAGTGATCTGCAAAATCCCCTGAACCCAACCTCTACCGGAGGGTGGTCCCACGGTGCAGGCGCAAAGATCTCAGAGGGGGAGAAGCGTCGAGAGTCGAGACGCCCGAAAACAAAGGCAAAGGCGCACACACCCCTACCTGCCCGTCGAGACGCCCGAGCAAAGCAAACACGGCTCCGCGAAGGAGCGCAGGTGGGACCCAGTTATCAGAGGGCCCACCACCACAAAGCAAAGCGGGACCCACTAGCTACACACCGCCAAGCGGGCCCTACCATCAGCTCTCCCCTAAGTTAATAAAACCACCTCCCATCCCCTGCCGAGCCTGTCTCCCCTTTAAACACCACCGATACGCGCACCGTCCGCCCCTCGCCTCTGCGCACGCACCAGGACGAACACGAGAGCGCCACCCGATCGAATAAAGATCCCCCCGCGGAGGATCTACCCAGTGGATCCGGCCCTCATCAGTGGGGATCGAATCTCACCGCGCCGGCGATGGACCACTCCTCCGCCCACGGCAGCGGCGGCGCCTTCCGCCCCGGAGGCCTGGGCCGCGGCGGGAGCGGAGGAGGAAGCAGCAGGGGCAGCGGGAGCGGGATCGGAGGGGACAGCTCGTCCGCCATCGGAGGGGGCGGCGCGTCGGCGGACGCGTGGACACGCCTCGCCAGCTCCGGCGTGGAGGACGACCTGGTGTACGCGGTGGGATGCGGCGGCGGAGGAGGGCCGGGACCCGGTGGGATGCCGTACGGACACTTCCTGGACGCGTGCTTCCTCTGCCGCAAGCCGATCGCCAGCAACCGCGACATCTTCATGTACAGGTCTGCCCCTGGACGCCCCAGCTCCTAGACTCCTGCCTTCCTTCTCCCTGTGTTAATTACATCCCGTAATTCCGTGGTGTTGTTTGAGAGTTGTTCGGGTATCCGGTGCGGTGGGTCCCCGGGTCGAGGCACTTCCGGCGTCTTTGGAGCTCTATTTTTGGGGGAAACAAAATAGAGATTTTGACCGCCGGGGGAAAAGCTACAGTCGGTGCCTGACCTGATTCTCCAGAAATTAAAAAAATATTATTGTTATGCCATTCGTTTCTTCGTGCTAGGACAAACAAGGGAAGAAATCTATGCGGGTTCTTTTCCTTTTTTCCCCCATGATAATGGGTTGTTGGTGCAAAGGTTCTGTCATCTATGTCGTGTTCGTACGGGTTGCTTACTTTTGCGCGTGATTCCATTAAATTTCTCCTTGTCCTGAACCGGCGGCCTTAATTGTAGTCACGATTCGGCAGGAACACTAGCATGTGGAGTTACCACTGATTTACAGATCAGGATTCAGTACAGACTTGGTGGCTAAGCATGGGATATTTTTTCGATTCTTTCTTTGTACTTCTGATAGAAGCCAAGGTGTTTGTTCTACTGCTTCGCCAAGGTGTTGTTAAGATTTCGCATCTCTGGTGGAAGAGTTTGAACGGAAACCGTATCTGTAGTCGGGTCCTTAAATTAGTTTCTTTTTGAGATTGCGATTTTGCTGCGTGAAGTGGGGGCAGGCGCAACGGAACAGATCAATATTTCTGCTTTCGTTTTCTTGAAGGAAAAGTAGCGCATGGTTCGCCGTTCAATGCATACGAGAACTCTCTGATCGAAGCCAAACACACGTTCTGCAGAGGGGATGTTGTTCATCGAATCTTGTAGTGTTATACTGGGATTGTTCATCGATCGCGTTCTAACCTGTCCACTGCGATGTTTTTGTTTGAGCAGAGGGGACATCCCGTTCTGCAGCGAGGAGTGCAGGAGGGAGCAGATGGACGCGGACGAGGACATGGAGAGGAAGGAGAAGAACACCGCCAAGAAGCTGTCAGCAAGGCCGGCGTCCCTGGGCGGGGAGGTGGAGTCACCACCGAGGCCACCCAAGACCCGTGCCGGGTCAATCCTCGCCGGCTGACAAAAGACGCGAGCTGCTCTGCTCCATCGTTTCCCCACAGGCCAAGACCATTTCAGATCCCACGCTACCACCAGAAGGAATTAACTATCTCTGCTTACTTTACGGCCTCGACGACAGTATATGGGTTTGCGTTTTTTGTTTGAACCCCTTTGCGCCTCTTGGTGGTGCTGTGCTGCGACATGGTTTTTGCGCCTGCAGCCTGTATCGGTGACGACGATGATGTATAGGTTTAGGGACTGAAAGGAGACTGAGACGACCAGTGCCGGTGATCAGGGGGTGTCTGCTTCCTATGATCCCAGCCTGTATGGTTTTTTTCCTTGTTTGTGAATCTTTTCCCTAGTATTTTGTAGTAGCTGTTGGTGATGGTGGTGGTAGGTTTAAAGGTTTTTCTAATGGAGCTGATGAAACATATGGCTGAAGAAGAAATTGACATCTGGATGACCGAATCCTTGACTTATTTTCCCTTGTCTTGGCTGTGTCGGTTCTTTTCAACATCTTGTGAGTTGAGCTTCTAAAACAGATCTTCTGTGTTATGTGTTCAGACTTGCACTTGACACGAGGTTGACGCTGGACAACCGCCACAAGAGGTGGAAAACGCTTCGACGCGAACAGCCAACCTAACTCTCTTGACCTGCGGTGGCCGGGTCGCGCTGCTCTCTTCCTCCCTTCTCCAGCCCCTCCCTTCCCCTTCTCTCCCACCGTCGTTGGACGTGCGGTGCTAGTGGTGGCGGAATGCGGAACCCCTGGCTCTCCCCTCTTAGTGATGGACGGGCGGGGCTCTCCGTCTCCACAAGGTGTAGCAAGGCGGCGGGAGGTCCGGCATGGCGGCGGGGATCTTGTGGATGGCTAGTTGGCTACAGGGCATGGCGGTGCTGCCGGTTGGCGGCAGGGCAGAGATGCACGCAGGCGGGAAGCATCCTAGCCCATTTGGCCTAGATCTAGGCCGGGCGGCCAGGGTCCTCTCGCGATGGGGGAGATGGTGAGTCGGCGGTCTAGGGTCGTGGTGGTGTCTAGCCGGCCTACCGCAGGATGGTGTCGAGGACTTTGTGGACCTGATGAGGACCCGGCTAGGCCCCTTTAAGGGCCTGCTGTGTTCCTGCTTTCGTGTCTGGTTGGCTACCTCGGCAGTGCTGGAAGCCGTTCCCTCCCGCTCGGGTATGGTTCTGCCACCCCTGATTCTTGCGATGCTCTCCATATTCGTCGTCTAGGCCTCAAAACGATGATCACGGTGAGATGGTGATGGTGACATGAAGACCGTGGTGGCCCATGACGGTGCGCGGCAAGTTGGGATAAGTGCTAGGGAGCGTCCGGGGTAGCAGATCTTGGGGGACTGGAGAAACCCCATCGGCTCGTCTGACACCGATGCGGTGACGCCTGCGGGTACGGCCATGAAGGGCGACGGGGTACCCATTTCTCCATTCACCCTAGCATGTCTAGGGCAACTCTAGGACTTGTTCGTGCAGCAGTGTACTCGTCGTTGCTTTAAAAAGATGTTGCTTGGCACGAGACGGTCTGAAGTACTAGAAGTGTGGTGAGACAACTCCGGAGGGTGTGACGATTGCAGGTTATCCTTATTTTCATCGATCTGCCGGTATTGGCATTTTTCTTTTCTTTTTTGGGCGGTTTGATTGTGTTATTTTCCTCGGCAATGATCTCGTCGAGGAAAGCCTGTCTCGAGACAACCGTGACAAGATCCCGTGTCAAATGTGGATCCTTTTCGCCGTTATGGCTGATGCTGGAGAATTGTGTGCACGTTTATAATGCTGCTCGCCTGCTCGCAACGCTGAAATATCTTACAATCAGGCTTACAATTATGGAATTTGAGCACCATACCTTTCCACCACGAACAACTGGAACCAACGGTTCAAAACAAGCCTGAAAAGCATGGCCTGACCGAAGAACGGTGGTGATAAGTCGCTCCAGATGTAATCGCAAGCGCTGATGCGGTAATCAAGCTGAATACTAGCTGATGTCACGCGGCGCAAGACCCGAAGTTTCATTCAACCAGAAACAGAAAAGCAATGCGGCCTTGACTTTTCCGCGAAGAAGAGCGAGGAGGGGAAAGCAATATCGAATCAACCCGGCGACGAATCCCGAGAAAGACGATGTATCGACCGACCGACGCGTACCCGGTCGCTCCCCACCAAATCTACAGCAGCAGCGGCAGATGTACTACTCCCGCCGGCAGGCGACAGGCTAAACGACGAGGCCTTTGACCCTCGCGTTCCTTCTCCTGGAGTACTAGTAAAAAAATCTCCCTCCCTCCGTCCACCCGGCTTCAATTCTTTGTCGCCAAGCACTGTAGGGCAACAGGAGGGCCGGCCAGTGAATAATTCAATGCCCCCACTTGAAACCTCGACGCAGGGTCGCAGGCACAGCAGCAGCTGATCAATTTCTCCGCCGCCCGGAAGCGCCCCGCGGACCTCGCCGGCTTCGTCAGAGTCAGACGACGGGCCCCCACCAGTCAGACGCCGCGGGTGCCGAGTGCCGACGTCCTCCCGGCTCATTCACTCGCTGTGGACTTTCCTTCCAGCTTTCGTCGCTGTCGGAAAGGCGGACGCCGACGGCCGGCCATGCATGTGCGCGCCGGCCCGTAGTAGTACTCGCACGGTCGCGCCCTATTTTCGTCGACGAGAAAAAGAAAGGAAACTAGGAGGCCACCAAGGGGGGATGCGGGTTGGTTGGTTGAGTCGACCCGCCAGGATTCAGGAGCACGGCTGGAAGGGGAGGACCGTGGTCGGTGATGGCGGGAAAAGGCGACCCGCGAACGAACCCACAAAGGTCGTCGGGCACGTTGCGGCGTCCGGTCGACGTTGATTCTGCACTTTTTTTCCTGGAGTAGTTGGGCGGACGACCGGACGTGCAGGGTGCGCAACTGGGTCGGCGGAGCTCCCCTTTGGGCAAGGTATGGCAGATGCCCTATCTTCATTTTTTTGCAAAAAATCATATATACATATGCATCTATAGACATACAATTAGTTTTGTACAAGTTCTGTCCGTTTCTAAAGAAAAATAAGAAGAGAAAAGAAGAATTGAGCCGAATGGATCGAACTGGGCTGCTAGCGATCGGCCGGACGTGTAAGGGAGGCGTATACGCATGCGCCCAGCCGTCCAGGAAACTCCTGATCGCGTGCCCCCAACTGCATAGGAAACCGCTTAGGAAACCGCCTAGGAAATCGCCTCCACTTCTGATCGAGTAGGCAACGCCGCGATGACCGACGGGATACGACCTTCCGGCCACCGTCCTCGTCGTCTTTTCATTGCGCCGCCTGACGCCCTGTCCTGGAGGCTTCTTCCCAAGCGAATCCCTCCGAGTCTCCGACTTTTACCATCGACACGTCTAGCTTGTACGCCCTGTCCTGGCGGCTTCTTCTCAAGCTGCAGATCACCCGGCGGCCGGCGCTGGTCAAGGTTATCTACGAGATTTCGAGTTTGAAGTTCGTATAGTTTTTCACTGTGATTTTGTGGTCAAGGTTCGAGAAGAACTAAGATGGACAGGAAAGGGAAGAATGCTGCAGGTAAAGGGGGAGGTACAATTGTAGATGTTTTTGTCAATCGAATAAACTTCAAATTTATGAATTGTGAGCTCGGTAACATGAAAAACTACTAATGTATTTTATGTTTTTAATTGCAGATTTGAAGAGATATTTTATGCCCATTGCTAGTAGCAGCCAATCTAAACGAAGCACCTATGAGGAAACTACAAATGTTATGCCAAATTAAGCCGAAGAGCAAGCGGGAAAACACGTGGTCACCACTAATCATTTTTACCGTGTTAACACATTTTATGTTGCCGTAGACTCTATTATCACAGAGTTTGATCATCGATTTAATGAGGCATCTTCAGAGGTTATTCAGAACTTCTCGTGTCTTGATCCAAGAGACTCATTTGCAAGGTTCAATGTGATTAAGCTTGCTCGTCTTATAGAGATTTATCATGATGATTTCTCTGATTATGAACAAGATCGTATAGAAGATTCCCTGAAGCTATTCCTTGTTCATATGAAGAGAGTTGAAGATTTCAGAGTTTGTCTTGACATTGCAAGCCTAGCTAAAAAGATGGCTGAACTTGAAAGGCACATCATGTTTCCTACAGTTTACCGTCTTATTGAGTTGGCAATGCTTTTATCGGTGGGGACGGCAACAGAGGATATTCTCAGCTATGAAGATTATCAAGACTGAGTTGCGCAACAAGATGTCGGATGGTTGGCTTAATGATATGATGGTGTGCTACATCAGCGAGGGATATTCAAAAGTCTTGATCTTGGTGAAATTAAAAAGGATTTTCAAAAGGAAGGTAGAGTTTTTCCATTGCCTGGAACTTTTAGACGTCATTAAAGCTTCATTATCGGTACGTTTGTAGGCTATACTTATATTTTAACATGTTGTTATTACCATAGTACTGAATGACTATACTTACAGTCATATAAACTATTAATGTGTCGAGACAGTTTATTCTTTTGCATCATTTTTTTACGTTTACAATTTTGCCCGATCTTAATTTTTTTCCATCCTTCGCCACTGACTGGGTGTGTGTACCGGCAGAATTCATGGGGGTGGTGCCAAGTACAGTGTGACCTACACACACTCTAGCTTCGACGTTTGAACTTGACTCGACTGGGCTACCATAACGTGATGCTGACCGGGTCAGGGTTTGAACGGGATGATGCTAGCCCTACATACAAGGTTACACACACCTAATTCTTTCCTCTAAAAAGCAGCTGTACTAGGCTCTTTTGGGCCTAAACTCACTGGATGTTACTCTGGGAGTTGGTACAACTTAACGAGAAGGCCGCAGGCAACAGGCCGGGTCGAGTGTTTCTCCAAATCGTGAAATCCAGTTTCATTGCTTGATCTGACTGTTCTATGATTCCTCAACAAAAAAAAATATGACTGTTCTATTCTACTCTATATGAAAACAGATCAAACTTTTTGCGCGCGTACGAACAGAAATTGCATTTTTTTTTGAATCACAGTAGGCCACGTCTGTTTATTTGTACCTTTTGCAAGAGTGATGCTCCAAACGTGCGACGAATAGCACACGTAAATATAAGTGCATTTATTAATGAACAAAGACTAAATTTCTCCCATAAACTTTTCACTTGGCTTATTATTTCCCCCAAACTTTACTTGGCTCATTGCCCCCCACCCCACCCAAATTATCACTGATGGTCCATTTAACCGTTTAACCAGGGGCTCCACCCAACCTTTTGAACCGGGTCAAGGGGATCAAATAGACCATTAGTGATAGTAGTTCACATCGTTTAGTGATCAAACTGTAGTTTGGGAGAAACGTGAGCCAAGTGAAAAGTTTAAGGGGAGAAAAAAGGGACTTTGTTATTTATTAAATAATGACTTTTTATGAAAACTGTTACTCTGTTAGTCTCACGCGTTGATACAAACGAGAGATTGGAGAGTGAAATCACCACGGAATCCAAACTTGTATAAGTAGCAAGCACACTGTAGTCGGTAGGCACATTGGTACATAAACATAAAAAAGACGAGTGAGGTCACTGTCGCAGGAGATCATCGACATGCAGTGTCCCTGTTCGAGAGAGATCATCGACATGCAGTGTCCCGGTTCGAGAGATTTGGACGGCGAAACATTGGAGAACCTTGAGCGAACATAGAAAGGTCTCTGTGAGATTTAAAGCGAGACGACATTTCAAAAGAAAAATGAGATGATGGATATTAGGAAAGAGACTGCATCGAGGTCACAATGTACTAAATGTCGCAGATTTATATAGATTTAATAATAAAATATGTTTAGATATATGCAAATCTGAACAAATCTATGACATTTTTTAAAGAGGAACGAAGTATTTTTTTTATTGATATTGTTTTTAGTAGATCACGCACCACATATGCCATGTGGTAAGTATTTGTTTGTTCTTAAACTAAAGAAAGAGCATGGGTTTATGTTGCGAGTCACGTTTCACATTTAGTTGTGCATGCGTGACAATTTTGGGCTGGTCTTTTCAAGACATTTTTTAACACTACACTTGGCCTGTTGTAACACCCTCAGAATCGGCCCTATGCAAGTTTTAGCGAAACTCGCCTAACCCGCATAGAAACGATTCAAAGGTGCCCACCAGGCACTTTCGTGCGGGTGGAAAACGAAGTAGTAACATTACACAACAGTCCTCGATGGGACCCACAGAACAGATATATACAACAGCAAATCAAAGAGTCAAGAATACAGATATACGATACAAAGATCCAAATCACCTTGAAAACGATAGAGCGTCCAGCTACGGACAAGATGCAAATTGAGCTAAGAGCCCTGAAGAATAACCAATGGCGTCCATAACCCTGCCCAGGACAAGCCGGAAGGGTAACCCTGCTAACGACGTCGATCCCAAAACCTGCTTAAACAAAAGGGGTGCCGACAAAGGGCAAAGGAAAAAGAGGAGCGTCAGTACTGAGGCCAGTACACGGCGAGGCTAGAATTCGGCGGTCCTCGCCTACATAGGTATGGTGGACTGAAGCGGCAGCGGCAGCATGCACTAAACAACCTATAGGGACTCGATACAACTGGCGGCTATCAGAGAGGGGTAAGAAAGACCTATTCGGAACCAACCTGATGCTACCATCAAACAAACCCATCCTGGTGTTTCCCCCTCGAGACCAAACGAGGAAGTCCACCGAGGAACCCACACAGTTGGCATTTTTTTATTTATTCGGTTATCGTTGCAGCAATTACTAGGCAGGTATAGATAATCATCCTGATAAAATAAGCGGTGGGCCGTTTTAGTTAACCATTCCGTTGTAGTTGCAACACTTACTAGTCAGATACAATTAGCATGAGATAACCCAAAACCCAGCAGTTGTTGGTACTTTTATTTAGCCATTCCGTTGTGGTGAAGCTGATTACTAGTCATATCGGATACAAGTCAAATTAGAACAGTAAACTTTAGTTATAGTTGTCTATGATCGAGACCTGTGCTCCAAGTCGTCCATAACCGCGGACACGGCTTCTCGAAAAGATTAAACCCTGCAGGGGTGCACCAAAGTATCCACAAGCACTTCGACCATTTTTGCCAGATCAGTTAACATACACCCATCGGTATGTCGGCGGGGCCTAAGTCACGATGTTCCCAGACCCAAAGCAAGCACGGGGGGCCACCCCACTAAGTACACCCGCAACGAAGTCGGCCGGTCTCCGAGACGGACTTAGGGTTTGCGACAGTGGCTGTAAACGACAGCAAATCCCCAAACGGGGACTGTCGATACCGCGAAAACACTCCGCTTCCAAAACAGTACAGCGTGCTCCTCGCACAATCGTAAATAAAGCAGTAAATCATGGCATAGGTACAGGATAGTAAATAAAACCTCAAACTAGTTGTGGCCCCCAGTACAATACTTTGAAATCAGGTACTAATCAATGGGGGACCCATATCTCCCCACCTGTGGTTAGCGCGCTCGATCTCGGAACAAGTGTCAAGAACTCGGGGTCCTACGGGACACAAGTGGGCGGTCGGAAACCAGATATTATCTAACACCCACCGGTGCCTCTGCTTACCTACTTCAATTTTAGTTGTTAAACAGTAATTAAAGTGAACAATAATTAAAGCCATGATCATCTCCAACATCCGACATGTGGCAATACTCCAACAACTGTGGTACATGGCGACACGCAACAGCACTTGAGCAAGCGACTACGACACGCAAGTCCAACTATCTACCAAACAACAGGTAATAGGATGTGTCCAAGGCAATATAGGGCTGCAAGGGGATATCACGGATACGGAAACTAGAGCATCGCAACACAGATAGCAATAGGTCAACAGGAGGGAATAAATACTATAAAATAAGATAGGTAGAAAGGGGGAGATGCTCGCCTGAAAACATTGCCGAAGGTTCGACCGAAGATCGGGGCGAAGCTCACATCAACTCAACGGCCTTATCCGCGAAGAAGCAAAACACTAGAATAAACACCGGATGCACTATTTAATACAACGGCAGAAGATCGGCATGCTGCAGGTATGATGTATGGCATGGTAATATGCGGTGCAATTAGGTCATATTAAGCGGAACCGGGGTCCCGACAATTAATTAAACGGTTCAAGTTATTTAACTATCCCGCAATTTAAATGTTGTTTTAACATGGCAAGATATAGTACCGGTTCGCTACACAAATTTAAATGAGGCCAATATAAGGCTAGATTTGCCCGCATATGGGCCCCATATTTAATTTAGGTGAATCGGCAAAAGGCCCCCAAACCACATGATATGATGCGAGCGTGACAATTGAATATGCAAAAATTTATATATTTCATTTATAAAAATAGGGTTCGAGAAAGGTGTCGCACATTAGGGTTCGGCGAGCTTGGGATTCCGGGGTTCGGGGTTCGACAGGGGCTCAGGGTTCGACGGAAACGTTCTCGGACTCCGGGATCGTTCTCAGATAACGGAGGTAGGTCTTGTCGCATCCGTGGCCTTCGGGTCATGTCGACGGTCATGGCGTTCGGGATGAAGCACTTGTCGCATCGGGGTCTCGGTGTTCTCGGATCCGATTGAAGATCTCGGTGTTCGGCAAACTACAAAGTAGAACTTGGAGTCCCGCGATGATCTTGTCGATTCCCTGTCGAGGGCCTTGGCGCTTCGGATCGGTCTTCGGTTCGGGCCTCAGGGTCTTGGGGTTCGCGTCCGTGTGGCGATCTTGTCGTCCCGAGACGGAGAACTTGAGATCCGTGAAGGAGCCTTGATGCTTCGGTCTGATGTCGACCTCTGGTACCGGGGTTTCTCGACGAGGTTCCCTCGGGTGGTCGGCGAACTTGGGTCGACGTCGAAGTTTCTCCCGAAGATCTTGAGGGATTCCTCTTGGTTTGCCGAGGCCGATCTTGTGTTGGACTCGGGCGTTCTGGGGACATATGGATGCATGCACGCTGTCGTCACCGCGGTACACGTCTAACCATCGGGGTCGCGTCGAGGGGGCAGCTGCGTTGACGGTTAGCATCAGCGGCACACACGCGGGCGGAGGAGGCGCTCGAGGCGACCGAGCCCCGGGCGGCGGGCCTGCGCGAGGCGCTCGCGGCAACCGCGCTTCTGCCTGCGAGGGCAGCACCGGAGCCACGGCCAACGGCGAGGAAGGGCGGCAACACAGCGAGCCGGGGAGGAGGAGCGACGGGCTCGGGGCCAGGCGAGGCAGAGGCGAGGGGCGGGCGCCGGCGGCTGCCGGATGTGGCAGAGAGGACGGCGCGCGAGGGGGAAAGCGACGGCGGCGCTGCCGAGGGTGGCCGACGCGGCTCAGGGAGATGGGGCCGGGGCGGAGACGAGCGGAGGAGGGAGCAGCCGGGGGAGCAGAGGGCGGAGACGGGGCGACGGAGGGGGACGCGCGGAGCGGGCGGAGGTCGGGCCGAGGTGGCGAGCGGCGCCGGGGGTTGCGGGGTGGTGGCGCGAGGGCCGGCGGAGGACGGGGCAGACGGTAGAGGCGGGAGGCGCGGCCGGAGCACGGGGAGGCCGGAGCGGAGATGGGGCGGGGCGAGCCGGCAGAGGGGTCGCCGCGCGGAGGAGGGTCGTCGGTGGCGGCGGGGCTCGGCCCGGAGAGGAAGGAGGGCGGGCGCGCGGTGGCTGCTGCGGGAGAAGGGAGCGCGGAGGGGGAGAGAGGGAAAGATGGCCAGGAGGTGGAAGGCTGGTGGCGGGCCGGTGTAGGGAGGCGGGTTGCCGAGGGAGGCCGATGCGCCAGGGGAGGCGGCGGCTCCGAGGAGGAAGGAGGGACGGCACCATGGGGAGGCCGGAGCGGGGAGGGAAGCCGGCGAGGGAGGGGCAGGTCGCGTCGGGTGGTTGGTGCGGGGAGGGAGAGGGCGCGTGAGGGAGGAGGGGAACACGGAAGGGACGCGGGCGGCAGGGGTGGGCCAGGGCGTGGGGACAGGTGGCGGGCCCAGGGGCGTGGGGGGCTGTGTGCGTGGCTGATTGGGAGAGAGAAAGGGAGGGAGAGAGAGTTGGGGGGTGAGGTGGCAGGGTTTGATTGGCTAGGGGGAAGGGTGAGGTGAGGTGTCGCGAGGGGGTTGGTTGGGGTGAGGTGGAGGGGGCTGGGTAGAATAGGACCGGGTAGAAAAAGGTTTCTAGGTTGGACCGATTTTGTTTTGGGGGTGGTCGTTCGGGTCGAATCGGCCCGTTCGACTGCCCCCACTAAAATTATATAACTTATATTTAATTGCAATAAGCTTTTGTAAACAGTTTTTAGACAACAAAATATCCGGAAGCATCCGGGGTTTAATTTGAAAAAGAAGGAGGGCTAGTTTCAGAAAACCATAGACTTTCGCAGTTAGTTTTAGGCAAAATAATATGCATGATGATGAAGATGCTCAAATGCAATGTGGCATGATGACATGAGCATGCGGTCACGATGATGCAATGCACAAAAACAACGCGATTTTCTAGTAGTGGTTTTGCGGGATGCCACAATTCGACACCACTAACAATGGATATCGCCCTCGAGATCCGCCTCATGGTACCGGAAGAAAGGTCGGTGATCTGCATCTTCTCGCTTCGTGTAGATCTTCGCGACACCACTATCAAGAGGTCGTTGTCCGTGATCGTCGAGAGAACTCTCCGGGAACAAAAGGTCGAAGGTAGAGGTATCAACAAATAAAGCCACCCCTAACTTCCGTGGACGGAGTAAAATTGCATCGATCTACCGTTCAATATACAAAGCAAATGATAAGAGTAGTGGTATGGTCGCGACTCCATCCCGCACTCGAAGCATTACTCTGTACACGAACAGATAGGTTATGCAACCAACCCTCAGGATTCAGACTGAAGATCTCGACAAACAAGGTTCAGGAACAAAGGGGTGATGCAGACTCTGCATCGGATCTGGCGTAGATGATGTCGTCGCGTCGGAAAACACCGGTAGGCACGAGAATGAACAAAGAGAAGTCCAACAGATGAAGGATTCCTCTGATAGCATGAAGACCGGATGTAGAAGCATCGTTACCAAAGGAGGAAGCGAAACCCTGAAGGGACGACGGAACCCCACCACGAGAAATCCTGGACTCGAAGAGAGGGAAGAGAGCGGATTCAAAACACGCAGAGGTGAGAGGAGAATAGCAGAGGGGTAAGGAGTAAAATCAGACCTAATCAAAACTATCCAACCGATTTTGCAAAAATAGTTTTGACACTCTACTTCGGCCGTTAGCTAGGTTATCCTACAGGCTGGACTTGTGGGGTATCGCAACTGCTGAGCTCTGATACCACTCTGTAACACCCTCAGAATCATCCCTATGCAAGTTTTAGCGAAACTCGCCAAACCCGCATAGAAACGATTCAAAGGTGCCCACCAGGCACTTTCGTGCGGGTGGAAAACGAAGTAGTAACATTACACAACAGTCCTCGATGGGACCCACAGAACAGATATATACAACAGCAAATCAAAGAGTCAAGAATACAGATATACGATACAAAGATCCAAATCACCTTGAAAACGATAGAGCGTCCAGCTACGGACAAGATGCAAATTGAGCTAAGAGCCCTGAAGAATAACCAATGGCGTCCATAACCCTGCCCAGGCCAAGCCGGAAGGGTAACCCTGCTAACGACGTCGATCCCAAAACCTGCTTAAACAAAAGGGGTGCCGACAAAGGGCAAAGGAAAAAGAGGAGCGTCAGTACTGAGGCCAGTACACGGCGAGGCTAGAATTCGGCGGTCCTCGCCTACATAGGTATGGTGGACTGAAGCGGCAGCGGCATCATGCACTAAAAAACCTATAGGGACTCGATACAACTGGCGGCTATCAGAGAGGGGTAAGAAAGACCTATTCGGAACCAACCTGATGCTACCATCAAACAAACCCATCCTGGTGTTTCCCCCTCGAGACCAAACGAGGAAGTCCACCGAGGAACCCACACAGTTGGCATTTTTTATTTATTCGGTTATCGTTGCAGCAATTACTAGGCAGGTATAGATAATCATCCTGATAAAATAAGCGGTGGGCCGTTTTAGTTAACCATTCCGTTGTAGTTGCAACACTTACTAGTCAGATACAATTAGCATGAGATAACCCAAAACCCAGCAGTTGTTGGTACTTTTATTTAGCCATTCCGTTGTGGTGAAGCTGATTACTAGTCATATCGGATACAAGTCAAATTAGAACATTAAACTTTAGTTATAGTTGTCTATGATCGAGACCTGTGCTCCAAGTCGTCCATAACCACGGACACGGCTTCTCGAAAAGATTAAACCCTGCAGGGGTGCACCAAAGTATCCACAAGCACTTCGACCCTTTTTGCCAGATCAGTTAACATACACCCATCGGTATGTCGGCGGGGCCTAAGTCACGATGTTCCCAGACCCAAATCAAGCACGGGGGGCCACCCCACTAAGTACACCCGCAACGAAGTCGGCCGGTCTCCGAGACGGATTTAGGATTTGCGACAGTGGCTGTAAACGACAGCAAATCCCCAAACAGGGACTGTCGATACCGCTAAAACACTCCGCTTCCAAAGCAGTACAGCGTGCTCCTCGCACAATCGTAAATAAAGCAGTAAAGCATGGCATAGGTACAGTATAGTAAATAAAACCTCAAACTAGTTGTGGCCCCCAGTACAATACTTTGAAATTAGGTACTAATCAATGGGGGGCCCATATCTCCCCACCTGTGGTTAGCGCGCTCGATCTCAGAACAGGTGTCAAGAACTCGAGGTCCTACGGGACACAAGTGGGCGGTCGGAAACCAGATATTATCTAACACCCACCGGTGTCTCTGCTTACCTACTTCAATTTTAGTTGTTAAACAGTAATTAAAGTGAACAATAATTAAAGCCATGATCATCTCCAACATCCGACATGTGGCAATACTCCAACAACTGTGGTACATGGCGACACGCAACAGCACTTGAGCAAGCGACTACGACACGCAAGTCCAACTATCTACCAAACAACAGGTAATAGGATGTGTCCAAGGCAATATAGGGCTGCAAGGGGATATCACGGGTATGGAAACTAGAGCATCGCAACACAGATAGCAATAGGTCAACAGGAGGGAATAAATACTATAAAATAAGATAGGTAGAAAGGGGGAGATGCTCGCCTGAAAACATTGCCGAAGGTTCGACCGAAGATCGGGGCGAAGCTCACATCAACTCAACGGCCTTATCCGCGAAGAAGCAAAACACTAGAATAAACACCGGATGCACTATTTAATACAACGGCAGAAGATCGGCATGCTGCAGGTATGATGTATGGCATGGTAATATGCGGTGCAAGTAGGTCATATTAAGCGGAACCGGGGTCCCGACAATTAATTAAACGGTTCAAGTTATTTAACTATCCCGCAATTTAAATGTTGTTTTAACATGGCAAGATATAGTACCGGTTCGCTACACAAATTTAAATGAGGCCAATATAAGGCTAGATTTGCCCGCATATGGGCCCCATATTTAATTTAGGTGAATCGGCAAAAGGCCCCCAAACCACATGATATGATGCGAGCGTGACAATTGAATATGCAAAAATTTATATATTTCATTTATAAAAATAGGGTTCGAGAAAGGTGTCGCACATTAGGGTTCGGCGAGCTTGGGATTCCGGGGTTCGGGGTTCGACAGGGGCTCAGGGTTCGACGGAAACGTTCTCGGACTCCGGGATCGTTCTCAGATAACGGAGGTAGGTCTTGTCGCATCCGTGGCCTTCGGGTCATGTCGACGGTCATGGCGTTCGGGATGAAGCACTTGTCGCATCGGGGTCTCGGTGTTCTCGGATCCGATTGAAGATCTCGGTGTTCGGCAAACTACAAAGTAGAACTTGGAGTCCCGCGATGATCTTGTCGATTCCCTGTCGAGGGCCTTGGCGCTTCGGATCGGTCTTCGGTTCGGGCCTCAGGGTCTTGGGGTTCGCGTCCGTGTGGCGATCTTGTCGTCCCGAGACGGAGAACTTGAGATCCGTGAAGGAGCCTTGATGCTTCGGTCTGATGTCGACCTCTGGTACCGGGGTTTCTCGACGAGGTTCCCTCGGGTGGTCGGCGAACTTGGGTCGACGTCGAAGTTTCTCCCGAAGATCTTGAGGGATTCCTCTTGGTTTGCCGAGGCCGATCTTGTGTTGGACTCGGGCGTTCTGGGGACATATGGATGCATGCACGCTGTCGTCACCGCGGTACACGTCTAACCATCGGGGTCGCATCGAGGGGGCAGCTGCGTTGACGGTTAGCATCAGCGGCACACACGCGGGCGGAGGAGGCGCTCGAGGCGACCGAGCCCCGGGCGGCGGGCCTGCGCGAGGCGCTCGCGGCAACCGCGCTTCTGCCTGCGAGGGCAGCACCGGAGCCACGGCCAACGGCGAGGAAGGGCGGCAACACAGCGAGCCGGGGAGGAGGAGCGACGGGCTCGGGGCCAGGCGAGGCAGAGGCGAGGGGTGGGCGCCGGCGGCTGCCGGATGTGGCAGAGAGGACGGCGCGCGAGGGGGAAAGCGACGGCGGCGCTGCCGAGGGTGGCCGACGCGGCTCAGGGAGATGGGGTCGGGGCGGAGACGAGCGGAGGAGGGAGCAGCCGGGGGAGCAGAGGGCGGAGACGGGGCGACAGAGGGGGACGCGCGGAGCGGGCGGAGGTCGGGCCGAGGCGGCGAGCGGCGCCGGGGGTTGCGGGGTGGTGGCGCGAGGGCCGGCGGAGGACGGGGCAGACGGTGGAGGCGGGAGGCGCGGCCAGAGCACGGGGAGGCCGGAGCGGAGATGGGGCGGGGCGAGCCGGCAGAGGGGTCGCCGCGCGGAGGAGGGTCGTCGGTGGCGGCGGGGCTCGGCCCGGAGAGGATGGAGGGCGGGCGCGGGGTGGCTGCTACGGGAGAAGGGAGCGCGGAGGGGGAGAGAGGGAAAGATGGCCAGGAGGTGGACGGCTGGTGGCGGGCCGGTGCAGGGCGGCGGGTTGCCGAGGGAGGCCGATGCGCCAGGGGAGGCGGCGGCTCCAAGGAGGAAGGAGGGGCGGCGCCATGGGGAGGCCGGAGCGGGGAGGGAAGCCGGCGAGGGAGGGGCAGGTCGCGTCGGGTGGTTGGTGCGGGGAGGGAGAGGGCGCGTGAGGGAGGAGGGGAACGCGGAAGGGACGCGGGCGGCAGGGGTGGGCCAGGGCGTGGGGACAGGTGGCGGGCCCAGGGGCGTGGGGGGGCTGTGTGCGTGGCTGATTGGGAGAGAGAAAGGGAGGGAGAGAGAGTTGGGGGGTGAGGTGGCAGGGTTTGATTGGCTAGGGGGAAGGGTGAGGTGAGGTGTCGCGAGGGGGTTGGTTGGGGTGAGGTGGAGGGGGCTGGGTAGAATAGGACCGGGTAGAAAAAGGTTTCTAGGTTGGACCGATTTTGTTTTGGGGGTGGTCGTTCGGGTCGAATCGGCCCGTTCGACTGCCCCCACTAAAATTATATAACTTATATTTAATTGCAATAAGCTTTTGTAAACTGTTTTTAGACAACAAAATATCCGGAAGTATCCGGGGTTTAATTTGAAAAAGAAGGAGGGCTAGTTTCAGAAAACCATAGACTTTCGCAGTTAGTTTTAGGCAAAATAATATGCATGATGATGACGATGCTCAAATGCAATGTGGCATGATGACATGAGCATGCGGTCACGATGATGCAATGCACAAAAACAACGCGATTTTCTAGTAGTGGTTTTGCGGGATGCCACACCTGTTAGATTTTAAGATTTGTGTACAAATTTTGTATGGGCCAGTTGTATCACATGAGTCGAAAATGGATCCGGTCTTGTTGGCTGTCACGGTCTGTTAGTACTAATAAGAGTATTGGTCTTATCTAAAAATAGTATGGAATCTTTCGATTTGTATTAGGTCCCATATGTGGGTGAGTATATATAATTACATTTGTATATTTATTTCTCTTCGGAGCCATGGGTGCATGTGGTTAATTGTAGTTTTACAAGGTTGTTAGTCCCACAAGTGAGTGATAATGGATGAATAAGAGCACCACCCACTCCAATTTCATATGTGCGGTACAATCAGTATCCCTTGTTCCTAGGTTTGCTAATCAATCTTTTCTAAGTTTGATTTTATTTATAAGAAAATGTGTTACTATCTATTATATCACATCTATATAGTACAAAAAATATTGCATGCAAAGATTACAAGTCGACGAGTTAAAAATCATGAGTAGTCACAACCATTGCTCGACTAGTTGATATGTACTCAAATTGTTTATACTCCCCCCTTTTAAAAATATAAGATAGTTTAACTTTGTGAAACAAATATCTAGATGTATTTTAAAATATATCTAGATATTCGTTTCACAAAGTTAAACTGTCTTATATTTCCTAGCGAATGGAGTACTACACAATACTAAGTGCATGAGGATCTAGGAAAGAGAGCAACGGGTGGAGCTTAGTGATACGTCGTAAACGTATCTATAATTTTTGATGCTCCATACTTGTTTTATATCAATTATCTTATGTTTTTTCTATACTTTGAGACATTTTTATACATTTTCTGGAACTAACCTATTGACAAGATGTCGCAGTGTCAGTTGCCTGTTTTCTGTTGTTTTTGGTTTCAGTAAAGCTAGTAAATAAATATTCTCGGAATTGGACGGAACAAAATCCAAAATCAATATATTTCCCGAAACGACACGGAGACCGAAGGAGAGACGAAGAGGAGCCACGAGGCGGCAACACCATAGGGTGGCGCGGGCCCACCGTAGGGCGTGCCAGCCTATGGTGTGGGGCCCTCGGGTGTCCACCGACCTTGCCCCTTCGCCTATATAAACACCCCGAGGAATAAATCCTAAGTAGCTAATCAGAAATCCATGAAAAAGTTCGTAGCCGCCGCCATATCCATCCCTAGATCGGGTGGATCCAAAGCTCTTCCCAGCACCATGCCGAAGAGGGGAGATTATCCCGGATGCCTTCTTTATCACCATGCCAGCCTACGGAGTGATGCGTGAGTAGTTCACTCTTGGACTACGAGTCCATACAGTAGCTAGATGGTTGTTTCTCCTCTTTTGTGCTATCATGTTTAGATCTTGTGAGCTCTGTTCATGATCAAGATCATCTATTTGTAATGCTACATGTTGTGTTTGCGGGGATCCGATGGATATTGAGTACTATGTCAGATTGATTATTGATTCTATCATGTCTATGTTATTTGTGATCTTGCATGCTCTCTGTTGCTAGTAGATACTTCGGCCAAGTAGATGCTTGTAACTCCAAGAGGGAGTATTTATGTTCGATAGTAGTTTCATGCCTCTAGTAATCTGGGGAAGTGACAGAAATCTCTAAGGTTATAGATGTGTTGTTGCTACTAGGGAGAAAACAAAAATTCTTTGTCGAAGGGCAATTGTATTGTTTACTTTACACACCTTACTTAATGCAATTATCTGTTGCTTGCAACTTAATACTGGAAGGGGTTCGAATGATAACCTGAAGGTGAATTACTAGTCATAGGTGCAGTTGGATTATGGTCTATGTATCATGTTGTAATGCCCAAACAAATCTCGTAGAGATCAAGATGTCTAGTATATGCATTGTTATGCATTTTCACTCTGTCAATTGCCCCGCTGTAATTTGTTCATATAACATGTTATTTATCTTATGAAAAACACCTCTAGTGAACGGTGGACTCCGGTCCATTCATTTCATTGATATAACATTTATTTTGATGGGGGAATACCAATCGGGGTATACCCACGAAGCGGATTCACCAGCTGGATCGAGCCGACTGAAGCCAAGCCCGGAGCGGGTCGACTCGCCCAATACGGCGAGTGGCGCGTGCTGCACCCAGGCGACTGGCGCCGACTGGAGGCCCAAGAAGGCGACTCCAATAGAAAGCCCACTAAAGCACTTGTAAACCCTAACTGGATGCATATATAAAGCCACCAAGGACACCCCCAAGGGGTACGTCATATTAGATCTAGTCTCCCCCACCGCCTTCGGCGGCTCCATTGTAAACCAATCTATGATCATATACTGGATTGATAGCAGGACGTAGCGATCCTCCACCGAGGGGACGTGAACCTGGGTACATCGTGTGCCAATCTCGCTCCCGGATTCTCCTACGTCGCCTTGCTCCCTCTACGTAAGCTACCCCCAGTAGCATCTGCCGTGCAATACCACGACAGTTGGCGCCCACCGTGGGGCTAGCGATGCTTGGAGGGTGATAATTCGGGCGGGATCCCTCATCGTCAACAACCTTGAAATTGCATCCGGGCGGAAGATCTACGTCAACAAGTTCGTCATCAACCGGAGATCTAAAGGGCGGCACAGCTATTGCTATCATCGTACTACAGCACGGTTGTTCGAGGCCGAAACTAATCCTGATCGGCGCATCAGATTGGTCCCGAGACTATCCGATTCGTTCCGCGAAGGAAGCAGAAGCCGGCCACGCACGCATGATCGGTGATATTTTCTCTATCTACTCTTTAATTATCATAATACAATACGTACGTATGAAGTACTTTGGCTCTGATGCCAGCCGAGCAATTAGATTAATCAGTATGGCTGCCGCGTGACTCGGAAGAGGCACTCCAGGGCGCGTGAGAAATCTCACGAGAAACAGCCAAGATCGTAGTCTTGCTATTGAGTTTGCTATGCACTCTCCTCTCTATCATTGATTCATGTGTTAGCTAATTATTTGTTTCAGACCTAATCTTATTTGTACATCTGTTCTAAGGATGGATAAATTAACACACGATTGGACTCGCTTGCGGCTGTTAATCCAGAAGCCATGTGATCTTGGCCTTGGCAGCAAAAAATAAAGAGGCAGCAAAAAATAAAGAGGCCTCTATCGAAAAGATATGCAGACTTGATTGTGTCTGATTCCGACTAATAGATTATTTATTCAGTCTAATTCTTTTGTTGCAATGATTATATTAATATTATTATACTCTGATCGACCTAATGCTTTATATATATTTTGTTGGATTGCATGCACCATGCAATATGATGAAAGATACATCTACGCCGGCGGCTTTTCCTAAAAGCCTTGCAAGACGGCCAGTCGGCATCCTAGACGACCTTGGCGGTGTGTGTGCGTGCCGCTCGGCAGCCTCTGCCGCAACTCTGTTCGTGTCGACCCTGCTGCAAAACCGTCATCACGTACTCTCCATGGTCGGAGATTCGGCATCGCGAACTCGCCATCGCGTACTCGCCACGCTCGGCGACTCGTCATCGCGGATTTTCCCTCGCGTATCCGCCTATCGCGGACACGTTTAAACGCGGACTCGCCAAGCTGAAGAACTCGCCTAAACGCGGACACGCTTAAACGCGGACTCGCCAGACTCGGGGACTTCCCGCCACAAACTAGCCATCGTGGACCTCTCCATGCTCGCGGACTCGCCTCTCGCGGCCTCGTCCATCGCCGACTCTCCATTCTACCGGCTAACGCCGCGTCGACATCGCCATAGCACGACCTCCGTCCGCCGCGTAGACCCAGTGTCCGCCGCGTCGACATCGCCATAGCGCGACCTCCGTCCGCCGCGTAGACCCAGTGTCCGCCGCTTCGACTTCGCCATAGCGCGACCTCCGTCCGCCGCGTAGACCCAGTGTCCGCCGCGTCGACTTCTCCGTAGCGCGACCATACGTCTACCGTACGACCCCATCCGCTACATCGAAGGCGTACGCCGTGCCTAATAAGGGACCTTTATCGTCCGAGTCGCCAGAGAGGGTCGCATGCCATGCTGCATGGACTCACCACTGGGTGTCTCTTCCCCCCGGGAAAAATCTATTCGCCTTTGTTAACCTTTGAAAGAGCGACTCGCATGGCCAAGTAGTGCGGACGAGGACTCGCAAACCGAGCCTCATATCGTCCACGAAAAACGCTAACCGAGAGCCATCATTGGAGTCGCCTTGCTCGACTGGCCTTCCGGGCCAAGACAAATGGTAGTGCTATACAAACAGCACCATGTCCTCCTCAACCTTAGACAGTGCGACTCGCACGGCTAAGTACTGCGGACGAGGACTCGCAAACCGAGCCTCGGATCGTCCAGGAAGAACGCCAAGCCGAGAGCCATCTTTGGAGTCGCCATGCGACTGGCCCCCTGGGCCAAGACGAGAGACTCGCTAACAGAAACAGCGCAATCAACATCATCGGGAACTCCCCCCTCGCGGACTCGCAATCATCGCGGACTCGCCACGCTCGGGGACTCTCCTTTCGCGGACTCGCAATCATCGCGGACTCGTAATCATCGCGGACTCGCCACGCTCGGGGACTCTCCCCTCGCGGACTCGCAATCATCGCGGACTCGCCACGCTCGGGGACTCTCCTCTCGCGGACTCGCAATCATGACGGACTCGCCACGCTCGCGGACTCGCAATCATCGCGGACTCGCCACGCTCGCGGACTCGCAATCATCACGGACTCACCGCGCTCGGGGACTCGGCGCCCGCCGGTCGCTCGACCTCGCCACTCACCGCGCTCGGGGACTCGGTGCCCGCCGATCGCCTGACCTCGCCACTCGCCGTGCTCGGGGACTCGGTGCCCGCCGGTCGCTCGACCTCGCCGCTCGCTGCGCTTGGGGACTCGGCGCTCGCCGGTCGTTCGACCTCGTCACTCGCCATGCTCGGCAACAACCACTACTATTTTTTAGAATATGCATCTCTAAAGAGCCTCAAGTCGCCTCTACAAGCCAACTCGAGCCTCGGGGACTACTCCTAGGCATACTGCGTGTACGCGTGGTCTCACCACCGTGGACTCGCCCCCGCATACTCTCCACATTCGGGGACTCGCCGCCGCGGACACTCACCCTTGCGTACTCAACGCGCTCGGGGACTCGCCGCCACGGACTCGCCCACGCGTACACAACACGCTCGAGGACTTGTCACCGCGGACTCGCCCTCGTGTACTCACGCTCGGGGACTCGCCACCGCGGACTCGCCCTCGCGTACTCAACACGCTCGGGACTCGCCACCGCGGACTCGTCCTCGCGTACTCAACACGCTCGGGGACTCGGCGCGCTATAGACAGTGCCACTCGACGGACGCCCAACCTCGCCACTTGGCGTTCTAGGAGACTCGGCACTCGCCGGTCGCTCGACCTCGCCACTCGCAGCGCTCGGGGACTCGGCACGCTCCACTTTCGTGGACTCGCTGCAACTGGCAGTTTCACCGACACCCTGCGTATTTCGCCAACTGGACATCACCGACTGGCTCACGCCGACCGCCTCCCGCTTCACGGTTCTTTTCTCTGTTCAGGAGCTCGTCGCCGATTCGCCACGACCCATCGTCAAGACTCTCCGCGCCCTGCCTCAAGCCCGCGTCGAATCGACAACGCGCTCGGGGACTACTGATGGGGGAATACCAATCGGGGTATACCCACGAAGCGGATTCACCAGCTGGATCGTGCCGACTGAAGCCAAGCCCGGAGCGGGTCGACTCGCCCAATACGGCGAGTGCCGCGTGCTGCACCCAGGCGACTGGCGCCGACTGGAGGCCCAAGAAGGCGACTCCAATAGAAAGCCCACTAAAGCACTTGTAAACCCTAACTGGCTGCATATATAAAGCCACCAAGGGCACCCCCAAGGGGTACGTCATATTAGATCTAGTCTCCCCCACCGCCTTCGGCGGCTCCATTGTAAACCAATCTATGATCATATACTGGATTGATAGCAGGACGTAGCGATCCTCCACCGAGGGGACGTGAACCTGGGTACATCGTGTGCCAATCTCGCTCCCGGATTCTCCTACGTCGCCTTGCTCCCTCTACGTAAGCTACCCCCAGTAGCATCTGCCGTGCAATACCACGACAGTTTACCATTTACTGTTTACTTTCTGCAATTACCACAAGCAATTACTATCTTTCATACTATACGTTTAATCCTTTGTTTTCAGCAAACCGGTGAGATTGGTAACCTTACTGTAAGTTGGGGCAAAGTATTGTGGTTGTGTTGTGCAGGTTCCAAGTTGCTAGTAACACCTTGGGAGTTGTTTCCTTTCTCCTACTGGTTCGATAAACTTGGTTTCATAATTGAGGAAAACTTGCTGCTGTGCTCATTATACCTTCCTCTTGGGGTTCCCAACTAGCTCTACACCGTATGAGCCATCACTTAGGTACACAAATTCAACAACAACCATGAACGATAAGAGCGGGAGGAGGCGAGGAGCACATGAAAAATAGATGCCATGTGAGAGGCGCCGGCACATGTCCTTGCTGGCGACGTGGTGATGGCCTAGTGAGAGGTGACAACTGATAGGGGAGAGCTCAATCCGTTCGTGGAGGTATGGTTTCATGGCATGTACAATGCTAGAGAGAGCATGTCTTCTCTTAATCCTCCACATCATATAGAGAAGTCATTATAGATAAGTTATCATTTAGTGTATCTCTATCAATTAATGAGAATTATATATTTTTAGTAAGAAATTGATTTGCTAAGGGAATACATATGGTACAACCAAGAAATTAGCCTTCTTTTATTTCTAAGAGATCATCCCTTAGGTAAGGAAACACAACCTCATCTTTCTTATTTCTCTCTCCCCCGACTAAGCAATTATCCAACGTGGAAGTTATAAGGAAAGACTGGTGTGATTGCATTGTACGTGCCCAGGGGCAGACTTACCATCCGGGCACCCTAGGCACGTGCCCGGGCTCGACGCCGGCGCTTGCAGGTACTCCGGCGAGGTCCCAGGTAGATATATGTAGCTAAAACTTCAAATATCTGCTGTAAAAATACATGTATAGAGTTAGCTGGACCTCCTTGGGCCTATTCCATTATTTCCAGCAAGCCACGCCACGTTCTCACGTCCAGGAAGCTAGCGGGAATCAATCGATCGGTTATCTAGTCGACGTGAGTCTCTAGCCAAAACTAACGCCACGAAACAGTTGCGAGTACGCTGTTGGCTGCCGGCGTGCCCTAGATCAGCGAGTCGCCGACGGACGAGACACAAACACGGAAAGACAGATGGCTCCCGGCTCCCATCAGGCTGCCACTCCGCCGCGAGACAGGGATGCGCGGAAGCGCAAGCGGCAAGGCAGCAATAGCAGCGGCCACGACCAGAGTTCTAATCCGGCGACCACAGACGGTGGCTCGTCGGGCGCCTGCCGAGTGTGAGCATCCAGTACCGACGATTTTCCGACTTGTGCACATGGAGGCTGGAAGCAGCAGCAGACCGGCGGCGGGGATGACGATCGGCACCCGTCGGACACGACAAATAGGTAAAATTTTCTCTATAATTTGCAGCAGATTTTCTATTAAACATCGCCATGTCTGTTTTACAGATTGAACCATTTAATTTTCAGAATTAGGGAGATTTCTGATTCCAACAAGGAATTCACCGCAAGTGGAGCCATTGCAAGACCCACCACCTACTAATGAAGATGAACAAAATGTGATCAGCGAGGACAATAAGGTTGATGACTGGATTGGGCAGGAAATGCTCGATGAGGAAGAGCAGGATGGTTTTGAGGAAGAGGATGATGATTTGTTTAATCTGGCTGAAATTACGTGTGATACAGTTCTTAGACAACAAATTGAAGATTATCATCCGGATGTTCAACAGCAAGTAAAAAGATCATATCTTTTGAAGGGTCCAACACAACCAACTATGCAATTTCCTACCAAAAAATATGGAAGGAAGAGCCGTAAGTTTTCTGAAAATTGGTATAAAATGTATGATTGGATAGAATATAGTGAGTGTCAAGATGCCGCATATTATTGCTATTGCTTTCTCTTTAAGCAACCTAGGAGTAGTACACACTTTGGTTCTGATGTCTTCAACAAAACGGGGTATAGGGATTGGAAGCATGCGTACAAGGCATTGCCCCAACATGTTGGTGGTGTAGACAGTGCACGCAACAAGGCAAGACTGCATTGTGTTGATTTTGAGAATCAAAGAGAAAGTGTGTCCAATAAATTTGCTAGGGCTTTGGAAGAGTCCAAAGCACTATACAAAATCCGGTTGACATCTTCTCTTGGGTGTGCAAGGTATCTCATTTCTCAAGGCTTGGCTTTTCGTGGCCATGACGAGACTTCCACTTCATTGAACAAGGGTAAATTTCGTGAGATGGTAGACTGGCATAAAGCTAATGATGAGAAAGTGAGACATGCTTTTGACCATGGTGGGAGATGCAAGATGCTTGCTCCCAAAATTCAGAAAGATCTTTCGAGGTGTTGTGCAGAAGAGGTCACAACTGTGATTATGAGAGAAATTGGTGATAAGAAATTCTCTGTTCTTACTGATGAATCACGTGATCTATCTGTGAAAGTACAAATGGCAGTAATGTTGAGATATGTACTAGTTAATTATTATGTTTACCTATTATATTTGTCCCATAATTATATTTAACTCTTTTGACATATTAATTGTGTTTCCAGTAGGTATGTGAATAATGAAGGGAAGGTTGTGGAACGATTTCTCTCTATATATCATGTCCATGAGACTACGTTAGCTGCACTAAAGGTAGCTCTTGTTGACATTCTTGATCATTACAAGTTATCCTTTCATAGGTTGCGGGGGCAAGGATATGATGGGGCTTCAAATATTAGAGGTGAATTCAATGGTTTGCAAAATAAAATTCTTGATGAGAACCCCTATGCTTTCTATGTTCATTGTTTTGCCCACCGTTTGCAATTGGTGGTTGTCTCAGTTGCTAGTTGTTGCTCTTCCGTTTATGATTTGTTTGAGCATGTCAATTTGATTGTCAACACAACAAGTGCATCTTGCAATAGGAGAGATATATTGATAGAAGAATATCATCAAAATATTTTAGATCAACTTGAGAGAGGTGAGAAATTAACTGGAAGAGGTTTGAACCAAGAAACAAGTTTATCTAGAGCAGGGGATACTAGATGGGGTTCACACCATACAACTTTGCTTCGTTTGAGTGAAATGTGGACGTCGGTATTATTTGTTCTTCATGAGGTCAATGAAGAGGGGCGTGGACCATCTCAAGCAGCAGGTTTGATAGAAATAATGGAGAGCTTCAAATTTTCTTTCACCTTGAATCTAATGATAAAGTTGCTTGGTATTACACATGATCTATCACACATATTGCAAAGAAAAGATATAAACATTGTTAGTGCTATGGAATTAGTTGCTGATGTTAAAGCTTGGTTGGCCACTATGAGAGATAGTGGATGGGAGAATTTTTTCGATGAAGTCTTCCAGTTTTGTGCTCCTAAAGGTATTCCAGTGCCTAATATTGATGAACGAGTTCCTGTTCGGGGTCGTTTGAGGCTTGATGGTATGACTTACACTTATCTCCATTTCTATCGAGTTGAGGTCTTTTATGTTGCCATCGACAAGATATACACCGAGATGAATCATCGCTTTAATGATGCATCTTTAGTAGTGTCCTTCTCATGTCTTCATCCAAAAAATTATTTCTGCAAGTTTGATGTTGAAAAGCTTGCTAGCCTAACTGAAACTTATCGTGGGGGGTTTCACTAGTGATGATCGTACAATCATAAGAGACCAACTTTAGACTTACTGTCGTGGTGGTGGCACGGCGGATGCCATGGGTAGGCTTAAGTTAGGGGCCGAATGGGTGCTTGTGGTCATCGGGGAAGGAGTGCATGGTTGAGCCATGCACGAAGAAGAAGATGAACTCTCCACACTTGGGTATTTGATTGATCCTCGAGTGTTACAAGTGATCCTTGAGCTGTATGAACTAGTGTTCTGGGCACTAGTTCCCTACCTGGTCCAACCTCCTACTACTACAGCTATGCCCCCCTTTATATAGGCAGCGTTAGCTAACTCATACCCCTTTGGGTTCTAGGGTTTGCTATTTGGATCTTGGTCCCCACAATACGGGTCGGGTCTTGGGCTTGCCCTAAGCCCAACGGCCCAGTCCATGAAGCTTGACAACTAACGGTCTTCTGGTACGCCGCCTCCTGTTCCTTTTGGCGTCACGCTGTAACTTTGTACGTCAGCCCTTGCTTTGGGCGTCATCCGGCTCCTTTTGTGTCACCCGGCGTCACCCTTATCTTTTGACCACGCTTTACCATGGTCCCTCGTGAACCTTACTCGGAAAGGTGCCACGCGTCATATCTGACTCGGCCCCTTCCTCCGATGACTCGGCTCGTTGGTCCCTGCAAGATTAACAACTTTGTCTTATGCGGGCCGACATAGTTCTTATGTCGGCCACACACGATTCTCTCTCTCCCGGCCATACTTACTCGGCCGGGCTCTTTCCTTACTCGGAGTAAGCCAAGTTGTATTAAGTTTCACCCCTTGTGACCCTACCGGGGGTTATACCCCCGACATTAGTCCCCGAAGCTGGTGAGGTCTAGTAGTTCAAGCTGCTAGGCGTCTCCAGGTTCCTTTAATGTGATTGGAACTTATTTTCTTGTCTTTATTGGCCGCTTAGGGCGCACTGTTTTGTGCAATTTCATATTGTGCCGAGTCTCTATGATAGTTTTCGGATCTGCTCTTTGACTTCTTGGTTCATTTTTGCCTCGTGCCGAGTAACTTTGGCCAATTCCAGGTCATTTCCGGCGCGCCCCAGTCACTGACAGCTGGTAATCATGGTTACTTGCCTCAAATTTTGTTCCAAGCTCTGGCGGCACAGTGACGGCTGCGTAGTTATTCCCTGTCACTGTGGTCGTCCCATCGGTTTGTGCCCCTTGTCCTTCCTTTCATGACGTGGCAAGGGATTTTTCGTGTATTTCTGGCTACATGGCGCTCGCTAATTGGCTTACTCGGCCGAGTACACAGCCACACGCTGGCCGCACGGCGCAGAGGGATCCCATGATTGGATTTTTTTACTGCCCTTAAGTAGGGGTGAGGGGGTTTACACTTCCCCCACGCCCTCTCAGTTCTCCCCTGCCTCTTCTTCCTTGCACCTGCGAAATCAAACCGCCCCCTTTTCGGTTTTTCCTTCCTCTAGCTGTTGCCCTGCGATTACTCCCCTTCTATTTCCATTCCACCATGGGTCCATGTTCTTCCAAACCATCTCCGGCGGCGGAGGAGACTGAATCTGCGAGGGTCATGGACGCGTGCGATGGTGCCGATGGTGCTGAGGAGCAGGAGGTTCCCAGCGGCGAGCGCGGCGGCTGGGAAGGCTCGAAGGTCTCCACCGAGGAGGTGGAATGGCTCCGCTCCACCAGGCGCATTCCGCTGCAAGTGGATTGTCATCTTCCCGCCTGTGAGATCTCTCCTAAACCCGTTGCCAATGAGCGGGTGATTTTCCTTTCTCACTTTGAGCGCGATTTTTCTCTTCTAGTGAGCACCTTCTTATCCTCGTTTTCTCCACTTTCCATCTGCAAACCCATCATCTTCCTGCCAACGCGATTGGCTCTCTTTCTTGTTTTATTTCTGCTTGTGAGGCTTACCTCGGGATTTGGCCTACAGTTCTTCTGTGGGCCAAATACTTTAGCTTTCGGGTTCAAGTTGTTCCCCAACCAGGTGCTCCTCGTGTCGAGAAAAGGCCAACTTGGTGCGGTGCCGCTAGCATCACACCCAGGAGAGACTCCATCTTTCCTCGGTTCACTGGGCTTGACTCTTGCAAAAAATGGCATAGGACTTTCTTCTATGTCAAAAACAGCGGGTCCACCGATAACATCCGGCTCCCCCTTTCTCGGACGAGGTCCCCAGCAAGAAACTCTGGCAGCTTGACCCGCAAGACCAGGACGCAGCGGTGAATGAGGCCAATGTGATCTTGGAAAGGTTTCTGTCGCCGGATGAGAACTTCCATCTTGCCGACTCAGACCTCATGTGCACCTACATCTCACGTCGGGTAAGCCCTATCCAAGCTAGGAGCCACAAGATGTGCTTCATGAGTGGCTCCCACGATCCCACTCGGCACTCTACGAAGGATCTCACCCACGATTCCATTGCTCGCCGAGTAAGTTCTATCTTCAAATTGAACTTGGCGGATGATTGGTATTGGAGCTGTCCTCCGTTTAGCCGGGTCAAGCCTGTATCCTGGGTAAGTTTCCGAGTCATTAGCTCGGCTGAGTCAGCTTTAGCTTGTTTGCTACTCTCTGTCTAGTTTTCGTTACTTATTCTGTTTGTCTTTCGCAGAACCTTGTTCACCAGGTTGATGACAGTACTGTCCCTCCTAGCGCTTACAACGAGGATCGCTCGGACTTTGAAGAAGTCGAGTATGACTTGGAGTGCTTCATGCCCATCCCGCATACGGCTGTTGCTTCAGCTTCGGGTAAGAGCCAATCTCGAAATCCCTTACAAAATTGGTCTGACGATGATGAGGATGATGATTGTACGATTTTGGAGGTACTTGCCTTGTGACCTTAGCCTTCTAACTTATTTGAGTAATCCTGTCATTTACTTATGCATCTATCTAGGTACATGACACTACTCTCGCTGTGGGCGGAGTCGGCAAGATCCCCGTCGCCAAGCCGAAATGACGCGGGGCCTCTTCCAGCACTCAGCCGACATAGAAGAGTAAGCCCACTCTGTTGGAATTATGCCCTAGAGGCAATAATAAAGATGTTATTATTATAATTCTTGTTCATGATAAAGTTTATATTCCATGCTAGAATTGTATTAAGCAGAAACTTTAATACTTGTGTGGTTTGTGAACAACACCGTGTCCCTAGTACGCCTCTATGGACTAGCTCATTGATCAATGATGGTTAAGGTTTCCTAACCATAGACATGAGTTGTCAATTGATAATGAGATCATATCATTGGAGAATGATATGATGGACAGACCCAAACTAAGCAAAACAATTAGATCGTTTCATCATGTTCATCTTTGCGAAGCTTTTCCTATGTCAAATATTGTATTCCTTAGACCATGAGATAATGTAATTCCCTGGTATCGGAAGAAAGCTTTGAGGTCATCAAACGTCATCCTATGAGAGGGTGATCATAAAGGTGTCTCTCAGGTGATCGGAAAGTATCTGTTGGGTTGTATGTATCGAGATGGAATTTGTCCCTCCCAAGTCGGAGAGATATACTTCAGGCCCACTCGGTAATCGATATCAACACCGCTTGCAAGCATGTGGTTAAGGAGTTAATCACAAAGTGATATCGGATTACGGAACGAGTAAAGTACTTGCTGTGAACGAGATTGAACTAGGTATGACGGTACCGACGATCGAATCTCGGGCAAGTAAAATATCGCGAGATGAAGGGAATATATATATGGGATTGATTGAATCCTGGCATCGTGGTTCATCCTATATGATCATCGATGAATGTGTGGGAGTCAATATGGGTGCCCAGACCCCGCTGTTGATTATTGATAGAAGATCATGTCTGCATGTTCTCGAACCCGCAGGGTCACACACTTAACGTATCTCGACGCTAGGATAGATTGGATAATTGGTTTATGAATTTTTTTTTCGGAGTCTCGGATGGGATCCGGGATATCACTAGAGGTTCCGGAATGGTCCGGAGAATAAGATTCATATAAGGCAATGCAGTTTTTGGAGTTCGGAATTGTTCCGGGTTAATCGGTATTGTACCGGAAGCTTCTAGAACCTTCCGGAAGGGGACCAACGTGGCCCCACCTTCCGGGAGGGGGCATGGGCCTATGAGGGAGTGTCCTGGCCGCATTGGGCCAGGGGCACAAGGCCCCATAGGGCCCAGCCGATCCTAGAGAGTTTAAATCGTTTAAACTAGAGATAGGGTTTCTAGAAGAGGGGAGAGTCCATGCCCCCCACTCCTTATCCTTTGGGCTTGGGGGAGGGGCTAGGGCTGCGCCCACCCTCTATATAAAGAGGGGTGGGGGCGCACCAAACCCCTACACCTCTCCTCCAAACCCTAGCCGCCTTGCTAGCTTTCCTCTCTCCCTCCCGACTGTTTGTAGGCGAAGCCCTGCTGCAGAAATTCTCCACCATATACACCACGCCGTCGTGTTGTAGATCCAATCTATCTCTCCACCATACTTGCTGGTCCGAGGAAGGAGGAGACGTCGAGGTGCTGCACGTGTGCATCTCACGGAGGCACCGCCACTTGTGGTGCTAGATCGGATCGGATCGCGAGGAGGAGAAGCGAGTACGACTACATCACCCACGTTCCGACGAACGTTCCGCTGTGCGAATCTTCAAGGGTATGAAGATCTAATCCAATCTCTCTCGTTGTTTGCATCTCCTAGATTAGATCTTGGCTTTCCCTCTGTTCGCTCCGTAGAAAATTTTGATTTACTATGCCGCGAATCCCTTCAGTGGTATCAGAGCTAGATCTATGCGTAGATGTGTTTCACGAGTAGAACGCAACATGGTTGTTGCGGGCGTTGATGTTTTCTGTTGCAAGCCTCTTGTTTGTGTTCTTCTTATGACGCGGGATAGTGAGATTGAAGCGGTCCAGGCCAACCTTACGCGACGTCGTTCGCGAGACCGGCTCCGCACTTGACGTGTGGCTTGTTCCACACATGCGGCTGGTGGATGTCAGTTTCTCTCACTATAGTTGTCATGGGATTAACACCGGAGTTTGGCAACCATAATATCACCGTTGTGGCTTTCCGTAGGTAAGAATCGTTCTTAGCATCTACTCCCATAAGCCACGTAAAACATGCAACAACAAAGTAGAGGCGTCTAACTTGTTTTTGCAGGGAGTGTTTTCTGTGATATGGTATGGCCCAAGATGTGATGTGTATAATGTATGCGATGATCATGTTTTGTAATGTTTCACGACTTGCATGTCGATGAGTACACAACCGGCAGGAGCCATATGGTTGTCTTTATAATTGTGTATGACCTGTGAGTCAACTTCTTATACGCCATGTAATAGCTTTACTTTATCGCTAAGTAGTTAGCAATAGTTGTAGTTGCTATTCATGGTGGAGGCAATCATGGTGGAGTGATGGAGATCATGCCGGAACGCACAAGATGGAGATCATTGCGCGAAGATTGGCTATACCATGTCACATAAAGTTATATGCATGTGATGTTTATCCTTTTATGTATCTTATTATGCTTAGATCGCGATGGTAGCATTATAAGATGATTCCTCACTTAAAGATCAAGATAAAAACTGTGTTCTCCCCAAGTATGCACCGTTGCGAAAGTTCGTCGTGTCCAAGCATCACGTGATGATCGGGTGCTATAGACTCTACGCTCACATACAACGGGTGCAAGCCAGTTTTGCACACGCGGAAATACTTGGGTCTAACTTGACGAGCCTAGCATGTACAGACATGGCCTCGAAACACAAGAACCGAAAGGTTAAGCATGAGTCATATGAATGATATGATCGACACTTTGTTGTCCACCATTGAAACCACATCTCTTCTCGTGAAGATCGGATTAGGTGTGGTGAATTTGGATCGTGTTCACTAAAACAACTTGAGGGATGTTGAATTTAGTGGGAGTTCATCTAGTAATTTGATTAAGTTGAACTATTTATCATGAACATAGTCTAAATTGTACTTGCAAATACTGTAGATCCCATGGCCAAGTCCAACTTCAACTTCAATGTTTTTGATGAGATAGAAAAGCTTAGAAAAAATGGGTCTAACTTCACCAAATGGTTGCGCATTCTGAGAATCATTTTCGCTGGCGGACAAAAGGACTATGTCCTTGAGAAAGCACTAGGTGACGCCCCTACTATAGATGCGCCGACTGATGAAAAGGCTGTTTATCAGTCGCGCAAGGATGATTATGATTTGATTAAGATCGCCATGTTGTATGCTATGGAATCGTATCTTCAAAATCGTTTTGAAGAGTATCCCGGGCCCTTTGAGATTCTTGAGGAGCTGAAAACTATGTTTCAGACTCAGGCCCGTTCTGAGAGATATGAGATCTCTAAGAAATTCTTTAGCTACAAGATGGAGGAAGGGAGTTCCGTTAGTGAGCACGCCATTAAGATGTTGGGCTACACTCAACGCCTTGAGCAACTGGACTGCAAGATTCCAGAGGAGCTCAATATTGACACTCCTAGCTACAAAAGTTTTGTAGTTGATCACAATCAGATTGGTTCCACTGATATGATCACTGAGCTCTTCGCTAAGATGAAAGTGGCGGAGGTGAACATCAAAAAGAATAATAATGTGTTGATGGTCAACAAGCCCCCCACCTTCAAGAAAGGTAAGGGTGCAAGGAAGCCCTTCAAGAAGGGTGGCGGCAAGCGCAATGCTCCTGCTGAGAAGAAGCTCAAGTCTGGTCCTAAGCCGGACACTGTGTGCTTCTATTGCAAGGACAAGGGTCACTGGAAGCGCAACTGTCCGAAGTACTTAGCAGACAAGAAGGCTGGCACCATCAAAGGTATATTTGATATACATGTTATTGATGTTTTCCTTACTAGCCCTCGTTGTAGTGCCTGGGTATTTGATACCGGTTCAGTTGCTAATATTTGTAACTCGAAACAGGAGCTACGGAATAGAAGGCGGCTTGCGAGGGATGAGGTGACGATGCGCGTTGGCAACGGATCAAGAGTTGATGTGATGGTCGTCGGCACGCTCTCCTTAGTTTTACCTTCGGGATTAGTTTTAAACCTTAATAAATGTTATTATGTGCCTGCGTTGAGCATGAACATTATTTCTGGATCGTGTTTATTGCAAGATGGTTATTCATTTAAATCGGAGAATAATGGTTGTTCTATTTATATGAGTAACATCTTTTATGGTCATGCACCTCTTATGAATGGTTTATTTCTTTTAAATCTCGAAAGGGATGAAACACACATCCATAACATTGAGGCTAAGAGATGCAAAGTAGATAGTGATAATACTACTTATTTGTGGCACTGTCGTCTAGGTCATATTGGTGTAAAGCGCATGAAGAAACTCCATTCTGATGGACTTTTGGAGTCTCTTGATTTTGAATCATTCGACACATGCGAACCATGCCTCATGGGCAAGATGATCAAAACCCCGTTCTCCGGAATGATGGAGCGAGCAACGGACTTGTTGGAAATCATACATACCGATGTATGCGGACCGATGAGTATTTCGACGCGCGGTGGATATTGCTATTTCCTTACTTTTACCGATGACTTAAGTAGATATGGGTATATCTATTTAATGAAACATAAATCTGAAACATTTGAAAAGTTCAAGGAATTTCAGAATGAAGTGGAGAACCATCGTAACAGAAAGATTAAGTTTCTACGATCCGATCGTGGAGGTGAATATTTGAGTTATGATTTTCTCACGCATCTTAAAGCAAGTGGAATCGTTTCACAACTCACGCCACCCGGAACACCACAGCGCAATGGTGTGTCTGAACGCCGGAATCGAACCCTATTAGATATGGTCCGATCAATGATGTCTCTTACTGATTTGCCGTTATCATTTTGGGGTTATGCATTAGAAACCGCTGCATTCACTTTAAATAGGGCACCATCTAAATCCGTTGAGACGACACCATATGAACTGTGGTTTGGTGCTAAACCTAAGTTGTCGTTTCTTAAAGTTTGGGGATGCGAAGCTTACGTCAAGAAGTTGATGCCGGACAAGCTCGAACCCAAAGCGGAGAAATGCGTCTTCATAGGATACCCTAAGGAAACAATTGGGTATACCTTCTATCACAGAACCGAAGGCAAAGTGTTTGTCGCAAAGAACGGTTCCTTTCTTGAGAAGGAGTTTCTCTCGAAAGAAGTGAGTGGGAGGAAAGTAGAGCTTAACGAGGTTATTGAACCTTCTCTTGAATTGGAGAGTAGCGCAGCACCTGAAATTGTTCCAGTGCCGCCTGCACCAACAATAGAGGAAGCTAATGACAAGGATCATGAAGCTTCGGACGATGCTGCTACTGAACGTCACAGGTCGACAAGGTCGCGTGCCCCTCCTGAGTGGTACGGCAACCCTTTCTTGACTGTCTTGTTAGTAGAAGACAGTGAACCTATGAACTATGAGGAAGCGATGATGAGCCCAGACTCTGAGAAATGGCTAGAAGCCATGAAATCCGAATTGGGATCCATGAGCGAAAACCAAGTATGGACCTTGGTGGACCCTCCTAGCGACCGAAAGGCCGTTGAGTGCAAATGGATCTTCAAGAAGAAAACGGACGCGGATGGTAATGTTACCGTCTATAAAGCACGGCTTGTCGCGAAAGGTTTTCGACAAGTTCAAGGTGTTGACTACGATGAGGCTTTCTCTCCCGTAGCGATGTTTAAGTCCATTCGGATTTTATTAGCAATTGCTGCGTTTCATGATTATGAAATATGGCAGATGGATGTCAAGACTGCGTTCCTCAATGGCAACATTGATGAAGAGTTGTATATGATGCAACCCGAAGGTTTTATCGATCCTAAGGATGCTAGTAAAGTATGCAAACTTCAGCGTTCCATTTATGGACTGAAGCAAGCATCTCGGAGTTGGAATCTTCGTTTTGATCAAGTGATCAAGAGCTTTGTATTTGTTCCAAATTGCTATGAAGCTTGTATCTACAAGAAAGTGAGTGGGAGCTCGGTGACGTTTCTGGTACTATATGTGGATGACATATTGATTATCGGAAATGACATCAACATGCTTAACGATGTGAAGAGTTATTTGAACAAGTGTTTTTCAATGAAAGACCTAGGTGAAGCTGCTTATATATTGGGCATCAAGATCTATAGAGATAGACAAAGACGCCTGATAGCTTTAAGCCAGAGTACATACCTAGACAAAGTTCTGAAAAGGTTCAGAATGGATAAGGCAAAGAAAGGTTCAGTGCCTATGTTGTCAGGTAAGATATTGAGCAAGGCTCAGTGTCCAGCTACGGTAAATGATAGGGAAGATATGAGCAAAGTGCCTTATGCCTCGGCCATAGGTTCTATCATGTATGCCATGCTGTGTACTAGACCGGATGTGTCCAATGCTCTTAGTTTGACGAGCAGATATCAAAGTGATCCAGGAGTGGAACACTGGACAGCCGTGAAGAACATCCTAAAGTACCTAAATAGGACTAAAGAAATGTTCTTAGTCTATGGGGGTGATGAACAGCTTGTCGTAAAAGGTTACGTCGACGCTAGTTTTGACACCGACAAGGATGATTCCAAATCTCAGACAGGATACATTTATATTTTGAATGGAGGAGCTGTGAGCTGGAGAAGCTGCAAGCAAAGCGTGATCGCGGGATCTACAGTAGAAGCGGAATACATGGCTGCTGCAGAAGCGTCAAGTGAAGGAGTTTGGATCAGAAACTTCATCACTGAGCTTGGCGTGGTTCCAAGTGCATTGGACCCACTGGAGATATTGTGTGACAACACTGGCGCCATAGCACTCGCTAAGGAACCAAGATATCATCCAAAGACCAAGCATATCAACCGCAAGTTTCATATAACCCGAGATTATATTGCAGATGGAGATCTTAAGATTAGCAAAGTACATACAGATCTGAATGTCGCAGATCCATTGACTAAACCTCTTCCACGTGTAAAACATGATCAACACCTCAGTGCCATGGGTGTGAGATTGTTGCCAGATGTAAACTAGATTATTGACTCTAGTGCAATTGGGAGACTATTGGAATTATGCCCTAGAGGCAATAATAAAGATGTTATTATTATAATTCTTGTTCATGATAAAGTTTATATTCCATGCTAGAATTGTATTAAGCGGAAACTTTAATACTTGTGTGGTTTGTGAACAACACCGTGTCCCTAGTACGCCTCTATGGACTAGCTCATTGATCAATGATGGTTAAGGTTTCCTAACCATAGACATGAGTTGTCAATTGATAATGAGATCATATCATTGGAGAATGATATGATGGACAGACCCAAACTAAGCAAAACAATTAGATCGTTTCATCATGTTCATCTTTGCGAAGCTTTTCCTATGTCAAATATTGTATTCCTTAGACCATGAGATAATGTAATTCCCTGGTATCGGAAGAAAGCTTTGAGGTCATCAAACGTCATCCTATGAGAGGGTGATCATAAAGGTGTCTCTCAGGTGATCGGAAAGTATCTGTTGGGTTGTATGTATCGAGATGGAATTTGTCCCTCCCAAGTCGGAGAGATATACTTCAGGCCCACTCGGTAAACGATATCAACACCGCTTGCAAGCATGTGGTTAAGGAGTTAATCACAAAGTGATATCGGATTACGGAACGAGTAAAGTACTTGCTGTGAACGAGATTGAACTAGGTATGACGGTACCGACGATCGAATCTCGGGCAAGTAAAATATCGCGAGACGAAGGGAATATATATATATATGGGATTGATTGAATCCTGGCATCGTGGTTCATCCGATATGATCATCGATGAATGTGTGGGAGTCAATATGGGTGCCCAGACCCCGCTGTTGATTATTGATAGAAGATCATGTCTGCATATTCTCGAACCCGCAGGGTCACACACTTAACGTATCTCGACGCTAGGATAGATTGGATAATTGGTTTATGAATTTTTTTCGGAGTCTCAGATGGGATCCGGGATATCACGAGAGGTTCCAGAATGGTCCGGAGAATAAGATTCATATAAGGCAATGCAGTTTTTGGAGTTCGGAATTGTTCCGGGTTAATCGGTATTGTACCGGAAGCTTCTAGAACCTTCCGGAAGGGGACCAACGTGGCCCCACCTTCCGGGAGGGGGCATGGGCCTATGAGGGAGTGTCCTGGCCGCATTGGGCCAGGGGCACAAGGCCCCATAGGGCCCAGCCGATCCTAGAGAGTTTAAATCGTTTAAACTAGAGATAGGGTTTCTAGAAGAGGGGAGAGTCCATGCCCCCCACTCCTTATCCTTTGGGCTTGGGGGAGGGGCTAGGGCTGCGCCCCCCCTCTATATAAAGAGGGGTGGGGGCGCACCAAACCCCTACACCTCTCCTCCAAACCCTAGCCGCCTTGCTAGCTTTCCTCTCTCCCTCCCGACTGTTTGTAGGCGAAGCCCTGCTGCAGAAATTCTCCACCATATACACCACGCCGTCGTGTTGTAGATCCAATCTATCTCTCCACCATACTTGCTGGTCCGAGGAAGGAGGAGACATCGAGGTGCTGCACGTGTGCATCTCACGGAGGCACCGCCACTTGTGGTGCTAGATCGGATCGGATCGCGAGGAGGAGAAGCGAGTACGACTACATCACCCACGTTCCGACGAACGTTCCGCTGTGCGAATCTTCAAGGGTATGAAGATATAATCCAATCTCTCTCGTTGTTTGCATCTCCTAGATTAGATCTTGGCTTTCCCTCTGTTCGCTCCGTAGAAAATTTTGATTTACTATGCCGCGAATCCCTTCACACTCCCGCTGCTCCTGTTGCTGCCACGCTGGCTAAGACTCGGAAAGCTGCTGGGATCCGAATCACGCGTCGCCCTCCACGCGATCCGGTCGTCACCGGGTAAGCTTTCGTGTTCTGCTCACGTTATACTTTTCTTTCTTATGCATCGCTATTGCTTTCTTATGCGTGCCTTGCTATTTTTCAGTGATGCGCCTCTGTCAGCGAACCAGGATGCTCCTAGCATTGCCTCGCCGCTAAGGACCGCACCCACTCTGACTGACTCCATGGTGCCGAGCCCTGTCCGAGTCAAGGCTCCCACTATTGAGGCTCACGCTTCTCAGTGTCAGTCAGAACCAGTGGCGCACCCGGCGAAGGATACTCGGCCCAGCACCTCTGGCGCTGGTCAGGAACAACTTCATGATCTTGGTGCCAGTGACACTGGTGCCGAGAAAACCTCCGCCACTGATTCCTCTGGCATCATCCCCCAAGCTAGTGCCAATGAACAACTTCCTGATCTTGGTGCCAGCCAAAGTGCTGAGCCCAGTCAGTCAACTCCACTTTATTCTCCAAATCCTCCTGCTCGCTCTCCTTTTCTGTCAAAGAGCCAGACCTAGCCTAAGGCTCCTGGTCCGGCTCGCCCTTTATTTGGCAAGTCCACCTCCACCAAGCAGACCACATTGGTTTGCGCTCCGGGTATTGCTCCTCAGATCCGGCCCCCGTCGTTGGCAACAATGCTTGCCCCAATGGGTAAATCTGGCGGGTCCACGACTGTCGGGTCAGGTGATGGCTCTAAAGCTGCTGCCCTTCATACTAGTGCCACTGCTACCCGCGCCAATGTAGGAACTACCCTGAAAATGGGTCAGGTTCTCACTCGGACGCTCAGCGGGAAAGGCCTTGGTTCAGTTGAGCCTTATGCTTTGGCGTGGAATGCAGCTGGTGAGCAAGAGGTCAGTACGCGCGGTGGCAAGAAACTGGTGCTAGGCCTCAAGGCTATCTCTGATATGACCCAGGAAGCCAGGCCCGTGCTGACGAAGTAAATTAGGTAATTGATCTTTTTACTCTTTCGCGTTAATGAGTATTTTTGTTATACATATCACCTAGTCCCCGAGGTTACTTCCGAGTGAGGATATTACTCGGCTGTAAGCTCTTAAGTAACAACTTAACTTTTCATTTCCTTAGCCAAGCTCACATGTTAGACTTTCGATTCCTAGCCCTCGAGGTTACTGCTGAATAAGAGACTTATTCGGCTGTAAGCTCTAAAACAATAAATTAGCTTTTCATTTCCTTAGCCAAGCTCACATGTTAGACTTTCGATCCCTAGCCCTCGAGGTTACTGTCGAATGAGAAACTCATTCAGCTGTAAGCTCTTAGATAAGAGTCATTCTTCAACTGTCTGGGAACTTGATTCTTCATCTATTCACTGTCTCTTTTTTCCCTTTTGCAGCTCATGCATAATGAGCGCACCAAGGTGCATCAGGCTCTCCTCCTGGATCATCGCAAGCTCGAACTTGCGTATGAGAAGCTGCAAATTGATACTCAAGGCCAAGGTAACTTTCTTACCCGCCCTATCTTTATTCGGCATATCTTCCTTTGGTTCATTTTCTGAGTCTTTTCTTGCTCTTTTCCACAGCTTCAGCTCAGTCCACCATCGAGACGCCCACTCGCAGATCAGCGAGACGAAGAGTAAGTTTCTTGCCCTCCTCGTGCTACTTTGTGTTCATGCCACTTTCCTTGCCTTATTATCCTGGTAGGTTAAGATATTTCTATCGCTGCTGACGAGTAGTTGTTTCGAATAAGCAGAGAAGCACCAAGACGAACTCCAAAGGGAGCAAGATGAGGTGACTCGGCTGAAGAAGCTGATGGCCGAGATGGAACAGAAACACTTGGCCGAGGTGAAGGGGCTGAAGGAGGAGCTTGCCGAGAAAGATGAGCAGCACGCCTCCAGCGTCGAGAAAACCAAGGAGCTGCTCCAGGAGGCCGAGTCCGTGGTTGAGTCGGCGAACCTGGACCTGGACGCACTCCAAGTCAAGGCTTGGCAAACCAGACTCGGTAGCATCAAATCTTTTCTCGGTAGTGAGTTCTTACTCTTTTTCGCATTGTGCTTTCTCGCTTTTTGGATTTTGTCATCTTCGTCAATTTGCTTGCTAAGATTCTCTTTTGCTTGCAGAGAATTTCCCCGAAGCGAATTTGTTCGCTATTCGGGCCATGAAGAGGGTGAGAACCGAGTCTAGTGCTCCATCTGATGGCGAGGTGACCAACGATGTGCATTTGGAAGCATTGTGGGAGAGCGTCCAGACCCTCAAGTCTTGCGGGGTGGACTCGCTCAAATCGGATATCCATGCGTTTTGCATGCCCTGGCCTGATGAATATGCACCCGCGCTCATCGAGCCCCTTGCCGAAAGATTGCTTCACACTAAGGACAGGCTACATTAGTGGCGTGAATCGGCCGACCGAGCTGCAGCGGACAAGGCCCTCTCCTTCGTGCTCTCATGGTACGAGGACATCAACCTTGATGTTCTTGCTCGCATAAGGCGAGATGGTAAATGGCTGAACGACCCGGAGCTGATCAAGAAACGCCAGGAGCGAGCTTACGCCATGATCGAGTACACCATGGTGCACGCTTGGTGCGACGGGCCCAACTTCCTCGACCTCGGCGAACCGCTTGTCGAAGTTGCTGATGAAGAGGGTGCCGAGAGCGAAGCAACCGAGTCCGATGGTTCCGATGACTCGGCTACTGACGCCCCTGACTCGGTAGATGCTCCAAGCGACGCTCCTAGCTCCAAGGTTGCTCCTTCGAGTCCTGCTGCTTCTTAGGATAAATAGAACAAGTACTTGAACTTTTGATGTGATTCCCGGTATGCCGGGTACAGATGTAATATACATTGCACTTTAAGTTTGATCATGCGCCTTTTGATAAGGTTTTATATATTTTTGTTATGTTCAGAGTGTTAATCATTCAAGGGCAAGTCCCCGAGTCTCATTTTGTTATTTCACCTTTCCTCGACTTTGGCCCCTGTCTACCTTTTTTGGCGTTCGACATTAGAGTCTTAAAGTACTAAGGATATAGTTAGCGGGTATGAAACTTGGATAACTTGGCCGAGATCATTCAGCACGCAATATAATATGACCTGCAGTGGGTTAGGCAAATACATAAAGCCGACTCGCGTTTCTCCTTTGTACTTATCCGACGCTTGTGTTCACTCGTCATACATCCTTTCCTCTTGCTTGCCATGAAGCCGTGTTTTCGGACAAGAGCATAGTCGAAGAGTTGATTTTTTCGAGTAAACACTACTTGTTCCAAGATAAGTTTTGGGTATCACGCCAGCCGACATAAAATAACTTAGAGGTAAAATATAAGGGATAGTCCCCGAGTTAGTTTTTCAAATCATACCATTTTATTATCAGCACATAGCCGGCACAAGTGTCCGACATATGAGAGTTCGAGTGATACATGCATTGCTCCTCCTAAGTATAGAAGGGACGAAGCAGTGCCACATTCCATGGCCTCTTGGTCTCATCTCCTCACCTGTCCACGCCTTGTTCTTTTGCGCTTCGCGAGCATCTATGAGATAATATGAATCATTGTGTAATGCTTTGCTTACAATGAAAGGACCTTTCCATGGGGGTGACAATTTATGCATTCCCGTTGTGCGCTGCACCAGCATTAGCACCATATCCCCTTCTCGAAAAACATGAGGTTGAACTTTCCGGCTATGGTAGCGTCGGAGATTCTATTGATATATATCGGATCTGGATAATGCCAGTTCCCTTGCTTCTTCGAGTAAGTCTACTCCATCTTCTCGGGCCTCTTTTACCTCGGCTTCCGAGTATTGCCTTATCCTTGGCGAGTCATACTCTATGTCGGCAAGCAAAACCGCTTCTGCCCCATATACAAGGAAAATGGCGTATAGCCTGCTGACCGATTCAGAGTTGTTCTTAAACTCCATAACACTGAGAGCAGTTCCTCTATCCAACAACCAGGTGATCTCTGGAGTGGTTCCATTAATCGGGGTTTTATCCCTGACAGAATTAAGCCATTATCCCGTTCAACTTGTCCATTTGATTCTGGATGAGCGACTGATGCGACATCGAGTCTTATTCGGTTTTTCTCGCAGAAACGAGCAAAAGCTCCTTCAGAAAAGTTCGTGCCATTATATGTGATTACACTGTGTGGGTAACCATATCTTAGGATTATGTCCCTTAAGAATGTGACAGCTGTTTTACTGTCCAATTTTTTGATGGGTTTCACTTCTATCCATTTGGTGAACTTATCAATCATCACCAAAATATGAGGCATGCCTCCCCTTGCTGGTTTGAATGGCCCTACCATATCTAGGCACCATAATACGAATGGCCAAGTGATTGGTATAGTCTTTAATTCAAATGCTGGTAAATGTGACTTGGATGCATAGTGTTGACAACCACTGCATTTTTTGACTAACTCTTGTGCCTGCGCCAATGCGCTTGGCCAATAAAATCCATGTCGGAATTCCTTGGCCACCAATGCTCTTGATGACGCATGGTGCCCACATTCCCCTTGATGAATATCCAACAAAATCTCCTGGCCTTTCTCTAAGCTGATGCAACACTGCAGTACACTCGTCGCACTTCTCTTGTATAGCTCCTTGTTGATTATGGTGTATGCTTTTGCTCTTCTTGGTATTTGTCTTGCCAATATCTCCTCATTCGTCAAAGTTCCATATTTTAAGTAGTTGAATATTGGTTGTGCCCATGTTGGTATCAGTGGCTCCGGGTCTACTTCACCATCAATTTCCATTGGTTCTGCCGACAAATGTTCTGCCGACATGACCTGACGAGTCCTCGAGTGTGATTCGGCAACCCCTGAGGTGAGCGGGTCAGTCCCCGAGTGACTCAAAACTGCCCCTAAGTCAATATCCATTGGCACAACATCTGATTCTTATGTTGCCGGGATGAATATTGATTCGGACTCTGGTGATGCCTTGATCGACGGTTTCCTAAGGTGCTCCAAGGCTACTCCTGGTGGTATTGCTTGCCGAGATGAACCTAGTTTGGATAGTACATCTGCCGCCTCATTTTCTGCTCTTGGGACGTGGTGGAATTCACACCCGTCAAAGTATCCCGAAATTTCTTACACATGGAAATGATACAATGCCATGTTTGCGTCTAGTGTGTCCCAATTTCCAGACACTTATTGAATCACCAAATCTGAATCGCCAAAGCACATGATCCTCTTGATACCAATTTCTTTGGCCACTTTGATGCCGTGGAGAAGCCAACGTTATTGGAAGCAGCAAAATGAATTTGTAGCACATACTTGAGTTGATCCCTCTTTGGTGATGTGAGCACTATCCCGGCTCCCAGACCCATTTTTGTCTTGGACCCATCAAAATGCATTTTACAGTAGTTCGGGTCTGGCAGTGGTGGTTCGTATTGCATTTCCATCCAATCTACAAAGAAATCTGCAACGGCTTGAGATTTAATTGCATCCCGCCTATCATACCGTGGAGTATATAGTGCTAGCTCTATGGCCCATTTTGCGACTCGGCCACTAGCATCTTTGCTACCCAATATATCCGAGATAGGTGCCTCGCATATTACCCGGATTGGGTGTTATTGAAAGTAATGTTTCAGCTTCTTTGCTGCCATATATACCTCGTATGTCATTTTATGATAATGCAGGTAATTCTGTTTCGACACAGAGAGCACTTCGCTCAAGTAATAAACTGGTCTTTGGACTGATTTGCCCTCTTCTTCGCGTTCAACCGCTATTACTGCACTTACAACTCTGTTGGTTGCGGCGACATAGAGCAACATTGGCTCTTTGGATAGTGGTGATGCTAATATTGGGGTTGTTGCCAACATTTTCTTTAATTCATGGAAAGCGCTATCAGCTTGCTGTGTTCATGTGAATTTGTCTGATTTCTTCATCAGTTGATATAGTGGTAGGGCTTTTTCACCTAGACGACTAATAAACCTGCTCAACGAGGCCAGGCATCCAGTAAACTTCTAGACATCATTGAGGGTTCTTGGCAATTCCATTCTTTCGATGGCCCTGATCTTCGTCGGGTTAGCCTCAATTCCTCGGCTGGATAGAAGGAATCCGAGTAACTTGCCAGCCGAGACACCAAATGTGCATTTTTCCGGGTTAAGCTTCATCCGGAATCTTCTCAAGTTTGCGAATGTTTGACGCAAGTCCTCAATTAGAGTATGACTTTGCTTGGTTTTTATTACCACGTCATCGATGTATACTTGAACATTTTTGTCCAATTGATCTTGCAAGCATTTTTGCATGCATCTTTGATATGTTGCACCTGCATTTCTCAACCCAAATGGCATGGTACGATAGTAATAAGCCCCATACAGGGTGATAAAAGTTGTTTTTATTTGATCATTCGGATCCAGTGGTATCTGATGGAATCCATAATACGCATCCACAAATGACAACAACTCACACCCAGCAGTAGAATCTATGACCTGATCAATCTGTGGCAGGGGAAATGGATCTTTTGAACACGCCTTATTGAGGTTTGTGTAATCAATACACATGCGCCATACCACTTCCACGTTCGGGTCATCTTTTTTCTTCTCGACCAAGACTGGATTTGACAACCAATCCGGGTGCAGTACTTCCATGATGAATCCAGCAGCTAAAAGTCTGGCAATCTTAGCAGTTGTTACTTTCCTCCTATCTTCGGCAAAGCGGCGGAGGGGTTGCTTCACCGGCTTGGCATCTGGTATTACATGAAGAGAGTGCCCAGCCAGCTCCCTCAGAACTCCTTGCAGATCCTGTGTGGACCATGCAAAGATATCCCGATTCTCACTTAGGAAGCTAGTGAGCTCGCTTTCCTATTTGTCGGTGAGGCCAGCCCCAATGGTAACTATACGCTATGGGAAAGTCTCATCCACATGTACCTTCTTGGTTTCTTTGGTAGCTTGAAATGACACATTTCCATGCAGGTTGGTGAGTGCCGACATGGACATTTGTGCTGCTTTGGCCAATGTTGCCACTTCCAACATTTGATGTTTTTCTTGTGCTATAACGAGTGACTCGGCCAGTGAAGATCTGGCTGAGGCACAAGCAATGGATCTTTTGTAATCCCCTTCAAATGTAATCACCCCACATGGGCCTGGCAGCTTCATCTTCAAGTTGTTAATGGTTACACCGATGCTAGTTGGAACACCGATCCAGATGATTCTAAATCTCAATCTGGATACGTATTTACTTTGAATGGTGTAGCAGTTAGCTGGAGGAGTGCAAATAAAAGCGTTGTGGCGAGATCTTCAACTGAATCGGAATACATAGCTGCTTCGGAGGCTTCACAAGAAGCGATATGTATGAAGGAGTTCATTACAGAGCTCGGTGTGGTTCCAAGTGCGTTGGACCCAGTGTCTATCTACTGTGATAACATGGGCGCCATAGCCAATGCGCAAGAACCAAGGTCACACAAGAAGCTGAAGCACATCAAGCTACGTTTTCACGCTATTCGAGAACATGTACAAGATGGTGACATAAATATTTGCAAAGTACACACATATCTGAATGTGGCGGATCCGTTGACTAAACCTCTCCCGAGGGCAAAACATGACCAACACCAAACTGCCATGGGTGTTCGGTATATTACCATGTAATCTAGATTAGTTGACTCTAGTGCAAGTGGGAGACTGTTGGAGATATGCCCTAGAGGCAATAATAAATGTAGTTATTATTATATCTTTGTGTTTATGATAAATGTTTACATTCATGCTATAACAGTATTAACAAGGAAACATTAATACTTGTGTGATTTGTAAACTAAATTAGAGTCCCTGGTAAAGCCTCTTTATAATACTAGCTTGTTGGTTAATAAATGATTATGGTTTCCCTATCATGAACATTGAGATGTTATTAACAACAAGATCATATCGTTAAGAGAATGGTATGATGGACATACTCCTATAGATAAGCGTAGCATAAAGATCAAGTCATTTTAATAGTTCAATTGCTATATGCTTTCTGATACATAGTAACCTAATTCCTTCGACCATGAGATCATGTTTATCACCATCACCGGAAGGATGCTTTGATGACATCAAACACCACACCGTAACTGGGTGGCTATAAAGGTGGCATTGAGTGTTCGGAAAGTATGGGTTGAGACACATGGATCAAGACTGGGATTTGTCCATCCATATGACGGATAGATATACTCTAGGCCCTTTCGGTGGAATGTCATCCAATTGGCTTGCAAGCATGTGACTGGCTCACAAGGGATCACATATCACGGGAACGAGAAAAGAGTACTTATCAGTAACGAGGTTGAACTAGGTATGCAGAGATACCGACGATCAAAACCTCGGATAAGTAAACTATCGTGAGACAAAGGGAAATTGGTATCGTATGTAAGTGGTTCATTCGATCGCAAAGTAATCGTAGAAATATGTGGGAGCCATATGAATTTCCAGATTCCTCTATTGGTTATTGTTCGGAGAAGTGTCTCGATCATGTCCGCATAATTCACGAACCGTAGGGAGACACACTTAAGGATTCAATGTTGTTGAGAAGTTATGGAATGATGTGTAAGAGAACGAATGTTGTTCGGAGTCTCGGATGGGATCCGGGATATCACAGGAGATCCGGAATGGTCCGGAGAATAAGATTCATATAAGGAAAGTCCTGTTTCGGGGTTGGAGAATGGTTCCGGTGTTTTCATCGGGAATGTTCTAGAAGGTTCGGGAAGGTCCGGCACTCCGGAGGGGAAGGGTACATGAATGTGTCATAACAAGTTGGAATGGTTGCGTCATGTACTAGGTGTCATCGCTGAGCAAAATAAAGGGATAAATCAAATCCTAGTTTGAAAAGTCAAACGCAAATTTGAAAAGTCAAACGACAAGTTTGCTTGGTGGAGGGAGAGTAGGAAACCTACTTGGGGAGGAGTTCCTCTCCCTCCACCCGCCGGCCTTGGAGGCCGACTTGGGGGAGGACTCTCCTCCCCTTGGCCGCGCCCTCCCACCTATATAAGGAGGGGCAAGGGTGCCCCTCTAGACCTACACCCTGCAACCTCCAAACCCTAGCCCCAAGCCGCCGACGCCACCACCTCCTGCTGCTGCCGCCGCCTAGGGCACCACAAACTCGCCGAGTTGGGGTGAAACCCTAACCCTAGCCGCCGGCTAGGCTCCTCCCTTGGTGCATCTAAACCCTAGATCGCCAAGGCCTCTCTCATAGTCCACCATACTCGCTCCGGCTTAAGGCGAAGCCCTGCGAGATCTCCCCTCTACTTCCGGTACCACGCCGTCGTGCTGCCAGAATCGCGAGGAGAGTGCTACAACCTCCGCTGCCTGCTGGAACAAGGGAGAGGAAGGTATTCATCAAGTACCGAACGTGTGACCGACTGCGGGAGCGCTGCCGGAATGCAGCGCCGAAAGGATCGTCTACACGATCTTGAGATCGGCAAGAGTACGACTACATCACCCACGAGAATCCGCTCTCATTAAACACTTTGGAATCTTCGAGGGTGAGTTATTCCATCGACTTGTTGCTACAATCTAGTAGATAGATCTTGGCTTGTTTGTTTGTATGCGGTAGAATTTTTTTGTTTTCCATGCTACAAACCCCTACAGTGGTATCAGAGCCATGTCTATATGTAGATCTGTTGCACGAATAGAACACAATGGTCATTGTGGGCGGTGGTGCTTTTATTATCAATTGCTTCTTGTGTACTTTGCATCTTGCGGTATTATGGGATGAAGCGGCCCGGGCTAACCTTACATGACATCGTTCATGAGACTTGCTCCACGCTAAACATGCAACTTTTATTGCATAAGTGGCTTTGCGGGTTTCTGTCTCTCCCATTATAGTATAGATCCAATTTACAACAGGCACTTGATAGTTCAAACATCAACGTTGTGGTTCTTGTTCGTAAGTTAGATCGACACATATTGAAAGCCCCAAACCACGTAAAATATGCAAAGAAATGAGAGGCGTCTAACTTTGTTTTGCAGGGGTGTGCTGTGATATGATATGGCCATGATTGTGATTATATTTGATGTATGCAATGTTCCTTATTGTAAGTTGGCAACCGACAGGAGCCATATGGTTGTCTTTAATTTCTGTTAATACCCGCGTGTCTATTCAAAGTAGTTGTAATAGTTGAAGCCGGTGGACGACAACCATGGAGCAGCGTCATTGACCCTGATGCAATGGCGGTGATGATGGAGATCATGTTCGTGCTTGAAGATGGAGATCGGAAGCACAAAGAAGAAAGGCCATATCATATCACATATTATGAATTGCATGTGATGTTAATCCTTTATGCATCTTGTATGGCTTAGTTAACGACGGTAGCATTATAAGATGATCCCTCATGCACATAAATTTCAAGTTCTAAAGTGTTCATCCTTAGTAAGCACCGTTGCTAAAGCTTGTTGTTTTGAAGCACCACGTGATGATCGGGTGTGTTAGATTCTGCAAGTGTATACAACGTGAGCAAGTCAGATTTGCTCATGCGGAAGCTAAGGTTTGATCTTGACGAGCCTAGCATGTACAGACATGGTCTCGGAACACGGATCACCGAAAGGTAAAGCATGAATCATATAGTAGATATGATGAACATGTCGATTGTTCGCCATTGAAGCTACATCAACTCTCGTGATGATCGGTTTTGATGTGGTGGATTTGGTTCGTGTGATCACTAAAACAATGGGAGGGATATTGTTTTGAGTGGGAGTTCACCTAGATTAATTTAACTATTAATTAGAACTCAATTTGTCATAAACTTAGTATAAACTATTGCAAATATGTTGTAGATCAATGGCGGCCCCTACCATCAATTTTAATGCGTTCCTAGAGAAAGAAAAGTTGAAAAACAATGGAAGCAACTTCGCGGATTGGTTCCGCAATTTGAGGATTGTCCTCAATGATGGTAATTTGACCTATGTGCTGGATGCACCGCTGGGTGACCCGCCTGCAGCTGATGATACCGATGAAGTAAAGAATGTTTACCTCGCTCGGAAGAAGCAGTACTCCACAGTTCAGTGTGCTATCTTGTATGGTTTGGAATCAGAGCTTCATAAAAGTTTTGAGAATTCAGACCCACATGATATTGTTCGTGAACTCAAATTGATTTTTGAGACTCACGCGGCAGTTGAGAGCTATGAGGCTTCTGAAAAGTTCTTTAACTGCAAGATGGAAGAGGGCAGCTTCGTTAGTGAGCATGTGCTTAAGATGTCTGGGCACGCAAACAAACTCCAAAGCTTGGGTATAGTGATTCCTAATGCTTTGGGGATTTACCGTGTCCTCCAATCACTACCACCAAGTTACAAGAACTTTGTGATGAACTACAATATGCAAAGCATGAACAAGCAGTTGCCAGAACTCTTGGCCATGTTGAAATCTGCAGAAGTGGAGATCAAGAAAGAGCACCAAGTGTTGATGGTCAATAAGACCACCAAATTCAAGAAAGGCAAGTCTAAGCAAAAGGAACACTTCAAGAAGGGTGGTAAGAAAGTTACCACACCGACGAAGAAGACCAAGGTTGGACCTAAGCCTGATACTAAGTGCTTTTACTGCAAGGGAGAGGGTCACTGGAAGCGGAATTGCCCAAAGTACTTGGCGGATTTGAAGAACGGCAACATCAAGAAGAAAGGTATATCCGATATACATGTTATTGATGTGTATCTCACTAGTACTCGTAGTAGTGCCTGGGTATTTTATATTGGTTCGGTTGCTCATATTTGTAACTCGAAACAGGTGTTGCAGAATAAACGGAAGCTAGCTAAGAACGAGGTGACGATGCGCGTAGGAAATGGATCAAAGGTTGATGTGATCGCGGTCAGCACGCTACCTCTTCATCTACCATCAGGATTAGTTTTATACTTAAATAATTGTTATTTGGTGCCTGCGTTAAGCATGAACATTATATCGGGATCTTGTTTATTGCGAGACGGTTACTTATTTAAGTCCGAGAATAATGGTTGTTCGATTTATATGAGTAATATGTTTTATGCACATGCACCTTTGATAGATGTCTATTCTTATTGAATCTCGATAGTGGAAATACACATATTAATAACATTGAAGCTAAACGTTTGAAATTGAGCGATAACTCGACTTATATGTGGCACTGTCGTCTTGGTCACATTGGAGTGAAGCGTATGAAGAAAATCCATTCCGATGGACTTCTTGAATCACTTGATTTCGAATCACTTGAAAGATGCGAAGCATGTCTGATGGGTAAAATGACTAAGACTCCATTTTCTGGTATGATGGAGCGAGCTACAGACTTATTGGAAATCATACATACCGATGTGTGTGGTCCAATGAGTGTAGCATCGCGCGGTGGTTATCGTTATGTTCTTACCTTCACGGATGACTTGAGTAGATATGTGTATATCTATTTCATGAAACATAAGTCCGAAACTTTCGAGAAGTTTAAGGAATTTCAAAGTGAGGTGGAGAATCAGCGTAATAAGAGGATTAAATTTCTACGTTCTGATCGTGGAGGTGAATATCTAAGTTACGAGTTTGGCGAGCATTTGAAGAAATGCGGAATACTTTCACAATTGACACCACCGGGAACACCACAGCGTAATGGTGTGTCCGAACGTCGTAATCGAACTCTCTTAGATATGGTTCGTTCTATGATGTCACTTACAGATTTACCGCTATCATTTTGGGGTTATGCATTAGAAACATCCGCATTCACTTTAAATAGGGCACCATCTAAATCCGTTGAAACGACACCGTATGAATTATGGTTTGGGAAGAAACCTAAATTGTCGTTCCTTAAAGTTTGGGGTTGCGAAGCCTATGTAAAGAAGTTACAGCCGGACAAGCTTGAACCCAAAGAGGAAAAATGCGTCTTCATAGGATACCCGAAGGAAACTATTGGGTATACCTTCTATCATAGATCCGAAGGCAAAATCTTCGTTGCCAAGAATGGATCCTTTCTAGAGAAGGAATTTCTCCCGAAAGAAGTGACTGGAAGGAAAGTAGAACTCGACGAGGTTGTCGAACCTTCTCTAAAACTTGCGAGTAGCGCAGCACCGGAAGAAGTTCCTGTGGTGCCTGCACCAATAAGAGAGGAAGCTAATGATGATGATCATGAAACTTCGGTTGTAGTTGCTACAGAACCTCGCAGGTCAACGAGAACTCGTACCACTCCTGATTGGTATGATCCTGTTATGAGTGTCATGTTGGTGGACAACACCGATGACCCTGTGACATATGAGGAAGCGATGATGAGCCCAGATTCCAATAAATGGCAAGAAGCCATGAAATCCGAGATTGGATCCATGTACGAAAACCAAGTATGGACTTTGGTGGACTTACCGGATGGCCGGAAGGCTTTCGAGAACAAATGGATTTTCAAGAAGAAAACAGATGCTGATGGTAATGTTACTGTCTATAAAGCTCGAATTGTAGCAAAAGGGTTTCGACAAATTCAAGGAGTTGACTACGATGAGACTTTCTCACCAGTAGCAAAGCTAAAGTCTGTCAGGATTTTGTTAGCAATCGCTGCATATTATGATTATGAGATATGGCAGATGGATGTCAAAACAGCGTTCCGTAATGGACACATTGATGAAGAGTTGTATATGATGCACCCCAAAGGTTTTATCGATCCTAAAGATGCTAACAAGGTATGCAAACTTCAATGGTCCATATATAGATTGAAGCAAGCATCCCGAAGTTGGAATCAACATTTTGATAAGGTAATCAAAAGTTTTGGTTTTATACAAACTTATGGAGAAGCTTGTATTTACAAGAAAGTGAGTGGGAGCTCTGTAGCATTCTTAATACTATATGTAGATGACATATTGTTGATTGGGAATGATGTAGACCTTCTTAATAGTGTCAAGGAATATTTGAATAATAGTTTTTCAATGAAAGATCTTGGCGAAGCAGCTTACATATTAGGCATAAAGATTTATAGATATAGATCAAGACGCCTAATATCATCGTCACAAAGTACATATTTGGACAAAGTTCTAAAGAGGTTTGGAATGGAAGATAGCAAGAAAGGGTTCTTGCCCATGTTGCCCAATACGACCTTGAGTAAAACTCAAAGTCCAGCAACGGCAGAAGATAGAGAAAGGATGAGTAAGACTCCATATGCCTCAGCCATAGGATCTCTAATGTATGCCATGCTATGTACTAGACCCGACATTGCATATGCTGTTAGTTTGACTAGCAGATATCAAAGTGATTCAGGAGTGGATCATTGGACAGCGGTCAAAAACATCCTTAAGTACTTGAGAAGAACTAAGGATATGGTTCTTTCTTATGGAGGTGATGAACAGCTCGTTGTTAATGGTTAGACCGATGCTAGTTGGAACACCGGTCCGGATGATTCTAAATCTCAATCTGGATACGTATTTACTTTGAATTGTGCAGCAGTTAGCTGGAGGAGTGCAAAGCAAAGCGTTGTGGCGAGATCTTCAACTGAATCGGAATACATAGCTGCTTCGGAGGCTTCACAAGAAGCGATATGGATGAAGGAGTTCATTACAGAGCTCGGTGTGGTTCTAAGTGCGCTGGACCCAATGTCTATCTACTGTGATAACATGGGCGCCATAGCCAATGCGCAAGAACCAAGGTCACACAAGAAGTTGAAGCACATCAAGCTACGTTTTCACGCTATTCGAGAACATGCCCAAGATGGTGACATAAATATTTGCAAAGTACACACAAATCTGAATGTGGCGGATCCGTTGACTAAACCTCTCCCGAGGGCAAAACATGACCAACACCAAACTGCCATGGGTGTTCGGTATATTACCATGTAATCTAGATTAGTTGAATCTAGTGCAAGTGGGAGACTGTTGGAGATATGCCCTAGAGGCAATAATAAATAATTAAATATAGTTATTATTTTATCTTTGTGTTTATGATAAATGTTTACATTCATGCTATAACAGTATTAACAAGGAAACATTAATACTTGTGTGATTTGTAAACTAAATTAGAGTTCCTGGTAAAGCCTCTTTATAATACTAGCTTGTTGGTTAATAAATGATTGTGGTTTCCCTATCATAAACATTGAGATGTTATTAACAACAAGATCATATCGTTAGGAGAATGCTATGATGGACATAATCCTATAGATAAGCGTAGCATAAAGATCAAGTCATTTTAATAGTTCAATTGCTATATGCTTTCTGATACATAGTAATCTAATTCCTTCGACCATGAGATCATGTTTATCACCATCACCGGAAGGATGCTTTGATGACATCAAACACCACACCGTAACTGGGTGGCTATAAAGGTGGCATTGAGTGTTCGGAAAGTATGGGTTGAGACACATGGATCAGGTGTGGGATTTGTCCATCCATATGACAGATAGATATACTCTAGGACCTCTCGGTGGAATGTCATCCAATTGGCTTGCAAGCATGTGACTGGCTCACAAGGGATCACATATCACGGGAACGAGAAAAGAGTACTTATCAGTAACGAGGTTGAACTAGGTATGCAGAGATACCGACGATCAAAACCTCGGATAAGTAAACTATCGTGAGACAAAGGAAAATTGGTATCGTATGTAAGTGGTTCATTCGATCACAAAGTAATCGGAGAAATATGTGGGAGCCATATGAATTTCCAGATTCCTCTATTGGTTATTGTTCGGAGAAGTGTCTCGATCATGTCCGCATAATTCACGAACCGTAGGGAGACACACTTAAGGATTCAATGTTGTTGAGTAGTTATGGAATGATGAGTAAGAGACCGAATGTTGTTCGGAGTCTCGGATGGGATTCGGGGTATCACGAGGAGATCCAGAATGGTCCGGAGAATAATATTCATACAAGTAAAGTCCTGTTTCGGGGTTGGAGAATGGTTCCGCTGTTTTCATCGGGAATGTTCTAGAAGGTTCCGGAAGGTCCGACACTCCAGAGGGGAAGGGTACATGAATGTGTCATAACAAGTTGGAATGGTTGCATCACGTACTAGGTGTCATCGCTGAGCAAAATAAAGGGATAAATCAAATCCTAGTTTGAAAAGTCAAACACCAATTTGAAAAGTCAAACGACAAGTTTGCTTGGTGGAGGGAGAGTAAGAAACCTACTTGGGGAGGAATTCCTCTCCCTCCACCCGCCGGCCTTGGAGGCTGACTTGGGGGAGGACTCTCCTCCCCTTGGCCGCGCCCTCCCACCTATATAAGGAGGGGCAAGGGTGCCCCTCTAGACCTACACCTTGCACCCTCCAAACCCTAGCCCCAAGCCGCCGACGCCACCACCTCCAGCTGCTGCCGCCGCCTAGGGCACCACCAACTCACCGAGTTGGGGTGAAACCCTAACCCTAGCCATCGGCTAGGCTCCTCCCTTGGTGCCTCTAAACCCTAGATCGCCAAGGCCTCTCTCATAGTCCACCATACTCGCTCCGGCTTAAGGCGAAGCCCTGCGAGATCTCCCCTCTACTTCCGGTACCACGCCATCATGCTGCCGAAATCACGAGGAGAGTGCTACAACCTCCGCTGCCTGCTGGAACAAGGGAGAGGAAGGTCTTCATCGAGTACCGAACGTGTGACCGACTGCGGGAGCGCTGCCGAAACGCAGCGCCGGAAGGATCATCTACATGATCTTGAGATCGGCAAGAGTACGACTACATCACCCACGAGAATCCGCTCTCGTTAAACACTTTGGAATCTTCGAGGGTGAGTTATTCCATCGACTCGTTGCTACAGTCTAGTAGATAGATCTTGGCTTGTTTGTTTGTATGCGGTAGAATTTTTTTGTTTTCCATGCTATGAACCCCTACACTCATTTCTAGTTTCGTGGCCGACATGAGCATCGTCACCTCTTGGATTATGCACCTGGTGCACAGTTTCTCTTCTTTTTGATTATGATACCTTGGCTGCCTGTTTTCGTATCTGTTATCTGTTCCCATAGCTTGAGCATTTCCTCCTGTAAGTGATGGAGGGGGAGGTGGTGGAAGCTGCTTATTCGGTGAATCCACTCTATCACCTTTTTGAAAACAAGTGCATTGCCTTGTTGTGTGATTGGCTGGCTTACTCGGACTAGGCGTGTAAAACTTACACGGCTGGGCCAGCATCATCTCATAGGTATACTTCTGTCGGTCCTCATATTGCTTCCTTTTTTTCATATGGCTTTTTGCCATCATTTTTTGGCACCCACTGTTGTTGTCCACTTGTCCTTTGACGCTGGCTACTTCCAGCATCTGGATGGTCCTGACCCACGGCCGCAACCTGAGTCGAACCATATCTGTAGTCTGGCCTTTCGTCTCTCCTCTTGCTTATGCATTCGGATCTTTCCTGACGCCTCTGTGACCTGACTGCATCATAGATCTGAGTCTCGGTCATCCCGTCTGCCGACAGGAGCAGCGACTGAGTCAGATCTCCTAACACATACGAATCAGCAATCCTTATTGTTTCTGCCAAACTTGCCGGCATATCCCTCTGTAACCTTAGCCACAACACACTTCCGTGTCTGCAACCTTGGGCGAACCAAGCGATTGCCTGTGACTCGATTACCCCTTCGCAAGAGTTGCGCATTGTGCACCATCTTGTGAGGAATTCTCTACCTGTTTCATTCGGTCTTTGCTTGCACATTGCTAGCTGTTGTGGGCGACTCGGCCTCTTGTAAGTGCTTGTGAAATTGCTCATAAAAGCGTCCTGAAAATCGATCTAGCTGTTGATGCTTTCGGGTGGCAAATTTTTCAGCCACACCCGAGATGGTCTTTCTAGCATTTGCGGCACATACCGTAGTGCCCATCTCAAATTTCCCTGCGTGATTTTCACAGCAGTTCCATAATCTATAAGCCAATCCTCTGGCTTTGTACTTCCATCATATGTTTTTGTTCCTCTGGCCAGCTGGAAATTTTGTACAGGTGGCTCCTTCATGATCCTCGGGCCAAAGCATGGTGGACCCTGCGGACCTTGCGATTCGATCAGTTCCGCCATCTTTATTCAGTCAAGCTTTAGCCTTGCATCATCCGGCTGAAGGTTTCTGCCTCCGAGTCTAATTCTCATTGCTTGATACGCGTGATCCGGTAGTTCATATCCCTCATTCACCATAGCCGAGTAACCATCATTGTACTTATTAGCGTTCGGGTCAGCGGGCTGTTGAGCTGCCTTTCCGCGCTTTGTTGTCTTCTTTCGGGTTGAGATGGTGCGTTATTCAGCGCTGGATTTCCTCCTCCTGCCGAGTGAGTTCCATGCCTAGGTTGAGGCGCAAAATTTTGCCCTCCATTGTCGTTTCTTTGCCCTGCTTGCCTTTCTCGGCCTGCATTTTCCTGGTTTTCATTTCCTTGGGCATTATTCCTTCTCGTTCCTTGTGCACGTGCTGGGTTTCCCTGAGCCACTCCCGGGTCATAAGTGATCATCTGCTTGTTTCTCCCTGAATCCACACTTTTTTCTTTTCTCGGTCTCGGCGCCGCTCCGGGTGAGGATGCCGTGTGACCTGCTGATCTCGCCGGGACAGGAGTTGCCGAGTGAACCAACTGCGACCTCCGTGCTATACCCGGATTCGCTCTGTAGTATGCTTCATTCAGCATACTAGCTGCTCTTACCAATTCATTGACTCACGCTTGTTGTCTTTTCTTTGCTTCTCCCTCTAAGTGGGGTAATTCTGCCATTGCTGCTTCTATGGCTCGCAGGTTAGCTGCGGCTGTGTTGTATGTTGGCCGCATGGCTGTTTCGTTGCTATTCTCTGGCGTTATTTTTGATGTTGCATCCGCCATCTCTTCATTGAGGTTTCTTCCTCTTAATCTTGTTGCATCAAGTCGGGTCTTTCGCCCTTGACTCGGTTTGCCGAGTTGAGCTCTCGGATTGTGATATCCACATCTTGCTGTAACTGCGCTAATTCCTTGGCTTTCTCCAGAAATTTTATCCTGACTTCCTCCAAATCGGCTTGCACACGTGCCGGGTCAGTTGCTTGCGCTACTGGTTCTGCCAACTTATTTATCGCATCCTGCAGCTCCTTAGCCCTTTTACTCCTAGCTATGTTTTCTGGCTTTTCCAACGGTTCCTTTGCTGTTTTCGCAACCTTTGGTGTTTCTTCATGATTTCCTCCCTCAGCATTCTCATTCACTACTAGAACTATCGGTGGAGCTGCTGGGTTAGGAGCTGTCATCATTACCTCGACGGAGACGAGTTGGTGAAGCTTTCTAGCGACAGGAATCGCTGGCGGATCCGGTGCCAGGACAGCGCGCTCCGGATACGTTCGCCTCACGCGCACGGCGACGTAGACCTGGTGCTCGCCGAACTTGATGAAGCGACCGCCCTAGGGAACGGTCTGGTTCCGAAGCACCCCGCGTTGTCGCTGACGAAGTTGAGCGCTCCAAACCTCTGGATGAGGCCATAGTAGACGCGCACGCCGGTCTTGGCGATGATGTTGCCCGTCTGGATGAAGACTCCATCAAGCACCTGCTTGTGCCCCACGGTGGGGGCCAACTGTCGTGGTGGTGGCACGGCAGATGCCATGGGTAGGCTTAAGTTAGGGGCCGAATGGGTGCTTGTGGTCACCGGGGAGGGAGTGCACGGTCGAGCCATGCATGAAGAACAAGATGAACTCTCCACACTTGGCGATTTGATTGATCCTCGAGTGTTACAAGTGCCCCTTGAGCTGTATGAACTAGTGTTCTGGGCACTAGTTCCCTACTTGGTCCAACCTCCTCCTACTACAGCTATGCCCCCCTTTATATAGGCAGCGTTAGCTAACTCATACCCCTTTGGGTTCTAGGGTTTATTGTTTGGATCTTGGTCCCTACAATACGGGCCAGGTTTTGGGCTTTCCCTAAGCCCAACGACCCAGTCCATAAAGCTTGACAGCTAACGGTCTTCTGGTACGCCGCCTCCTGTTACTTTTGGCGTCACGCTGTAACTTTGTACGTCAGCTCTTACTTTGGGCGTCACCCGACTCCTTTTGTGTCACGCGGCGTCATCCTTCTCTTTTGACCATGCTTTACCATGGTCCCTCCTGACTCGGCCCTACCTCCGATGACTCGGCTTGTCGGTCCCTGCAAGATTAACAACTTTGTCTTATGCGGGCCGACATAGTTCTTGTGTCGGCCACACACAATTCTCTCTCCCCCGGCCGTACTTACTCGGCCGGGCTCTTTCCTTACTCGGAGTAAGACAAGTTGTATTAAGTTTCACCCCTTGTGACCCTACCGGGGGTTATCCCCCCGACACTTACATTCTTCATGTCCGAAGGCATGATGCATTTAGTTCTTGTAAAGATCTTGAAGGTTTGGCTTCAATGATGGTTGAAATCAAGAAATATTTGTTTTTCCATTAGTCTACAAACTCATCTGAGTTGGCTCTGTTATTGCTAGTCTCAACCACATCAGTTGAACGAGCATTCTTGGCAATGAAAATTATCAAGTCTAAATTGCGCAATAAAATGAACAATGTGTGGTTTAATAACTTGATGATTTGCTACACTGAGCAGGAGATTTTTAGGAAGCTTGACGATGATGCTATTGTGAGAAAGGACAATTGCCTAAGTGTAATTAGCACATTACTGGTATGCTTTACTGTCTCCAATCTGTTTATGGTTTCCATCATCCCATGCAAAGTAGTATAATTTACTAATATATTTTTATATCTTGTAGATTCTCTATATATATTACAGGCTTACGACAGTCAGAAAAAGAAATTTGCACATTGGAGTTTTATTATCGATTCATCAAAAGTTTATTTTAATATTCTATGGTTAGTATACTCAGCAGGATATACCTTAGTTTACATTTTTCTAACATCTGTGATCTATGGTACAATATTGATTATATTCATATGATGTTTATCCAAATATATGATATTTACGATTCTTGGTAGACCAACGTGTAGTCTTTTAAGTTTTTAGTGTGCCCGGTCTTTAAAAACTTACTACTGTACATGCCCTCACAAGTATGTAAGGTGTCAAGTGGGATCCCAGCTAGATTATATTTTTAATTTATTTTAAATTTTATAGTGTAAATTTTTGTAAATCTCAAAATAAACTAGAGGTTTGACTTAAATGACATCCCATTTGACACCCTACAAGCATGTGCTTATTGTCCTCAATCCAAACCTAACAAACATTACCGATGTGTATATGCTATTCACTTTTTCTGAAAATAAGTGATTTGGATTTGATATGTGTGAATTAAAGTATTATTTTATAATTTTGTCAAAATAAAATTATTTTGACTAAGCAGAAAGCTTAGATGTTTAATTATTTCTGAACCAACTAAGTAAGAAAGATTTGTAAACTTCGTAAGTAGCGGCCCTAAGACTCGGTTGGTTGGTATCAAGTTATCGACACTTCATCGGGGTTAAGACTCGGTTCACTGGCGGCGTCCGGATAATTGATGTTTTTTTTTAGCTGGATAATTGGAGGAAATTGCACGAACCATCAACTATTGCTATCGTCGTTGCGTAAAACACCAACTTTACATGTTTTTTGCACAGACCACCAACTATTGGTGTAATACGTTGCACGTAGGTCCAAATCACATATTAGATTGATTAATTGCAAATCTAACGACCGGGGTCCACGAGGTAGTGATGATGTGGCGGTCACCGTGTCTTTCTCCATTGTATCGTAAATTAGAAAAATAAATAACTTTTAGTAATGAAAACAGTATAAACTATCCTATAAACTAACTAATCTAAAAATCTTTGAAAGATTTTTTTTTAATTGTTGCAAGTTTTTATATTTTTTTTATAAAGTTTAAAAACATACTAGATAATGGCACATGGATGCCACATCCTCACACCATGGGGCCCGGTCGTTAGGTTTATAGTTAATTCACTTAATATGATATTTGGACTCGTGTGCAACATGTTACATCAATAGTTGGTGGTTTGAGCAAAAAACATGTAAAGCTGGTGTTTTGCGCAATAACAACAACAATAGTTGGTGGTTTGTGCAATTTCCTCGGATAATTGATGTGTTAATACACTACAGTACTAGTAGTTTTACGTCAGTGGACTTTGAAGACGGGAGTCACGAGTTCCATTTATCCCGTGAAGGCGGAAAAGTCTGTCTGTACCACCAACCCGACAACCCCCTTGCTCGGCCGCTTGCTCTTCGGTCTCTCCCCGCACCGCAAGGCCAGCCCCGATGCTCGCCGCCACCACCGCTTCACTCCCCCCGCCCCTCCGCCGCTCCCCGCGCCAGACCTCCTTCGGCGCCTCCCATGGATGCGATAGTGGGGCCAACCCTCTCCGCCCGAGGCCCCGCCGCCGGAGTTTAGCCTGCCGCGCGGAGCTGCCGCAGGACGCGCCGTTCGTCGCCGCCATCGGTGCCTGCGTGCTCGCCTCCCTCGCGCTCCCGCCTCCCAGAGTCCGCGGAGAGGCGGAGGAAGAGGAGGAGGACGGCGAGTTCGGCGCGACGGACACGAGGATGGGCGTGATGGGCATCATTTCCTTCCTGCCTTACTTCAACTGGCTGGTGAGATGATGCTAAGGTCCCGGTGCCCTTTTCGTTCCTTTCCCCTACAGTTCGATGATCTTTTCCCCGTCATTTTACTCTTCCGATTAGAGCTGGGTCTTCGCGTATCTGGACGGCGGGAGCAAGCTGTACCTGGTCTACGCGGCCGTCTACTTGGCTCCTTACCTAAGGTTTGCAATTGTGGATCCTGAGCTACGAGTTGCTGTTTCCATTATTCTATAATTCTGCAACCACTGATTAGGCGCTTCGTTATGTTTGTTTGGGACTCAGCATTTCAAGTTGGTACTAGTTTTGCATAAAAAACTTGAGCTCTGTGTCACTTTGTCAGTATATGATCACGAATGCTGGCTAGTTGCTAATGTTTCTATCCAAAGTACCAACTCTGATTGAGTGAATGCATCTTCTGCCATTTGGGCTGTAGGGCATTCAGGGAAGCTAAGGGTTTGACTAACACTACTGTTCTTCGACAAATGTCAAATGATTAGCTCATCTTCAACTGCTTAACAGCTGCTATGGTGTAAACAAGTTGGAGTGATGAGCTAATTATCACCATTTTCTAGTTCAAAATCTTAGCAGTGTTTCAGAGTTTGTCTTCCGAATTTCTTCTGTGGTATTAGTGCTCTTCTGGTTGCATTGCTAATACTAGCAACTATAGCTGCTCTTCTGGTTGTATTGCTGCACGGTATTGCTAAAAAAAACTGATTGCGCTTATTCAAAAAATAAAACTGAAGGGCAGTTGTTAGTTTTTTATTTTCTTCTTTGGCACATTTGTGGTGTTATTTGGGAATATATACACTGTAGTAATTCAAGATGGTGCTGGCACAAAGAGGGCTTGTCACCATAGTTTTCCTTGTGTACCTCTTCTGTAATGTTTTGATTGAATTTAGTAGTTTCATTAGCTGGATCTTATAATTCATATGGAATGTGGTGTTCCATGCATCAATTGCTCTCGTGCTTATTATATATATGATGATTGCATTAAAAAACTTGAGCTTTGTGTCAGTTAGTTAGTATACTATTATGATTGCTGGCTAGTTGCTAATGTTAGTATCTAGGTACCAACTTTTGTTGACTGAATGCATCTTGTGACATTTGGGCTGTAGAGCAGTCAGGGAAGCTAAGGGTTCGATTAATACTCCTGCTCTGGGCTTCCATCTACAAATATCAAATGATTAGATCATCTTCAACTGCTTAACAGTTGCTACGGGTAAACAAGTAGGCGTGGTGAGCTTTTCTAGTTAGTATACTATTATGATTGCTGGCTAGTTGCTAATGTTAATATCTAGGTACTAACTTTTGTTGACTGAATGCATCTTGTGACATTTGTGAAATATCAAATGATTAGATCATCTTCAACTGCTTAACAGTTGCTATGGGGTAAACAAGCAGGAGTCATGAGTCAATTATCCCAATATTCTAATTCAATACCTTAGCAGTGTTACAGAGTTTGTCATCTGAATTTCTTCTGTGGTATTAGTAACCTACAAATACTAGCAACTGTAGCTGCTCTTCTGGTTGTATTGTTGCATGATATTGGTGTTAACCTGAATGCGCTTATTAAAAAAAAAGTGGATGTGCATTTTTTTCTTTTCTTTGGTAGTACATTTTATGGTGTTATTTGGGAATAAACACACTGTAGTACTTCAAGATGGCGCTGGGACATAGAGGGTTTGGCACCATAGTTTTCCTTGTGCGCCTCTCTGGTATGATATGATTGAATCTAGTAGCGTCATTAGGTGGATGTTGTGATTTATATGGACTTGTGGTGTGCCATGTATCAATTGCTCTCGTGCTTACAATATCGTTGCTATTTTTCAGAACGAACTTGTCGCTGTCCCCTGACGAGAGCTGGTTACCTATTGCTAGCATCTTTATCTGCATTTTACATGTTCAGGTCAGTGAGAGAATCCCTTCATCTTAAGCAAGGTTGTTTCATTTGATGAGATGCTATCTTCCGTTGCAGCTAGAGGCAGCCATCAGGAGTGGTGATATTGAGGGATTCAAGTTCGTCAAAAAAGCACAGAAGCTTTTCTTTCCTGACACTATACATGAAAAAGATGTTCACCGTGGAAGGAACAGAGAATCTCTTGGAACGGTATGGTTCAAGGAAGTGTATATCCTAAATTCGTGAAATCCCTATTCAGTTAAATTTACATGATCTTCATCTGTTCAGGGCCAGCGGAACACAAGAATACCTTCAGCACACGAGTCCAGAGAAAAGCTTCGCAACTCAGACATCTTCAAGAGAAAACTTGACGAGCCCAATGAAGAAAAACATAAGAAATCAGACTGGCACTGAAAGCAGCGTGGTTCCCTTCTCATGCATCGCCGGGAATGGTTTATGTATCTGAAGAAGCAGAAAGGCATGTGTCGGCTGCTTACGAAGTTGAAGTGGAGCTGTAACCGGCTTGTGGTCTCAAATCTGCCATGTGTTCTAAGATTTCTAGTGTTGAAATAGGTGTTAGGTAGCTAGTTTTCAAGGAAGTGTGCAACCTGCTGGAGCGAGCCAGTTACTGAGACACACGGTGATCTCAGGTTTGCAGATTCTGTATGATGTTGTATCGTTCGCCTAAACATACGCGATGGCAGCTGCTTGCTCTCGGGGCTCATCTGAGATTATGTATGTGATTCTGTACTGTCAATATGAAGTTTGTTTGTGTCACTACAAGCAGAAGCACAAAGCAGCATCTAGACTTCAGTGATGCAGGCACACTTTTGTACTGTTACTATGTTGCTTGACTTTCACTGCTGAGATATCTTTTAGGTGAAGTTGTCAAAAGAATGGCCGGGCGGGAGGGTGGACTTAGCCTGAGCAGTCGCTTTCTTAAAAAATCAAAAATGGAATTTTAAAGTTCCAGAAAAATTCAAGAAAAAAAACCTCAAATGTAGATAATGATTTTTTTTTGAGAAACAGTACAAACGTAGATGTTCACAATGCGTACATACACTCACCCTTATGAACACACGCACACACAAACTACTCCGAGACACTGAGCCGGCGGGTCTTGAGATTGACGAACTCACCGCAGGCGCCTCGCTATCGACAGGAACGTCGCCTCCCGCTGAAAGAATATTCCGCTGTATGAGACACCAAAGCGTCAAACCTGAGATTTAAACTTTGGTGGACTGGGATACCACTGTCCTCCTAACCATCCAACCACGGGTTGGTTCTCAGATAATGCTGTGTTCTATGAAGGTGAAATATATCAACTCCAAATACTTTGTATTCTTGGCTATGCAAAAATGACGAAAATATGTTAGATTTTGTCATCAGTTCGCAGTCAAGAATATAGTTTAAGAATAACCTTGTATTTTTGGAGTATAAGGTATTTGGAGTTGATGATTGATAGAACCCTTCATTACCTACATCTAGGTTTTTCTAAGAATATTCTAAAAAATATGCCGTTTCTTAATTTTGGAAAAACACTATGGGTACCCATGCTGCATTTGTGGTTTCCGGGCCGCAGGGTTGTAGGCAGGATCCCATGAAAGTCCCACTTTTAATTCATTTGCGATTTTCTAGTTCAACTTTTGTTAAAAACATGTACTAAAAAATCTTCAAATGAACCATAAGATAAGAGAGGACTTTCAAAGGATCCGCTTGCAACCTACCGGGCCATCATGTAGCTATAGATCGTTCTCGTTGCAGGGGCAAGAGAGACAAAATCTTGCTCGATGCTGCAGGTTTCTGTTTTCAGTGCTGTATCGAGTTAAACGAATATATTTGAAACGGTTGCCGCACCTTCTATGAGTGGTAAGTTTCTCTTGCCATTCGGTGACTTGTAGGCTTTGGATGGCGATCGATCGATCGTTACCATTCTTTAGAGCCCAGAGACCAGTAGAATAGTACAAATCAAGACTTTGAGGAAACCACATGCTGAATCTCACATCAAATTGGAAATAAGTCGAAAAAATAATGGTCGTTGTTTTGTACACAGGAGTACCTTTGGTACATGAGGAAAGTAAGAATTAGAAAGCATAGGAATTAGGAACGCGAAAATGACTGAACTCTAGTTTCTATCCTTTACTTTGCCATTTGTATGCTTGTTACCGCATTTAGAACATTTTCATCGGTATAACCCTAGCTAGAGAACAGTTGCCAACTTTGACTGTCTTCTAAGATTTTGTGAGTGCCTTACCTAGTCGTCCCAAAAGGTAAGATGCACGTGGCATGCGGTGTAGGTGGGTTTTCTCTCCAATATATTTTCACTGGCATCCCTGTACAATAAAAACTGTCCAGCTAGAAAAAATACAACAGAAAAAATAACTAAAAAAGTAACTAGGGTGGTCACCGCATTATACTTTGTTTGTTAGATTTTTTCTGTTTTCTATGTGAAATTTGAAATATGAACCAAAAAGATAAAAATAAAACAAAAACATCATATTACTCAAACAAGTGTAACTTGACAAAACGTTTTCCAATGGTCATTGAATTATGTCGATTAATTAGCAATCTTCATTTTTTTCTGCCGTTTGGAGTTTGAATCCAAATTAAACTTGAAACTAAAACAAACCCTCTCAAAAGTAATGCTAACTTTACATGAAATGACTTCAGCTGTGATGACCCACAAGTATAGGGGTGTATCGTAGTACTTCCGATAAATAGGAGTGTCGATCCCAACGAGGAGCAGAAGGTGATGAACAGTGGTATGGAGCAGGAAATCCCTGTGAATACTTAGCAAACGGATTTTTAGTGGTTTTCTGACAAGGCAACAAAACAAGGAGCAAGTAACAAGAGTAACGAACAAACGGAGCAAGTGGCCCAATCCTTTCTTATCAAAGGACAAACCAGTGAAAATACTTATAAGGATCAAACGTTCTCGAGGACACATGGGAATTCTGTCAAGTGCTTTCGCTTCAAATAGCTGAGTACTCTTCTTTGGTGTTTGTAAGTGTTGTGTGGGTGAACCTGTGCTAACATACCTCCTTTCCTAGGACTAATACATACTTGTGATTAAACCCCCTGCAAACATCCGTAACTACAGGAAAGTAATTAAGATATACATCTAACCACAGCCTTAAACTCTGATATCCTACACTCCCTTGTGCAAAGGTGTCCTAACGGGGGTCGGGTTTCTGTCACTCCAGCAACCCCACGATTAGTAGCCAAATGCACAATGCATTCCCCTAGGCCCATAAATGGTGAAGTGTCATGTAGTCGACGTTCACATGACACCACTAGAAGAATAGCACCACAACTTAAATACTAAACCATTAAATAATAACTCATCACAGATCCACTAATAACAACATGACTTCTCACATGTCCTCAAGAACTAAACGAACTACTCACAAGACATCATATGGATCAAGATCAAAGATGATATGATAATGGATAACAATCTAAACATAAACAATAATCCAATGGTTCCACTCACAAGCATCAACTACAATAGTAATCAACACCGGGAAAGTTTCCCCTAATAACTAAAGCAATATCCAACACAATTGTTACAGCAGGACGGAGTGGTGATGATGGTGCTGGTGGATATGATGGTGTGGATGATGATGATGATGATGATGATGATGATGATCCCGATGAAGCCTAGCTTGATGACGGTGTTGATGGCGACGGTCTCCCCTCTCCGGGAAGAAATTCCCTTGGCAAAAATTTGTCTCCCGGAGAGATCTTTCTCTCTCGGTGTTTTCCATCCCTCGGAGGCGGCGGAAATCTATCTGTGGTTGCTCCCCCGGTATTAGGGTTCCGAAGGGAAGATATAGGCGAAGGGGCGGAGTCGGAGGCCAGGCAGGTGGGCCACACCTGCCCTAGGCGCGGGGTCAGGTGGGCCCATGCCTAGGGGGTGTGGGCCTCCTGAGGCCCATCTCCGTCCCTCCTTCTGGCTTCCTTCGTCTTCTGGTAAAATAATATGTTTCCATATTTTTCTGATCTTCGCGAAATTGCACCGAAACGCCTTCTTTTCCATCAAAATTTAGACTCCGGCAGTCCATCCTCCAAGAATCATCCAACATGCAAAAACAGATGAAAAGCCATAAGTAATACCTCATAATAAGACAAACATCAATGAATAGAGGTAAATTATGATATAGAAAGGTGATGCAAATTGGGTGTATCAACTCCCCCAAGCTTAGACTTCGCTTGTCCCCAAGCGAATACTAAGCTCAGTAAACATGTCCACAGGTTTATGGAGTGAATTGTCGATAAAAGAATACGAACAAAAAGCATCACACTTACCATTGCACAACTCATAGAAGAAAGCAACTCACCATTATATAACTTAGCTTGCAACCAAGTACAGCAGTCACAATAGAGATGCATAAAGATGAATCATAATTGGAATTGGCAAACTTGTTCTTGGTCAGAGAACACGTGGCAAACAGTTTTATAAAAGCTTTTTGTAGAAGTTTCAAAACAGGAGCACTCTTTGCTCAAAAAGGTTTTTTTTCACAAGTGAAGGCTTTCAAAGTAATACTCAATAGATAAGAGTTTTGTGCAAACAAGGAAGATAAGGAACATGATTGAATAAATCACCATAGGAATGCTTGAAACACAACAACTCAAATGCTTGCTGGAGATAGAAAGGAAGTAGGTTTACTGACTCAACTGGTAACTAGGAGAAAGATCCCTTCTTAGAGGGTAGCAGAGATTACAAGTCATAAATAGCTTCCAAAATATTATGGTACTTAATAGCTTTGAGCCCTCATTGCCCCTATCATAAGCATCTTGAGATGATTAAGGTTAAAGTGAACAAAGATGGAGTATATGCTTGATGAAATATAAGTTGGCAATCTCATGTCCCTTGAATATGAGGGCCACTCCTCATTGTAACACCCTCAGAATCGGCCCTATGCAAGTTTCAGCGCTTTCCGCCAAACCCGCATAGAAACGATTCAAAGGTGCCCACCAGGCACTTGCGTGTAGGTGGAAAATGAAGTAATAACATTACACATCAGTCCTCGATGGGACCCACAGAACAGATATATATACAACACGACTCCATGAGTCAAGAATACAGATATACAGAACAAAGATCCAAATCACCTTGAAAATGATAGAGCGTCCGACTACGGACAAGATGCAAATGGGGCTAAGGGCCCTGAAGAATAACCAATGGCGTCCATAACCCTGCCCAGGCCAAGCCGGAAGGGTAACCCTGCTAACGACGTCGATCTCAAAACCTGCTTAAACAAAAGGGGTGCCGACAAAGGGCAAAGGAAAAGAGAGAGCGGTCAGTACTGAGGCCAGTACACGGCGAGGCTAGAATTCGGCGGTCCTCGCCTACATAGGTATGGTGGACTGAAGCGGCAGCGGCAGCATGCACTAAACAACCTATAGAGACTCGATACAACTGGCGGCTACCAGAGAGGGGTAAGAAAGACCTATTCAGAACCAACCTGATACTACCACCAAACATACCCATCCTGGTATTTCCCCCTCGAGACCAAACGAGGAAGTCAACCGAGGAACTCACACCGTTGGCAGTTTTATTTATTCAGTTATCGTTGCAGCAATTACTAGTCAGGTATAGATAGTCATCCTGATATAATAAGCAGTGGGCAGTTTTAGTTAACCATTCCGTTGTAGTTGCAACACTTACTAGTCAGATACAATTAGCATGAGATATCCCCAAACCCAGCAGTTGTTGGTACTTTTATTTAGCCATTCCGTTGTAGTGGAGCTGATTACTAGTCATATCGGGTACAAGTCAAATTATAGCAGTAAACTTTAGTTATAGTCGTCTATGATCGAGACCTATGCTCCAAGTCGTCCATAACCGTGGACACGGCTTCTCGAAAATATTTAACCCTGCAGGGGTGCACCAAAGTTTCCACACGCACCTACACCCTTGTTGTCGGATCAGGTAGGTACAAGATCACAAAACATACACCCAACGGTATGTCGACGGGGTTTCGGACACGACGTTTCCCAGACCCAAAGCAAGCACGGGGGCCACCCCACTAAGTACACCCACAACGAAGTCGGCCGGTCTCCGAGACGGACTCAGGGTTTGCGTCAGTGGCTGTAAACGACTGGGAACCCGAAACTCTCGGGCTTGTCGATACCGCGAAAACACTCCGCTTCCAAAACAGTACAGGTGCTCCTCGCACAATCGTAAATAAAGCAGTAAAGCATGGCATAAGTACAGAATAGTAATAAAGCCCCAAACTACTTGTGGCCCCCAGTACAGTACTTGGAATCAGGTACTAAATCGATGGGGGTGCCCATACATCCCACATGTGGTTAGCGCGCTCGATCTCGGAACAGTTGTCAAGAACTCGGGGTCCTACGGGACACAAGTGGACGGTTAACAACCAAATAACATCTATTGCCCACCTGTGCCTCTGCTTACCTACTTCAATTTTAGTTATTAAACAGTAATTAAAGTCTTGATCATCTCCAACAATAAACACACGGCAATACTCCAACAACTGTGGTACTTGACGACACGCAACAGCACTTGAGCAAGCGACTACGACGCGCAGGTCCAACTATCTACCAAACAACAGGTAATAGGAGGTGTCCAAGGCAATATAAGGCTACAAGGGATATCACGGGTACGAAAACTAGAGCATCGCAACACATATAGCAATAGATCAACAGGAGGGAATAAATACTATAAAAGTAAGATAGGTAGAAAGGGGGAGATGCTCGCCTGAAAACATTGCCGAAGGTTCATCCGAAGATCAGGTCGACACTCGCATCAACTCAACGGCCTTATCCGCGAAGAACCAAAACACTAGAAGAAACACCGGATGCACTATTTAATACTACGACAAAAGATCGGGCATGATGCATGTATGATGTATGACATGGCAAGGGTGCAATGCAATTGGGCAATATTAAGTGGAACCGGGGTCCCGATAATTAATTAATAGGTTCATGTTGTTTGGATACCCCACAATTTAAATGTTGTCTTAACATGGCAAAGGATAGCACCGGTTCGCTACACAAATTTTAAATGGGACCAATATAAGACTAGATTTGCCCGCATATGGATTCCATATTTAATTATAAGGTGAATCGGCATAAGACCCCCAAACCACATGACAATATGCATGCGAATATGACAACTTAATATGCAACAAGTTTATATATAGCATTTATAAAATAGGGGCTCGGAAAAAGGTTCACACATCTGGGTTTGGAAGATCTTGGTTCCGGGGTTCGGGGTTCGGTCTCAGGGTCCGGATCTGGGGTTCGATCTCGGCGGAAGCATTCTCGGATAACAGAGTAGATCTTGGCGTTCCGCGAAGAAGGACTTGGTTCGGTGTCGGGGCGCATCGGATTCTCCCGGGTCGGTGTCGATCTTGTCGGGCCCGCGTATCAGGTCGGTCTTGGCGTCCGGGGGGGAAGTTCATGTCGTATCCGTGTCGACGACCTTGAAGTTCAGGGGGAGTTCTCGGTGTTCCATGTGGAAGGCTGCGAGGGTTTGGTGACGGAGATCTTGACGGGTCCGGGAGGAAGAACTTGGGTCGGCATCGGATCGGTCTTGTACTTCGAGTGTCGTTGAAGATCTTGTCAAAATCTTGCGTGGTCTTCGAGAGGTAACACTCCTCAGGTTCACAAACGGAGGCGACGTAGCCGAGGTTTATCAACACCTGATGGCCAACACATGGTGAATACATGCTTCACCAACGCGAGACAGACAGACGCAACGGTGCTAGCAAGCACACAAGCACATATGTAGCAGCGGCCGAGGACCCAAAAAGGGGAGACGTCCATGTCGGCGCTCGAAAAAAACAGAGGAACAACGACAAGCTTGGGTATGGGCCACTAGGGTCGACGGCCGACCATAGCAGGAGGGAGGCCATGGAGAGGGTGCTCTGCCACGGAGGCGGGAAGGAGGGGTCGCCAGCGCGGCAACAGCCAGAGGAGGCAGAGGCGCTCGTGGGATGCCGGAGATGCAGGGCACGGCAGCGCCTGGAGCGTTGAGCTCGCGAAGGGGAGGCAGGGGCGACCAACGGCGAGGGACGAGGATGCCGCGAGCGGCCGGAGGCGGGCTCGCTGGGAGGCGGCGGAGTCCGGGAAGGGAGGACGGCGAGCGGCGGAGGAAGGCGACGAGGCAGAGGGGAGCGGCTGCGGAGAAACGGAGGAGGGCGGACAGGCGCGAGGTCGAGGTGACCGGCGAGGAGCTAGGGCGGCAGGGTGGCGGGCTCGAGCGGGGTCAACCTGACGCGGTCGACGGGGCGGTGGCCGGCGTAGAGATGGGCCGAGGCGGAGGTGGACGGCCGGAGCAGGGCTCGCGACGGCGGAGCACTTGGGCGGGAGGCGCGGAAGAGGAGGGCTCGGGGGCGAGCGCGACGGCGGCGGGGGTCGGCAGGCGGTTGCAGAGGCGAGCGCTGGCCGGAGGAGCGAGCGCGGCTACGGCCGGAGGTCGGCGGCCGCGGGGACGAGGTCCAGCGAGGAGGCGACCGACGGTGACGACGACGGGGAGGGGCGCACGTCGGGGAAGCGGGGCGCGGCCACGACAGGCGAGGAGGTCCAGGGTGACGCCGCGGCTTGGTGGGGGCGATGCGGCGAGGCGAGAGGCCAGGGGAGGAAGGAGAGGTGCGGGGAAGAAGGGAGACGCGGGGAAGAGAGAGAGGAGCGGGGATGCGGGGCGTGGCTGGTGGGGCCGGGGGTGTCGGTGGGAGTGGGAAGGTGGGGATTGGGGCAGGTGCGTTCAGTGGGGATCGGGGTGGGGCCGGGTGGCAGGGAGAGAAGGAGGAGTTGGTGAGGGTGGCTGTGTGGAAGAGAGAGAGAGGGGGTGGGGTGAGGTGGCCGCGGTTGATTGGCCGGGGAAGGAAGGGGAGGTGAGGTGGCGTGACGGGGTTGGCCGGGGTGAGGTGGAAGGGGGGTTGGGTAGACTAGGATTGGGTAGGAATAGATTTTTGGGTAGGCCGGTTTTATTCTGGGGGTGGCCGACTGGGTCGGATCGGCCCGGTTTGGCTGCCCCCTAAAATTAATATAAAATTTTATGTATTGTTTAAAAGACTTGTGCAGTTTATTTTTAGACAAACAAAATATCCAGAAGGGTCCAGGGATTATTTTGAAATAGAGAGGGGTCTTTGTAGACAGCAAAAGTAGGTTTGAACAAAATAGTTTTAGTCAATGAGATGCATGATGATGTCATGATGATGCAATGCACAAAAACAACGCGATTTTCTAGTAGTGGTTTTTGCGGGGCGCCACACTCATGCATACTCAACTTTGGGTCCAGGTAAGTTCTTATCATTGTAAGTATTTGCATATCATTGAGAACCGCCAACGGGGTACCCCTTGCACATGGCACAGGAGCTTTCCCATAACCAAAATGACAAGGCAAGCAGACAATAAGCATCTCAACAATCTTTTTATTTACCATATGCATAGATTTTTATTGAGGATGCTTTATAGATGGCTCACTATGGTGATGCTGCAAGTTTCCACCATGATTAAGCATGGCTTGCGCTAGCGGCTCAGGCGTTTCTCTAACACAGAATACAAACTCCATGGACTTACAAGTTCCCTATTTATTTCACACCGTTGACATCCATAGACAAAAGAACACGATATCAACTATGTACAGAGTACAAGTGCAATGTTGAAAATGTTCCCCGTGACAGCACGGTTCTGCTAATTCCAACGTATATATGCAAGCATATACAACTTCGATGTTCACAATGGTTCAAGTTTATTAGGGGCAAAGAAATAAAGTGTGTCATCAAGTTCGTGAGGGCTTTACTAACTAGTTTTCACATAACAAAATACTTTTTAATTCGAAAGGTAGATGAAGCTTGAGAATTTTCTAGGAATAGCAATTGCTACTAGGTAGATATGGTGGACACAAGTGGCAGAAGTTTTTGGTTCAAAGGGTTTTGGAAACATGAGAAGTATGCCTTCTCAAAACAGGTTTTTGGCTAGCAAGGCTGGATAGCAAGCAAGAGAGTTGAAAGAAACAAGCAAACATACAAGTAATAAAGCCAAACATGCAATCTTCCTTGAAGACACAAAACAATCTTAAATAAAGAATACTAAGCTTATGAGCCAACAAGAAAGAAAACAAATGATACAAAATACATGTAAGCTTTTTATTTCTTTTTCTCTTTCAAACTAAAGCCACTGACCAGAACTCGGTTTGCCAAAACCAATTTAGATACACTTGATGATCCTAGAGGGGTGCCAATACTGATCAACAAGATCCATCATATAATAGAGATTGCAAACTAAAAATAAGAAGTGCAAAAAGTAAAAGATGAGACTTCTCATTAATATTAAATAAAGGCACTCACACCAAGGGATACATAGATAGCCAACTAAAGGAGAGATACTTCCACATGCAAACCAAACTATAAGATAACCTCTCTACCAAAGATACAAATCCACTAAAAAGGTAAAAGATAAAAGATAATGGTGGTGATACCGCGGCACTCCCCCAAGCTTGGAACAAGCCAAGGGGATACCAAACCTGATGATGAATTACTCCTTCGGTGGTGGTGGTGTTCTCTTGTCATCATAAAACTTCCAAGGCAATGGTTCCCCATCCAAAAAGGATGTCCTTGTCTCTGCAATTCTGAAACTAGCAGAAGAGCTTATGCGGTCAAATCTAGCCTCATACTCACAGTTTTGGTTATGTATGTCATAGAGTAGTGCTTGCAATTGGTTGGTGGTCTGACGGAGTGAAAAGATCTCTTCCCGGAGCTCATCTACTTCCCCCTCATGCTTGGTGATGAGTTTTGAACTTATCTTGTGAATAATATCCACCTCACGTTCTGCCATCTTCTTGTACCTGAAAACTGTTGGAGATATGCCCTAGAGGCAATAATAAATGTAGTTATTATTATATCTTTGTGTTTATGATAAATGTTTACATTCATGCTATAATAGTATTAACAAGGAAACATTGATACTTGTGTGATTTGTAAACTTAATTTGAAGTCCCTAGTATAGCCTCTATACTTCACTAGCTTGTTGGTTGATTAATGATTGTGGTTTCCCTATCATGAACATTGAGATGTTATCAACAACAAGATCATATCGTTAGGAGAATGATATGGTGGACATACTCCTATAGATAAGTGTAGCATAAAGATCAAGTCATTTCAATAGTTCAATTGCTATATGCTTTCTGATACATAGTAACCTAATTCCTTCGACCATGAGATCATGCATATCACTTTTACCGGATGGATGCTTTGATGACATCAAACACCACACCGTAACTGGGTGGTTATAAAGGTGGCATTGAGTGTTCGGAAAGTATTGGTTGAGACACATGGATCAAGAATGGGATTTGTCCATCCACATGACGGATAGATATACTCTGGGCCCTCTCGGTGGAATGTCATCCAATTAGCTTGCAAGCATGTGACTTGGTCACAAGGGATCACATATCACGGGAACGAGAAAAGAGTACTTATCAGTAACGAGGTTGAACTAGGTATGCAGAGATACCGACGATCATAACCTCGGATAAGTAACATATCGTGAGACAAAGGGAAATTGGTATCGTATGTAAGTGGTTCATTCGATCGCAAAGTAATCGTAGAAATATGTGGGAGCCATATGAATTTCCAGATTCCTCTATTGGTTATTGTTCGGAGAAGTGTCTCGATCATGTCCGCATAATTCACGAACCGTAGGGAGACACACTTAAGGATTCAACGTTGTTTGAGTAGTTATGGTATTATGAGAAAGAGACCGAATGTTGTTCGGAGTCTCGGATGGGATCCGGGATATCACGAGGTGATCCGGAATGGTCCGGAGAATAAGATTCATATAAGGAAAGTTCCGTTTCGGAGTTGCGGAATGATTCCGGTGTTTTCATCGGGAATGTTCTAGAAGGTTCCGGAATGTCCGGCACTCCGGGGGGGGGGGAGGGTACATGAATGTGTTATATCAAAGTTGGTATGATTGCATCATGTACTAAGTGTCATCGCTGTCCGAAATAAAGGGTTAATTCAAATCCTAGTTTGAAAAGTCAAACGGCTAGTTTGAAAAGTCAAACTGCCAGTTTTCGGAAAGAGGAGAAGGAGGATTGGTGGAGGCCGAATTGGGGGAGGGTTCCTCCCTTGGCCGGCGCACCACCAAGCCGACTTGGGGAGGGACTCCCCTCCCCTGGCCGCCGGCCCCTCCCATCTATATAAGGAGGGGCATGGCTCCCCTCCTAGCACACACAAGTTCCTATCTTCTACCTCCGGTTTAGAGCCGTTTTTGTTTAGAGCTTCTAATTGCTTTAGCCTTCGGTTTAGAGCCTTCTAATTGGTTTAGAGCCTTCTAATTGGTGTGTCTAATTACTAGACCACTAATAGCCTCTCTCATACTCCACCATACTCGCACCGGCTTAAGGCGAAGCCCTGCGGGATCTCCCCTCTACTTCCGGTACCACGCCGTTGTGCTGCCGGAATCGCGAGGAGAGTGCTACAACCTCCGCTGCCTGCTGGAACAAGGGAGAGGAAGGTCTTCGTCGAGTACCGAACGTGTGACCGACTGCGGGAGCGCTGCCGGAACGCAGCGCCGGAAGGATCGTCTACACGATCTTGAGATCGGAAAGAGTATGACTACATCACCCACGAGAATCCGCTCTCGTTAAACGCTTTGGAATCTTCGAGGGTAAGTTATTCCATCGACTCGTTGCTACAATCTAGTAGATAGATCTTGGCTTGTTTGTTTGTATGCGATAGAAAATTTTGTTTTCCATGCTACGAACCCCTACAGTGGTATCAGAGCCGTGTCTATATGTAGATCTGTTGCACGAGTAGAACACAATGGTTATTGTGGGCGTTGATGCTTTTATTGTCGATTGCTTCTTGTGTACTTTGCATCTTGCGGTATGTTGGGATGAAGCGGCCCAGGCTAACCTTACATGACATCGTTCATGAGACTTGCTCCACGCTTGACATGCAACTTGTATTGCATAAGTGGCTTTGCGGGTGCCTGTTTCTCCTAGCATAGTTAAGATCCAATTTACAACGGGTGATTAACAATACTAGTATCAATGTTGTGGTTCTTGTTCGTAAGTTAGAACGACACTTATTGAAAGCCCCAAACCACGTAAAATATGCAAAGAAAGTAGAGGCGTCTAACTTTGTTTTGCAGGGGTGTGCAGTGATGTGATATGGCCATGATTGTGATTATATTTGATGTATGCAATGTTCCTTATTGTAAGTCAGCAACCGGCAGGAGCCATATGGTTGTCTTTAATTTATGTTAAGACACGCGTGTCTATTCAAAGCAGTTGTAATAGTTGAAGCCGGTGGACGACAACCATGGAGTAGCGTCATTGACCTTGATGCAATGCCGGTGATGATGGAGATCATGTTCGTGCTTGAAGATGGAGATCGGAAGCACAAAGAAGAAAGGCCATATCATATCACATATATATTGAATTGCATGTGATGTTAATCCTTTATGCATCTTGTATTGCTTAGTAGACGACGGTAGCATTATAAGATGATCCCTCATGCACATGAATTTCAAGTCATATAGTGTTCACCCTTAGTTAGCACCGTTGCTAAAGCTTGTTGTTTCGAAGCACCACGTGATGATCGGGTGTGTTAGATTCCGCAAGTGTATACAACGTGAGCAAGCCAGATTTGCTCATGCAGAAACTAAGGTTTGATCTTGACGAGCCTAGCATGTACAGACATGGTCTCGGAACACGGATCACCGAAAGGTAAAGCATGAATCATATAGTAGATATGATGAACATGATGATTGTTTGCCATTGAAACTATATCAACTCTCGTGATGATCGGTGTTAATGTAGTGGATTTGGTTCGTGTGATCACTAAAACAATGTGAGGGATATTGTTTTGAGTGGGAGTTCACCTAGATTAACTTTATTAATTAATTTGAACTCAATTTGTCATAAACTTAGTCTAAACTATTGCAAATATGTTGTAGATCAATGGAAGCCCCTACCATCAATTTTAATGCGTTCCTAGAGAAAGAAAAGTTGAAAAACAATGGAAGCGACTTCGCGGATTGGTTCCGCAATTTGAGGATTGTCCTCACAGCTGGTAATTTGACCTATGTGCTGGATGCACCGCTGGGTGACCCACCTGCAGCTGATACTCCCGATGAAGTAAAGAATGTTTACCTCGCTCGGAAGAATCAGTACTCCATAGTTCAGTGTGCTATCTTGTATGGTTTGGAATCGGAGCTTCAGAAAAGGTTTGAGGATTCAGACCCATATGATATTGTCGAGGATCTCAAATTGATTTTTGAGACTCATGCGGCAATTGAAAGCTATGAGGCTTCTGAAAAGTTCTTTAACTGCAAGATGGAAGAGGGCAGCTCCGTCAGTGAGCATGTGCTTAAGATGTCTGGGCACGCAAACAAACTTCAAAGCTTGGGTATAGTGATTCCTAATGCTTTGGGGATTTACCGTGTCCTCCAATCACTACCACCAAGTTACAAGAACTTTGTGATGAACTACAACATGCAGAACATGAACAAGACGTTGCCAGAACTCTTTGCCATGTTGAAATCTGCAGAAGTGGAGATCAAGAAAGAGCACCAAGTGTTGTTGGTCAATAAGACCACCAAATTCAAGAAAGGCAAGTCTAAGCCAAAGGGTCACTTCAAGAAGGGTGGTAAGAAAGTTACTACGCCGGCGAAGAAGACCAAGGCTGGACCCAAGCCTGATACTGAGTGCTTTTACTGCAAGGGAGAAGGTCACTGGAAGCGGAATTGCCCAAAGTACTTGGCGGATTTGAAGAACGGCAACATCAAGAAGAAAGGTATATATGATATACATGTTATTGATGTGTATCTCACTAGTACTCGTAGTAGTGCCTAGGTATTTGATACTGGTTCGGTTGCTCATATTTGTAACTCGAAACAGGTGCTGCAGAATAAACGGAAGCTAGCGAAGAATGAGGTGACGATGCGCGTAGGAAACGGATCAAAGGTTGATGTGATCGCGGTCGGCACGCTACCCCTTCATCTACCATCGGGATTAGTTTTATACTTAAATAATTGTTATTTGGTGTCTGCGTTAAGCATGAACATTATATCGGGGTCTTGTTTATTGCGAGACGGTTACTTGTTTAAATCCGAGAATAATGGTTGTTCGATTTATATGAGTAATATGTTTTATGCACATTCACCTTTGATAGATGGTCTATTCTTATTGAATCTCGATAGTGGAAATACACATATCAACAACATTGAGGCTAAATGTTTGAAATCAAGCGATAATTCGACCTATATGTGGCACTGTCGTCTTGGTCACATTGGAGTGAAACGTATGAAGAAACTCCATTCCGATGGACTTCTTGAATCACTTGATTTTGAATCACTTGAAATATGCGAAGCATGTCTGATGGGTAAAATGACTAAGACTCAATTTTCTGGTATGATGGAGCGAGCTACGGACTTATTGGAAATCATACATACCGATGTGTGTGGTCCAATGAGTGTAGCATCGCGTGGTGGTTATCGTTATGTTCTTACCTTCACGGATGACTTGAGTAGATATGGGTATATCTATTTCATGAAACATAAGTCCGAAACTTTCGAGAAGTTTAAGGAGTTTCAAAGTGAGGTAGAGAATCAACGTAACAAGAAGATTAAATTTCTACGTTCTGATCGTGGAGGTGAATATCTAAGTTACGAGTTTGGCGAGCATTTGAAGAAATGCGGAATACTTTCACAATTGACACCGCCGGGAACACCACAGCGTAATGGTGTGTCCGAACGTCGTAATCGAACTCTCTTAGATATGGTTCGTTCTATGATGTCACTTACAGATTTACCGCTATCATTTTGGGGTTATGCATTAGAAACAGCCGCATTCACTTTAAATAGGGCACCATCTAAATCCGTTGAAACGACACCGTATGAATTATGGTTTGGGAAGAAACCTAAATTGTCGTTCCTTAAAGTTTAGGGATGCGAAGCCTATGTAAAGAAGTTACAGCCGGACAAGCTTGAACCCAAAGCGGAAAAATGCGTCTTCATAGGATACCCAAAGGAAACTATTGGGTATACCTTCTATCATAGATCCGAAGGCAAAATCTTTGTTGCCAAGAATGGATACTTTCTAGAGAAGGAATTTCTCTCGAAAGAAGTGACTGGAAGGAAAGTAGAACTCGACGAGGTTGTCGAACCTTCTCTCGAAATTGCGAGTAGCGCAGCACCGGAAGAAGTTCCTGTGGTGCCTGCACCAATAAGAGAGGAAGCTAATGATGGTGATCATGAAACTTCGGTTGAAGTTGCTACAGAGCCTCGGAGGTCAACGAGAACTCGTACCACTCCAGATTGGTATGATTCCGTTATGAATGTCATGTTGGTGGACAACACCGATGACCCCGAGACATATGAGGAAGCGATGATGAGCCCAGATTCCAATAAATGGCAAGAAGCCATGAAATCCGAGATTGGATCCATGTACGAAAACCAAGTATGGACTTTGGTGGACTTACCGGATGGCCGAAAGGTTGTCGAGAACAAATGGATTTTCAAGAAGAAAACAGATGCTGATGGTAATGTTGCTGTCTATAAAGCTCGACTTGTCGCAAAAGGGTTTCGACAAATTCAAGGAGTTGACTACGATGAGACTTTCTCACCGGTAGCGAAGCTAAAGTCTGTGAGGATTATGTTAGCAATCGCTGCATATTATGATTATGAGATATGGCAGATGGATGTCAAAACAGCATTCCTCAATGGAGACATTGATGAAGAGTTGTATATGATGCAACCCAAAGGTTTTGTCGATCCTAAAGATGCTAACAAGGTATGCAAACTTCAACGGTCCATCTATGGATTGAAGCAAGCATCCCGAAGTTGGAATCAACGTTTTGATAAGGTAATCAAAAGTTTTGGTTTTATACAAACTTATGGAGAAGCTTGTATTTACAAGAAAGTGAGTGGGAGCTCTGTAGCATTCTTAATACTGTATGTGGATGGCATATTGTTGATTGGGAATGATGTAGACCTTCTTAATAGTGTCAAGGAATATTTGAATAATAGTTTTTCAATGAAGGATCTTGGCGAAGCAGCTTACATATTAGGCATAAAGATTTATAGAGATAGATCGAAACGCCAAATATCATTATCACAGAGTACATATTTGGACAAAGTTCTAAAGAGGTTTGGAATGGAAGAAAGCAAGAAAGGGTTCTTGCCCATGTTGCCCAATACGACCTTGAGTAAAACTCAAAGTCCGACATCGGCAGAAGATAGAGAAAGGATGAGTAAGACTCCCTATGCCTCAGCCATAGGATCTCTAATGTATGCCATGCTATGTACTAGACCCGACATTGCATATGCTGTTAGTTTAACTAGCAGATATCAAAGTGATCCAGGAGTGGATCATTGGACAGCGGTCAAAAACATCCTTAAGTACTTGAGAAGAACTAAGGATATGGTTCTTTCTTATGGAGGTGATGAACAGCTCGTTGTTAATGGTTACACCGATGCTAGTTGGAACACCGATCCAGATGATTCTAAATCACAATCCGAATACGTATTTATTTTGAATGGTGCAGCAGTTAGCTGGAGGAGCGCAAAGCAAAGCGTTGTGGCGAGATCTTCAACTGAATCGGAATACATAGCTGCTTCGGAGGCTTCACAAGAAGCGATATGGATGAAAGAGTTCATTACAGAGCTGGGTGTGGTTCCTAGTGCGCTGGACCCAATGTCTATCTACTGTGATAACATGGGCGCCATAGCCAATGCGCAAGAACCAAGGTCACACAAGAAGCTAAAGCATATCAAGCTACATTTTCACGCTATTCGAGAACATATCCAGGATGGGGATATAAAGATTTGCAAAGTACACACAGATCTGAATGTGGCGGATCCGTTGACTAAACCTCTCCCGAGGGCAAAACATGACCAACACCAAACTGCCATGGGTGTTCGGTATATTACCATGTAATCTAGATTAGATGACTCTAGTGCAAGTGGGAGACTGTTGGAGATATGCCCTAGAGGCAATAATAAATGTAGTTATTATTATATCTTTGTGTTTATGATAAATGTTTACATTCATGCTATAATAGTATTAACAAGGAAACATTGATACTTGTGTGATTTGTAAACTTAATTTGAAGTCCCTAGTATAGCCTCTATACTTCACTAGCTTGTTGGTTGATTAATGATTGTGGTTTCCCTATCATGAACATTGAGATGTTATCAACAACAAGATCATATCGTTAGGAGAATGATATGGTGGACATACTCCTATAGATAAGCGTAGCATAAAGATCAAGTCATTTCAATAGTTCAATTGCTATATGCTTTCTGATACATAGTAACCTAATTCCTTCGACCATGAGATCATGCATATCACTTTTACCGGATGGATGCTTTGATGACATCAAACACCACACCGTAACTGGGTGGTTATAAAGGTGGCATTGAGTGTTCGGAAAGTATTGGTTGAGACACATGGATCAAGAATGGGATTTGTCCATCCACATGACGGATAGATATACTCTGGGCCCTCTCGGTGGAATGTCATCCAATTAGCTTGCAAGCATGTGACTTGGTCACAAGGGATCACATATCACGGGAACGAGAAAAGAGTACTTATCAGTAACGAGGTTGAACTAGGTATGCAGAGATACCGACGATCATAACCTCGGATAAGTAACATATCGTGAGACAAAGGGAAATTGGTATCGTATGTAAGTGGTTCATTCGATCGCAAAGTAATCGTAGAAATATGTGGGAGCCATATGAATTTCCAGATTCCTCTATTGGTTATTGTTCGGAGAAGTGTCTCGATCATGTCCGCATAATTCACGAACCGTAGGGAGACACACTTAAGGATTCAACGTTGTTTGAGTAGTTATGGTATTATGAGAAAGAGACCGAATGTTGTTCGGAGTCTCGGATGGGATCCGGGATATCACGAGGTGATCCGGAATGGTCCGGAGAATAAGATTCATATAAGGAAAGTCCCGTTTCGGAGTTGCGGAATGATTCCGGTGTTTTCATCGGGAATGTTCTAGAAGGTTCCGGAATGTCCGGCACTCCGGGGGGGAGGGTACATGAATGTGTTATATCAAAGTTGGTATGATTGCATCATGTACTAAGTGTCATCGCTGTCCAAAATAAAGGGTTAATTCAAATCCTAGTTTGAAAAGTCAAACGGCTAGTTTGAAAAGTCAAACTGCCAGTTTTCGGAAAGAGGAGAAGGAGGATTGGTGGAGGCCGAATTGGGGGAGGGCTCCTCCCTTTGCCGGCGCACCACCAAGCCGACTTGGGGAGGGACTCCCCTCCCCTGGCCGCCGGCCCCTCCCATCTATATAAGGAGGGGCAGGGCTCCCCTCCTAGCACACACAAGTTCCTATCTTCTACCTCCGGTTTAGAGCCGTTTTGGTTTAGAGCTTCTAATTGCTTTAGCATTCGGTTTAGAGCCTTCTAATTGGTTTAGAGCCTTCTAATTGGTGTGTCTAATTACTAGACCACTAATAGCCTCTCTCATACTCCACCATACTCGCACCGGCTTAAGGCGAAGCCCTGCGGGATCTCCCCTCTACTTCCGGTACCACGCCGTTGTGCTGCCGGAATCGCGAGGAGAGTGCTACAACCTCCGCTGCCTGCTGGAACAAGGGAGAGGAAGGTCTTCGTCGAGTACCGAACGTGTGACCGACCGCGGGAGCGCTGCCGGAACGCAGCGCCGGAAGGATCGTCTACACGATCTTGAGATCGGAAAGAGTACGACTACATCACCCACGAGAATCCGCTCTCGTTAAACGCTTTGGAATCTTCGAGGGTAAGTTATTCCATCGACTCGTTGCTACAATCTAGTAGATAGATCTTGGCTTGTTTGTTTGTATGCGATAGAAAATTTTGTTTTCCATGCTACGAACCCCTACAAAAACTTCATGTTCCAATGCTTCCATCATGTCTTCTAGACTGCCTTCTCCTTTAGGGCCTTGAACTTCTTTCATCTGTACCTTCTCCTCCTTGAGGATCAACTCTTTGGGATGAATCGTCAACTCATACATGTACGGGTTGAGGGCATCCGCAGAGGAACCCTCCGTGGGTGATCCAGAGGAAGATATTGAGGCTCCAAATCTAAGAGTTTTCCTGACAGAAACAGATCGAAACGAAAACACGACGAGAACACGGTGCAAGAACCTCGGGGAACCCGGGGGTTATATATTACGAAGTTTCAATGCATAAGGAAGGTTTTGATACGGAAACAAAGTGGAGACGGAGTTCGAGGGTGTCAAACCCCCTCCAGGCGTGGCCAGGCTAGGCCCGCACCTGGGGTGGGTTTGTCCACCCCGGACTCCGGTTCCTCTTCAGTTTCGTCTCGTAACTTCCCTTATGTATTGAAAACATAAAAAATATAAAAAGATTGGAGTTTCACGAACCTTCTGTTTTCACCACTTTTACCTATTCAAAGACGAACTCTGCAGTTACTGGTGTTTGGTTTCTGGTAAATTCTTCCGGAGTCACCATTTGAATAACATCCACATCTTCATTATAAGAATCTCCATAAATATAATGTTTTAATCATTGACCATTAACCACCTATGTTGTGTCATCCTTCGGTGAAGAAATTTTGATGGCACCTGAAGATACACTTCCTTGATAACAAAAGGTCCTTCCCATTTGGATAGTAGTTTACCTGCAAAAAAATCTGAGACGAGACCTATACAAAAGAACTTTCTCGCCAACATGGAACTCCCTTTTGAGAATTCTCTATCATGCCATCTTTTTACTTTTTACTTAAAGAGCCTAGCATTTTCGTAAGCTTCCCCTCTCCACTCATCTAGATTACTTAAATTAAGCAGTCTTTTCTCACCAGCAAGTCTAAAATCTCTATTCAACTCTTTCACATCCCAATAAGCTTTGTGTTCTAATTCTAAAGGCAAGTGACAAGCTTTCCCATAGACCATTTTGTAAGGAGACATCCCTATAGGATTTTTATAAGCAGTTTTATAAGCCCACAAAGCGTCATTCAACTTTTTAGCCCAATTTTTCCTAGATCTGTTGACAGTTTTCTGCAAGATAGATTTAATTTCCCTATTGGAAAGTTCTACTTGCCCACTAGTTTGGGGGTGATAAGCTGAAGCAATTCTGTGGTTTACATCATACTTAGCGAGAGTTTTTCTAAAGACCCCATGAATAAAATGAGAGCCTCCACCAGTCATGAGATATCTAGGCACACCAAACCTAGGAAAAATGACATCTTTAAGCATTTTCAAAGAGGTCTTACCATCAGCACTGTTTGTAGGTATGGCCTCTACCCACTTTGTAACATAGTCAACAGCAACAAGAATATGAGTATACCCCTTTGAAGGAGGAAAAGGCCCCATAAAGTCAAATCCCCAACAATCAAAAGGTTCAATAACAAGAGAATAATTCATAGGCATTTCATTGCGTCTAGAGATGTTACCTACTCGTTGGCATTCATCACAGGATAAGACAAACTTCCTTACATCTTTAAAAAGAGTAGGCCAATAAAATCCAGATTGTAAAACCTTTTGTGCAGTCCTATCCCCAGCATGATGTCCTCCATAAGCACTACCATGAAATTTTCTCAATATCTCTTGTTGTTCAAATTCCGGAACACATCTTCGTATAATGCCATCTACTCCTTCTTTATATAAGTGTGGTTCATCCCAAAAGTAATGTCTTAGATCATAAAAGAATTTCCTTCTTTGCTGAGTTGTAAAGGTTGGAGGCAAATACTTGGAAACAATAAAGTTAGCATAATCAGCATACCAATGACTCTCATGTGGACTTACCCTTATTGCAGCTAACTACTCATTTGGAAAACTATCATTAACATGCAAAGAGTCAAAAGAAATGTTTTCCAAATGAGATAAATTATCAGCAACAGGATTATCATCACCTTTCCTATCCATAATATGCAGATCAAACTCTTGCAAAAGCAACACCCACCTTATAAGCCTAGGTTTAGCATCCTTCTTTGTCATGAGGTACTTAATTGTTGCATGATCAGTATGAATAGTAACCTTAGAGTCAACAATATAAGGCCTAAACTTATCACAAGCAAAGGTTATAGCTAAGAACTCTTTTTCAGTAGTAGCATAATTCTTTTGAGCAGCATCCACAGTCTTGCTAGCATAATGAATAACATTCAGCTTCTTGTCAACACGTTGTCCAAGAACAGCACCCACAACAAAGTCACTAGCATCACACATTATTTCAAAAGTTAAACTCCAATCAGGTGGTTAGACAATAGGAGCAGTTGTCAAAGCCTTCTTCAAAGTTTTAAAAGCTTCCTTACAATCATCATCAAAAACAAAAGGTACATATTTTTGAAAAAGATTAGTAAGGGGCTTTGAAATTTTGGAGAAATCTTTAATAAACCTCCTATAGAAACCAACATGACCAAGAATACTACGAATATCTTTGATATATCTAGGACAAGGCATCTTCTCAATTGCTTCGATTTTGGCTATGTCAACTTCAATGCCTCTTTCAGAGATCCTGTGTCCAAGAACAATCCCTTCATTAACCATGAAATGGCATTTCTCCTAGTTAAGAACAAGGTTGGTTTCTTCACATCTCTGCAAAACTGTATCAAGGTTGTGCAAACAGTTATCAAAATAAGTTCCATAGACGGAAAAATCGTCCATGAAAACCTCCACAATTTCTTCACAAAAACCATGAAAGATAGCACACATACATCTCTGAAAGGTAGCAGGAGCATTACATAAACCAAAAGGTATACGCCTATAAGCATAAGTACCATAAGGACAAGTGAAAGTGGTTTTCTCCTAGTCCTGTGCTTTCACAGTGATTTGAGAAAACCCAGAATAACCATCAAGAAAACAAAAATGAGTCTTTTTGGACAACCTCTCAAGCATTTAATCAATAAAAGGCAAAGGATAATGATCTTTCTTAGTAACTTTATTAATCTTTCTAAAATCAATACACATTCTATATCCAACCACTACTCTTTGGGGTATAAGCTCATTATCCTCATTAGGCACAACAGCTATTCCCCCTTTCTTGGGAACACAATGAACATGGCTAACCCATTGACTATCAGCAATAGGATAAATAATACCAGCATCAAGGAGTTTTAATACACCATTTCTTACCACATCCTTCATCTTAGGATTTAGACAGCGTTGGTGCTCAACAACTGGTTTTGCATCAGGCTCAATATTAATAGCATGCTGACATATAGTAGGATAAATTCCTTTTAAATCATCAAGAGTATAACCCATAGCTCCTCGGTGCTTCTTCAATACTTCCAATAACCTTTCTTATTCCTTCCCTGAAAGTTTAGAACTAATTGAAATGGATCGTATGGGCACCTAGAGGGGGGGTGAATAGGTGCTAACCAATTTTTAATACCTTTTAAATTTTAGGCTTGACACAAAGTAAATTCTCTAGATATGTAACTACGAGAATTTCCCTATATGCAACCCTAGATACTAAGCACGTAAAGAGAGGAGCGAAGGAACCGTAGTGGAGCACGCGGAGACACAGGGATTTGTTTTACCGCAGTTCCTTCCTTGTTAAGGGAAGTACGTCTGCGTTGGAGGGGTGGGCGGTTCTAAGACCACCACGCCACAATAGGCCTCACCCTATTCTCCGATGGATCTCGCCACGAGAGGCCTGATCCACCTTCTCCACTATTGGATCCCTTCGAGGCGGGAACCGGTGCCTTTTACAACGCTACCAGGACACACACCCACAACTGAATTGGGGGCTCCCGAGATGACAACAAGCTATGACAAGAACAAGGTTTATCAATATAAACAAAACAAGGATCTAGGTATTTGCAATAAATACTAGATCGGTGATTCTCCAATTGAATGGAGACGAGATGAAGCGCTTGATTGCTGATGATGAAGATCGATTTCTCCTCCTTCGATTCCCCAAGGGACGGGGCCTTTGGGTGGATCTAGGTGGAGCTCTCTTGGATGAAGGTTGCAAATCATATCTTGTCTTTTTCGAATGAATCAAGAGGTCTGACAGGAGGGGGAAGGCTGGATTAAATACCCTCTCCCCAGATCTGGCCGTTGAGCAACTTTGGGGGCGGATAAGGGGAGGATTATCCGCCCCCTGGGAAAACCCTGCCCCAAGGGCAGATATTCCGGGAGAAAATTCGTCCCTCTCTGGGGCTAGTGCCTGTGGAAACTTGGTGAAGATCTTGGGGGGCGGATATTCCAGCCTCCTCCTGGGGTGGATTATCCGGCCTAGCCGGAAAGTCCGGCCAAAATTCCGCCCCCTCCCTGGGGCTTGCGCCTTGGCGGTGAGCAAGGGGGCGGACTATCCAGCCCCCTTGAGGGGAGGATTATCCGGCGAGGCCGGAAAATCCGGCCAAAATTCCGCCCCCCTTCTGGGGCTTGCGCCTACTTGGGAAGAGGGAGGGGTGGATTATCCGCCCCTGGTGTGGGCGGATTATCCGCCCCCCAAAGGCAGATACTTTTCCCTTTTTCTTAGAGAGAGAGCTGCAACACTTCAACACATTAAATAATCCTTGATATTGTTATATAACACACAAAATACTAGGGATTAGGAAATGTTCTTTCAATCTCCCCTTTTTTGGTGTGTGTGCATGAAACTGGCTAACGCCACCTTAAAAATGAAAGACGCTCCCCCCTAGATGCATGTGTGCATATTTAAAATTTTCATTTGAATACAAATACACACACTAGAGAGAACACAACTTTCATAGCATTGATAATTGAAACAAGGTGGGTTGGGAAACAAGGTCATACCACCGAGATGTGATTATAGGCAAAGAAGATAATTAGCTTGATAGTATCCAAGCACATCCCAACAAAATTGATGCATACATTAGATAATCCCATGATTCCATATGCCACCAAATATGCTCCATAGATGAATCCAGAATTCCATGAGATCCACAATAGATAAATCCAAAATTCCATGAATACCAAACATAGTACCAACCATAGTGGAGCACGACATAGTCTTATATAATCCAAGCACAAATAGCAAATAAGTTCACGCTAAAAAGAGCACAAGCAAGCAAATAAAAACAACGGAAAGACAAGTGCTTGCGCCCGACCCATGCAAATCCACGAGACCTAATAGAACTACTTCTCCCCCTTTGGCATCGAAACGCCAAAAAGGAATAAGAGCGATGCTAACACCCCTGAAGATCACTCCTCCTCATCCTCGTCAAAACGCCAAGGAGGGAAGGAAGGCATGGGTTTAGAGCAACAAACCGAGATGGTACTACACACCCAAGTTTGCAAGAATCAAATCAAACAAAAACCAAAGTTGAGTGTGTTTTCCATAAGAACAATAAATATGCAAGAAGATCCAAAGAGACCCATTAGAAACCAACTCTTCTCTAGGAAGAGGGCGGTGGCCGAAGCCACCATGTTGAAGCGCATGGCATGACACCGCGAAGATGTATCTTGAGTTCGAAACCAATGCTCATTGATGACCCACATATCACAAAATGATATTAAGGTAAATGATTTTACTTGCTTTCAGCATTACGGGGGGAGGGTTAGCCCAATCAATTAGGACCACACTCCCCCTATGTCTATGCCCGCATATAAACCAAATACATGAATAATAGCATGTGAGTGTGCAAGGGTAGTCAAGCCAAGCTCCTTGAATCTATGATATTTAGCTCATTCCTCAAATAACCAAATCTTGCTTCATCAAGGGGCTTCGTGAAAATATCAGCAAGTTGGTTCTTCGTGCTCACAAATGATAGGGCAATATCACCTCGAGCAACATGATCCCGAATAAAGTGGTTGCGAATCTCTATATGTTTTGTTCTTGTATGTTGTACGGGATTGTAAGCAATTTTGATAGCACTTTCATTGTCACATAATAGAGGCACTTTGTCACAATTGACACCGTATTCCTTTAAAGTTTGCCTCATCCATAATAACTGAGTACAAGCACTAGCAACAGCAACATATTCACCTTCGGCGGTTGAGAGTGAGATACAATTCTATTTCTTTGAAGACCAACACACTAGGGACCTGTCCAAGAACTGACATGCACCAGAGGTTGATTTCCTATCATCTTTGTCACCAGCCCAATCTGAATCAGTGTAACCACATAGAGAGAAACTTGAACCCTTGGGATACCATAACACAAAATTTGGGGAATGAACCAAATATCTGAAGATTCGTTTGACCGCCACTAAGTGGCTTTCTTTAGGAGAGGCTTGGTACCTTGCACACATTCCTACACTTAACACGATATCGGGCCTAGATGCGCAAAGGTAAAGGAGATATCCGATCATGGATCGATATACCTTTTGATCCACGTCTTTACCCTTGGGATTGAGCTCAAGATGACACTTTGTTTGCATTGGAGTAGCAACGCCATTGAGATCCGGCATCTTGAACCTTTTGAGCATGTCTTGGATGTACTTAGCTTGATTAATAAAGGTTCCCTCTCTAAGTTGTTTGATCTCTAATCCAAGAAAGAACCTCAACTCACCCATCATTGACATATCAAACCTGTCAGTCATAAGCTTTGAAAATTCATCGTTAAAATCTTGGTTAGTAGAGCCAAAATAATGTCATCTACATAAAGTTGGCATACAAAAATCTCCCCATTAACCTTCTTAGTAAAAAGAGTGGGATCGATTTGCCCAACTTCGAATCCACGGTCTAACAAAAGCTCTTTAAGGTGCTCATACCACGCACGTGGGGCTTGTTTAAGGCCATAGAGCGCCTTATCGAGTTTGTAGACATGGTTCGGAAATTTGGGGTCCCCAAAATCCGGGGGCTGCTTGACGTATACTAACTCATGTAGAGGACCATTAAGAAATGCACTCTTAACATCCATTTGTTGTAATTTAAAATTATGATGGGCTGCATATGCAAGAATGATACGGATGGAATCAAGACGCGCCATAGGAGCATAAGTCTCACCAAAATCAATTCCATCCACTTGAGAGAATCCTTGAGCCACGAGTCTTGCTTTATTCCTCACAACAATTCCATTTTCATCTTGTTTGTTCTTGAAGATCCACTTGGTGCCAATAACATTGCGGCAGTCCTTGGGTTTCTCTACGAGCTTCCAAACTTTGTTGCATTCGAAGTTATTTAATTCTTCATGCATTGCAACAACCCAATCGGGATCTTCAAGAGCATCAAAGACCTTCTTCGGTTCAACCATGGAAATGTGAGCTTGATGATCATAGAAGCTTGCAAGTTCTCTTCTAGTAGACACCCTTCTTCGTAGATCACCAACAACCTTGTCAAGAGTGTGACCCCTTAGTTTAAGGTTCTGATCAGCACGAGCCTTGCGACGAGACTCAATGTCCTTATTGTTTCTAGAAGGACTTGATTCAGTATTTGTATCTTTGTCTTGACCACTGCCTTGCCCTTGATCTTGATCGGAGTTAACAACAGGAGGTTGCTGTAGAATTTGTTCTTCAGGGCCGGATAATCCGCCCCTTCGAGGGGCCGGACTATCCGGCCTGGGAGATGACGCAACAGTTCCTTCTTCCTGAGCATGCCTGATAGAACTGGGAGAACCAGAGCCGGATAATCCGCCCTCGGGGGCCAGAGAATCCGACCTGGGAACTTCTGGTCTGCTGTCTTCTTCTTCGGATCCCCTGGAACAAGCGGGAGTGCCAGGGGCGGATTGTCCGCCCCTTGGAGGGGGCGGATAGTCCGGCCTGGGACTACCATCTCGTCCAGGACACTGATCATCTTCAGCAGGTTGCGGTGTCGGTGCAGAGTTTTCTCCAACAGTAGGAGCTTGTTGATCTTGTGAAGATGAGGGCTCCACTTGAGTGGAGCATTATCCTTCCCGATCCGCCATAAGGGGTTCCTCAATGGGGCGGAAAAATCCCACGCCCATTCTTCTTATGGCATCTTGGGGTATTTCAACATCTGCATCACAAACATCAACTTGCCCTACAAAGGAGCCGTTATTTTCATCAAACTCCACACTACAAGATTATACAACAATCGCAGTAAGCTTGTTGTAGACTCTATAAGTGTGGGATTCGGCACTGTAACCAACAAAAATACCTTCTAAAGCCTTGGACTCAAATTTAGACAAGCGGACACCTTTAATAAGAAAGAAACACTTACACCTGAATACTCTGAAGTATGAGATGTTGGGCTTGTTACCTGTAAGTATTTCATAAGGAGTCTTGTCCAAAATCTTTTGGAGGTAGAGCCGGTTCGATGAGTGACAAGCAGTGGATATGGCTTCAGCCCAAAAATTGTAAGGAGACTTGAATTCAGCCAACATTGATCTAGCCATATCCATCAAAGTCTGGTTCTTCCTCTCGGATACACCATTTTGTTGAGGGGTGTACGTAGAGGAATATTGATGTCTAATCCCTTCTTCGCTAAGAAACTCATTCAAAGTGTAGTTTTTGAATTCGGAGCCGTTGTCACTTCTTATTGCCAAGATAGGAACATTGTGTTGACGTTGAACTTCATTGGCAAAGTCAATGACTGTTTGTTGAGTCTCACTCTTTAGCTTGAAGAAATAGACCCATGTATATCTTGAGTAATCATCGACAATGACCAAATAATATTTCTTCCCACCAAGACTTGCATGAGAAGGAGGACCAAATAAATCCACATGAAGTAATTCCAAGATCCTCTTTGAAGACACAATAGTCTTCCTCTTGTGGGGAGAGTCATGCATTTTGCCTTCAACACAAGCCCTGCACACACGATCTTTGGCAAATGAGACATTGTCTTTTAGTCCAAGGATGTGGCCACCCTTGTGAAGACTTTGCAAAGTTCTCATGTTGACATGGGCTAAACGGCGATGCCAAAGCCAGCCCACGTCGGCCTTTCCGAATAGACACATCGAACCCGAAGTGGTTTTCCCCGAAAAGTCCACCACATACAGGTCATTTTCGACGTATCCAACAAAAGCAACCTTTAGAGACTTGCTCCACAAGAGTACCACCAAATCATCATCGATAAAAACAGCAAAACCCATCTTGCCAAGGGCACGAACAGAAAGAAGGTTATAACCGAGGGTCTCAACAAGCATGACGTCCACGAGAGAGATATCGTGGGCAACCACAACCTTGCCAAGACCCAATACCTGAGATTTAGACTTATCACCATAGGAGACTGTAATATTATCATGATTTGGACGCATCTCCGTGATGATCTCCTTGCCTCCGGTCATATGACTAGTGCATCCACTATCCAGCACCCATTTCGACCCACCGGAAGCATAGCCCTGCAAGAGAATTACTTCTTGGTTTTAGGTACCCATTTTTTAATGGGTCCTTTCATGTTAGTAACAAGGTTCTTTGGGACCCAAATAGACCAAGCAATATATTCATCAAAGGGACCGACATAATAAGCATAAACATCGCTATAATCATCATAAAATAGTTCATAATTTGGATTGTGAGACCCTGCAAAACCAATATTGTTAGTCTTGTCTTTTGTGACGTTCTTCTCAACGGTGCTTGTCTTTGATTGCACATTCTTGGTCCTGTTCTTCTTGTTTTTCTTCTTCTTGGACTTCGTGACATACCCAAGTCCCTCTTTACCATGATTTGACCTTTGCTTGCCAAGAACTTCATCAAGCACACCCTTATTGGGAGTGATGTCCTTGACAACTTCTTTTTCCACACTAGCATTTTCTTTGTGACTATATGTTGAGATGGATGAGCTAGGAACATCATATTTGGCCAATCGACTTTGGAGCAGATCATGTGACTCATTGAGGATGGATAAATCGGTTTTCAACGCCTTGTGAGCATTGTCAAGTTTCTCCAATTCCTTGGAGAGTCTATCATGAGCAGCCCCAAAGTCAATCTTTTCCTTCTTTAACTTCTTTGCTTTGGTGACTGCACTGTCACGTTCCTTAACAAGTTTAGCCACAATTTCTTCATGCGACTCTTCAATGGACTCAAGCTTCTCTTCAAGAGAGACCCGAGCTTCTTCTTCCTCAAGAGCATTTTTTAAGGATGCAATTTCCATTGCATCCTCCCTTTCAATTCCGCCCTTTTCTTCGAGGAGAGCTTCGTTTTGGGCCAGCTGATCCATAAGAGCTTCAAAACGAACTTTGTGCTCAACTTGCAAGTTAGTGTAGAAGTAATCCAAAGCAATAATCTCTTCTTTAACCTTAAGACTAGTAGGATCATCCATGTCAATCATAGCCTTAGGAAAAGAAGAGTTAGAAGTCGTTACCTCAGAGCTTCTTGCCATGAGACAACTAGCATTCTTGTTGATGATGTTTTCATTCAGAGAGTCGAAGAGAGATGTTGATGTAGATGTGGTGGCTATAGCATCCACCTCTTGAGAGCTATCGTCCTCGTCCTCATCTTCACTTCCCGATGAATATTCTTCTTGAGCCACTAGAACAATCTTCGGTTGCTTCTTGAAGGGAGCATTCTTCTCTACAAACTGTTTCTTGCGTGAAGCCTTTGACTTGTCCTTGAAAATAAGTCTTCCTCCATTATCTTCCCTACTTTGATATGGAAACTCAACTACAAAGTGCAGCCGGTCACCACAGTTGAAACATGTTCTCAGCTTGGGGCCGTTTTCTTTTCTTCCATAGGCTCCACTCTTGCGTTCTAGTTCAACTTTAGCCTTGGCTGGATCTTTCCAAAAGTTTCTAGCATAAAGAGCCAAGTATTGTCCGTGGATCCTTTTTATATCCTCGGGACAGTCCAGACCTTCTACGGCATATTCACCATGATCAATCACACTAGTCTTCAAGGCCATGTTGACCCCCTTTTGCATCCCCATAGCTCGAGCACGAGCATCTTCGGCATTCTTGGCAACCACTTTGAAAGCGGCCATTTCTTGCATTACCTCATTGGATGTCATGAGGTGATAGTTATGCCTACCTTGGAGACTTTTCAAATCTGTGGGCTCAAATGGGATAAGAGCACTGACATACTTGCGCTTGATCCATGCATCATCAACATGAGTTGCACCGTGGTTTCTGAAATTTGTGGCTATTGCCTTGAGCCTCCTATACATGTCCTTGTGGTGTTCTCCATCCAACATATAGAATCCTTCAGCTTCGTTGCTCAAAGCATCATATCTATTCCTTCTCATACTTTCATTTCGAAGAGCTCGGTGAGGGCATCCCAAGCTTCCTTAGCCGTGCTAAGATGCTGAATGTGTGGCATGTCTTTGTCACCCACACCAAGTTGTATCATGTGTAGAGCTGTAGCGTTGAGTTGGCTATCAACAACTTCTCTTCTTGTGAGATTGTTGGGGTTTCCAACATGAAGACCATTTTCTATGATTTTCCACAACTCAATGGAGGAACTGCACACATAAGACTTCATAAAAAATTGCCAGTGAGAAAAAGTAGATGCAGAAAGTTTGGGTGGATCACCCCTATTATGTATATGTGGGTGAGGGATAGGTGGATCAGGAGAATACACATGAGAAACCTCATTGTATCCATCCTTACCACTATCCTTTTTCGAGGAGGAGCTCTTGCTAGTGTCATCACCAACCACTTCGTTCTCTTTGGAATCGGTTTTACCCGTTTCCTTGGATTGCGGAGTGGTAGCCTCAGAGTTAGATGGAGGTGATGCTGTGGATGGGGAGAGACGCATTATCAATTGACGCATCTCTTCCATCTTAACCTCCATTGAACTCACCAAGGTTGTTTCCAACGTCTTCAGATCGTTCATGGTGACTACATCCGGAGCATCACTCCCATCTACCTTGGAACCCATACTTCTCTTAGGCGGTTAAGCCCGAAATAAGAGTCGGGGCTCTGATACCAATTGAATGGATCATATGGGCACCTAGAGGGGGGGGGGTGAATAGGTGCTAACCAATTTTTAATACTTTTTCAATATTAGGATTGACACAAAGTAAATTCTCTAGATCTGTAACTACGAGAATTTCCCTATATGCAACCCTAGCTACTAAGCACGTAAAGAGAGGAGCGAAGGAACCGTAGTGGAGCACGCGGAGACACAGGGATTTGTTTTACCGCAGTTCCTTCATTGTTAAGGGAAGTACATCTGCGTTGGAGGGTTGGGCGGTTCTAAGACCACCACGCCACAATAGGCCTCACCCTATTCTCCGATGGATCTCGCCACGAGAGGCCTGATCCACCTTCTCCACTATTGGATCCCTTCGAGGCGGGAACCGGTGCCTTTTACAACGCTACCGGGGCACACACCCACAACTAAATTAGGGGCTCCCGAGATGACAACAAGCTGTCACAAGAACAAGGTTTATCAATATAAACAAAATAAGGATCTATGTATTTGCAAGAAATACTAGATCGGTGATTCTCCAATTGAATGGAGAGGAGATGAAGCGCTTGATTGCTGATGATGAAGATCGAGTTCTCCTCCTTCGATTCCCCAAGGGACGGGGTCTTTGGGTGGATCTAGGTGGAGCTCTCTTGGATGAAGGTTGCAGATCAGATCTTGTCTTTTTCGAATGAATCAAGAGGTCTGGCAGGAGGGGGAAGGCTGGTTTAAATACCGTCTCCCCAGATCTGGCCGTTGAGCAACTTTGGGGGCGGATTATCCGTCCCCTGGGAAAACTCCGCCCCAAGGGCGGATATTCCGGGAGAAAATCCGCCCCCTCTCTGGGGCTTGCGCCTTGGCGGTGAGCAAGGGGGCGGACTATCCGGCCCCCCTGAGGGGCGGATTATCCGGCGAGGCCGGAAAATCCGGCCAAAATTCCGCCCCCTTTTGGGGCTTGCGCCTGCTTGGGAAGAGGGAGGGGCGGATTATCCGCCCCCAAAGGCAGATACTTTTCCCTTTTTCTTAGAGAGAGCTGCAACACTTCAACACACATTAAATAATCCTTGATATTGTTATCTAACACACAAAACACTAGGGATTAGGAAATGTTCTTTCACTAATAATAACAAGATATATTTTCTTATCACCAAGATAAGCATATTTAAGATCATCAGGTAAAGGTTTTAATTCGAAAACAGGACCCCCTTTAGGTGGTAGTGTGGTACCCAAATCTTCCACAGGTAGATTATGCTTAAGATGTTCCGGTTGACAAAGGAAAACTTCGTCAATCTCATTTATTTTCTTCATGAAGACATCACTTTCATGGTCTTCCATGAACTGCTGCAAAGCATTGTTAGGAGCAAGAGAAATAGCAGACAGTTGTTCAACCCTGAAATCCTCATCAGGTAATTCATTTTCATAAGGAGTTTTGGCAAATTTGGAAAAATTAGACTCATAAGATTCTTCGGCAAACTTAGTCAAAACTTTTTCCTTCCTACAATCTATGATAGCCCCACAAGTATTAAGTAAGGGTCTACCAAAGATGATAGGATAGGTTTTACTAGCTTCTTTACCAAGTACTAGAAAATCAGCAGGATATTTAATCTTACCACAAAGGACCTCCACATCTCTTACAAAACCAATGGGGCAAACTTTCTCTCTATTAGCAAGGTGAATAACCACATCAATGTCCTCAAGCTCACAAGGACCAATCTCATGCATAATTTCCCTGTAAAGTCCATAAGGAATAGCACTAGAACTAGCACCAATATCACATAAACCATAGTAGCTATGACTACCAATTTTAACAGAAAGCATAGGAACACTAGCTTTTCTAACTTTCTTAGGATGAGAAAGAATATTACTAGCGTCTTCATAGAAGATAATATGCTCATCCTCTATATTTCTAGTGACAAGATCTTTCACAATAGCTACCACAGGCTCAATATCAATAAGCTCATCGGACCCTACAGTTTTATTTGCGCTTTTGCTAACCACAGTAGCCATAATAGAGTGCTCCCTCGCCTTAGAAGGAAAAGGAGTTTTCTCAATATAAGGTTCAAGCAAAATAGGATCAACAGTGCAAACCTCTGTACTAGTAGGAACATGGGTGACAATGTCTTTATAAGGAGCGTGGTACTTGTCCCACTCTTTATTGGGAAGTTCAATATAAGAGGCAAAGGCATTAAAACATTTTACAAGAACTTGAGGATAAAGACCAAACTCATTGCTAATATCATGGAAGTTATCAGTACCCATAAAAGATTTCATGCATTCATAATCATAGTTTATACCTGACTTTCTTCCTTTGTCATTCTTCCAAGCCTCAGTGTTATCTTGAATACGGTCTAAGAGATCCCATTTAGCTTCTTCCTCCATACGTGTGAATGATCTAGCACAAGAAGCATCTAGTAAATCTTTATCATGAAGAGAAAGCCTAGCATAAAAGTTATTGAGAATAATATTGTTTGGGAGTTCATGAATAGGACATTTAAGCATGAGTAACTTCAATCTCCCCCAAGCTTGAGTTGTACTCTCTTCATCAAGGGGCCAAAAGTTATATATAAGATTTCTATCCTTATGGATTTCACTAGGAGGATAAAATTTAGAGTAAAAGAGAGATGCCATCTCCTCCCATTCCATGGATTGTCCATTCTTCAACAGCTTATACCATGCTTCAGCTCTCCCTTTCAAGGATATGGAGAGTAACTTCTTCTTCACCAGTTCAGTTGTGATACCTGCACACTTAAACAAATGCATAATTCATGGATAAAAAGCAAGTGATCACCAGGATGGACAGTTCCATCCCCAAAATAATAATTATCCATAACACGATTAACAATACTTGTAGGTATCTTAAAAGGACCTATCTCAACAGGTGGTGGTTCATCTACTACCATAGCAGTGGTAGTAGTTTTCCCAAACAGAAAACCAAGTGGGTTATCCATATTGGAAACAAAGTAACAAGCAGTAACAAAAGCAATACTCACAGTAAAAGTTTCCCTTACCAGTTCCACTCTTCAACAGCGGTTCACTCCCCGGCAACAGCGGCCAGAAAATAGTATTGATGACCCACAATTATAGGGGGCGTATCGTAGTACTTTTGATAAATAGGAGTGTCGATCCCAACGAGGAGCAGAAGGTGCTGAACAGTGGTATGGAGCAGGAAATCCCTGTGAATACTTAGCAAACGGATTTTTAGTGGTTTTCTGACAAGGCAACAAAACAAGGAGCAAGTAACAAGAGTAACGAACAAACGGAGCAAGTGGCCTAATCCTTTCTTAGCAAAGGACAAGCCGATGGAAATACTTATAAGGACCAAACGTTCTCGAGGACACATGGGAATTTTGTCAAGTGCTTTCGCTTCAAATAGTTGAGTACTCTTCTTTGGTGTTTGTAAGTGTTGTGTGGGTGAACCTGTGCTAACATACCGCCCTTCCTAGGACTAATACATACTTGTGATTAAATCCCCTACAAACATCTGAAACTATAGGAAAGTAATTAAGATATACATCTAACCACAGCCTTAAACTCTGAGATCCTATACTCCCTTGTGCAAAGGTGTCCTAACAGGAGTTCAGATTTCTGTCACTCCGGCAACCCCACGATTAGTAGCCAAATACACAATGCATTCCCCTTGGCCCATAAATGGTGAAGTGTCATGTAGTCGACGTTCACATGACACCACTAGAAGAATAGCACCACAACTTAAATCCTAAACCATTGAATAATAACTCATCACAGATCCACTAATAACAACATGACTTCTCCCATGTCCTCAAGAACTAAACGAACTACTTACAAGACATCATATGGATCAAGATCAAAGATGATATGATAATGGATAACAATCTGAACATAAACAATAATCCAATGGTTCCACTCACAAGCATACTCTACAATAGTAATCAACACCGGGAAAGTTTCCCCTAAGAACTAAAGCAATATCCAACACAATTGTTATAGCGGGACGGAGTGGTGATGATGGTGCTAGTGGAGATGATGGTGTGGATGATGATGATGATCCCGATGAATCCTAGCTTGATGACGGTGTTAATGGCGACAGTCTCCCTTCTCCGGGAAGGAATTCCCCCGGCAGAAATCTGTCTGCTGGAAAGATCTTTCTCTCTCGGTGTTTTCCGCCCCCCAAAGGCGGCGGAAATCGATCTGTGGTTGATCCCCCGGTATTAGGGTTCTGAAGGGAAGATATAGGCGAAGGGGCGGAGTCGAAGGCCGGGCAGGTGGGCCACACCTACCCTAGGTGCGGGGTCAGGTGGGCCCGCGCCTAGGGGGGTGTGGGCCCCCTGAGGCCCATCTCCGTTCCTCCTCATGTCTTCCTTCGTCTTCTGGTAAACTAATATGTTTCCATATTTTTTGGTATTTTTATGATCTTCGCGAAATTGCACAGAAACGCCTTCTTTTCCATCAGAATCCAGACTCCGGCAGTCCATCCTACAAGAATCATCCAACATGCATAAACAGATGAAAAGCCATAAGTAATATCTTATAATAAGACAAACATCAATAAATAGAGGTAAATTATGATATAGAAAGGTGATGCAAATTGGGGGTATCAACTTGCTTGATTAGGGGAGGAGGCCTAAAGGATTACAAGATTATGTCGAATAATAGCTTATCTTAGCCAAATTTGCTTGGATTGAATAGGGTGTACTACACTAAGCCAAACAAAACAATGACAACCACACGCAAATGGAAGGTTTTCCATGTTCGTTCCGCCAGAAAATGCCAAACCATTTTCACTCTCGTTTTCGATTAAAAATTTCACTTTCCGATCTTCTAAATTTTGTTTCTGTTTCCGTATTTCTTCTTTACTTACATCATTCTACCAACAAATTGATAACTTTCTTCTCTCTTTTCATCCCTAGTAGAAAATATACTAAAAATCAAAATAAACCCGAAGGTTTTATGAAACAGAGGGAAGATAAAATCTTTTGACATACGATAAACAATTTTCTTAGAGAAAAAATGGTTTCGCCACAATTTCTCTTCTATTCATGTGAATCCTACAATACATTACATTTTTATTAACTCTTGACAATCATAAGTATCACTAGATGACACCACATAGAAATAAAATGCCATGTTAACTACACTAAATAAGACAAAAAGAGAGAAAAGCGACAATCATTCTCCCATACATCATGAACTAACATGTTTAAATATAACTCAAAATCCATGTGATAAAATTTTTATAAACTATAATCGTCATGACAAATAACATCTGGTCAAAACTACTCAACAAATACTTTTTATTTGTTGTTCCAACGTTTCGCGCACAATTATAAGGGTTATTTCCTATGTGCTATATTATTTTTCACGTATATTTTATATCTTGATCAAAATTTGCCAAGAACAATCATGCATGATATAGCGACAATTATATTTTCCTGGGATCCAATCTGCTTTGCACTTAGGGCAAATTAGAACAAAAGTAATTTATACTAAACATATGTACTTATTACAATAATATTATGAAACTCTGATGTGATTACTACATGATTATGTTGATTAGTTATAATATTTAACCACATTATGTAGTTGCTAAACATTAGTATATGTGTTGTTATGCACTTATTTGTCAATTATCAAAATCTGCACTTGTATTGGACTACAGTAAAAGTGATGTTGCAGGTTTTTCTATAGTTAAATCCAAAACATTAAATAAGAGATAAAAAGAAGGAAAAATCGCATGCCTCTATGGATATTAATTTGTAACACATGTGCGCGTGCGCGCTTATGTTTATCTAAAGGTTAAGTTCTACTACCTCCGTCTAAAATATAAGATGCCCTGGTAGGCTAAACATCTTATATTTTGGAATGGATGTAGTAACAAAAATCATCGATGGAGGTTTCTAGTGTGGATTTAATTGTTAGAACAATGCTCTTGAAAATACTTTCATAAAAGAAAATTTTGTTCTTGAGATGAATGTGTGCTTGTGATTTATATGTACGAACGCTCCAACATAACATGTTCCAATGTAGAATCTAACGCAAAAAATGCTATCGACCATGGACAAAAAACTACTAAGAACCCAAAAAATATTCACGGGGGCAGATGTATGCTCAAATTTAGGAGGGGAAAGAGGTCGGAATAAGGGAAAGATGATGAATGAGGGCAATATAGTTTTTTTTTACAACATGGTGTTTTGGGCACTGGGTATCGTGACAGCGGTGCTTGAATTGAGCAATATATCTAGGACCGTGCCACAACCTCCATCGTTTTCAACTTCTTCCATGTCTAGTATAGCCTTGTATAATCCCTTATTATGGGTGCGCCTCTCTGTCAGTGGTACGGTGCAATCATCTTGCTTCATGCGCGTGTGTGTAGGAGAGGCGGTAGCCTTGTGTTGTGGCATTGCACAATTATATCTTGAACTCTCAATGTAATTTTTTTGTTGGGTGCAAGGACGAAGCGTGGTGTTACTTCACATCTTTTAGAGGCTTTAGTGTGAGTGATCTGGGATTGATGTAAATTTTGTGCCTAGCGGTTCGGTTGCTTTGGAAAAATCGTGACACATATTTATAATATTCTGTTTCTAAAGTGTCACTACCACATCGAACGAATTGTTTTTTTTTGGGGGGGGGGGGGGGGGGGGGGGGGGGTGCCCCGTGAAGTCTTTCTTGAGCACAAAAAATTATTGTGATTCACTATGGAAATCTTGACGGTTCTCGATTTTGCTAGCAGCTGGGCCGGTAATTTACCGTTGCACAATTTAAATGAGATATTCAAGAGTCCAATCTATCTGAATATGTTTTCCCTTGAATGTGGTAATCATTCTCTAGCTGACTATATGCAATATACTAAACCTGCCTATGCCTCTCTTGTTTTTTCCAAGTGTTCTTCCCATTGACTGTAAAAACTCGTTATATTGTTTTAGAAAAATGAAAAAGGACACCAGTCAGCAATAGAAACGAAGAACAGAGACCTAAAAATGAGAATGCTTAGCAAACAAATCTGTTTATACGGGTTAAAACCAAATCATTTTCCCCATCATTCGAATTCATTGTACTGATCCTCGCCAAAAAAAATCCGTATACTGATGCTGCTACTCGCTTTCACAGAGTGTCCGCGTATAGCCAGATTTACGCCTTCACTATTCAGGCGCGTCCGCCTCCCAAGTCCCAACTGCTCCCCCATTCTGCCACTGCGGCAACCGCTACCGCCACCTTCTCCGCCGACCGCCGTCATGGCGAGGCCTCCACGCCACACCCTGAGCAGGCCATACTGTCTGCGAGTACCAAAACACGCGCTCCTGCGAGCCGGCGCGGCGTTCTTTCTCGCCACCCTCGTCGCGTTGCCCTTGGCCGTGCTGCACCGTGCCGCCCTCTCGCGGCACTCACTGGAGCACTCCTGGGGGTGGGACGCGCTGCCTTCGTTTGAGACACACGAGGAGGACGGCGCCCAAGGTGAAGATCTGGTCAGTCCGCCTCCCCCCTCTTCGATTAATGTTACACATTTGGTTCGAAGTGTAGTGTTTAGTGCGGCAGTTCTGGTATCCACTGTTAAATCATAATTCATAAGCCGGTGCTGAATAATTTCGGTTGTATGATTTGCGATCTCACTATGGGATTTATAAATTGCAGTGCGGTATTAGTTGTGTGATTCAGCTAAGATCAATTCATGTCTTTGGATTTTACTATCCTGTGTAGTGATGTAGTCTAATTGAGAGGTTTCAGCCTCTCTGGCCATGATGGAATCTGCTGTTGAATTCTGTGAGTTTTTGCAGTGCGTAGATGCATCATGCGTGTTTTCTGGATATTTTACCTTGACATGAAGCAATTTAGTCCAGTTGGGCAAATGGTTAGATCTGATAAGATATGCACACCAGGAACAGGAACTGAGAAGACCATGGGTGTAGTTTTTTTCTTATTTTATTTTTTCAGAGAAATATTTTCTTAACGTATCACTGAACGTACATGTGTGTAGCACCCCTTCCTTACGCCAAACGAAGAAGTCGGTGTGCTGCATTATTTTGGTGCGCTGCATTATTTTCTTAACATGAATTTCCGAGCCACTTCTAGTGAAAGACGGATAAGTGTTTATCCTTGGGATGTCATTAACTCGTAGGCGTCCTTTTGGTACATTCCTAAATAACTTGATTATTTCTTTCTCTTAGACAGTGATGTTATTTTCCTTTTGATTATTGGGATGCCACTCTAATTTGGACATGCTGGGAAGTTAGGAAACAATATTAGTAGTGCATCGTGCACATTTTGACTTAGTTTCGCTTGCCATGGCTTCCAGCTGATTACAATGTACAAAGGATGTTGATTGTTCACCTGAAATGCCTACTACATGATGTTATTCACATAGTAGGACAGTCGGAAAACTTTGACGTTGCAGAACTGCAACTCTGAATTTCTCTGAACTTTGGCACTGCAAACACAAAGAGGAAGAACAGAGTGCAAGAGAGATTTTGTGCCGCGTAAAATGTGTGACTTTTCTGATTCTGTTATTGAGCTTATAAAGGAGATTACAAAGCAACTAACAGAGCCACGATCCGCACTTCCGCCGTGCCATCCCATGGCCACTTCATGCAGCTCACCACTAACAACACTAACTGAAACTTGAGCGGAAAACTAGTTAACTAACAGAAGAACCGGTCGCTGCCTATTACATGCGCCGTGAATTATTCAGAAGTGCTACACTGAGTGAGGTGACAAACTTGAGAGAAGTAACTGCATGTCTAATTTTTATTATTGTTCTCTGTTCCATGCATATTTTTTTCAGAATATCCACTTATTTTATAGCAATCTGCTGAGTTTTGCATTTGAATTAATGCTTAATCAGTTGGATTCTAAAATTTACTCACTGGTCTTTAATTAATATACCATCCTTTCTAGGACAGTGAGGACCTCAAACTTGATCGAGTTTTGCAGAAGGCTTCAATGGGAGACAATACAGTTATATTGACTACACTTAATGCTGCATGGGCTTCTCCTGGCTCAGTGATAGATCTATTCATTGATAGTTTTCGCTCTGGTGTCAGAACAAGTTCACTCTTGAACCATCTAATCATTATTGTATTTGATTCGGATGCATACAGACAATGTGTCAATATCCACCACCATTGCTTCGTTCTTGGAACTGAGGGTGTGGATTTTTCTGAAGAGAAGAGGTTCTTGACTTCTGGGTATCTGGAGATGATGTGGAAAAGGCTAGATTTCTTGCGTCTCGTTCTTGAAAAAGGTTACAGCTTCATATTCTCGGTAATTTCTGTTACACATTAACTTGGTCACCTTGAAGTTTTTTATGGAGAAGATTCAGCCTTGTTGCTAACCATAATGGAATTTAGTGTTTTACTGTTACTCTTGAAACATGCGCATACGTATTTCAGAAAGCTAAATGAAGGTGATTTGGAAGCTTTACTTCATCTAACTTTCATTTTCAATACATTTCAGGATGCAGACATAATGTGGTTTCGCAATCCATTTCCTCACTTCTATCCTAATGGGGACCTTCAGATTGCTTGCGATCACTATGTTGGGAATGCAACAGACCTGAGAAGCATTGCTAATGGGGGCTTCAATTATGTGAAATCAAATGAACGGACCATAGAGTTTTACAGTTTCTGGTACTCATCACGATTGAGATATCCTGGATACCATGATCAGGATGTATTCAATGCTATTAAACATGATCCATATGTTGAAGATATTGGTCTAGAAATTAAGTTTTTAAGTACTGCATACTTTGGTGGTTTCTGTGAACCGAGCAGAGATTTAAATAAGGTTTGCACTATGCATGCTAACTGTTGCATCGGTTTGCGGAGCAAGATTCATGATCTAAGGATTATGATAGAAGATTGGAAGAACTATTTGTCATTACCTCCAAGCTTGAAAAGACTGACGTCATTGTCCTGGAGGGTGCCACAAAATTGCAGGTATTATGTCCAACAATGACGTTGAGTTCAAGGCTATTTTAGTACTCCCTCCGATCCTAAATAAGTGTCACGGTTTTGAACTAACTCTAGTTCAAAATGGCGACACTTATTTAGGATCGGAGGGAGTATAAGAAATGAGATTAGATGAAGTTTAGCTGTTTCCTATGTCTACAAATATCTAGTAGTCAGTATTTTTTTTTGTAGTGTTGCATCTAATAATTTTAATTGTTTGTTTCACAGTCTTTCTTCACAAAACCAATAAGACATGCTTATGAATTACAAAAGGGAAAAGAGAACAGCGGAGCATGCTTGGGGTGTTCTCCACATTTTCCTAAAAGAACTAACTGGGAGATCGAGCCTCTTTGCATAAAAAGCAAGGAAAGGATGCCTAGAAACTCCCTTCCCCAGACCCCACAATGTGTGGGAGGTTTATGCCCCCCTCTCCCTCCCTCCCTCTCTAATTTAACCGGGAAGTCGAGCTACTAACTTTGTTAGGGTTTCCCTCCCTCTTTTACCAACTTTGGTTATTGTAAATGCATTTTTCAGGTTTAGCATGCTAAGTAGAATTTTATGTCGCGTTAATTGGATATGTGTATAGATGCAAAGGAACTTCCTTGAATGAGAACGTTTATCTTTCAAAAAATATAATGAGCATGCCTGCTAGAATGAGAGACGGGTCATAGAGAGCAACTCAGTTCTGTTTTCTGTGTTTGTCACCAGTTTTATTAGACCGGAAAGATGCATGTATGATTTATGAACTGATAAAAATTTCCTACTCTAGCTCTTCTCATTGTAATGATTTAGTTCAGATACTTCCTGTACAATGGCTCACTTGTAGCAGTGGACGGCATCTGTAGAACATGAATTGTTCCGTTATATCTGCTGATGTTGTGCCCGAGGTTTACTCCTCGTATGGAAAGTAATCAGTGGACTGTATTTTCTTAGCAAATTTACATCCGGATATAAAAAATTCAGAAACCAAAAACGCAAAATTCTGAGTTCTCACTATCAATGGACCATTTTAGTTTGAAACTGTTGGAACTCCGCACTGCTGGGCTTCCTGCACGGTCCATCCGGCGGAGGGGAAGACGCAGGCCCGCACACAAGCCCTCAGGCCTCGGCCTTCTTGTATGGGCCGAGCTGACAAGTGAGACGACCACTCGACCAGCTTACCAGTCTCGCTCATCGATAAACCCAGAACCCAGGTCCAACCCACCATTGTCTTGCCCCTTTCTTCCCCCCGCCTCGCCGCCGTCTCCCGCGACCACCCTCCTGCCATGGCGAAATCCTCGTCGGCGACGGCATCTGGCAGTAAGAAGCGGAAATCCAATTCCGGTGCCCTAAGGCCCCTAACCCATGAGAAGGTGAAGTCGCTCGGTCAAGAGCTCCTCTCCTCGCGCGCCCACCTCAACCACGCCCCCGCCCTCCTCGCGCTCCTCACCCCCTCTACGCCGCTCAGCATCGCCCTCGAGGCGCTCATATCGCTCCAGTCGTTCTTCGAGCCCTTGCTCCCCTCCATCCCCTCCGCCTCCGCCGCCGCCGCTGCTGCAGAGGGCGAGAGCGGCGACCCCGACCTCGTGTTTGGGGCGTGGCTGCGGGAGCGCTTCGATGAGTTCGTCGCCGCGCTCATCGAGCTCAGCGTGTCGCCCCACAGCGACGACGCGATCAGGGTGAGTTTTGCGGTAGTTATTGCTAGCCATTCGAGTGTTTTTGGCGACTGTGATTTGGTGAATTTAGTGTATTCTTTTGTTCGCCACAGGAAGTGGCGCTCGATGCGTTTATGGATTTCGTGAAGCTGGGGAAGGACGGGAGGTTCCACTCAGCAATTTATCACAAGTTTCTTCACGCTGTGGTGAGTTCTTCTGTTATGGCTTTATAATACATCTCTGCGTGACTAGGAGATTTACTTATGGTTTCCCTACTAATTGGAGGATGTGTTTTGTTTGTGCGAGAACAAAATTTGTTTCCATACCTGTTTTGTACGTGACCTAGTAACACGATTCCTGCAGCCAGAAGTGTCTGTTTCTCATGTGTTTCCATCCATTTGCAGGTCCATGCCACTGATTCGATTGATCCATTGTTGGAGTTGCTTGGGTCCAAGTACTCCAAATATGCTGATGTTTGGTATGTGGTAGTTATTTGTGCTACATTTTATTACTCCCTCCGACCCATATTAGTTGACTTGGATTGTCAAAATTTGGATGAACCTATATACTAAATAGTGTCTAGATTCATCCAAATTTAGACAAATTTGAGTCAAGTAATATGGGTCGGAGGGAGTACCACATCCTTGAAAAACTTGTTTTCCCGAGAATTTCAATTGGGTAGAGTTGGCCATAATGCTAGTTTGGTTCATGGAATGCTCTTGCAGTGCACTCATTTTGCTCCAATTCCTCCTGCAGTTATTTTACTTATACTAGCTTAGACAAGATCACCAACAGTCTGGGCAGTCAAATCACCGGTAATCTCCCCCCTCTCTTTCCACTTAGTTTGATTGACTGTATCTGTTTTCTCACTAACTTATGACTTTACTTTTGTTCTAAAATCAGGCTCTGGGAAAGATGGCTTGCAGAATGGGGACGACAGCTCTGAAGACAGGTACTTTGGTTTGATCCAGGAAAGTCATGCTTGTAGAGTTGTAGTTTCTATGTACAGATTACCACCACCTTGATATAAACAACTCGCAGTGTTTTAAAAACAGAGGATGTGTATATTAGTTGCTCATGCTTGCATTTCTGTGGTTTAGTCTGTAATGTTGTTTGCGCAAGGTTTTCTAGTTTCTATCCCTGCAAAATCATGTGCAGAATTGCAGCTGATGATCTGTGTTGCCTATTATTTAGGTCATAATAGTGTGCTGGTTTATCCTGTGCCTATTTTTATTGCTTATGCACCTATTTATCTTTAGCAGGAGTGTCATTTGTATATGCAATATATACAATGTTTTGGTGCATATTCCTGCATTGGATTTTCAGAAGGAATCAAAGTTTGATATGTGGAGTACTGTTGGTGAGTATTTCATACTGATCCTGTAGGCCAATATTCCTTTGGTATTAGCATTTATATTCTTGTTAATTTGCACCTTATGTACTGCCCTTTTTTTGGTTGATGTGTGCTACTGTTCTTCGTGCATGCATCATGGTTGGAATACTGGAATAGTGCATTCTGACCTTTTTTTTGTGCTTGTGAAGGCATTTCTTTAAAAGGAGAGAAGAATCCCTCTGAGGTACTTACATATACAGTTCATGGAGTAAAATATTTGGGCAAGTTTCTAGCGACTAAGCTTTGAAAGTTTGCAGGGCTCCTCAGCAACACATGTAAATAAAAAGCTAAAAGTGAAGTTCACTAAAGCATGGCTAGCCTTTCTGAAACTACCACTTCCTCTTGATGTATACAAGGAGGTAAATATGTTCTTGTTCTGGAAGCTATAAGCCTATAACAGTGTTACACGATCTTGCCATGTTTCGTTATTTAATTTTTAAGCACCCCATGTTAAGAATTTGTCAATTGCTTCTTCGTGAATTGTCTATGAATTATTATACGCGTTGAATCTGAATTTGGAACACCTTTCAAGCACAAATTGCTGGTGGTGATTTCGTGACTCCTTTTTTCTTCTAAACAATGGACCTTGTCTTCTTGCAGTCTAAACATGCAAGGAGGCTTTGTTATAAATTAATAATAAAGGAACTGTATAGCCACTTGGGATGATAGAACTATTTGTAGCTTTGGTATTCTAAGTTAGGAATACTTGGTTATGTTTTGCAGTTATACATTCTTCAAGAATACTTCAATTGCTGGTGTTAATCTCCTACCGTGAGTGATAGTTTCAATTTGCAGGTCCTTGCTACAATTCATCAGAATGTAATTCCTTCAATGTCAAACCCAGCTATCTTGTGGTAGGATTTTCTCCATCTTGTTCATGTTTGTACTTTGTTTGACACGACTGATAGAAATCTTACGACTCTATGTGTTTCTGTTGAAGTGATTTCTTAACTAGATCATATGACATCGGTGGTGTTATCAGTGTGATGGCCTTGAGTGGTCTTTTCATCCTCATGACGCAACATAATCTGGAATATCCAAAATTCTATGACAAGCTCTATGCATTACTGACTCCTGCTGTGTTCATGGCAAAACATCGGTCAGTGTTCTTGCAAGTAAGTAGCTCCTTACCCAATCAATGTAAGATTACCAACTTTTACAACATAACGAGTTCTGCCACCTAAAAGGGGTTCCAGAAAGGGTGTAAATCGTCTGAGCTATATTCCACTTTAAGCCAGATGTTTTATTATTATGGTCTTACAAGTGGGTGCGCAGCCACATACACCTTTACATGCTGTTGAATGAATTTCCTGCGCATCGCATCCAAATTCAATACAGCCAAATTATCATATCCATCATCTAGTGATAGGTCATCTTCTTTGGCAGCATCTATTTCTTAGGTGGAACGCTGTGGAATTCACGATGTTAATGTGATGATGTGACCAACTGCTATGTACCAATATGTTACATTAAACTTGTTGGTTAGTTAACCATGATGCGTATCCTTTATACACCTTGAGGTTATTGTATCCACATGAACCAAGGAGGCTGTGTGATGTCACTTCAGCATTCATTTGTAACCCGCCTATTTTGTTGGGCCCTTGCTGTTCTGGTTTAGTACAAGTCCATAACTGTAGATGGGGGAAAATATAAATTGCTGTATGATACACCATATTGTGTAACAGACAGGCCTGTGGAGCCACATAGATCATAGCAACATATCAACATTCACCATTTCTGAGCTCGTAACTATCAATCTTCCATCCATGATCCATGAATCCAGACATCGACTCTTACTGCTGATACTCATTGAGTAACTAGCTGTGATAATCACATATTGGTTGATTGAGCACATAAAATACGTGCTATGCAATCTTGAAAATAGAAACTTATGACTCTCTATCCTGAATTACTTGTCGCAGATTTGTCTAGGTACGCATGTGTGTATCTAGACGCATTTTAGTGTGTAGATACATGTGAATCTAGACAAATCTGTGACATCTAATTCGGGACAGAGGGAGTACTATTCTTATTTTAGAAGTATCTGTTTTCTTAAGATCTAGCTATTCTTATCTGTTTAAACGAAGATTCACTGATGATAGCTAGTAGTTTGCACTCGTGCCTGTGAGGGTTCAACACTTAGAATCCTGTGGGGTGGAATAGATCTAATTGGTCATTCGGTTATTCCACGGATTGAAGAAAACCTGCGTCTCTTATTGCTTCTTCTTAAGAATATGCTAACGGTGTTTCTTCCTCCTTGCAATACATTATTATTTTACTGTTATCTATTTACGACTTTATGCTTGACTTGTTTTCTCGCAGCTTCTTGACGCGTGCCTGAAATCTTCATATGTTTCTGCACATCTTGCTGCTTCATTTGCAAAAAGATTGAGTAGACTCGCCCTTTCAGCACCACCTGCTGGAGCTCTTATCATCATTGCTTTAATTCACAATCTTCTGCGGAGACACCCCTCAATCAATTTTTTGGTTCATTGGGTATGTTGCTTGCTATAATAACCTCTTAGTTTGCATATAGGAGCTCGTGTTAGCATATTTGCTTAATGCATACTAATGCCCACATTTTTATGTTTTGTTGTGAAAGAACCTTTATTTTATTTTGTGTTGTTCCATGGCTGATAACAGTGCTTTGGGATCTCTTCCAGGAAGCTCCTCAGGATGACACCACCGGAGAAGCTAGTCTGCCTAAGAAGGTTGGCGCTGATCCTTTTAACAATGAAGAGACAGACCCTACAAAGTCTGGTGCAATGCGTAAGTATCTAATCATATCAAACATATTTTGTCTCGTCACTTCTCCTGCAACTCAATCTGTTCTAATACAAAGAGGCAAAGCAGTTGTTGTGGTCTCGCAAATTGGATATAGTCATATAGAAGTTGTAGTTGAGCAAGGGCCTCGTGGAGGTGGGTGGCTGGACTGTGTGGGCGCCGTTGTGCGCATGTGGCAAAGGGAAAAGATGCGGAGGGCTCATTTGGCACAAATAGAGGGGAATATCTGCTTCTGGTTCTTGCTTGACTTGATAGATTTCATCATATCGGTTTATGTTGTCCTTGGCTAAATTTTATCTCGAGAAGTCCTAACCAAGTACATTTGGTGTTAAAAAAGAAACATAAAGTTCTACCAGGGTACAACTTGCGTTAAAAAGAGCTAGATGTAGTCCTGATTGGCCTATTCAGAGTGTGAATAAAATTATTTAACCAATACTTCTACTTTGCATCTTAGGTTGGTACTTTGTTATCTCTTATCTATAGAAAGGTTATTGTATGTTATCCAGGTTGTCATAAGGTTATGTATATTTGATAGAAAGCTAAGGGATGAACTGATAACCTTAACCTAATATCACAAGAATCTTGGACGAACATATTACTTAGTTATACCTGGTGGAGCTTAAATGAACAGACCACTATCCACTGTTGTTTGGTTGCTACTGCAACTGCTGTGGGCCAGACTAGTGGAAGTCGCAGCGCATCATGAAAAGAAGTGGTGAGACAATGAGATTGGTTTCACTTGCCTGTTCTTTAAATTACAGCTTGAAGCAACTTTTGTAACGGGTTACGGAGGCCATTGCTTGCTGTTATAGTTCTTGTGAGCGATTCCTTTGTGTATCATGTGTTATTTGATGTTATATTGCAGGCATGATTCCATCTTCATGGACAGATAACACATGCTTGCTTGAATCTTCATCGACATATGTTTTAAGGGAAAAGATGCAAGCAAGCATGATTCCATCTTCATGGACAGATAACACATGCTTGCTTGCATCTTCATGGACACATAACACATGCTACTCTTTGTGTATAGTTCTTGTGAGTGATTCCTTTGTGTATCATGTATTAATCTTTGATTATGCACTACAGGTAGTTCTTTGTGGGAAATAGACACGTTGCGCCATCACTACACACCTGCAGTTTCTAGGTAACAGAAACACAGCTTAGTTTCTTTATTTCAATGGTCTCTCGTATTTCTTGTTTATTTTTTTTAGCTCATTTGATGTTATATTGCTGCTAGATTTGTTGCCTCACTTGAAAATGATCTCACTATACGTGCCAAAACAACTGAGATGAAAATAACAGACTTTAGTTCTGGCTCATATGCAACAGTTTTCCGAGATGAGGTATGTCTCACTACATTCACCCCCCAGCTTTCTGCATATGCATATGTACCAATGAACATTTCTGAGATGCGTCAGGTCTTCCGTGCGTTTCATGACATTCTGTCCTCTGGTTTATGTATGCATGTGGCCCTGTCTACCTGGTATTTTTCGTAGTCTGAATTTCTGTCCAGCTAAACCAGCCGGCTGTTCTCTGCTTGCTTAACTGTTGTTTAGATTGTTTCATCCAAAGCTGAGTCTCTCACACGTCCTATCCGCTGCCATTTGTGTCATTATTAGTGATCACTAGGTTGTTCAACCCAAAGCTTAGTCGCTGTCACACTTCCTGTCTGCTGCCATTTGAGTCATTATTAGTCATCACTAGGAATTTTCCTAAAATTTACAAATCTTGAATTTGAATTGTAGGTGCGGCGGCGGATAAAACAAGTTCCACTTGCGTTCTACAGTACAACACCAACATCTTTATTTCAAGGGTCAGATTTTCCTGGATGGACCTTCGATTACCAACCGAATAACACGGCGCAGGCTAGCCTAGAAGAAAATGAGAACCGCACGGTAGAGACTAGTGACGCCTCATGTGCAAAAAGGTCACGGGCGTAGACCTGATTAGGGCCATACTGGGTGTAACATTTTGACCTTTGAAGAGCTGGGATCATTTGGCTGTCATCTGGGCCCACCTTCTCATTTTTGTTTCTGTTTCAATGTGTTGGGAAATACTGCCAGACATCTTAGCAGTATCCCAGTGTTGTAACATAATCTTTGAGCTGAAAGTAGCCAACTACTTCCCCCCTTCGGAAAATGCATGCTTATCTAGATAAATCTGCGACACTTTATATTTCTGAATGGAGGGAGTAGTATTGAACTATACGAGTACTTCTTGGTTCTGACTACTGCCGATGTAATCTTGAATGTTGCCAATTATTTATGTAGAGTAAATGTCGTGTCATTGTAAGCAAGTCTGCAAATGATGGGCGAGAAATATTCCCTCTGTCCAGAAATATTCCTTCCGAGACATGTGTACCTACAAAGTTAGTGTTCTGACTAGGGAGTGTTAGTATAGTAGTAATGTCCTACTAGAGTCTAGATCATTCCAGTGTACGAGTGAAGATGTAAGGCTAGATTGTGCTATATATAAGAGGGTGTGGAGGTCCAAGGAACCAAGCCCATCCAGACATTGTACCCAAAAAAACCAACAGATTTAGTATTATCATTAATGTTTGCTGTTAACATCGAATATTAGAACATGTCATTGTTATGTTATAAATGCACTTTGAGCTATTGACTGTTAATGGAAAAAACACGTGAAAAAAACCTGTTTCAAGTTGGAGGAGGTAGGCGGTCTGGATCACATATATGTAACTGAAAGGTACACGAGATTTAACGGAGCTGGTGTTAAACGGCTAAATATCTTCTTCATTTGATGTGACGTCTGGGCCCAACATCATCCTCAGTGAGTGTAGCAGTTTGTGGTGTGTATAGCTGGGGTTCTGAACGGATGCTGTTGCTGCTGCTGCTGACCTTTCCAGGTATGACATGTGAATTGGGATTGCCAAACTATCTGGTCCATCCATTTGCTCAAGCAACATACCCTCAGCCTCAGGTAACTAGCACTTTGCCCTGCACTCATCTTGGTTATCTTGGCACAGAACCGCACTTCCTATTCCCTAATCGTGTTTACTGCTCTTGATCATCTTCTGTGGCGAACATATTTTTGTCTGGCGTGGGGTGGGTCCTTTCTGAGTTTGCCTATCTGACGAGGTCTTTGACAGGTATGGTGTCACACGTACTCTGCACTAGCGACCTAGATTGTAGATGGATCCGAGTTTGCTCCTATTTCAACTTCCAACCACCTATTTGACATGAGGACCTGAACATTTTCTTGCCAAGATTTTCGGATTTTTGTTCTAGTTTTTGAGGTCGGAACATGCTGAGACTGTGACACCTAGACACATGAAGCTGCAAGCTGTCTTAACAAGCTAGACAGTCGTTAGCATCTGGCCTCCAAGACGTTGTCTGGACATATCTGGTCGAGTTGAGCTGAATGGACGTGAATCGGTGAAAGGACTTCATAAACAGCAGCCTGTGGTGGCGTCACATTTGGTGAGGCTTCACAAGGGCACTCGAATAGATCTTGTTCACACAGGCCGCCGGCGCTTCATGCCTATCTCATGTCCATCTGAGTAGAAGCAACCACCGACTAAAGCTTCTTCAGGCCCGACGGTAAGAGGATTCTCATAAAGAAAAGGAGAGAAGAAAGAGGTTGAGGAGGTCAATTATTTTTTAATCCCGCGTGTACCACAAGCTTTTAGATTCACCCAGTTGTTTTCTTCGGAAGTAGATTTAATTCCATGTCAGCTTCGTGGAAGATCCCCATCCCCCACCCCACCCCCTCACAATGGTAGGCAGAATCAGTGCTTGAGTTCATCTCTGCAGCTCGCTTCTGTTTCCTTTCTCGTTCTTGTTAAGATGAGGGTTACTTAATTTCTGATGAATCTTGAAAGTTGATTTATGTTTTGGAGATGCCTGCCCAGCTTTTCTTGTCAAGAGGTCCATTTCTGTTCAGTTGAGCCCTAGTTCTTGTTGACATATGATTTATCCTCCTCTTTTCCCCTAGGTGGGTCCCACTTTTTGGTTGTAGGTTATAGTTCTTTATGTAACCATCCATTTTTTCAGTTTTCAATTCATGGCTCCAATAATATTTTGAGTTCTAGCTAGTCTATTTATCTGCTTAACAGGCATCATCAGGAAATATCGCTTTGATTCTTCCACCCTGTCCATTGTTGAGCTGAAGGATGGACAAATAAGATTGCCTCAGTAATCTTCTAGACTCACCATGAAGTCCGTGCTCCATTTTTTGTGCATTTTCTGGTGTCTATGCTCCTATGCACTCGGCAAGGATGTCTATGCGAGACCTGACACAGTTAGCATTGGAGCTCTTTTCACATTCAATTCCACAATAGGGAGAGTTGCCAAGATTGCCATGGCTGCTGCTGTCAGTGACATCAACAATGATCCGAGCATCCTTCCAGGCACAAAGCTGGTTGTCCAGATGAGAGATTCCAATTGCAGTGGCTTTGTTGGCATCGTGCAAGGTACTTCCTCCGTGTTTTCTTTCATCCGCAAAACCATGTAGATTTATGTTCAGATAACGATTTCGTCCACATGGTATAACGCTGAGTTTATTCTTTGCATTGGTTAGCATTGCAATTCATGGAGAAAGATACGGTTGCAATCATCGGCCCTCAATCTTCTGTCCTCGCGCATGTTGTTTCTCATGTTGCAAATGAACTCCAAGTGCCTATGTTGTCATTTGCTGCAACCGATCCAACTCTCGCGCCACTTCAGTTTCCTTTCTTTGTGAGGGCAACCCATAGTGATCATTTTCAAATGGCTTCTGTTGCTGACATAGTCAACTATTATGGGTGGAAGGAAGTGACAGCTATATATATTGACGATGATTATGGAAGAAACGGCATTTCTTCCTTAGGTGACGAACTTGCCAAGAGGCGGTCCAAGATCTTGTATAAAGCTGCAGTTAGGCCAGGAGCAAAAAAGAGTGAAATGGCTAGTGTGCTGGTCAGGGTTGCAATGATGGAGTCTCGAATACTCGTTCTGCATGCAAATCCTGACTCTGGGCTTGCACTTCTCTTATTAGCACGCAATCTCGGCATGACATCCAGTGGATATGTGTGGATTGCAACAGATTGGCTCGGTTCATTCCTTGATTCATCACTACATCCAGATATGGAATTAGTGAGTGCAATGCAGGGTGTTCTCACATTACGCCAGCACACAGAAAATACCAGAAGGAAGAGAAAGCTAGCTTCACGATGGAGTGCACTGGTGAAGAGGGATAATGTTGACAGCAGGTTCTTGATTAATTCATATGGCTTGTATGCTTACGATACTGTCTGGATGATTGCTCATGCGCTGGATGCGTTTTTCAGTAGAGGTGGTAACATTTCATTCTCTATCTACCCCAAACTACGTGATATCGCGGGAGGAGGTTTGCAATTGGGAGCAATGACTGTCTTTGATGAGGGAAGGCTGTTGCTAGAAAGAATCCGCAAAGTAAATTTCACTGGTGCAACTGGCCCTGTAAAATTTGATTCAGATGGTAATCTTCTCTGGCCTGCCTACGACATTGTTAACATAGTAGGGTCCGGTTTGCGGACAGTCGGTTACTGGTCCAACTATTCTGGCCTCTCAATTGCATCTCCTGAGACTCTTTACATGAAACCAGCAAACCGTATTAGGGAAAATCAGAAACTCGGCATCGTGCTCTGGCCAGGTGAGACTATAACAAGGCCACGTGGATGGGTGTTTCCCAACAATGGAAATGAGCTAAAAATTGGAGTTCCCAATAGGGCAAGTTTCCGTCAGTTTGTGTCAGCTGACAGTATTACAGATACGGTGCGTGGTTTCTGTATCGATGTGTTTGTTGCTGCAATAAACTTGTTACAATATCCAGTTCCATATAAGTTTATTCTTTTCGGGAATGGTAGTGAGAATCCAAGCTATACAGAGATGATCAATAAAATTCTAACAAATGTAAGTTCACTTTCTTAAATTTACACCATTTCTCGTTGATGTATTTGTATAGGTTGAATACTAACAAAATTTTATGACTAGGAATTTGATGCTGTGGTAGGTGATATTGCTATTGTCACAAATCGGACAAGGGTTGTTGACTTCACTCAGCCATATATCGAGTCAGGGCTTATGGTACTTACCTCTGTTAAGAGGCATAGCTCGAGTGGATGGTCCTTTTTGCAGCCATTCACAATCAGAATGTGGTGCGTCACAGGAGTGTTCTTTCTTATCATTGGGACGGTTGTTTGGCTGCTTGAGCACAGAATCAATGATGATTTCCGTGGACCTCCTGTGAAACAGATTATTACTGTATTCTGGTAAGGTCTCACATGTATACCAGTTGGAGTCAATTTATTCTGATCTTCGTGCACATCCCAGTGACATTCTAGATTTTGCCAACACACGCTCTAGTGCCTGTAGCTACCGACTTCTGTGCTAGAATCATTGTCATTTTGACTCTAATCTGTTATAGACGTAAGGCCGTGGATAAGGCTTATAGATGTAAGGCCTTGGATAACACTTTAAAATATTTTAAAAGTGAGTTTCAAACCTGAGTGTAAGGTGGGGCTTGCAACCATGTACTCTGCACCTCATGAGAGTTCTTCTTTTGACAGACAATTTGAAATGTTAGATGGTCAAAATGAGGGGGAATGAGCCAAATCATTTGCACGTCGGAAAATTTATTAGGAAAATCGGTTTCTGCACTCGGTATAAATGAGCAGTCTCCTGGGCATGATGCTAAAATTATCATAATCTAGTTTCTTGAACAATGCAAGGGTCTTGTTTGCTTGAGGTTATTTACATGTTTCACTTCACGTTTGCAGGTTCAGTTTCTCGACTCTGTTCTTCGCCCACAGTGAGTAAAATACATCTTGTACATGTTCATCCTGATGGAATATTCGTAGTCAAACTCATGGAGAAGTGATTGTGCTTTTAATTTTTACAGGAGAGGACACCAGAAGCACCCTCGGCCGCTTCGTGATCATCATATGGCTCTTCGTGGTTCTGATAATCCAGTCCAGCTACACTGCCAGCCTGACTTCCATACTCACCGTGCAGCAGCTCACATCTCCAATCACGGGGATCGACAGCTTGGTCGCCAGTGACGATCCCATCGGGTTCCAGATCGGCTCCTTTGCTGAAAATTACCTCGTGCAAGAGCTCGGTGTTTCGAAGTCGAGGCTTAGAGCGCTCGGTAACCCGGACGAGTTTAAGAAAGCACTGGAGCTTGGCCCTCGCAACGGAGGCGTCACGGCCATCGTCGACGAGCGCCCCTACATTGAGTTCTTCCTGCTTGAGCATCCCAAGTTTGCGGTGGTGGGCTCGGAGTTCACCAAAAGCGGCTGGGGTTTCGTGAGTTTCTTTCCACTTGCCATTTTTAGCCAAAGGATTAGGAGTGGCAAGTTGGCAACTCAATCAAGTTCTTCATGTTTGCTAATGAAATTATGTATGAGCCTCAACTGAACTTGGACATTCTCAGGCGTTCCCGAGGGACTCCCCGCTGGCGGTGGACCTGTCGACGGCCATCCTGGAGCTGTCGGAGAACGGCGACCTCCAGCGGATCCACGAGAAGTGGCTGAACGATCGCATGACCGAGTCCCAGTCGCAGACCAACGACCTGGAGTCGGACAGCCTGCAGGTGTACAGCTTCTCCGGGCTGTTCGTCATCTGCGGCGTGGCGTGCCTGGCCACCCTCGCCATACACGCCGGCATCCTTGTCCACAAGTACTGCGAGCACGCCGCCTCCTCGCCGCAGGCGGCGGCGGCGCTGTCGTCCACCGAGGGCAGCTCCAACCGCAGCAGGCTCCGGGCGTTCCTGTCCTTTGCCGACCAGCGGGAGATGGACACCCACACCCCAAGGGCGTCCAGAGAGAAGGCGGCGGCGCTGGCGGGAGTAGGGGGAGACTCCATTGGCGGCGTCAGTGCATCGTCCAGTACTACCAGCGTCAGCACTAGCACGCCGTGCTAGGGCCGGCCACGGCCTACTGGCCTAGCTTTGCATGTTTTGCTTCCAGGTACAGTAATTAACTTCCGTCGTACGTACGGTACCATCACCCAGGATAGGCCCTAGTAGTATTGATCATCTAGCAAGGCACGGGTAGTCGTCGTACTTAAATACGGAGTGGAGTAGCTCAGTATTCGATCTCTCCTTGTGCTGCAGAATTGTAGAGATGTGTAAGCTGTAGTGCACATGGAGCAGCTTCAGTACAAAGTCCTCGAGCAATTTGCTCTTGTAACTTATTCTGCGCCTGGCGCTTTCTACTTTGCTGGTAATATAGCAATATTCTGAGGGAGGATGTCTTCGTTTCGCTCGTTCCAAATTTCCTAAGCTACTAGCGAGATCAACGAGGATATAGCCCCTTACTACGTCGCCCATTGACCCCCACCATGGAGCACCACCAATCTTCAACCTAAGAAAAGTTTGTCCACTGATGCCATTCCAATGTGCTGGGAGTAACCTACATTGAAAATGCGATGTGCCGTGGTGTTCGGTTCTCTTTTGCATAGGTTGCAAAGCCCGCAATCGGGCCACCCTCGACGCACCAGGCGGTCAGCCGTCCACACTCGGTCTTTTTTTGAACAGAGTCAAAAGATTTGCCTCAAATATTAAATAAGAAGAGAGTCATGACATGACAAAAAAAAAAGGAAAATGAGTGTTCAAAATACGGAAGGGATTACTCTCCAAAAAAAAACACTCAAAAATTTGATGCCCGTGGTGACCCAAAGCTTTGCCTCTTCTTTGATGGTTTGAAATAGGATTGTAGGTGGTGCATACTTCTTTTGAAAGACTCTCGCATTTCTCTCTTTCCAAATCGTGCAAGTAACAAGCATTGTAATGAAAGTCATGGCTTTACGGGTGGAAGTGGCTTTGCAAGACATTATCATCCACCAATCTTGAATGGATAGCTCCCACGTCCACAAGTGAGTTTGAATGTTTGGGGTCCCGAGCCAATCTTTAACTAAACCCCAAGTCCTCTTGGTGAACCAGCATTGGGAAAAAAGATGGGACGTCTCTTGGATTTTCTTACAAGGCGGACAAAGCCCACAATTTATCCGTCCTCTTTTTTCCAAGGCGGTCCGCCGTCCAAAGCCTATTTTGGATGGCCATCCACTTAAAGAATTCGATCTTGGGTGGTGTCCATGCCTTCCATCCCATTTTGTTGGAGTGAGGGTGAAGCCAAAGAATTGCGCCTTATATGTCGAAGAAGAAGAATATTCTCCATTTTTCGTGAGGTTCCAAACAATTGTATTCTACATCCTCACTAAGTTGTTTCCCATTTATTTCACTCCATAGCCGCATGTATTATTGGTGGATGTGGTCGATGGTCAAGATGTGGTCAATTGTTTTGGAGAATCAACCAAGCTAAAAAAATTTGCCACCTGACAGTACACAACAAGTTCATGCATATACTAACGTTACTGAAATTCTTGAAACAATGTCCACATCATAACGGGGTTACTGCCATGACTTCCTTCCCATCATGCTCATCGACCACCAACCTCAGTGAGCCAACACCTTCGATCTCTGCGAATTCCTCGCCCACACTCAGTTCACTCGTGGCCTCCTGAGCTGTCTAGATGCTACTTCGCCGCTACAGCACTAAAGATGTACACGTACACGTACTACCCATTACTACTCTGCCTGCTAATACCACTACGCCACTAGTCTGCGCAATGCTGTACCTGTACTGTTCTGGTAGGTAGCTGGGCGATGGGCAGAAATACATTCATCAGCCATCACTCCCCAATCGCATACCGTACTTTGTACACCACGCGCTGGACGTCCTTACGCTTGTGGATCCAAAACTGAACCAAGAAATGTATATATATACTCCCTCCGTTTCAAAATATAAGACGTTTTAGGTTTGTGAAAAAAACGAATCTAGACTTATTTTAATATGTAGATTCATTCCAAGAGTCTAGATTCGTTTTCTTCACAAACCTAAAACTTTTTATATTTTGGAACGGAGGGAGTACTCCAGTAGAGTAGAGACCGCGGCCGGCGCAGCGGCCAACAGAACAGGCAAAGCCAAAAGACAAAGTTGATTTATTTATTTTTGCGAACAAAGTTAATTACACTACACTTGTGGATCTAAAACGGGCGGAGGAACGACAAAATCCTCTCGTGCCTGGCTGTTTCGGGTAGCGTTGTCACATGCTAGCTGCTACGGTGCTACCAGCAGCATCCTGTTCAGAATAAAATCGTCACATGCATGCGAGCGCGCCACGAGTTTACGCAGCAAATATTCTCCCATCTTGTGATGATCTTGTTTGAAACGGCAAATATTCTCGATCGAACGCCAGGCGAGAGGCAAGGGAGCAGCCGATCTAGCGAGCAGGCTCGAACGGCAGTAATGTCATCTGCTGGATCGGCGGATTGGCAATAATTTGCTGCGAATTATTTGCGTGCATGGATGGCGCCATGTACACACACCTGCACAGTGTGGGCCGAGATCCGGTTGTTGCTGCTGCCTGCGCGCGCGTACGTGCGTTTTGTCGTGGGCGATGCGAGGCTGGGAGCCCCATGCATGCATTATTATACCATCATCACACACGTCGCCGCGAATCCCAACTCCCTCCATGTGATCGACCGACCGATCGGTAGCTAGGCGACAGCACAGGAAACGAAGGTCCGTCCACGAAGGTCCGCCCATGGAGTAGTATACTGCTGCATTTCTCATTTCTCTGTATATACTACATTCTTCCATTCGGTCTTACCTTTTTTTAGAGCATTCGGTCTCACCGTTGTGTCTGCATAGCTTTAGGTGTTTTTTTTTTGTCCGAACAGTGCTTTGTCATTAAGAGAAACAACAAACACTACAAAACACCTCAATTAAAACGAAAATTATATCGAAAATCTTGAGATTCCCTTCATCTTCAAACTCCATACCGTGTCGACGGCACCACCGCTGCCGCTCCTCCTAGAGCCGGCTGACGTTGTTGGTTGTGGATGGGAAGTCGCCGAACTTGCCCAGAAGACCATATCAGTCCCCAAGACAAAGAAGAAGGATAAACCGCTGATGAAGCTTCTTGACCATCCAAAGATCCCACAGCCATAAGAAGTCCTTGAGGACCACACCGCTACTACAAACTTCTCTACGTCTCTGTCGAGATGGGGCTGAAACCAAAATGGCTTTATTGGAGAAGACGCCGCTATCACCACCTGAACGCCGCCCCACCAAATTTTGAACCTAAAAACAGAAAAACGGAGTCCTCCCGCCAACGGGGGCCGAGATCGATTTTGCCTCCATAGCCCGAAGGCCCCGTAGAAGCGGGGTAGATCGCCAGTGACACCAACGAGAGGCACATAAATCCTAATCGTCTACTCAGGCTCTTTGGAGATAAAGGGGTACGAGACGATTCACTCTAGCTTTAGGTGGAAATTAAGGTCACGGACTTACTGTATTAGTCAAACCAGGGGCGTACCTACCTTATGTTATAAGGTATCACAGGACACCCGGTAAAATCCCTTTTTTCTACTAATTTTTAGTCATTTGTAGTGTATGACACCCCCAAATCTAGCTGAAATATATGTGTGACTTATAGAGTGACCCCGGGTCGATTTTGCTCTGGGTCCACCCCTGAGTCAAAAAGTAGTTCAAATATGTAGGAGTAATTTAATCTTACTATACTAGTAGTATAATGCAGATTCCAAGGGCAGATCAGTGTCCCCTTGGCAAGATAGCCACGGAGCATACGAACAATCTTTGCGATCAGCAAGATGCCTTTCTACCATTGGACGTACGTCATGAAGAAAACGAGGGCGTTGAATAGATTGAGATCCACGGTATGTCTACGGTGTAGCCGTACAGGAACTAGCTTAGGGCACCTTCAACAGGTCCCGTATTTCGGGCACCGAATCTGTTTGATTTAATCCGTTTGTGAGAGATGGAGGACATACCGTCTTGGTGAGTCCGTTTGCGGTGGTACGTGCCTCCAACTGTCACCCCGTAAAATAAGATTATAGAAAATAATTATACAAATTATAATATGGTCTAGGGACAGCCCAAAATATCCCTAAAAAAAGAAAAACATCCAATATTATGAGTGCACGTAGCTTGGGGGTTCCGACGGTCACTACTAGGGAAAAGCCTACTCGAGGCATATATGAAAAGCCATTAGAGGCACATATGTGATGCTCCTTGAACGCCGCGACTAAGTATTTGTTATGTGAGGCGCATCTTGCATGCGTCTTGTATAAGCTACATATGCGAGGAGCATATCAATATGCGTCCCCTAAACCCTAAACCCCACAACTGGGCCTACACACCTTACTCGAGGCGCATTTGCTCCATATGCATCTTAAGTATTTGAACTATTCGAGGCGCATATGGAACATGCGCCTCGAGTAAGGGGGGCAGACAGATCTGATCCCTATATGCGATACATGAGACACATCCCTCAAGGATGCGCCTCAAGTATTAATATACAGGAGTCACACCGTTTAGACATGCGCCTTGTGTATTTAGTGGAGGCGCATGTTTAAGGGATGTGCCTCATATAAGCATGTCTCCTGTAGGCTTTTCCCTAGTAGTGGGTGTTGTTGGTAGGCCGACACTGCCGCATGCTTCTCGTCGATGACGATGAAGACCTAGGGCGGTGGCACGCGCTGCTGGGGGCCGCTGGAGCGGGGGAGGCGCCGGGAGCGCGGCCTCAAGGATCACATTGACGCGCTGCTCGGAGCACGGATGCGACAGCGCACACACCGATGGGAAGCGGGAGAAGGAGGAGCGCGCTGACAGAGACCTCGAAACGGAGTACCTATGGCGGTCGTTGCGGCTAGGTTGAAACCACCCCTTCCAGCACTTCATCATCGTGGTCGGCCGACGACGGAGCGACTATCGTTGGGTAGGTAGTGGCTAGGGTTTTGTGGAGCTAAGGCTTTGACCAGTGGACTCAGGGAGTGTGGATGATAGGGACGACACGGTCCCCATTAAAAAGTACACGCGTCTCTGGTTTCCGTCCGATGAGACATTGCCAAATGGGCCCGTCGAAGCCTTGGGAGGACACGGCCATATGTCTCACCACATTCCATCCCTAGATTTGGGCCCGCTTTGCACATAAACGGATCGCTCTGGGGCTCCCTCTCCATTTGCGGGGTGTCGTGCGCCATGGGCTATGTCCGACCGACCGATTCAGACTCGCGCGGTTTGTTTGCGGGGAGCCATTGGAGGTTCCCTTATCCCCAAAAAAACTTGCTTTTTAGGGGATTCCGTCCTCCAAATTTACACTCCTAGCTCACAAGTGTACTACAACATCACCACTGTCAAGTGAAGCCTGGAGGTTTTTTTAGACAAAGGGAATATATATTAAGGTCGTGAAGATATCAATTACACACAGACTCTACTACAACGCAATGTCCTAATGCCAATGATGCATACTACTAAAAATAAAGAAGAAATACAAAAACAAAGTCCCGTTACAGTCATCTATTCCTTGTATCAGCGCAGACCAAACACCACCAAGACAACACCACAAATCAATCTTCTCCAAAAGAGATGACTCCAAAAAGGTAACATTGCACAAGCGTCGTCGTCACCCTGGTCAGATCATAGGTTTTCACCCCGTAGAATCCGCGCTCACAAAACAATGCCTCAACAATACCATTGCTAGACACAACCAATTAAGTCCAGACCTTGGATTTTCATCGTAAAGTTTAGACTTTGGACTTCTCCTTTGTTGTCGCCCCCACTTGCCGATGTTGCTGCTCCAAGTCACGAATCACGAAACCAATTTCTCATCACCACCATTACTAGTACTCAAATCTCGGTTTCCATACCAATCTCTGCTACTGACTTCACCATGGAACCAAATATATGTCCCACGATGTGGCAACATATTGCAGAGTTTAGCACCGCTCCCGGTCAGAATAAAACAAGGTTGCGCGCGACCGAATCCCATCTGATACGGCAATCTCCAAGCATGAGTCACCCAAGGGTGTTTTATTTTGTAAAATTTATAAATATGAATGCCAAAAGGTACACGGTGGCCAGTTTGTCATAGTGAGCCACCGCTTTCTAGTCGTCCTATCGTCTTAGATCGACGCGTGTGCGTCTTGGTCCCGATAGTTTCCACTTGGGGGTGCCACCATGTGTGTGTCATGCGAGGAGACGTTTGATTCTCGCGTCTCTTTTGCCATTTCTATCATTCCTCATTCCCTCTCTTATTCTCTAGGGTTCCACGGCGATTTCGTTGGCGGCAAGAGTGACATTTCACGGTGCTCGTCGACTGATACCTTCGATCCAGATTACGGATCTAGTATAGATCTTTTTCCCTAGTAGACCTAGGTTTATCGAATCCTCGGGAAGCATAAAGCAAAGTGAGATTACTTAAACGGACCTTTGAGAGTTTTAGAATTTCTATTGCGTTTTCACCGGACCAAGAGTTTGCGATCTTGTTGTTGTTGACGGTATTATTCATATATTTTATGAAATATCTCTCTAAAACCAGCCACTAAATCCTCTGTTTTTATCAGTAGTTGTGCAAAACATCTGATGGAAATAATAGATAATAATAAAGTATGCATGTAATTGTTAGAGCAAGATAATTATATGTGAGCAGTGCATCCATGATACGTCGGAAACATATCTATAATTTTTGATGCTCCATGCTTGTTTAGTATCTACTTTGCTTTTCTTTGTCTACACTTTGAGGTGCTTTTTCTATGTTTTCTGGTACTAAGCTATTAACAAGTTGCTACAGTGCCAGTTGTCCGTTTTCTGCTATTTTTGGTTTCAAAAAATCTATTAAGAAAATATTCCCGAAATTGGACGGGACAAACGTCAAAGTCAATAACTTTCCGTGGGGAACAAGAAGTCCAGAGGGGAGTCGAAGAGGCTTGCCAGGGCGCCCAGACCCCCCTATGCGCGGGTGGGCCCTGCCCCACACCTATGAAGGGTGTGGGGCCCATGGCCACCGCCTCGGCCTCCCCCTTCGCCTATAAGAATCCCCCGATGCAGAAACCATAAGGACCCGATCAAAATTCCACGAAACCTTCTGTAGTCGCCGCCACTGTCGTCCCTAGATCGGGGGGGATCTGAAGTTCTTCCCGGCACCCTGTCGGAGGGGAGATCATCCCGGAGGCCTTCTCTCCAGTATGATGCGTGAATAGTTCCACCTTGGACTATGGGTCCATGTAGTAGATAGATGGCTGTATCTCCTTTGTGCTTTCATGTATAGATCTTGTGAGCTCCGTTCATGATCAAGATCTAATCTATTTGTAATCATGCATGTTGTGTTTGCGGGGATCCGATGGATATTGAGATTATTATGTTGGTTTGATTAATGATTTTTTCTTTATAATTCTATCATGTCTGTGTTGTTTGTGATCTTGCATGCTCTCCGTTGTTAGTAGCTATCTTGGCCAAGTAGTTGCTAGTGACTCCAAGAGGGAGTATTTATGCTCGATAGTGGGTTCATGCCTATAGTTTCCAAGGGAAGTGACAATAATCTCTTCGATTGTAGATGTGTTGTTGCTACTAGGGACAAAACAACGGTCTCTTGTTCATGGAATATGTGGACTGTTTACCTTATACACTTTGCTTAAAGTAGTTGTCTGTTGATTGCAACTTAATACTAGAGGGGGTTCGGATGATAACCTGAAGGTGGACTTCTAGTCATAGATGCAGTTGGATGGCGGTCTATGTATCTTGTTGTATTGCCCAGTCGAATCTCACAGGATTTTTATGACTAGTAATTGCATTGTTATGCCTTGCTCAGTTCCTGTCAATTGCCCTGCTGTAATTTGTTTAACCTTCATGCCATGTTGTTTATCTAAGGAGAGCACCTCTAGTGAACTATGGACCCCGGTCTAATATTTACCATTGATACATCTTCCACTGTTACTTGTTTACTTGCTGCAAACCACCATTACCTTCCACACCATACGTTTAATCCTTTGTTACAGCAAATCGGTGAGCTTGACAACCTCACTGATTCGTTGGGGCAAAGTCTTGAGTTTGTGTTGTGCAGGTCTCTGTGTTGCTTGCAACACCTGTGTGATGTTTCCTTCCTCCTTCTGGTTCGATAACTTCGGTCTCTACTGTGGAAAACTTGTTGTTGTGCTGCTTCACACCTTTCTCTTGGGGTTCCCAACAGACTCCACATCAAGCACCAAGTTCTCTGGCGCCACCAAGGAGTCATCAACAAGTTTTCTGGCGCTGTTGCCGGGGAGGCTAAGGACGTCTTCACTAGGGGAGTCCTTCACTTCCTTTCTCTTTACTTTGTTTTTAGTTTGCTTTGTTTCTTTTGCTTGGTTTAGTTTGCCTCTTTTCAAAAAAAAACCAAAAAATAGTTTATTTTGGTTTGCTTTCTTTATTAAAAAACACAAAAAATAGTTCCTACTCTAGTTGGTGGTCTGTTATTGCCTTGCTTGGTCATGCTTTCTATCAATGGATGTTTTTTAAAACTAGTTCTTATTGGGAAAGTGGGTTCACAGAAGAACAAAAGTATTATTATAAGGAACACTGTTTGTCACAAAAAGGGAAACACTTATGGGAACAAATTGATTAGTTGAATACTATTGCTAGAGACGTGTGCTCTATTTATAATATTACTTATTGCTTTGATAAATCTTGTTGATGTAGGAGGTATAAACACTTGCCTTTTCAGTGTGAGTATAATGATAATGTTACCATATCCTCTTATGTTGAAGGAAATTATGACTTTTATGATGTGGAACAGATTGAAGAATTTATTGCTTTCAAGGGTGCATTTGAGCTTGCTAGTTTGCTTGAAAATACTGATGATGCACCTTATGAATATGAGGTTTATGAGATACTTAAATTTTGCTTTGATAATTACAAGGTAGCAAATGGCTATATTCTTGGATATTTTAATAGGTGCTTTCCACAAATGGAAGAGACTAATGCCTTGCAGGAGCCTATGGAAGAAGAAATTATTGAAACTGGAAGCTCATTAGATGAAAAAGAGGAGATTGATGAACAAAAGGAGGAAGAATGGATTGTCTACCCATGCCTACCTTCTAATGAGAGTAACTCTTTATCCCTCACATTATTTGATTGTCCCCCATGCTTACCAAAGAAGGATGATTGTTATGTTTCTGTGTATCCTTTTAAAATATCTACTTCGGGTAAAACCTGTTAAGGTTTTAATCCCACTATTTTTGAGCTTGATAGAAATTATGTGTTTGTAGATCATGAAAAGCATACTTTATGTGATAGATATATTGTTGAGTTTATTCATGATGCTACTGAAAATTATTATGAGAGAGGAAAATATGGTTGTAGAAGTTTTGATGGTATTGAAACACCTCTCTTTGCGCTGAAAGTTTTGAAGTTACTCTTGTCTTATCTTCCTATGCTAGTCACTTTGTTCTTTGTGAATTTATTTGCATACAAGATTCCTATGCATACGAAGTGGGTTATACTTAAATGTGTTTTGAATTTGCTTCTTGATGCTCTGTTTGACTTCAATTCATAATTCTTATGTGAGCATCTTCTCAAGCTATCAAGCCTAACTTAAAGGCGTTAAAGAAAAGTACTTGTTGGGAGATAACCCAAGAGTTTCTTTGAGTCTTGGAAGATATTACTTTAGTAATAACCTTTGCTTATCCTTTTTATTTGCTTTTTGTGCCAAGAATGACCTCTAATAAGAGGGAAGTAAGATTTTGGGAGTTGCTGTCCCCGAAACAGATTTCCGTCCTCCACCATAAAAAATCGTGAGGAGTCTCTGCAGCTCGGATTGAGCTCAACATTTACGATTAAATCCCCCAGTATGTTAGATAACTTTCGTTAGTTCAACACTTTTTTATTTGAGCAACATAAGATGTTCTAAAAAATAAGTTTCTACCTACTGGTCTGTTTTGACAGATTTCTGCCATTATTTGCATTTGCTTCTTATTGATTCCTTTTTGAGTTCTCTTTTGGGGATTTGAGCTTTTTGAAAGAGTTGCTACAGTAGCTTGTGTTTTTAGTGTAAGGCCTTGTTGTTCCAAAGCTTTGCCAGAGGTCTAATATCTTTTGAATACACTAATGTTGCTAATGAAGATTGTGTGAAGTTTTGTATGAAGGAAAAATTTCAGGTGTAGAGAGAGAATGATGCAATGAGATGAGGAATGGACAAAAGCTCAAGCTTGGGTATGCCACCATAGTGTCACCCATATAAATATCCAAGAGTTACAAGCTTCAAATCTTGGGGATGCCCAAGGCATCCCCTTCTTCATCAATAAAAAGCTCAGGTCTGTCTAGACACTTCGTTTTTATTGCTTCATGCACAATTGTGTTGTTCTTGGAGCGTCTTAGTTTTCGGTTGCTTTGCTTAGGTTTTTTAGTTTGCTTGAATAAAGTAGTTTGGACCCCCTTTCTCGATGTGTTGTTTTGCAAATAAGTTGCTTGGTGTTGGAAAGGAGTAGTAAGTTCTTGCTTGTAAGTGCAAAAGGAGCTTGCATTGACTGTGATTTAGACTTTAGCATGACCTGCTAGGTGTTGTTTTGACCTTATGCTTAGTGATTATTGATGTAGCATGTCTTGTTCCAAACAATTGGGATTGCTTAGTGTGCCTTGAAGAAATTATGTGTTGTTTTAGCATGCAAAAGCATAGTATTGTGGTATTCTCCTTTGACGCTTTGCTTGGGTTGACTTGGCACATTCTCACACCATGTTATGACTATGACAAGTCACCATAGCCTCTATGATCATTAGTCCTTGACTTGTAATACCACTCTATGCTTTGATTAGTAATGCTTTGTTGCACTGCATGATTATGGCTATTATTGCTCTCTTAGTTGGTTGCTCCTAGTCTTTTGTTAGCCTCCACTTGTGTGAGTAAGTTCTACTCATGCTTCCAACTCCCAAGAAACCAAGTTATTCCAAAGTGTCCACTATAAATTCCTATGCATGGTGTGTTACACCATTCCAAGTATATTCTTGTTTTCAGCTATCTTCCAATTAAAAACTATTTTGTTATGTAAAAACTTAGTGATTAAAGCCCTCACGAACTTGATGGCACACTTTATATTCTTTGCCCCTAATAAACTTGAACCATTGTGTCATCTATATTGTATATGCTTGCACTTATACGTTGGAATTAGCAGAACCGTGTTGTCACGGGAAACGTTTTCAACATTGCACTTGTACTTTGTACTCAGTTGATATCATGCTCTTTTGTCTATGGATGTCACCGGTGTGAAATAAAAAGGGAGCTTGTAAGTCTATGGAGTTTGTATCCTGTGTTAGAGAAACGCCTGGGCCGCTAGCCTAAGTCATGTCTAATCATGGTGGAAACTTGCAGCATCACCATAATGAGCTATCTATGAAGCATCCTCAATAAAAAGCTATGCATATGGTAAATAAAAAGATTGATGAGATGCTCATTGTCTACTTGCCTTGTCATTTTGGTTATGGGAAAGCTCTTGTACCATGTGCAAGGGGTACCCCGTTGGCGGTTCTCAATGATATGCAAATACTTACAATGACAAGAACTTGCAGGTGACTGAAGTTGAGTAGCATGAGGTGTGGCCCTCGTATTCAAGGGACTTGAGATTGCCAACTTATACTTCGTCAAGCATATACTCCATCTTTGTTCACTTTAACCTTAATCACTTCAAGATGCTTATGATAGGGGCAATGAGGCCTGAAAGCTAACAAGTACTATAATTTTTGGAAGCTCTTTTTAAAACTTGAAATCCCTGCTTCCTTTGTAAAAGGCTTTTCTTCCACCACTATTGAGTCTCCACCTTCTACTTTTAGGCACCATTAAGAGAGCATAGTTGTCATTCTGTGTGCAGTGTTCCAAAGCTTATTAATTGATGCATATTATGATATTACTTGCTCTTGTGCTATTTGTTTCTAATCACCCTTGTGAACTTTGAAGGTGTCCTATGCATGTACTTGCTACTCTATGAGGGACAAGCTGAATGCCACTATACTATGTTTTCCGTATGTGAAACAAATAAAAAAATTCAATGCATGTTATTCATGATCTTTGTTTACAACATTTCATGTTGCATGTATATTTACTATGTCCTATTGTTAGAACTCCATCTTTCATGCACATGTTTAGAGTTCTTTAATCCCAGCTTTCAATGATTGCAGATGGTTGGATCTTTATTGTGAGGGTGCATGTCACCTTAAAAATTATTTTTTTATCACTTACCTACTCAAGGATGAGCAGGAGTTAACCTTGGGGATGCTTGATACGTCGGAAACGTATCTATAATTTTTGATGCTCCATGCGTGTTTAGTATCTACTTTGCTTTGCTTTGTCTACACTTTGAGGTGCTTTTTACATGTTTTCTGGTACTAACCTATTAACAAGTTGCCGCAGTGCCAGTTGCCTCTTTTCTGCTATTTTTGGTTTCAGAAAAGCTAGTAAGGAAATATTCTCAGAATTGGACGGGACAAACGTCAAAGTCAATAACTTTCCGTGGGGAACAAGAAGTCCAGAAGGGAGCCAGAGAGGCGGGCCAGGGCGCCCAGACCCCCTAGGCGCGGGTGGGCCCTGCCCCGTGCCTAGGCAGGGTGTGGGGACCCTGGCCACCGCCTCGGCCTCCCCCTTCGCCTATAAGAATCCCCGATGCAGAAACCCTAAGGACCCGATCAAAATTCCATGAAACCTTCTGTAGCCACCGCCACCGTTGTCCCTAGATTGGGGGGATCTAAAGTTCTTCCCGACACCCTGCTAGAGGGGAGATCATCCCGGAGGCCTTCTCTCCGGTATTATGCGTGAGTAGTTCCACCTTGGACTATGGGTCCATGTAGTAGCTAGATGGTTGTATCTCCTCCTTTGTGCGTTCATGTATAGATCTTGTGAGCTCCATTCATGATCAAGATCTAATCTATTTGTAATCATGCAGGTTGTGTTTGCGGAGATCCGATGGATATTGAGATTATTATGTTGGTTTGATTAATGATTTTGTCTTTACGATTTTATCATGTCTGTGTTGTTTGTGATCTTGCATGCTCTACGTTGTTAGTAGCTATCTTGGCCAAGTAGTTGCTAGTGACTCTAAGAGGGAGTATTTATGCTCGATAGTTGGTTCATGCCTCTAGTTTCTAAGGGAAGTGACAATAATCTCTTCGGTTGTAGATGTGTTGTTGCTACTAGGGAGAAAACAACGGTCTCTTGTTCATGGAACATGTGGACTGTTTATCTTACACACTTTACTTAAAGCGGTTGTCTGTTGCTTGCAACTTAATACTGGAGGGGGTTCGGATGATAACCTGAAGGTGGACTTTTAGCCATAGATGCAGTTGGATGGCGGTCTATGTATCTTGTTGTATTGCTCAATCGAATCTCATAGGATCTTTCTGACTAGAAATTGCATTGTTATGCCTTGCTCAGTTCCTGTCAATTGCCCTGTTGTAATTTGTTTAACCTTCATGCCATGTTGTTTATCTAAGGAGAGCACCTCTAGTGAACTATGGACCCCGGTCCAATTTTTACCATTGATACATCTTCCACTGTTACTTGTTTACTTGCTGCAAACCACTATTACCTTCCACACCATACGTTTAATCCTTTGTTACAACAAACCGGTGAGCTTGACAACCTCACTGATTCATTGGGGCAAAGTCTTGAGTTTGTGTTGTGCAGGTATCCGCGTTGCTTGCAACACCTGTGTGACGTTTCCTTCCTCCTTCTGGTTCGATAACCTTGGTCTCTACTGAGGGAAAACTTGTTGCTGTGCTGCTTCACACCTTGCTCTTGGGGTTCCCAACAGACTACACGTTAAGCACCAAGTTCTATGGTGCCATCAAGGAGTCATCAATCCATAAATGTTATCGCCTCCACAATCGCTTATCGCAATAACCTACTAGTCTCATCCATAGAAGAAAGAGAAATAATGATATGCATCATGATGTCACCGTTAATCCCAAGTAAGTTCCTCACATACAGTCGTACTACCATTTCTATCACTGGGGTTCCTATCCTACAGATCGGTCGTTACTCACACTCCCTTTACCTGGATCAATCCTCGGAGTCTTGGGTACCTGACAAGTACTTAGATTAAGGCAAGAGAGGGTACTACAATCATCATGTCATACAAAATAATACATGATCTCATCTATGATAAATAACATGCACAAAAGCTACATGGCTAGGACGAAGCCCTTAGCCCAAGGAGAATTACTCACACATAGAGATGAATTCGACAATCATAAACATTGTAATAGATATCATAAGACAGATAGCAAATAGTCTTACAGTCTCGCCAATTGGAGAAGAGATCTACTATTATAAGTGGTGGAAGATGGGTATGGTGGTGGAGAAGGGTCGAAAAGAATCGTATGTTTCCCGAAGCCTCTTTTTATAGGGGTCCCTTCATGAAAGTTGTTATGTTTGACCTAATGAGGTCGGTGCCAACTATAGGCCAGAACTATACGGCCGAAATAAAATTCCTGACGTATAGTTGGTCGTTAAGCTTGCAGAAATAGCTTCACGGTTCCTGGTTTCTTTGACGTGTTGGAAATCTCGTATCTTTGGAATTTATGTAGTGATTCCCATCATCATACGTCATTATCTGCGCAGGCAAAAATAGCAAGAAAGGATTGCATACCCCTTTGATCATTAGGCGTTAGTGGCAGGTTTTAGAGAGATATTTCATCAAATATATGAATAATATATAGTTTAAATGCGGACGTGGATGGCTATATTTCACAACCATCATCGACGGAGAGGGAGACATGCGATAGGAGGGCCTCGAGTTCGTCGGAGATCTCCCAACACGTGAGGAGTGCGAGATCATCGACGAAAGGGCGATGCGCGCACAAGTGTGCTGAGATCAGCGGCGAAGGTCGACCCATGAGCAAGTGCATGGTGCTCTGCGAGGACAAGGGACATGGAAGGGGTGCCGATTTCGGCGACGAAAAGCACTCTGACGATGGAATCCCCATCTCGATTCACCACATGTAAATCCCGTTTGCTAAAGTTTGCCCCTGAAATCCACTGAGATACTAGCATTTTAGTTGTGGATCCACACCTTAGAAATGTGTATACCTCCATTTCTCGATGAGTTTCTTAGGATTTCATCAGTACCCGAAATCCCTATCTCGATTTCACCCCGTGTCGTGCTTAGTAGTTGTTGGGTTCGAGTTTTGGGGGGGTGTTATGTGTGTGGATAGTACTGAACCACAATGAGATCAGATGGGTTAGAGCATGTACATATTAGATTCGTGTTGATATCCATCTTTCTAGGCACTACATGCACTCATTCCCCTATACAACAAGTTATAGAGATTTGTGCCCTTGTTTTTGACTTGATGTCACTTAATTTTCCTTAACTCAGGTTATACTTTTTTTCATAGCTTAGTTGTTTTTACAACCACGGCTAAGTTGTTTTGTGATCATGTCTAACTTCTTTTCACCATCTTAACTAAGTTCGATTCCCTATACATATGATGTGAGTTCTACTTTTAGTTGGGGGTTTATTAGGAAATGGGTTCCTTCATAGTTAAATTGATTTTGCAAAACCTAATTAAGTTGTGTTTTTTTGTAACAAGGTGTTTTTTCATTAACATTTTTTTCTTTTGTATGTAAGTTCATTTTTTAAAATATGTCTAACTGGTTTATTAGTCATGTCTAATCGTTTTTCACTAGTTTAACTAAGTTCACTTTCACATATAGTTAGTTACTCATATTTTTTGCCTTAATTGGGGGTAGTTTTGGGGTCATAGTTTAATTAGATTTTTGGAGTAAATAATTCTGTTGTTTGCAACATGGATATTTTGTGTTTTGCCTAGTTTGATTGGTTTTTTTGCTTTGTATGTAAGTTCATTTTTCCAAATAGATAAGTTGTCTTTTTTCAACATTTCTAAATTGCTTTCACCAGCTTAGATAAGTTTGATTTTTACAAATATAGTATGCTATATGATCTGCCATAAATGGGGGTAGGATTGGGTAAGATGTCCCTTCATTTTGTGTACTAAATTATATTTTACATCTATTAAATAAGTTGTTATTCTGCAACATGTAAGTTCATTTTTAATATAGCTAAGCTGTTTTGCAATCATAACTAAATTGCATCATTTTCGCGGTGACCGAGCCCACCACTCCATGTTGTAGTGCGCAATTCGTTGGTATAACATCAACAGAACACCGTTCCACGAATATTACACCCAACTGAGTAGTACAACAGAAACATCACAGGTCCAAGGTATAACTATATTATTATATCATAGATTTTTATAGAAGATTCTCAGAACTTTCATGACACAATGAGCTCATCAGGTAAGTTACTGTACAAGCCAAAATCTAGAAGAAGCAACTTATAGACTACTCTAGCACTAGATCTAGCTCTGGGACTATCTCGATAACTAAAGGCTGGCTATTTGCTGTAGCAACATTCTCTAATGATATGGTTCCTATTTTTTTTTGGAATTGATCCCCATCTATGTTTAACTTGATCTTCACCATCGCCGTTTGAACTATGTGATACCGTTGACTACTTTGCTCCTTGTTTCCCGTAGTGGTCCTCCTTTGTCGCCTTCTTGGATTGGAATGACGTTAACAACTTACCAAAGTGTAGCAAGGGATAAAAGGATATATTGAGTACTCCATTTCTAGTCGTAGGGGTTCTTAGCATGGAAAACAAAAAAATTCTACCGCATGCACACAAACAAGCCAAGATCTATCTACTAGATTGTAGCAACGAGTCGATTAGAGTACTCGCCCTCGAAGATTCCAAAGCGGTTAACGAGAGCAGATTCTCGTGGGTGATGTAGTCGTACACTTGCCGATCTCAAGATCGCGTAGACGATCCTTCCGGCGCTACGTTTCGGTAGCGCTTCCGCAGTTGGTCACACGTTCGGTACTCGATGAAGATCTTCCTCTCCCTTGTTCCAGTAGGCAGCGGAGGTTGTAGTTCTCCCCTCGCGATTTTGGCAGCATGACGGTGTGGTGTCGGAAGGGCTTCGCCTAAGCCAGAGCAGGTTATGGTGGATCTAGGGTTTCTGGCGATCTAGAGTTTAGAGGGCTGGAGAGGAGGAGGCGTGACTGGCAGAGGCTAGGGCGGCGATGGTGAGCCAGCAGCGGTGCTAGGCGGCGGCGTGGTGGCGCGGCTAGGTGGGGAGGGGCTGGTGTTGTGTGGCCTTGGGGAACCCCCTCCCCTCTATTTATGAGAGGGAGGGCAGCTTGGGAGAGGGGAGTTTGAATCCTTCCCCAACTCCTTCTCCTAGTTGGCTTGTGGTGGAGGGAAAGAAGGATTCTTTCCTTCCTCCACTAGGAAACATTGTCCCAGTTTGACTTTTCAAACTTGCCTTTTGACTTTCAATTTGGAGCTTGATTTCTTTCTTGCTAATCCCCAACCAAGTGACCTAGGAAATGATCCAATTATTCCACTTATCCATGACACATTCATGTTCCCTTCCCCTTCCGGTCCGGTGAACCTTCTAGACCCTTCTAGAACCTCTCCGATGAAATCATCGGAATCATTCCCAAACTCCGGAATTGGACTTTCCTTATATGAATCTTATTCTCCGGAGCATTACTGTTCTCCTCGAGATATCCCGGATCCCATCCGAGACTCCAAACAACATTCGGTCTCCCTACTTACATTCCATATCTACTAAACAACATCGAATCCTTAAGTGTGTCTCCCTACGGTTCGTGAATTACACGGACATGACCGAGACACTTCTCTGATCAATAACCAATAGAGGAATCTGGAAATTCATATGGCTCCCACATATTTCTACGATTACTTTGCGATCGAATGAACCACTTACATACGATACCAATTTCTCTTTATCTCGCGACAGTTTACTTATCCGAGGTTTGATCGTTGGTATCTCTGCATACCTAGTTCAACCTCGTTACTGATAAGTACTCTTTTCTCGTTCCTGTGATATCTGATCCCTTGTGGGCTAGTCACATGCTTGCAAGCTAATTGGATGACATTCCATAGAGAGGGCCCAGAGTATATCTATCCATCATATGGATGGACAAATCCCACTCTTGATCCATGTGCCTCAACACATACTGTCAACACCCGGATTTTTAATCCCAGATGCCTGTTATGCCATACATCGCAATCCCAGGATTACCATTTTTGTGACACGTAACAGATTTGGATATCACAGTACATCATCCATTACAAACCATACCTAAGGTCTTACACAAATAAGGATCTCATGATCCAGTTCTTAATACAACTCAAGCAGCGGAATAACGTAATAGTAACGATAGCATAGGCGAAGATCCATCTTCGGGGTCACAGGCAATGCTGACAATGGGAGATGATCCTAGTTGTCGTAACCTTCCTGTTGTCCATCCTCCTGATACTCCTCTTCATAGTCTGGCCACGGTAATATCTAGAGACAAAGCCATGAGTACTCTTTAAGTACTCGCAAACTAATACTAACAAGTTAAGGGGGTTTGTGTAGTAGGATGCTAAGCTCTAGGGTTGTTTTGCAAAAATCCAGATTTAACTCTACTAAGTTCAAAAGCAAAGAAAGCTAGTTGAAAATTTTATAACACCTAAGTGGGAATTTGAATCTCATATCACACCCCTGTTGTGGTCAAGTCAAAGTCTCAATTCATTTCATGAGTCATTTTGAAAACATCTGACGGGGAAACAGTATGGCCACTCCAACTGCCCATAACTGCGGACGCGGCTATTCGAATAGTTTGACACTCTGCAGAGATTGTACACTTTCACCACAACATTCGATACATCCGTCTGGAACAAATCCTGAATTCACCATACTCAGTATGCGGATAATCAATCCTAACCTTTCAATTACACGCCCTAGTATAGGAACCTCTCCTGTGAGTTTGGCCTCCCAACCATGACTAGCTGTCATCTTGGGTACTGCACAGGTGGACAATCTTCACAAGGTAGCCTCAGCTCAGACCTTGGCCGAGAGGGAACCCATACTAAGGTATATAAATTTCCAGTCAAGCCCTACTCAAATTTCGAGTATTGTGGTTTTACGGTAAAATTGGAATGGTATCGCATGCAGACAACCATCAGTTTTATAAAGAGCGAAGGCTCATGCCTCAACATTTTTGTCACCAAATCATCTGGTGTTCGGAAACACATGTCAAAACATTTCAATAGAATAACTCATCATTCTAAGGTTTTCATAACCATTTTCACCAAGTATTCCCATCTAAAGTTGATCAAATTTTATACTTAGCACTAGCATCTACAAGGGGTGGTGAATACTAATGAGGGGTAATAAACAAGTGGGGATTTGCTAAGTTCAACCTCATGCCTTAGGATGACATCAAGATTTTCTAACTTAGGCCAAGTTATGCTCTTTATGCTACCTTTAGTTATCTTTCTAGAATCTACAAGTCACTTAAGTAAACTCTAAGAGAAACTTTGGTAAAGAAAAATGAAGTATTAAACTTGTAAGTAAAACTAGGATTGGGTATCATCAAATGTGTCTAACCAAGCATGCTTAATGCATTGCATAGGTCATCTAACTTTCATAGTTGCAGGTGTTAGCTTGCCTTGTGCAGAGCAGTGGTTGAAGTTCTCCTCGGCTTCCTCCTTGTAGTATCCTCCTTCCTCCTCGTATTCTTGGTCGGTACTAGCGTCTATAAATAAATACGAGGTACACAATCACCAAAAAATACTTAACTACTTTCAATCATCACACAAAGGTGCACTATAGATGATCTAGCATCATCACTATCATTACAAGATTAAAGCATTTGTCTTATTTATTTTAATTTGAGAAAAGTAATTTCTACTCATTGAAAAACTACTTAAGATTTAATATTCTCCAACTCAAACATGGTATCATGTTGACACATCTGATCACCACATATTTCAGTACATGGGAATGTGATTTAAAGTGGTGTCACAATTTAATAAGGTTTAACCTCTTTATTTTAAATAAATAAAGTGACTAGAAATGCCTATGTGGCATTCTTTTATTACTTGAACATTATTTCTGTAAGTAAACCCATATGTTTTTATATATTCTGAAAGGTATGATCAAATGTGATTTTTGAGAGTTGGAATCAACTCAAAAGCTCTTATGGTTGAATTTTGAAAAATGTTTGAATGCAGAAAAGCTTCTGCCTTGTTATTTTTACCAAGGTTGATCTATAACTCCAAAGGGTTTGAATCCAACGGGCTTGGATTAAGCATTTCAGTACCTTTCTAATAAAATTAGGTTCATGCATTTTGGTTCAGTGAATCGAGCTGGTTTGATTTTTGAATCTATGTTCAGAGCTATGTTTGAATTTAAATGGAAAAATCTAAGTTTAAACTGTTGGGTCGCGTGGGAGATGCTAACGGGTCGGCCCAGTGTCACTCTGCAGCGTGGGGCTCATCTGACAGGGGGGTCCACCAGTTAGGGGCTCATAACGCGTGAAGCGGTACGGGGCGGTGTGGGACGTTGGATTAGAGTGGGGATCAACGGCTGTGGATCGTCGTCGATGACGGACCTGTCGCCGGAGAGCTCTAACCCTAGCGGTTCGGTGGGGGTGCATAGGGGCGTACCAGGGCTCCAGCAACGACGCTGAGGCGGGAAAACGGACTGGTGGTCGACGGCGAGGTAAGGGACGGTTGAGGCAGCTCCGGGGGTGGTCGCAATCAGCGGCGCCCTTCTCCTCTAGAGGCGGCCTGCTCCGGTACAATTCTGGCGAGATGCTACTCCCTGGGCTCCGACTAGAGGTGTGGGATGATCAGTGAGGTGAGGGGAGTGGAGTGGTGTGCTGCAAACAGCTAGGGGTGCCCTCCTTTTATAGGCTCGACGACGAGACCGAGAGGGATGGGCAGGCGACGGTGGCATCATGGCTACGGGATGCTAGCGGCATGGCTGAGGGTGGCGATCGACACGCGGTCTCCTGGCGGTGCTCTAGGACTTTAATGCAGGCTTAGGGGCGTTAGTAATCGGTCGGGCGAAGCTGGTGCTCTAAGCGGTAGAGGCGGCGGCTTCAACGGCGAGCGGTGGCTGTGAGGCGTTAGACGACGAATGGGGGTATCTGGTGCGCTCTCTGGGTCGTGGCGACGTGGTGGGCGCGGGATGTGGTCAAGTGGCGGCTTGTGCACACGTGCCGGGTGCGACGCTCTGGGGCGTGCTCGGCATGGTGCGGTGGCACTGGAAGCAAGGATTTCTCGGTGGTTCACGGCTGAGCCTGGCTCGGGGAGGGGACAGTGGGCGGCGGTGAGGTGCTGGCTATCTCCTAGACATGGCGAGAGAGGGGGAGGCGGTCTGCTGCGGCGGCGACCAAGTTGGACGGCGAGGTGGGGCTCGGCTTGGCATGGACATGCTGCTAAGAGGTAGGGGATGGGGTAGTTATGCCCTGGTTTGATCCAAAGGGGACAATGTGAGCAAATGGGGGTCAAATGGGAGACAAGTTTGGCCAGAACACTATTCAAAATAGTGAATTTGGTTTTGTTTGAATTCTGCCTGCCAAGTGTTTGATGAAATGGCTGTAAGAAAATTCTTGTTGAATTTTGAAAAGATTTTTGGTGGGTGTGCTAGGCATAAGCTTGAGACTCTATGGTTGCTTGGGTTTTGAAAATTGAGCTTGTTTGAGTGGTTTTTGAAATAGTGGGATCTTCCCATATGAAATAGATTCAATTTTAAAAGGTCATTTGAACTTAGCATTTGAATGTTTTTGGCAGATCACCAAGTGGGACTTGGTACCTCATTATGTGTACTAGCAAGGGGGGCAAAGATCCACAATTGTTTCTGTTAAGTTTTGAGTACTAGGAATAGCCAAAGTAGGCATGATAGTTAATTTGGCAAAAATGACCATTCACTTCATTTATTTATTTTGAGTTGTTTTTCTTTGGGAAAAGTTTGGGAATGATTTAGATGATGTTTATTTCACTTAAGAATCATTTTACAAGAGATGAATCACAGAACTATGGCAATTCAAATGAACTCCTAATTTAAATGCACATACAAATGAATGCTTTCATATTTTTAGATGGAAAAGTTTTTGTTAACCCTAATTTTGATGATTTGGATCTTGATCAACTTGGATTAAAGTTTCGGGATGTTACAAACCTTCCCCCCTTAAACAAAATCTCGTCCCGAGATTTTAAAAAGGACGAAAAAGATTACCTAGGATTTAAAGAGATCGGGGAACTCCGTCCTGATGTGATCTTCGCGCTCCCAGGTAGCTTCTTCTTCAGTGTGTTTGCTCCACTGAATCTTGAGAAACTTGATGCTTCGGGTCCTGGTAGTTCTGAAATCTTCTTCCAAAATACGGATGGGTACTTCGGGATACGTCAGGTCATCGTTGATTTCTATGGTCCGGTGATCAATATTCTTGAAAACTTCAGTCTTATCCGGAACTTCGTGGCATTTACGAAGTAATGAGATATGGAACACATTGTGCACGGCTGACATTTCTGCTGGCAGTTCAAATTGATATGATACTTCTCCTCGACGATTCAGAATCTTGAAGGGTCTGATATATCTGGGGGCTAACTTTCCCTTCAGTTGGAAACGCTGCATTCCTTTCAAGGGCGACACTTTAAGATAGAAAAATTCTCCGATATTGAAAGCGAGGTCTCTACGTCTTTTATCGGTGTAACTCTTCTGTCTTGACTGGGCGGTCTTGAGGTTCTCACGAATCTTGTGAACTTCCTCTTCTGCTTCTCATAGGATGCCGGGTCCGAAAATCTGACTCTCTCCTACTTCCGACCAATTCAAAGGGGTGCGACACTTCCTTCCATACATGAATTCAAATGGGGCCATTTCAAACTAGCTTGATAACTGTTGTTGTAAGAAAATTATGCAAAAGGCAGACAGTCTTCCCATTTAGATCCATACTCTAACACACATGCTCTCAACATATCTTCGAGTATTTGATTTACTCGCTTCGTTTGTCCATCAGTCTGAGGGTGGTACGCTGTGCTGAAATCTAGTCGGGTTCCTAAACCTTCTTGGACTTTCTTCCAGAATCTTGAGGTAAACTGAGTTCCTCGATCTGATATAATGTTCTTGGGGACTCCGTGCAAACTGACGATTCTAGCGATGTACAACTCCGCTAGCTTCGAACTCTGGTATGTGGTCTTGACTGGTAAGAAATGGGCGACTTTGGACAATCTGTCAACTATGACCCAAATGGAGTCATTTCCCCTACTAGAAGTAGGAAATCCAGTGATAAAGTCCATTCCAACAGAATCCCATTTCCATTCCAGAATCTGTAGAGGTTCAACAATCCAGCGGGTCTTTGATGTCCCGCCTTGACTCTCTGACATATATCACACTTGGCGATATAGCTTCCGATTTTTCTCTTCATCTTATGCCACCAAAATTGTTCCTCCGGGGTGGATAGAATAAAGAGTATCATGGGCCTCCTTCAAAATCACTTTTTTCAATTCCGAATCTGCTGGTACACAAAGGCGTCCTTTGTACCACAAAACTCCTTCTTCGTCTTCGGTGAATCCGGGTACTTTGCGTGTACCGATACGATGTTTGATTCCGTCGATACTAGCATTTCCTTTATGCGCATCTTTGATCTGGCTGATCAAAGTGGGTTGAAGTTCTATGCTAGCAAAAAATCCTTCACTCACTAAATCCATTCGGAAATCTTCCATCTCCTTGTGCAAACTTGGTTGCTCCTTCAAAATCATGGAGTTCAAGCGGCACGGCAATCTGCTAAGGGCATCTGCTACCACATTGGCTTTACCAGGGTGATAGTGAATGTCCAGGTCGTAATCCTTGATTAGCTCAATCCATCTTCTCTGTCTCATATTCAGCTCCTTCTGAGTGAATATATACTTCAATCTCTTGTGATCCGAATAAATCTCACAACGGTTTCCCATCAGATAGTGCTTCCATGTCTTCAGGGCTAGAACTACGGCTACGAGTTCGAGGTCATGGGTTGCGTAGTTTTGTTCATGCTGTTTCAGTTGTTGAGATAGATAGGATATAAATTTTCCTTCTTGCATTAGCACACATCCGAGACCGATCTTGGATGTGTCACAATACACGTCAAAGGGCTTCGTGATATCCGGCATGATCAAGATTGGGGATGAAATCAATCTCCTCTTGAGTTCTTGAAAACTCGCTTCACATTTGTCCATACATTCAAACTTCTTGTCCTTCTTCAGCAATTGGGTCATGGGTCTGGCGATACTCGAGAATCCTTCTACGAACTTGCGGTAGTATCCCGGTAATCCGAGAAATGCACGAACTTGGGTTTGAGTGGTTGGGGCTTGTCAATCTACATCTTTCACCTTTGCAGGGTCAACGGCAATTCCTCCGGCTGATACAATGTGGCCGAGGAATCCTACCTCCTATAACCAGAATTCATATTTGCTAAACTTGGCATACAATTGATGCTCTCTAAGGGTTCCAAGAATGGTCCTTAGGTGTAGCTCATGTTCTTCTTCTGATTTGGAACAAATCAGAATGTCATCGATGAAAACAACGACAAACTTATCCAGGAAGTCCATAAAAATCTTATTCATGAGATTCATGAAATAAGCGGGGGCATTGGTTAATCCAAAAGATATGACAATATACTCGTATAATCTATATCTGGTGGTAAAGGCAGTCTTTGGAATATCCTCTGCGCGAATCTTGAGTTGATGATAGCCAGTTCTAAGATCAATCTTAGAAAACACCTTGGCACCAGTCAACTGGTCAAACAGATCTTCTATCTTTGGCAACGGTTATTTGTTCTTGATAGTGACATCATTCAACTTTTGATAATCCGTACACAAACGGTTACCTCCATCTTTCTTGTCCACGAACAAAACATGTGATCTCCATGGTGACGCACTTGGTTGAATCAATCCAATTTCTAGCATGGCATCCAGTTGCTTCTTTAGTTCTGCTAGTTCAGACGGGTTCATACTATATGGTCTCTGAGCTATGGGTCCTGTTCCAGGGATTAGTTCAATGATAAACTCGATATCCCGATCTGGGGGCATACCGGGCAAAACACCTGGAAATACATTGGGGTATTCACAGACTATCCGGACTTGGTCAATAGTAGGTTGGGCTATACTCTTGTTGCACTTGAATTGACGAGGTAAGATTTCAGATACATGCTTGACTGATACTCCGTCTATGATGGTCATGGTTATGGCTTTCTTGGCACAGTCAATTAATCCTTTGTGTTTGGACATCCAATCCATTCATGTACTACTACCAAACCTTTGGTTCCGAGTACTATTAGATTAGCATAGAAATCTATGCCAAGGATTCGGATAGGGACGGCTTTGCAAATTTGCCTAGCTTTGGTGGTTGAACCGGGGATTTGAACAATCATAACATGCTTCAGTTTGGTTGGTTGAATCTGAAAGTGTAAGATGGTTAACCTAGAGGGGGTGAATATGTTTCTACAAAATTCTTTATAATCTTTTGCAAGTTTTAGGCTTTGCGTAATATAAGTGAGCCTAAATGCAAACTAGGTGAGGCAACTAGATGATGTACAAGATACTTCAAGATCGAAGGCTATCACAAGATAAGAAACACAAGTAAGAGATCGGTTAAGGAATAACCGAAGCACGCGGAGACGAAGATGTATTCCCGTGTTCACCACCTTTGGGAAGGGGGCTACGTCACGTTGGAGAGGTGTGAGGTTCCACGAAGGATTCCTCACGCGCCACGAAGGCTCACCTTCTTCTCCAAGCCTATCCCACTAAGGAATAGCTCACTTACTCGTGGCAGACTTTAAGGTAAACCCACACAAACTTTCCACGGAGCAAATCACAAGCCGAATGCCTCCGGGCGACCCTAGCCGCCTAGGGTTTCCCACAAACCCAAGAGTAACAAGCTAACTCGATGAACTCAAGGGCGAATGAACTTTGGCTTGGTGGAAACGTAGATCGGGACCTCCTCTTCCTTTCTACCAAAGGGATTTGGATTTGGTTGGGTAGAATGGGAGATCCTCAAGCTTTTGTGCTTCAACAATGGGGGAGAGAGAGAGCTTCAAGAAATGAAATGTTAGCTCAAATGCCTAACCTCACAGTTGAGAAGAAAGGGGTATATATAGTGTGAGGGGAAAAAGAGTCGTTTGGAGGTTACTGCGACATAACCGGCAATAAGTCCGGTCAGACCGAGCTGCTCGCCGGAATTTCCGGCGACAGCTCCGGTCGACCGGACCCCACGCCGGAATTTTTGGCGGCGACCGGAATTCCCGGCGAACAACCGAAAACATGTTCTGTAAGCCATATCGGTGTTCACTGGGAATTTCCGGTGGCGACCGGAAATTCCGGCGACAGCACCGGCGCCGCCGGTGCTTTTGCCGATTTCGCAATAACTTCTTTAGACTCATTTTTCAAGGCAGATTTCTCTCTTTCTTCGAACGGGTGTGTGCGGGTGGATGATGAGAGTCTTATATGGTGTAGAACATCCCCAAAGAGCACATCGAGATCACCCCTCTTAATAGTGAGGTGTTTCCTATTTGACTCAAGAGTAAATAAGAGAGAATAATAAACAATGACACGGGCTCTTCATAGAGAAACGAATGGGGGGGGGTCACCCATCAACTATCATCAACAGCCTGCGGATTCTCACCTGTAGAGAGCTAATAGAAACATTAGTCCATCCTCTAGCTCCGATGTCATAGTTAATCAAAATACTAGATAAGGGCTATTTTCCCTTTCAATCTCCCCCTTTTTGGTTAACGATGACAAACCGAGCTAGAGTCAAAGAAAGGATATTATGATACAATTAGATCTAGCACATAATAGAAGCACATAGTGATAGAAATTCAAGTACAATAAGTGAACTGTAAGGTTGTCCAAACACACACACAAATGGTTCGAAAGAGCAAATAAAAGCACAAGCCCATGAGAGACAAACGAGCAAAGAGGGGCTTGTGCAAGAGGCAATCATGAAAGAAGCGACTCTACTCTTTCTCCCCCTTTGGCAGCGAGACCAAAAAGGAAGAAAAGAGCGGAGAGACCTATCTAGCCACCAAAGTTGTCCTCATCGTCATCATCATAGGATTCTTCCTCCTCTTCTTCTTCATCGTCACCCTCCTCTTCGTCCTCGCCCTCACCATCATCATCATCATTAGTAGTTGTAGCACGATGCTGAGAGGAGCTGGAAGTAGCAAACCCAGGGAACATTGATGGATCAAAGCCCCTAAACATGTCCTCATCCAGCGGGGGCTTCTCAAAGTTGACATAAGGAACAGGAGCAAGAGCATTGCCCAAATCTGGTACTGGTCGACTACGCTCTGCCAAGAAGGCATTGTGCTTCCTCCTGTTCTCCTGATTGAGCTCCAAACTGCAGTGTGCAACATCATAGGAGGAGCGACACATATCCCATAAGTTGTTTAAGAAGCGGGAAATACCCTTCTTGCGAGGGAGAGCACGGGGAAGATCCCTACGAGAGCGCGAGCCACTAGCAGACAGGGGATCATGAGCATGCTTGGTCCGATGCTCAGAAGGCAACATCTGGGGAAGCTCCACATGAGTGCCTCGACGAGGTAAGGAGAAATCCTCCATGTCTACACGCGGACCCTTGGGGAGAGCAGATGCAGGAACGGTGGCCTCAATCAGGCGCTGAACATACTGACAGAAATTGGGAGTCATGCGCTTCTCAATGGACCGCTGAATCTCGTTGTAGATGAAGTCACACACATTGATCTTCCGAAGACGGCGAGGCTCACAGTCGACAGCATCACCAGCCTTGCCCACAAGATTGTAGCGGAAGAACCGAGCAAGCACCATGTAGTAGTAGTAGTACATCCCGGACAAGCTGGGAGGTTGATGGCTGGGATCACTGGGATAGCAGAAGAGGAGCTGGTTGTCACTGAATGCCTTTTCAGAGTGAATGCAGAAGACAGAGACACTGTCAAGAGGGTAACCCAGGGCATGGCAGAAGGCGTCAAAACAAGCCGAGTATGGCTTGGTGCCGGTCATCCAAGTGACAGTGTCAGCATCATCAGTGTGAAAGTAAGCTGTGCAGAAGAACTGGCGAATGATATCAGGCATTAGCTTGACCTTGATTGTAGCAATAGCAAAGACATCCATCTACTTCAGGGCCACATCCACATGCTCGAAATCAGAGGAGAGGTAATGAGCATAGTGGTCCTCATTGAGATACCTGGGAGGAACAAAGAAACCCCGCCGCATACAAGATGGCTCATTATAAAAGTCATCCCAAAAGCACTGCTGGGTGTCAGTCCAGAACAACTTGTTAGCCACTTGATAAGTGCAGTTGGGGAAGCGGTATGGATTCTGCCTCCTCAAGTCCCGCCATTGATTCACAGTGATATCCGAGACAGTATTGTAGTTGTGAGGATTTTCTTCTTCAGTAGGACCAAGATTGGACTTGCCTTTCAGAGTGGACCTTCCAGCAGAGGCTTTCTTCTTCTGGCCACTAGCAGATCCAGAACCCCCTGTGAGAGCAGCTTTCTCTAGCTGACGCTGAGTGAGGCGAGGAGGAGGAGCAGGAGCCCGCTGAATAGTGAGCTTCCTCTTTTTGCTGATGTCGGGCTCAAAGTCGCTGTTATCACACTCTGCACAAGAAGCTGACAAGAATGGAAGGCAAAGAAGAGCAAATGAGTGTATATGCCATAGAGGAGCTCACAAGAACATATAAGGACGGTTGAGCAAGCGCATGGACAGATAAACAGGCGAAAGAAAAATTTCGGCGCCAGGTTCGGCGGAGCCGGCCCTGTCGCCGGAATTATCGGCGACGGGTTCGGTGGACTGAATGCTCGTCCGGAAATTCCGGCGAGCAGGTCGGTCGACCGGAACGGTGACCGGAAATTCCGGCGGCGGGGTCGACACGACCGGGCCTAGGACCGAAAATTTTGGGCAAGCGACCGTGAAACTAGCCATGACTTAGTACTTGCACAAACAACATTACGAGGGGGAATAGTGGGTGAAACAAGGGTGATGCGAGCCGAGTTACTCTACTGGGGGGTAGAGAAAACTAAGGGAGCATAAGACATGAAGGATAGGGTTTCACCATAAATAACAAACAAAAACACGGGAAAGGAGAGAGGAAAGAGAAAAGATACCATGGGATGGCGAAGATGAAGCCATGCCCGTTCCCTTGCCAAGGAGAGGCACGAAGAAAGCTCCACACAAGAAGGTGGGGAAGCACTCCCCGACCTCCCAATGCGTGCAAGGAGAGAGCAAAAAACTTTGGTGAAAAGTCTTGTAGAGGCCCGATCTACAACTTGGTGGAGTGGGGAGGGTTTTGGGTGGAGGGAAGGGCCTATGGGGAGGTGGGGAAGCTTGAGGCGGCGTCCATGGAGGAGGGAGGGGCGTGGGGAAGAAAGAAAGGAAGAGGGAGGAACTGCCCCACGCGTGGGCTTTAAATACCCACTCCAAAAAAATCGGCAATAAGTCCGGTCCGACCGATTCGTACGCCAGAAATTCCGGCGAGCGAATCGGCGAACCGACCGGGCGACCGGAAATACCGGTGACGACCAAAAATTTCGGCAGCGAACCGAAAACATGTTCTGTAAGGGTTTTCGGTTGGCTGCTGGAAATTTCGGTCCCCAGGCCGGCGAACCGGAAATTTTGCCGAATTTTTTTTTGAAAGCTGCGAAAGAGTGTGTTTGATGATTTGGAGAGGACAAATTGTGAGGGATCATATGAGCATATACACAATATTCAAATGAAGACCAGAGAGAGCACTGTCCACAAGGCGAGGTCATAAAAACAAATCAAAAACGAAGAGCGACCATGGACAAAGGATTTAGCTTGAAGCAACAATGTATCCAATACACAAAACCGACCATCTGGCGGAGGATTTCTCCCCCTATGTTTAAGCACACATGTCATGGCGCCTCAAAGATATATGCTTGGACCCATATCATGACACGAGATCAATTTATGTTGCACACATAGGTAAGCATCAAACCAAGATATGGTAAAATGACCATCCCTACATGTGCTGCACAACTAAGATACATAGCATGTTAAGAGCAAGAATATAGTGCAAGAAGCAAATCAATCCAAGTTTTGGGGATCTAGGATACCGAGTTCTCGCCTCAACATGACAAAACGGGCTTCATCCAAAGGCTTCGTGAAGATATCGGCCAATTGTAAAATCGTACCCACATGAGTGAGGTTGATATCACCATTTGCGACATGGTCACGTAGGAAGTGGTGGCGAATGTCAATATGTTTGGTGCGGCAATGTTGGACGGGGTTGTTGGTGATCTTTATTGCGCTTTCATTGTCACATAGAAGAGGCACCGTACCAAGAGACACACCATAGTATCTCAAGGTTTGCCTCATCCATAACAATTGAGCACAACAAGATGCCGCGGATATGTATTCGTCTTCGGCGGTGGATAGGGTTGTGGAGTTTTGTTTCTTGGAAGACCAACTTACCAACGACCTGCCAATGAATTGGCAAGCCCCTGAGGTTGATTTCCGGTCAACCTTATCACCTGCCCAATCGGCATCCAAATAGACAACAAGCTCAAAGGTTGACCCCTTTGGATATCAAAGCCCGAGAGTAGGAGTGAGAACAAGGTACCTAAAAATCCGTTTGACCGCCATCAAGTGGCACTCCTTGGGAGCGGATTGAAAACGAGCACACATTCCAACACTTAACATGATATTCGGCCTAGAAGCACAAAGGTAGAGCAAGAAACCAATCATAGAACGATATACCTTTTGATCCACGTCCTTCTCACCTACTCCAAGGCCAAGTTGTCCATTTAGTGGCATGGGTGTCTTCATGGGATTAGCCTTTTCCATCTCGAACTTATTGAGCATATCCTTAATGTACTTCTCTTGAGAGATGAAAGTGCCATGAGGAAGTTGCTTTATGATGAAGCCTAGAAAGAACTTCAACTCCCCCATCATGGACATCCTAAATTTCATAGTCATCAACTTGGCAAAAGCTTTGTTATGAGATTCGTTAGTTCCACCAAAGATAATATCATCAACATATATTTGAACAATAAATAAGCCACCCCCTTTAACCCGTTTGGTGAAAAGGGTGGAATCGACCTTACCCACGCTAAACCCATCCATGAGTAGAAAGTCCCTAAGGTGCTCATACCAAGCACGAGGAGCTTGCTTTAGTCCGTAGAGAGCCTTATGGAGTAGATACACATGGCTGGGATAGCGTGTGTTTTCGAAACCCGGGGGTTGAGCTACATATGCAACCTCTTTCAAGGGACCATTAAGAAATGCACTTTTCACATCCATTTGATAAAGCTTGAAGTTATGGAAATATGCATAAGCAAGCAAGAGACGAATAGCTTCAAGACGAGCAACGGGCGCAAAGGTGTCCTAATAGTCAATACCTTCTATTTGGGCATACCCTTGCGCCACTAACCTTGCTTTGTTTCTTGTGACGACCCCGTTCTCATCTTGATTGTTCTTGAACACCCACTTGGTCCCAATGACATTGATGTGATGATCTTTAGGCCTCTCCACTAGAGACCATACTTCATTGCGGGTTAAACACTCGAGTTCTTCTTACATGGCAATGACTCAATCCGGATCCTCCAAAGCCTCATGAACCTTAAGGGGCTCAAAGTTGGACACAAAGTCATGATGCCCACAAAAGGTTGTGAGGTTCTTCTTCTTAGCATGGGTCTCGATCCCTCTTGATATGCTTCCAAGGATATTGTTGACTTGTAGTCCACTTGCAATGGAGGCGGCCTTAATCTTCCGAATTGTGCCATCATGATCAACAAATTCATCTTTTGAGGGGCCTTGATCATTGACACCATCTTGAGCTTGGCCTTGAGATGGAGGTTGATCTTCTACTTGGTCTTGCTCGAGGGTTTGAGGGCTTGGTTCTTGTTCTTCGGTTTGCAAGGCATCATGAGAGAGATGTTGATCTTGTGATGCATTTGATGGCTCAACCTGGGTAGAGCTCGGCCCTTCTTGAGTTGAGCTTGATTCTCCCCCATCATCTTGTTGAACATGAATGTGAGACTCGGTAGGCAAGATGTGCCCAATACCCATCAACTTGATGACTTGAGAAGAATCACCATCTCCTACATCACGAGAAGAAACTTGCCCCTCATGGGGACCATTATTCTCCAAAAACTCCATGTCACAAGATACTTCAACAAAACCATTAGTCTTGTTTTCCGCATAACCAACAAAAATACCCTCTATAGTTCTAGATTCGAATTTACCGAGCTTTTCCTTTTTGTTCTTGACGAGACACTTGCACCCAAAGACGCGGAAGTAGTTGACATTGGGCTTCTTACTTGTGAGAATCTCATATGGAGTCATGTCAAAGGGAGCACGGAGGAAGAGACGGTTCGTGTAGTGGACCGCGTTAGCAATAGCTTCTCCCCAAAAATTGTGAGGGGACTTGAATTCACTCAACATTGTTCTTGCCATCTCAATGATTGTCCGGTTCTTCCTTTAAACAACACCATTTTGTTGAGGGGTATAAGGAGCTGAGAATTCATGCTTGATCCCCTCATCTTCAACAAATTCTTGCATGGTGTAATTCTTGAACTCGGTGCCATTATCGGTTCTAATAGTCTTGATCTCCACTCCATGAGTGCGTTGAGCTTGCTTGGCGAAGATCATGAATTCCTTGAAAGTCTCATCCTTCGTCTTGAGAAGAAAGACCCAAGTATACCTTGAGTAATCATCAACAATGACAAGACCATATCTTCTTCCACCAAGAGAGTCATATGTCGAAGGCCCGAAGCGATCTAGATGGAGCAATTCCAAGGGTCTTGATGTGGCCACCTTGGTAACGAAAGGATGATGCTTTCCAATTTGCTTCCCTGAAATGCAAGCACTACACACACGATCTTTATCAAAGGAGATACCGGTTAGTCCAAGAATATGTTCACCCTTTAGGAGGAGATTGAGATTTCTCGTGTTGACATGGCCTAGGCGACGATGCCAAATCCATCCCTTGTCAGCCTTGGCCATTAGACATGTAGGAAGAGATTGACTCTCTTTCGAGAGGTCGACCACATAAAGGTCGTCTTCCACGTGTCCAATGAGAACCAAGCTGAGATCATCACCCCTAAAGACCTTCACAAAAGTTCTAGAGAAATAGGAGTCATAGCCGGCATCTGTGAGATGTTTAATAGAAAGCAATTTGTAACCAAGGTTTTCAATATGTAGGACGGTCTCAAGAGTCAAAACCTTGGAAATTACCAACTTATCATAACCAAGAACCTTTCCTTTTGAGTTATCTCCAAAAGTGATGCTTGACGTTGAGTTGACATCGTGAATGAATTGGTCAAGCCCACTCCTACCTTCGGTCATGTGATTGGTGCATCCACTATCAAACACCCATTTTGATCCACCGGAGGCATAACCCTACAAAATCAATTCTTTGATTTAGGAACCCATTGAGTAATGGGTCCCCTAGCATTAGCAACAATATCCTTAGGTACCCAAATTGAGTACCACCTATAAGCATAACCATTTCGAGGGCCAACATATTTTGCATATACATTTCCTTGAGTGCCCTTACATAGCACATAGGAAGGATTAGACTTTCCCGCATACTTGTGATTGGGATTGCCCCTCATGGCTCCCCCATTCACCACATTCTTTTTTACCCGGTCAACCACCTTGTCACCTTACTTCACAAAGGTTATCTTCTTCGGTGGAGTGGCATTTCTCGTGTTGTTCTTTGGATCAAAACCGACACCTTCCTTGAAAACTCTCGTCTTTTGACGGGATAAAATCTCATCTAGGATCTTTCCCTTGGAGGTAGGTGCACGGCGCTCTTTCTCAAGTTGCTCTTTCAACTTCTTATTTTCCTCAATGAGGTGAGCTTGATCAAAGGTAGAGTTAGAGGTACAAGAATCATTTTCAACTATAATTGGATCCTTCAATGTACTAAGAGCTTTCTCATAGGACACCCGAAGTTGATCATGGTTCTCTCCAAGTTTTATGAGCTCACGCTTGACAAGCAAACTAGCCTTCTCAAGGTGCTCAAGGTCCTTGGTAAGAGAAGCATGAGCAACTTCAAGCTCTTTCTTTGAGGCATCAAGCTCTTGAGACAATGAGTTAGCCCTATCAATAGTGTCCATGTATTTTGCTTTATCAATTTCAAAGATTTCAATTTGTAGTTTAAGAAAAGAGTTGGTATTCTTTTCCTCACAAAGCTCTTGCTCAAGAAGATTGAATCTTCGTTTCTCATCATCAATATGAGATTCCAAGCTATCAATGGTCTCATCGCATGAGCTAACAAGTTCCATTAATTGCTTGACTCTAGCACGAGCAATGGGAGGAAGAGACTTCATGATAGCATACATTTCTTTTATATATTCTTTACCAAATTCATCATTATCACTACCACTATCATGGTCACTCTCAAGATCAGCCAAGACACTAGATAGGGATGGAGGAGAGACAATTACCTTGGAGCTTCTTGCCATAAGACAATAACCGGTGATCTTGGGAATAGGAGAACTCTCGATGTAGTCCTTGGAGTAGTCGTAGGTGAGAGGTGAACCGGGTTCGACATATGCCAAACTGGTCACACCCACCACTTTCTCCTTATCCCACACTCCATGTCGGACTCGTCCTTGGAGCTCCTTGCCATGAGGCAAGTGACAGTGACCTTGGGGTTAGGAGAGTCGTCGGTGTAGTCCTTGGTGTAGTCATAGGTGAAGAGAGACTCGGGTTTGGCAAAGGCCAAACCGGCCACTCCAACCACCTTCTCTTCATCCTCTTCCTCATTGTCGGATATGTATTCTTGGCCTAGGAAGCCCTTACCATCACGCCTATTGTTCCTCTTGTATCTTTCATTGATGGGGTTGGGCTTCAATCTTGGTTTGGCACCTTCTTCATACTTAGGCTTGTAAAGCCTCTTCTCATAAGGACACTTGTCGGCAAAATGGGTTGCCTCATCACAATTGTAGCACATTCTCTTCTTCTCACTTGATCCCATTGAGCTTCTCCTTCTTCGGAACTTCATGTTCTTAGTGAAGAGAGCAAGTTGAGAGAGAGCATATCATCAACTCCATCAACATCGCTATCTTCATCACTAGCAACGTCTTCTTACACTTGCTTGGACTTTGAAGCTAGAGAGTGGGAAGACCCGATAGCACAGTTGATCTCCTTGATCTTTTGCCCTTCATCTGCCAAGTTATCCGTGGCAACTAGATAAGAGACTAGATCATCAGGAGTGAATTGATTAGCTCTATCAAGGAGTTGCAAGTTCAAGGCAAGCTTCTTGTCGGTGACCGCGATCATGGAGACAATCTTGGACTTGATAAGTTCATCATTCAAATTGAATCCATCATCATACTTCTCACACCCTAGGCCACCAATATTCACGCGGAGGGCAACGAGTCTCTTGTATGCTTTAGCGATAGTCTCACCATCATGGTTCATGAACATGTTCATCTCAGACTTGGCAGCTTCATACTTGGACTTTTGGATAAGAGAGGTTCCCTCTCGGAGAATGACAATCCTATCCCAAAGATCCTTTGCGGTGGGGATGTCGCTGACTTGATCATGGAGAGTGCGGTGAATGGCACTCCTTATCTTGCCACAAGCCGTTGCATTTAGTTGACGGTCGTAGTACTCTCCCGGGGTGAGGTTGTTGGGATCATGAGGGTGGAAGCCGGTGCATACAATCTCCCAAAGCTCAACGTTGCAGCTGCGAAGATGAGATTCCATAGAAGCTTTCCAATGAGAGAAACGAGTTCCATCATAATGAGGTGCAGGGCCCGAACCATTAATATGAGGCATGATGTTCTTTTGCTTAGGATAAACATAAGGGAATTGATTAGGGGGCGTGGAAGTTTTTGACGAGCCGCCCTCATGAGCGGACTCGGCATCCTTATCCTTCTCGATGTCCATTGGTCTACCTTGAGGTACTACCAATGGATTACCAATAAAAGCCCCATCGCTAATGGCCTTAAGTTGTCCTTCTAGGTAACTCATTCGAACAAGGAGATCGGAATTCGCCTTGGCCTTTTCAAGGGCACCCTTGGCTAAGATTTCACGAAGCTCCTTGACCGAATAAGTTTTTTCCTCCTCATCATCGGAGAAAACCATCTTTTTTCTTAGGCGGTAAATCCCTTAAAAGAGCCCTTGGCTCTGATACCAATTGAAAGTGTAAGATGGTTAACCTAGAGAGGGGGTGAATAGGTTTCTACAAAATTCTTTATAATCTTTTGCAAGTTTTAGGCTTTGCGGAATATAAGTGAGCCTAAATGCAAACTAGGTGAGGCAACCTAGATGAAGTACAAGATACTTCAAGCTCGAAGGCTATCACAAGATAAGCAACACAAGTAAGAGATCGGTTAAGGAATAACCGAAGCACGCGGAGACGAAGATGTATTCCCATGTTCACCACCTTTGGGAAGGGGGCTACGTCACGTTGGAGAGGTGTGAGGTTCCACGAAGGATTCCTCACGCGCCATGAAGTCTCACCTTCTTCTCCGAGCCTATCCCACGAAGGAATAGCTCACTTCCTCGTGGCAGACTTTAAGGTAGTCTCCAAACCCTCACAAACTTTCCACGGAGCAAATCACAAGCCGAATGCCTCCGGGCGACCCTAGCCGCCTAGGGTTTCCCACAAACCCAAGAGTAATAAGCTAACTCGATGAACTCAAGGGGGAATGAACTTTGGCTTGGTGGAAACGTAGATCGGGACCTCCTCTTCCTTTCTACCAAAGGGATTTGGATTTGGTTGGGTAGAATGGGAGATCCTCAAGCTTTTGTGCTTCAACAATGGGGGAGAGAGAGAGAGCTTCAAGAAATGAAATGTTAGCTCAAATGCCTAACCTCACAGTTGAGAAGAAAGGGGTATATATAGTGTGAGGGGGAAAAGGAGCCATTTGGAGGTTACTGCGACAGAACCGGCAATAAGTCCGGTCGGACCGAGCTACTCGCCGGAATTTCCGGCGACAGCTCCGGTCGACCGGACCCCACGCCGGAATTTTCGGCGGCGACCGAAATTCCCGGTGAACAACCGAAAACATGTTCTGTAAGCCATATCGGTGTTCACCGGGAATTTCCGGTGGCGACCGGAAATTCCGGCGATAGCACCGGTGCCGCGGGTGCTTTTGCCAATTTCGCAATAACTTATTTAGACTCATTTTTCAAGGCAGATTTCTCTCTTTCTTCGAAAGGGTGTGTGTGGGTGGATGATGAGAGGCTTATATGGTGTAGAACATCCCCAAAGAGCACATCGAGATCACCCCTCTTAATAGTGCAGTGTTTCCTATTTGACTCAAGTAAATAAGAGAGAATAATAAACAATGACACTGACTCTTCATAGAGAAACGAATGGGGGGGTCACCCATCACCTATCATCAACAACCTGCGGATTCTCACCTGTAGAGAGCTAATAGAAACATTAGTCCATCCTTGTAGCTCTGATGTCATAGTTAATCAAAATACTAGATAAGGGCTATTTGCCCTTTCAGAATCTTACTAGTGCATGCAAATTCTTCGGTGACAAATGAGTGTGATGCTCCAGAATCAAACAACACTCTTGCAAGTACTGAGTTAACATAAAACATACCCAGCACGACGTCTGGCGCTTCCTGGGCTTCTTCAGCATGCATGAGAAAAAGACGGCCGTTGCGGTTGAGCGAGTTTCCTGGGGCAAACCTTCTTCCGAGCGGAACACGACGCTTTTGCTGAGCTGGGGCATTTGCATTGGGGTCTGCGGCATTATTCTTGGGGCACTCATTGGAGTAGTGACCCTTGGTTTCACATTCATAACAAGCCACTTGCGACTTGTCCTTTGCTGCAACAGGCACAACATTGCTTCCAGTCCTTGGGGCAGGGTTGGTGTTGGTGGTGACATTGTTGTTGTTGAACTTGGGTGGTGCACGGTTGAAATTGCTAGAGTTGCCGGGGTTGTTGTGGTTTCCTCCAGGCCTTGGGTTTCCACGGTTGGGATAGGTTGGACGGTTCATTGGGATTCTGTTGGTTCTCGAGGCAAATCCTGGAGATGGGTTGGGCGATACTTTGGGGTATGATGGGTTCCTGGTTGATGCATCATGCGGCGCTTGCGGTTCTCATTGGCTTGGTTGATCTTTCCTTCCATCTGAATGGCAGATTCGACTTGGCTTCAATATCCGCAAAGGGGATATTGACCAACATTGTCTGCATCTCATCGTGCAGAACATTCAAGAATCTCTCTTTCTTCTTGGCTTCAGTGTCGATATCATCCGGAGCATACCTAGCTAATGACAAGAATTTATCACGGTATTCCACTATGGTCATCCTTCCTTGTTTCAGTTCTGTGAATTCATCTCTCATCCTCTTGATCAAACCCGGTGGCACATGGGTTCTGCTGAACTTGACCTTGAATTCATCACAGGTCATCATCTGACCTCCGGTCATTGCACGAATGCTGTTCCACCATGCTCTTGCATCTCCGGCTAGATAGTGGGTAGTGAACAGAACTTTCTCATTAGCTTCCACTCCGGCGACTTCTAGATTGTTCTCCATTGTTTGTAGCAAATCATCTGCATCTAGGGGTTCCTCTGACTTAGTGAAAATAGGTGGATTGGTGTTCTGGAAATTCTTGAGCTTAGATCCATGGTTGTCCTGATTTCCTTGGCCTTTATTGTTGTTGGCCATCTGAGCTATGTGTTGAAGGGTGGCTAGGTTGGCTTGACGTTCGACTGCTTTCAGCTTCGCGGTCAGAAACCAACATTTGCAAGATCTGCAACATTGGGTCCGGGGATGAACCGCTTCCTCCGCGAGGCATCTGAAGATTGATATGGATCATGAGAAAAGAGGGAAATTTCTAAGGTTCAGAGGTTGTTGAAAAGTTTTTAAAGTTCGACTCAGATTTTTCTAGCAAACTTGCTTTTCATTCATTCATAGCACACGATACAAACACACACCACAACAAAGGAAAACAGATGGTTTTAAGAACCATTCTGGAAACTACGATACAGTGGGACCGAATACAACTCACTAACGCTAGTGCTCGAGTGCTACTACTCCTCGGAGTCGGTGTACTCATCATCCTCCTCCTCCTCATCATCATCATCATCATCGTCATCGATGAAGGCAAAATCCTCCTCATAGGTGAAGAAGTCCATGGCCTGATCCTCCAGAAAGTCATCATCATCATTGAGATAGGAGTAGGGATCTCCACAAAGGTCTTCTCCGGCATTCTCCCTTTCCTCTAGCTGCATGTCTCTCTCGTGGATGGTCTCCTCCAAATCCGTGATCCGGTGGCGAAGATGGGCAATGATGCGCTCCTTCTTGTCGAGCTGACGGCGACGAGACTTGCGATCCTTCACTAGCATGGCGAGGGTCTGATCCTTCTTCTTGGCGATGGCGTACTTGTGGTTGGCATAGGCACGGGCGTTGTCCAACTCCTTCTAACAATCGTACATCATGAAGCTGAGGTGGTCCACTTGACTCTTCAGCTCGGGATGATGTGGGGCCTCCAGTGGTTGTCCCATAACATCGCGCCTTGGGTAGAACTCAAAACGGGTACCCTTGATCTGATTGATACTCTGCCCACACAGACGGGCAAGAGCTTCCTGCATTGCCCTGGCCAGTCCATCGAGCCAGTTGTTTTCTCTTAAGGTGAACTGAATTCCCTCTGTAGTGGGAGGTTCAATCTTCCCTCAGAGACTTGCAACAACTAGCCACTGCAAATCCTATCCTTCCTGATCGTTGAGCTGAGCTTCGAAGAACTCTGGGTGCGGACGCTCCAGCATATCTAAAAGCTGGTCCAAGTCACGCTCAAAGATGAGGTCTCCTCCATTCCCGAACTGATAAAGCTTGTTGTACCTCACGTCCATCTACAAGAATAGAGGATGAGTAAGATAGTAGAGTGATCAAGTGTGTCAAATTTTATGTATTTTGCAAGAATTTTTTAGGAACATGAATTTTCATGAAAGAATCCAAGTGATAAGAATGAGAGTAAGTTTTTGTAAACACTCACTTCCTTTGGTTTTGAAACTAAGTTTTTGATTCAAACGTCCATTCTAACTAGGGTCTCGTATGGTCAGGATGGCTCTGATACCAACTTGTCAACACCCAGATTTTTAATTCCATATGCCTGTTATGCCATACATCGCAATCCCAGGATTACCATTTTTGCGACACATAACAGATTTGGATATCACAGTACATCATCCATTACAAACCATACCTAAGGTCTTACACAAATAAGGATCTCATGATCCAGTTCTTAATACAACTCAAGCAGCGGAATAACGTAATAGTAACGATAGCATAGGCGAAGATCCATCACTTAAGTAAACTCTAAGAGAAACTTTGGTAAAGAAAAATGAAGTATTAAATAAATACGAGGTACACAATCACCAAACAATACTTAACTACTTTCAATCATCATACAAAGGTGCACTATAGATGATCTAGCATCATCACTATCATTACAAGATTAAAGCATTTGTCTTATTTATTTTAATTTGAGAAAAGTAATTTCTACTCATTGAAAAACTACTTAAGATTTAATATTCTCCAACTCAAACATGGGATCATGTTGACACATGTCATCACCACATATTTCAGTACATGGGAATGTGATTTAAAGTGGTGTCACAATTTAATAAGGTTTAACCTCTTTATTTTAAATAAATAAAGTGACTAGAAATGCCTATGTGGCATTCTTTTATTACTTGAACATTATTTATGTAAGTAAACCCATATGTTTTTATATATTCTGAAAGGTATGATCAAATGTGATTTTTGAGAGTTGGAATTAACTCAAAAGCTCTAATGGTTCAATTTTGAAAAATGTTTGAATGCAGAAAAGCTTTTGCATTGTTATTTTTACCAAGGTTGATCTACAACTCCAAAGGGTTTGAATCCAATGGGCTTGGATTAATAATTTAAGTACCTTTCTAACAAAATTAGTTTCATGCATTTTGGTTAAGTGAGTCGAGCTGGTTTGATTTTTGAATCTATGTACAGAACTATGTTTGAATTTAAATGGAAAAAACTAAGTTTAAACTGTTGGGTCGCGCGGGAGACGCTAACGGGACGCCCTAGTGTCACTCCGCAGCACGGGGCTCAGCTGACAGGGGGGTCCATCAGTTAGGGGATCATAACGCGCGAAGCGGTACGGGGCAGTGTGGGACGTTGGATTAGAATGCGGATCAACGGCTGTGGATCGTCGCCGATGACGGACCTGTCGCCGGCGAGCTCTAGGGGGTGCATAGGGGGCGTACCAGGGCTCTAGCAACGACGGTAAGGCGGGTAAACGGACTGGTGGTCGACGACGAGCTCAGGGACGGTCGAGGCAGCTTCGGGGGTGGTCGCAATCAGTGGCGCCCTTCTCCTCTAGAGGCGGCCTGCTTCGGTACAATTCTGGCGAGATGCTGCTCCCTGTGCTTCGGCTAGAGGTGTGTGACGATCAGTGAGGTGAGGGGAGTGGAGTGGTGTGCTGCAAACGGCTGGGGGTGCCCTCCTTTTATAGGCTCGACGGCGAGACCGAGAGGGATGGGCAGGCGACGGTGGCGACATGGCTACGGGCTGCTAGCAGCATGGATAAGGGTGGCGATCGACGCGCGGTCTCCTGGCGGTGCTCTAGGACTTTAATGCGGGCTTAGGGGCGGTGGTAATCAGTCGAGCGAAGCTGGCGCTCTGAGCGGCAGAGGCGGCGGCTTCGACGGCGAGCGGTGGTTGTGATGCATTGGACGGCGAATGGGGGTGTCTGGCATGCTCCCTGGGTCGTGGCGATGCGGTGGGCGCGGGATGCGTTCGAGTGGCGGCTTGTGCACGTGTGCCGGGTGTGGCGCTCTGGGGCATGCTCGGCATGGCGCGGTGGCACTGGGCGCGGGGATTTCTCGGTGGTCCACGGCTAAGCCTGGATCGGGGAGGGAACAGTGGGCGGCGGTGAGTTGCTGGCTATCTCCTAGACATGGCGAGAGAGGTGGAGGCGGTCTGCTGCGGCGGTAACCAAGTTGGCCGGCGAGGTGGGGCTCGGCTTGGCATGGCCATGCTGCTAGGAGGTAGGGGATGGGGTAGTTATGCCCTGGTTTGATCCAGAGGGGACAATGTGAGCAAATGGGGGTCAAATGGGAGACAAGTTTGGCCAGAACACTTTTCAAAATAGTGAATTTGGTTTTATTTGAATTCTGCCTGCCAAGTGTTTGATGAAATGTCCGCAACAAAATTCTTGTTGAATTTTGTAAAGATTTTTGGTGGGTGTGCTAGGCATAAGCTTGAGACTCTGTGGTTGCTTGGGTTTTGAAGATTGAGCTTGTTTGAGTGGTTTTTGAAATAGTGGGATCTTCCCATATGAAATAGATTCAATTCTAAACTGTCATTTAAACTTAGCATTTGAATGTTTTTGGCAGATCACCAAGTGGGCCTTGGTACCTCATTATGTGTACTAGCAAGGGGGGCAAAGATCCACAATTGTTTCTGTTAAGTTTTGAGTACTAGGAATAGCCAAAGTAGGCATGATAGTTAATTTGGCAAAAATGACCATTCACTTCATTTATTTATTTTGAGTTGTTTTTCTTTGGGAAAAGTTTGGGAATGATTTAGATGATGTTTATTTCACTTAAGAATCATTTTACAAGCAATGAATCACAGAACTATGGCAATTCAAATGAACTCCTAATTTAAATGCACATACACATGAATGCTTTCATATTTTTAGATGGAAAAGTTTTTGTTAACCCTAATTTTGATGATTTAGATCTTGATCAACTTGGATTAAAGTTTTGGGATGTTACACATACTTTCCAAACACTCAATGCCACTTTTATAGCACCCAGTTACGGTGTGGTGTTTGATGTCATCAAAGCATCCATCCGGTGATGGTGATTAGCATGATCTCATGGTTGAAGGATTTAGGTTACTATGTATCTGAAAGCTTATAGCAACTGAACTATATTAAATGACTTGATCTTTATGCTATGCTTAACTATAGGAGTATGTTCATCACACCATTCTCTCTAATGATATGATCTTGTTGTTAATAACATCTCAATGTTCATGATCAGGAAACCACAACAAGCTAGTTTAACAAGAGGCTTTACTAGGGACTCTTTTATGTTTACAAATCACACAAGTATTAATGTTTCCGGTTAATAAAATTATAGCATGGCATGTAAACATTTATCATAAGCGTGAAGATATGATAATAACCTCTTTATTATTGCCTCTTGGGCATATCTCCAACAGTCTCCCACTTACACTAGAGACAATAATCTAGTTTCAAATCTTTGTGTATTCAACACCTATGGATTTCCGGTGTTGTATTTACACGATTGCTAGTGGTCTACTGATCTTCGGATCTGACTCTTTCAGGTCCGTGTGTAATTGCATGTCTTTGCGTCTCTACGCATCACTCATTCTCTAATGAGATGGATTTGTATAAATTTGGTCCTTTGGTGAGACCTTTGGTTCCTTGGGGTTAAAACATGTTGATAATATTATCGTACAATATATCTTCACGGTACTATCCTACTATGAACCACACCTAGTTTGATAACAAACTACTTAACACAAATGCCCTCTTTTGATGCTACAATAGCAGTCATATATTTAGCCTTTGTTGTAGTATCTAGCACAATGTCTTAACTTTGGAACTCATCCAAATCTATTATGGAACTTACTTTCCATTATATTGTGTCACCCTTAGTTGAAATTGAGATAATACTTTGTGACAAAACTAGTATAAATGTAGTGCTTTTATAATAAACTAATCATCTATTTGTCACATCTACAAAAATAATATATTCTTAGTTCTTCCAAAAGATCATAAGAATATCCTTACTATCGTCCAATGATCATCTTATGAATCATTCTGGTATATACTCATAACATTTATAGCATAGGACATATCTGGATTTGTACATATCACGGTATGATTGATATAAATACTCTTTGTGATTTCATACATCAAGTATCAATCTATACTTGAATCTTTGTTTCACTTCCAAGTGTCGATACACTTCAATTTTGATTTAATCCTTTCTGTGTGGCAATGCAAGAACCTTTCTTATCATTTCCATATTGAACTCATTCAATATCTCATCTATGTACATTTGGCACAACCATATTAGCGTCTCAATCTATCTATATAGATATTGATGCCAAATATTTGGGTTTTGCCTAAGTCTTTCATCAAGATGAAATTCTTAACATGTGTTAATAAAAGATACATAATTTCCAATCAACAATATGTCTTTCACATAATGTATTAGAAATATGTCTTAGCGATCCCACTTAGTTTCTTGCAAATGCAAGCATCTTCATCGTCTATGATGAATTTAAACTCTTTTAACAGTGTCATCATAGTGAAGATTCCAACTCCGTGATGCTCACTTCAACCATTGTATTTTGCATACGCTTTTAACATCCTTTGAAATTTGAATTAACAAAACCCTATGGATCGTGTTATGCACACGTCCTAGGTAACAATTCTATCGGAAGAACTTGTTTTGTTTATTCAACTACCACATAACAAAACTATATGTAGTGGTTGCTACATTAATCCGTCTAGACTAAACATCGCTATGAAAGATCAAATCTTGTCATAGTCAACCTTTAAACATTGTTGTGAACTCTTTCCCAACATGTTGACTATTTCATAGATGTGAAACATTCATGTATATTTCTTTATAGATCCAAACACGACTGCAAGGTTTTACACCTCTCCAGAGGGTCTTTCAAGTTCAAAGCTTGATTTCTCGTGTATGGAACTATCATGGATTTTATGGCTCCAAGCCATTTGACAGAGTTAGGGCCCATCATCACTTCTTTGCATGTAGTCGGTTCATTATTGTCAAATAATGATTCAACCCTCAAATCTTGGTATTTGATTGTTTATCCGACCTACTTGGTTCAATAGGAACTTCGACTTCCGTCAACACAACCTTTGAGGCACGTGAGTCATGCGCATTGTTGCTGCCTCCGGAACACTTTCGGCGCTGCAACTTTGCACATATAACTAAGGCTCTTTTAACCTTATCAAAGTTATATTCTCCTCCCACTTAACTTTTCACGGAAAATTCCTTTCTCAAAGAAACTTGACATTCTAAGCGACAAACATTTTTGTCTTCGGTGTTATGGAGGAATACTCAATAGTTATTCGAAATAACATACAAAGATATGTTCATCCGATTTTGGTTGCAAACATCTTTCTTATGCATAGCATAACAATGTTTAAGAAAGGACAACTTAGGTTTTATCCCAAACCATAACTTTATATGGTGTCATTTCAACAGATTATGATGGAGCTCTTTTCAGTGGAAAAACGGTAGTCTCTAAAGCTTTAATCTTTAAAATATAATGGCAGTTTTATAAATTACACCTTTGATCTTACCATGTCAAACAAGGTTTTATTATATATCTCGAACGCTTCATACTCTTATGGTGTTTTGGGAAATGCAAATCCACGGAACGATTCCTCAAATATAAGGTATTATGCTAAACTTGTAACTCAAATATCTTCCTTTATGATCCTATCATAAATTCTTTATTTTTTTGTTACATTGATTTTGCACTTCATCTTGAAGGTTTTTGAACTTTTCAAATGTTTCACACTTCATCCTCATTAATTAAATATTCATATATTCACTCAAATTTTTGGAGAAAGTATATGAAGTTGAAATACATCGCTCTTGACTACACGTAATGGACTTCATACATCAAATATGTACAAATTCCAATAATCTAGTCACTCGTTCCCTTTTGGCCTATGAATGGAGTTTTAATTATCTCTAGCAAAATTTCAGAAGCGTCATTTGATCAAAAACCAAAGGACTCCGAAATTCCATCCACATGGAGTTTCTTCATGTTTTCTATCCAATATAATTTAAACGATGATGTCACTTCCTAAGTGATCTTTCAATCAATTTGTCTTTCGATATTTTTAACACTAGTTTTATGGATGTGATTTCTCCAACGAGATTTTTAAATCATCCATATTTTAAGGATTACGACAATTATTTGAACAACCCTTTTGTTCTCATAATACCTGATAAAACAAATCTTGAAGGCAAGCTTTGATTTCAACGAGCAACACGATAACCCTTTATTTGTTCTCGATGGACATCATCACATATTGTTTTGCTGGTTACTTAGGCCACTGTAGTTCATGAATTGTGTTGTTTCGTATGAATATTCACACCAAAAATTCAGTATCTAATACTTAAGAACCACATTATTTAACAAGCAAAGAATACAGCCATAACACGTATATCCTCTATATACCTAAGCTGAACAATTCTGGTCTTTTCTTTTCTGCCATATATTTATGAGATTCTCTTTTAGTATTTCCTTTTCTATTTGAAAGAATCTATCAACATCAATAGTGGAGCCATACACATGACACATAGTCCAAAGCATGCATAGTTAAATACCAATGTCTTTGGACTTGCACTTTGAAGTAGATCACCAACATCAAATGTTTGGTGTTATTTCAAATTCCATTCTTTAGTAATCTCTTGGTGTAGTAAACATTTTACCTACATCAAATATTCATCCTTATCATGGAATTATTCATGATCAAGCTGTTATAGCTTATAACGGTGAATCGCGAGTATAATGTTGTTCTCTAAAACTTTTTGGGGGATTAGGACGACTAGCGTCTCCAACCTTTTGAAAATTCCCATCAAATATGAAAACATAAAATTTGCCATATTATACTCTATCATGTTATAATAAAAAACATCATTTCAGGTATCGCAATATCTTCCACATATGATGTTCCTAGATAACCTTGATATTGAAACAATCTTTTGAATATCAAGAATCATGCAGATAAACATGATACTTATATACTAACACTGGAATTGTTACTCTTGATTTAATACCAATTATTAAACTTCACGGAGTAACCGGAACTTACTGAAAGTTTGCAATAGGACTTTTAAACTTTAGATTAACACTTCAAAACAATACGATACCAGTTCGTAAAGTAATTAACCAGAATACTATAGTTCTATTATCTCTATTATAACTAAGCGCAAGGTGATAAACGGATGCCAATGACTACAACAACTATGCAAATTTACTTTGATTTAATTTATGATAAATAGTGTTCAACTTTTAATCATATTGCTGTTGAACTCCCACTCAAAACAATATCCCTCACATTGTTTTGGTGATTACACAAACCAAATTCACTACACCAAGTCCGATCATCACGTGACATGATATAGTTTCAAAGGCGAACAATCATCGTGTTCATCATATCATCTATATGACTCATGCTTTACCTTTCGGTATTCCGTGTTCCGAGACCATGTATGTACATGCTAGGCTCATCAAGATCGAACATTAGCTTCCGCATGAGCAAATCTGGCTTGCTCCCATTGTATACACTCGCAGAATCTAACACACCCGATCATCACGTGGTGCTTCGAAACAACGAGCTTTGGCAACGGTGCCTAATAAGGACGAACACTCTATAACTTGATATTTTGTGAGAGGGATCATCTTATAATGCTACCGTCACGAACTAAGCAATACAAGATGCATAAAAGGATTAACATCACATGAAATTCAAAATATGTGATATGATATGGCCTTTCTTCTTGTGCTTCCGATCTCCATCTTCAAGCACGAACATAATCTCCATCATCACCAGCGTGGCATCAAGGTCAATGGCGCCGCTCCATGGTTGTCGTCCACCAGCGTCAACTATTACAACTACTTTGAATAATAGACACGCAGGTCTAGACGAAATTAAAAGACAACCATATGGCTCCTGTCGGTTGCCGACTTACAATAAGGAACATTGCATACATCATATATAATCACAATCATGGCCATATCACATCACAGCACACCCCTGCAAAACAAAGTTAGACGCCTCTAATTTTATTTGCATGTTTTACGTGGTTTAGGCCTTTCATCAAGTGTCGTTCTAACTTACGATCAAGAACCACATCATTGATACTAGTATTGTCAATCACCCGTTGTAAATTGAATCTTCACTATGTTGGGATAAACAGGCACCCGCAAAGCCACTTATGCAATACAAGTTGCATGTCAAGCGTGGAGCAAGTATCATGAACGATGTCATGTAAGGTTAGCCCGGGCCACTTCATCCCACTATCCCGCAAGATGCAAAGTACATAAGAATCAATTTATAATAAAAGCACCACCGCCCACAATGACCATTATGTTGTACTCGTGCAACAAGTCTACATATAGACACGGCTCTAATACCACTGTAGAGGTTCGTAGCATGGAAAACAAAAAAATTCTACCGCATGCACACAAACAAACCAAGATCTATCTACTAGATTGTAGCAACGAGTCGATTAGAGTACTCACCCTCAAAGATTCCAAAGCGGTTAACGAGAGCAGATTCTCGTGGGTGATGTAGTCGTACACTTGCCGATCTCAAGATCGCATAGACGATCCTTCCGGCACTGCGTTCCGACGGCGCTTCTACAGTCTGTCACACGTTCAGTACTCAATGAAGACCTTTCTCTCCCTTGTTCTGGCAGGCAGCAGAGGTTGTAGTTCTCCCCTCGCGATTCCGGCAGTACGACAGCGTGGTATAGGAAGTAGAGGGAAAATCCTGCAGGGCTTCGCCTAAGCCGGAGCAGGTTATGGTGGATCTAGGGTTTCCAATGATCTATAGTTTAGAGGGCCGGAGAGGAGAAGGCGTGACCGGCGGAGGCTAGTGCGGCGACGGTGAGCCAGCGGCGGCGGCGACTGGCGGCGGCGACTGGCGGCGCTGGGGGGCGACGACGATGCAGCTAGGTGGGGAGGGGCTGATGTTGTGTGGCCTTGGGGCACCTCCTCCCCTCTATTTATGAGAGGGAGGGAAGCTTGGGAGAGGGGAGTTTGAATCCTTCCCCAACTCCATCTCCTAGTTGTCTTGTGGTGGAGGGAAAGAAGGATACTTTCCTTCCTCCACTAGGAAACATTGTCCCAGTTTGACTTTTCAAACTTGCCTTTTAACTTTCAATTTGGAGCTTGATTTCTTTCTTGCTAATGCCCAACCAAGTGACCTAGTACATGATCCAATCATTCCACTTATCCATGACACATTCATGTTCCGTTCCCCTTCCGGTCCGGTGAACCTTCTAGACCCTTCTAGAACCTCTCCGATGAAATCATCGAAATCATTCCCGAACTACGGAATTGGACTTTCCTTATATGAATCTTATTCTCTGGACCATTACGTATCTCCTCATGATATCCCAGATCCCATCCGAGACTCCGAACAACATTCGGTCTCCATACTTACATTCCATATCTACTAAACAACATTGAATCCTTAAGTGTGTCTCCCTATGGTTCGTGAATTTCGCGGACATGACCGAGACACTTCTATGATCAATAACCAATAGAGGAATCTGGAAATTCATATGGCTCCCACATATTTCTACGATTACTTTGCGATCGAATGAACCACTTACATACGATACCAATTTCTCTTTGTCTCGCGATAGTTTACTTATTCGAGGTTTGATCGTTGGTATCTCTGCATACCTAGTTCAACCTCGTTACTGATAAGTACTCTTTTCTCGTTCCTGTGATATGTGATCCCTTGTGAGCCAGTCACATGCTTGCAAGCTAATTGGATGACATTCCACTGAGAGGGCCCAGAGTATATCTATCCATCATATGGATGGACAAATTCCACTCTTGATACATGTGCCTCAACACATACTTTCCGAACACTCAATGCCACCTTTATAGCCACCCAGTTACGGTGTGGTGTTTGATGTCATCAAACCATCCATCCGGTGATGGTGATTAGCATGATCTCATGGTCGAAGGATTTAGGTTACTATGTATCTGAAAGCTTATAGCAACTGAACTATATTAAATGACTTGATCTTTATGCTATGCTTAACTATAGGAGTATGTCCATCACACCATTCTCTCTAATGATATGATCTTGTTGTTAATAACATCTCAATATTCATGATCAGGAAACCATGATCATATATTAACCAACAAGCTAGTTTACCAAGAGGCTTTACTAGGGACTCTTTTATGTTTACAAATCACACAAGTATTAATATTTCCGGTTAATATAATTATAGCATGGCATGTAAACATTTAACATAAGCGTGAAGATATGATAATAACCTCTTTATTATTGCCTCTTGGGCATATCTCCAACACTAGGGAGCTTAGATCTCTTAGAGATATAGTACTCAATAAGTTATTAATATGTAGGTGTTTGATGAGTCGCCATGAAACATACATCCTAGACTTATTAAATTGGTTTTTTAGAAAACGTTAGTTTTAGTTTATATTATATGTTGATCAGTCTTCACGGATTATACATTACATCACGGAGTCCTTTTCCACGTTGCGTTCGCATTTCTTTCCTAGAATAAGGAGTAACACATCACGTTTATATACTCTCAAGAGGTGCGCTGCTTTTCTCACAAACGTCTTGAGCCTTGTTGCACATCCGGGTAGTCCAGCCTAAAACTAGTCAATCACTAGCCTTTCCACGAACCTGCTACCCACCATTTGTAACAAGTTTGGGTTAAGAGATCTACGCTCAATTACCATCCCTTCTAATATACTTAAATTGTTTTCCCAAATACTTTTGTTGCTACTCTTTTTTGTACTAAGTTTGATGTTGGGTTTTCCTCATATGTTGAATTGTCCCCTCCGAGAGGTGCTCCTAGTTTTTGGAGCGGAGTGGGCAGTGGGGGTGGGGGTGGGGGGAGGGTGATCATGATTTTTGTTCAAACACATGCTCCCAATCCAGAAGAAAGTAAATTAAACATGAGAGAGGGGGATGGGAGAGATTCAATCAAGGTTATGCTTTTATGTTTATCCTTTTCTTACTTGCTCTCATTTTGCAAGCTTGTAATGGAGATCTGAAGGGAGAATGAGAAGGATGTCTAGGGGAGGAAGAAGAGAGAGATGGTGGGGGGTGTCATGTGGTCCTAGGAGGGGGGTGGTTGGCATGTTCGCGCGCATGATCGAGTCTTGGACCACGCACAATAGGATAAACCTGGTCGAAGGAGGGGGGACGTGCGTGATCGGGTGGGGTTATCATTTCGCAGCTGGTGGGGCAGATGCATACTTTCTTTTTGGATGGTGGCCTGTTTGAACTAATTAACCACCGATTGCTACCTAAACACTACATTTATAAGGAGACTAATTTCTAGGTAGGGAGCTAGGCGTCGTATTAACTTTCGCAATAGCTAGCGATAACTCAAAAGGCAGACATATCGGAACACAACTGCTCGGCGGGGGAGGGTTGTCGTTCTCGTTTTATGTATTTTTCAGTGTCTTCTTCGGGAAAGTAAGGTGATGGGTACATTTTAAAGTCAGAATAATGTTCTCCCAGTCCTATCCTCGTTCTGGTGGTGTGTTGATAGCGCTTGACGAGGTAGAAGAGGTTGAAGTAGATTCCCCAGTAACGGCACCAGAAATCTTGATGGCGCCTGGTGTTTGACGTGGAAGCGCTTCGTTGGAAACCCCAAGAGCAAGGTGTGAAGCAGCAAACAACAAGTCTTCCCTCACTAGAGACCGAGGTTATCGAACCATAAGGAGGAAGGAAATGTCACACAGGTGTTGCAAACAACGTGGAGACCTGCACAACACAAACTCAAGACTTTGCCCCAACGAATCAGTGAGGTTGTCAAGCTCACCGGTTTGCTGTAACAAAGTATTAAACGTATGGTGTGGAAGGTAATGGTTTGCAGCAAGTAAACAAGTAATAGTGGAAGATGTATCAATGGTAAAGATTGGACCGGGGTCCATAGTTCACTAGAGGTGCTCTCCTTAGATAAACAACATGGCATGAAGGGTAAACAAATTATAGCGGGGCAATTGACAGGAACTGAGCAAGGCATAACAATGCAATTACTATCCAGAAAGATCCTATGAAGTTGATTGGGCAATACAACAATATACATAGACCGTAATCCAACTGCATCTATGACTAGAAGTCCACCTTTAGGTTATCATCCGAACCCCCTCCAGTATTAAGTTGCAAGCAACAGACAATAGCTTTAAGCAAAGTGTGTAAGGTAAAGAGTCCACATGTTCCATGAACAAGAGACCGTTGTTTTCTCCCTAGTAGCAACAACACATCTACAACCGAAGAGATTTCTGTCACTTCCCTTGGAAACTAGAGGCATGAACTCACTATCGAGCATAAATACTCCCTCTTGGAGTCACTAGCAACTACTTGGCCAAGATAACCACTAGCAACGAAGAGCATGAAAGATCACAAACAACACAGACATGATAGAATCATAAAGATAGAACCATTAATCAAACCAACATAATAATCTCAATATCCATCAGATCCCCGCAAACACAACATGCATGATTACAAATAGATTAGATCTTGATCATGAACGGAGCTCACAAGATCTATACATGAAAGCACAAAGGAGGAGATACAACCATCTAGCTACTACATGGACCCATAGTCCAAGGTGGAACTACTCACGAATCATACCGGAGAGAAGGCCTCCGGGATGATCTCCCCTCCAGATCCCCCCGATCTAGGGATGATGTTGGCGGCGGCTATAGACAGTTTCGTGGATTTCGGATCGGGTCCTGTGAGTTTCTACATCAGGGGCTTCTTATAGGCGAAGGGGGAGACCGAGGCTGCCGCCAGGGCGGCCAAACCCTATCATAAGCATCTTGAAGTGGTTAAGGTTAAAGTGGCAAAGCTGGAGTATATGCTTGACAAAGTATAAGTTGGCAATCTCAAGTCCCTTGACTATGAGGGCTACACCTCATGGATACTCAACTTAGGGCCTAAGCAAGTTCTTGTCACTGTGAGTATTTGCATATCATTGAGAACCGCCAACGGGGTACCCCTTGCACATGGCACAAGAGCTTTCCCATAACCAAAATGACAAGGCAAGCAGACAATGAGCATCTGAGCAATTCTTCTTATGTACCATGGGAATATGGTGCTTTTTTCTCTCTTTCCTCTTTTCTCAATGTGTCTTTTTTAATAAGAAGAATGCTTCATAGATGACACTATGGTGATGCTGCAAGTTTCCACCATGATTAGGCATGGCTTAGGCTAGCGGCCCAGGCGTTTCTCTAACACAGAATACAAACTCCATGAACTTACAAGTTCCCACTTCATTTCACACCGGTAACATCCATAGACAAAAGAGCATGATATCAACGGAGTACAAAAACTACAAGTGCAATGTTGAAAACGTTCCCCGTGACAGCACGGTTCTGCTAATCCCAACTTATAAGTGCAATCATATACAACAAATGTTGGCTCAATGGTTCAAGTTTATTAGGGGCAAAGAATAAAATGTTCCATCAAGTTTGTGAGGGCTTTAATCACTAAGTGTTTACATAACAAAATAGTTTTTAACTGGAAGATAGATGAAAACAAGAATATACTTGGAATGGTGTAACACACCATGCATAGGAGTTTATAGTGGACACTTTGGAATAACTTGGTTTCTTGGGAGTTGGAAGCATGGGTAGAACTTACTCATACAAGTGGAGGCTAGCAAAATACTAGGAGCAACCAACTAAGAGAGCAATAATGGCCATAATTATGCAATGCAACAAAGCAAACTAATCAAAGCAAAGAGTGGTACTACAAGTCAAGGACTAAATGATCATAGAGGCTAATGGTGACTTGTCATAGTCATAACATGGTGTAAGCATGTGCCAAGTCAACCCAAGCAAAACATCAAAGGAGAATACCACAATACTATGCTTTTGCATGCTAAAACAACACATAATTTCTTCAAGGCACACTAAGCAATCCCAATTGTTTGGAAAAAGACATGCTACAGCAATAATCACTAAGCATAATGCAAAAACAACACCTAGCATGTCATGCTAAATTCTAAGTCATAGTCAATGCAAGCTCCTCTTGCACTTCAAGCAAGAACTTACTACTCCTTTCCAAACACCAAGCAAACTTATTTGCAAAACAACACAGCGAGAACGGGGGTCCAAACTTCTTTATTCAAGCAAACTGAACAAACTAAGCAAAGCAAACAAAAACTAAGCCGCTCCAAGAACAACACAATTGTGCATGAAAAAATAAAAGTGAAGTGTCTAGACAGACCTGAGCTTTTTATTGATGAAGAAGGGGATGCCCAAGGCATCCCCAAGCTTTGACGCTTGTACCTCTTGGATATTTCTTGGGGTGACACCATGGTGGCATCCCCAAGCTTGAGCTTTTGTCCATTCTTCATCTCATTGCATCATTCTCTCTCTACACCTGAAATTTTTCATTCATACAAAACTTCACACAATCTTCATTAGCAACATTAGCTTATTCAAAAGATATTAGACCACTGGCAAAGCTTTGGAACAGCAAGGCTTTTCACTAAAACCACAAGCTACTGAAGTAACTCCTTCAAAGAAACTCAATTTACCTGAAGAGAGATCAAAAAGGAATCAATAAGAAGCAAATGCAAATAATGGCAGAAATCTGTCAAAACAGACCAGCAGGTAGAAACAAATTTTTTCAAACATCTTCTGTTGCTCAAATAAAATAGTGTTCAAATAACAAAAGTTAGCCAACATACTGGGGATTTATTCGTAAATTTTGAGCTCAATCCGAGTTACAGAGCCTCCTCATGATTTTTTTGGTGGAGGACAGAAATCTGTTTTGGGACAGCAACTCCCCAAATCTTAGTTCTCTCTCATTAGAGGTCATTCTTGACACAAAAAGCAAACAAAAAGGATAAGGAGATGTCATTACAGTAGTAATAACTGAAGGGTTTCGCGGCATAGTAAATCAAAATTTTCTACGGATGCGAACAGAGGGAAAGCCAAGATCTAATCTAGGAGATGCAAACAACGAGAGAGATTGGATTAGATCTTCATACCCTTGAATATTCGCACAGCGGAACGTTCGTCGGAACGTGGGTGATGTAGTCGTACTCGCTTCTCCTTCTCGTGATCCGATCCGATCTAGCACCACAAGTGGCGATGCCTCCGTGAGATGCACACGTGCGGCACCTCGACGTCTCCTCCTTCCTCGGTCCAGCAAGTATGGTGGAGAGACGGATTGGATCTACAATGCGACGGCACGGTGTATGTGGTGGAGAGTTTCTGCAGCAGGGCTTCGCCTACACGCAGTCGGGAGGGAGAGAAAGAGGAGGGCAGCAGGGCGGATAGGGTTGAGGAGGAGGTGTGGGGGGGAGGTGCGCCCCAGCCCTCTATATATAGAGGGGTGGGGGCCTGCCCTAACCCCTCCCCCAATCCCTAGGCCGGCGGCCAAGGAGGGAGGAGTGGGGGGGCAAGGAAACCCCCCCTTCTAGAAGGTCCAATTAGGGTTTTACCCTTGCTGGCCGGTTGGGCCCTATGGGGCCTTGTGCCCCTGGCCCAATGTGTCCAGGGCACTCCCTCATAGGCCCATGCCCCCTCCTGGAAGGTGGGTCCACGTTGGTCCCCTTCCGGAAGGTTCTAGAAGCTTCCGGTACAATACCGATTAACCCGGAACAATTCTGAAGTCCAAAAACTGCACTGCCTTATATGAATCTTATTCTCCGGACCATTCCGGAACCTCTCGTGATGTCTCGGATACCATCCGAGACTCCGAACAAAAACTCATAAACCAATCATCCAATCTATCCTAGCGTCGAGACACGTTAAGTGTGTGACCCTTCGGGTTCGAAAACATGCAGACATGATCTTCTTTCAATAATCAACGGCGGGGTCTGGAAACCCATATTGACTCCCACACATTCATCGATGATCATATCGGATGAACCACGATGCCAGGATTCAATCAATCCCATATATATTCCCTTCGTCTCGCGATATTTTACTTGCCCGAGATTCGATCGTCGGTACCGTCATACCTAGTTCAATCTCGTTCACAGCAAGTACTTTACTCGTTCCGTAATCCGATATCACTTTGTGATTAACTCCTTAACCACATGCTTGCAAGCGGTGTTGATATCGATTACCGAGTGGGCCCGAAGTATATCTCTCCGACTTGGGAGGGACAAATCCCATCTCAATACATACAACCCAACAGATACTTTCCGATCACCTGAGAGACACCTTTATGATCACCCTCTCATAGGATGACGTTTGATGACCTCAAAGCTTTCTTCCGATACCAGGGAGTTGTATTATCTCATGGTCTAAGGAATACAATATTTGACATAAGAAAAGCTTCGCAAAGACGAACACAATGACACGATCTAATTGCTTCGCTTAGTTTGGGCTGTCCATCATATCATTCTCCCAATGATATGATCTCATTATTAATCGACAACTCATGTCCATGGTTAGGAAACCTTAACCATCATTAATCAATGAGCTAGTCCATAGAGGCATACTAGGGACACGGTGTTGTTCACAAACCACACAAGTATTAAAGTTTCCGATTAATACAATTCTAGCATGGAATATAAACATTATCATGAACAAGAATTATAATAATAACATATTTATTATTGCCTCTAGGGAATAATTCCAACATTCTCCCACTTGCACTAGAGTTAATAATCTAGTTTACATCTGGCAACAATCTCACACCCATGGCACTGAGGTGCTGATCATGTTTTACACGTGGAAGAGGTTTAGTCAATGGATCTGCGACATTCAGATCTGTATGTACTTTGCTGATCTTCAGATCTCCATCTGCTATATAATCTCGGATTATATGAAACTTGCGGTTGATATGCTTGGTCTTTGGATGATATCTTGGTTCCTTAGCGAGTGCTATGGCGCCAGTGTTGTCACATAATATCTCCAGTGGGTCCAATGCACTTGGAACCACGCCAAGCTCAGTGATGAAGTTCCTGATCCAAACTCCTTCACTTGACGCTTCTGCAGCAGCCATGTATTCCGCTTCTACTGTAGATCCCGCGATCACGCTTTGCTTGCAGCTTCTCCAGCTCATAGCTCCTCCATTCAAAATATACATGTATCCTGTCTGAGATTTAGAATCATCCTTGTCGGTGTCGAAACTAGCGTCGACGTAACCTTTTACGACGAGCTGTTCATCACCCCCATAGACTAAGAACATTTCTTTAGTCCTATTTAGGTACTTTAGGATGTTCTTCACGGCTGTCCAGTGTTCCACTCCTGGATCACTTTGATATCTGCTCGTCAAACTAAGAGCATTGGACACATCCGGTCTAGTACACAGCATGGCATACATGATGGAACCTATGGCCGAGGCATAAGGCACTTTGCTCATAGCTTCCCTATCATTTACCGTAGCTGGACACTGAGCCTTGCTCAATATCTTACCTGACAACATAGGCACTGAACCTTTCTTTGCCTTATCCATTCTGAACCTTTTCAGAACTTTGTCTAGGTATGTACTCTGGCTTAAAGCTATCAGGCGTCTTTGTCTATCTCTATAGATTTTGATGCCCAATATATAAGCAGCTTCACCTAGGTCTTTCATTGAAAAACACTTGTTCAAATAACTCTTCACATCGTTAAGCATGTTGATGTCATTTCCGATAATCAATATGTCATCCACATACAGTACCAGAAATGTCACCGAGCTCCCACTCACTTTCTTGTAGATACAAGCTTCGTAGCAATTTGGAACAAATCCAAAGCTCTTGATCACTTGATCAAAACGAAGGTTCCAACTCCGAGATGCATGCTTCAGTACATAAATAGAACGCTGAAGTTTGCATACTTTATCAGCATCCTTAGGATCGACAAAACCTTTGGGTTGCATCATATACAACTCTTCATCAATGTTGCCATTGAGGAACGCAGTCTTGACATCCATCTGCCATATTTCATAATCATGAAACGCAGCAATTGCTAATAAAATCCGAATGGACTTAAACATCGCTACGGGAGAGAAAGTCTCATCGTAGTCAACACCTTGAACTTGTCGAAAACCTTTCGCGACAAGCCGTGCTTTATAGACGGTAACATTACCATCCGCGTCCGTTTTCTTCTTGAAAATCCATTTGCACTCAACGGCCTTTCGGTCGCTAGGAGGGTCCACCAAAGTCCATACTTGGTTTCCGCTCATGGATCCCAATTCGGATTTCATGGCTTCTAGCCATTTCTCAGAGTCTGGGGTCATCATCGCTTCCTCATAGTTCGTAGGTTCACTGTCTTCTACCAACAAGACAGTCAAGACAGGGTTGCCGTACCACCTAGGAGGGGCACGCGACCTTGTCGACCTGCGACGTTCAGTAGCAGCATCGTCCGAAGCTTCATGATCCTTGTCATTAGCTTCCTCTATTGTTGGTGCAGGCGGCACTGGAACAATTTCAGGTGCTGCGCTACTCTCCAACTCAAGAGAAGGTTCAATAACCTCGTCTAGCTCTACTTTCCTCCCACTCACTTCTTTCGAGAGAAACTCCTTCTCAAGAAAGGAACCGTTCTTTGTGACAAACACTTTGCCTTCGGTTCTGTGATAGAAGGTATACCCAATAGTTTCCTTAGGGTATCCTATGAAGACGCATTTCTCTGCTTTGGGTTCGAGCTTGTCTGGCATCAACTTCTTGACGTAAGCTTCGCATCCCCAAACTTTAAGAAATGACAACTTAGGTTTAGCACCAAACCACAGTTCATACGGTGTCGTCTCAACGGATTTAGATGGTGCCCTATTTAAAGTGAATGCAGCAGTTTCTAATGCATAACCCCAAAATGATAACGGCAAATCAGTAAGAGACATCATTGATCGGACCATATCTAATAAGGTTCGGTTCCGGCGTTCGGACACACCATTGCGCTGTGGTGTTCCAGGTGGCGTGAGTTGTGAAACGATTCCACTTGCTTTAAGATGCGTGAGAAAATCATAACTCAAATATTCACCTCCACGATCAGATCGTAGAAACTTAATCTTTCTGTTACGATGGTTCTCCACTTCATTCTGAAATTCTTTGAACTTTTTAAATGTTTCAGATTTATGTTCCATTAAATAGATATACCCATATCTACTTAAGTCATCGGTAAAAGTGAGAAAATAGCGATATCCACCGCGCGTCGAAACACTCATCGGTCCGCATACATCGGTATGTATGATTTCCAACAAGTCCGTTGCTCGCTCCATCATACCGGAGAACGGGGTTTTGATCATCTTGCCCATGAGGCATGGTTCGCATGTGTCAAATTGTCGTGGGAATGGTCACGGCAGATGCTGCAATTGGCAGCGAGTAGCAGAACGAGGGGCAAGGGCGGCCAGCCATCTGCGATGCGAGATGAGGGCAAAGACACAGGGTTTTACCCAGGTTCGGACCCCCGGAGGGTAAAGACCTACTCCTGCTAGATTGTATTATGGAGGTGGTACAATGGGCGAGCTCGACGGCTAGGCGGCGAGTCGCTTGGGTGTATGATGGAACGTATCTCTACTCGCCCTATAGGGAGGTTTATATAGGCTCACCTCCCCTAGGGTTTACATATCTCAACCGATTCAGTTAAAGCTTCGGTACTCGTTTAACCTAATCCGACTGGGCCTATCTACTCGCCTGGGCCTTCAGCTTCCAGTCGCTTGGTTCCTTGCTGGGCTTCAATCCAGTCGCCGTCTTGCAGGCCCACTCGCCAGTTCTTGGGCCAGTCGGAAACGTCCTGCTGGGTATACCCCGGTAGGCATATCCCCATCAGTAGTCCCCGAGGCCGCTGTCGATTAGGCGTAGGTGGCTGCTGGCAGTCGGAGTATACGGATTCAGAGTAGACATCTAGTCGAATCGTCGGTGGGCTCCCATAAAGAGGAGAAACCAATCACCCAGGTCGCAGCTTTTGGCGTGTCGAGTCGGCCAAACACTGTCATAGTGAGAGGGTCGGCGAGTCGAGTGGCCGAAGTTGGACCGTTAACCGTGGTCAAACTAGTCGTTGGGGTAATCCAACGGTAATCTTTTGGCGTAATCACCGCATAGTAACGGCTCCCTGATTTGGCGGGTAACAACCGCTATATAAGAGGAATGGCAGGCGATCAGAGAACCACCTTCTCACCATTTCCTCCGACTACGCGCACCTTTCGCCTCCCTTCGCATCGCGACCCAGCCGACCAGAAATCCCCCGACCCCCAGCAAATCTCCCTACCATGGCCCTCTCCACCGAGCCTTGGGGCAGATCTAAGTGCACAAGGGCGCAACTGGCCTCCTTCGAGGAGGCCGGGATCTTGCGAGCCAGCTGCTGGCGCATTCCTGCGGCCGGAGAGACGACCCCGAATACGCGAGAGAGGGAGTTCATCTGCTTCACCAGCCATCTCGAACGGGGGCTAGGGTTCCCCACGTCCATGTTCTTCCGGCGCTTCTGCGCCTACTACGGGATCCAGCCTTCGGACCTGGGTCCCCACAGCATCGAGCAGCTCGCCATCTTTGTGGCATTCTGCGAATGCTACTTGGGCTGCCGGCCCTACTTCCCCTTGTGGCAAGATCTGTTCCACGGACGGATCAGCCGCGAGGAAGCAGGCGGCCCAATGCTAGCCGCGGGCGGCCTAACCTTCCAGCTCAAGTCAAAGGCTTCATTCTTCGATCTGATGCTGCCCACCAAGGCAGCGAGCGACTGGAAGAAGTCGTGGTTTTACGTAGCCGAGGCGACCCCGGAGGGCAAGGCGGCGATCCCGCGGTATTCCGCCAATCGGTCCGAGCCGCGCCATCTCCAAGTCGGAAAGCTCCCCAACGATCAGCGGATGGTCGTCGACGAGATGCTCCAGACCATTCACGGTCTGAAGAAGAAGGGCCTCCAGACGATAAACCTGTACAACAGCTGGTTCGGGCGGTGGCTCGTCCCGCTCGCTCAGCGCGAGCACTACATGTACCAGTACACGGGCCGGGGAGACTCGACGAAGGCCTGCCTCGACGAGTGGAAGCTGGAGGACTACATCCCAGCACTGAAGAAAATTACCCAGGCGGTGTACCTGGACGCACAGGATGGGGTCGCCCCTATACCGCAAAGCGTCCAGCTCCAACGGTAATCGCTTCACTTCGCTCGCAGTCGCAGTTTATGCAGTCGCGGTAATTCTAATTTCATCTTGTATTCATTGCAGCTATTCCAAGTGGTGGAAGGATGGCTCCCACCTTCGGACGATGAGAACTCGAGCTCGTCCGTCCAGGACGTGGGCGAGTCGCCTCCCGCCAAGGGCAATGCCGGGAGCGACGAGGGCGACAGCGACGACGAATCCGAAGAAGAAGTCGCCCCACTGCTCTGCAAGACCCGTGGGCAGTGTCAACGAGAGCTTGAGGCAAGTAAAAGCCTCGAGAGTCACGATGACGACGACGAGCTTCCAGAAACCACCTCGTGCCGCCAGGCGACTCCATCGAAAAAGAAGAAGGAAAAGGAGGTGAAGGCGCCTCCGAGGAAGACGAAGACCAGACCGACGAGGCCGGCCTCGCCGCCACATTCAGCGAGCAGTTCTGACGCCCCCAGCCCGGCCAAGGACGAGGCGCCGCCAACGACTGCCGTGCTGGACACGGCGACCGTGGAGGTGCCGCTGGCTTCAATGCCTCCGCCATTCGCCCCAGTCTCTGGGCTGGGGATGCTCCGGCTGCAGCGGCTTCGCCTCGCAAGGAAGCTCCTGCCAAAGATATCCCAGAGGCTCTGGCTGCAGCCTCAACAACGAAGAAGCCGTCCGTGTCTTGGGCACGCGACGTCCTGGAGATGGGGCTCAGTCGCAAACTGGGCCCTGAACTGGAGAAACCGGCCGGCCTTCGTACGGGGCTACGCTTTATTCCAGTCGCCAAGTGAGTACACTCACCCTTCTTTGTCTTTCATAATTGCTTGAATTATTTTTGCTTATACGATTGATGCACAGGACCGGAGTGAAGAGAATGGGCCACCCGACCGTGGCTAAGGTGCCACCCGTCGTCAGCGAGGAGGATCCTTCCCGCAAGAGAAAGGCGGACGAAGTCGTTGTCCCCGCGGATGGCGACAAGAAGGCCAAGGGCGACGACGTTGTCACGATTTCCGACGATGCGGCGGTCGCGCCAGCTGGTCCCGTAACGGAGGCGGTCGCGTCCACGAAGGAGGGCGCTCCCTTTCCTGGAACGGCCGAGCCGACCTCCTTTGGGGCGGGTGCCTCTATCGCCACCTTCCCGCGCTTCATGGCTAAGGCGGCCGTGGCGAGTGGGAATTCGCCCTCAAGCCACGCTCCTGGGATCGCCGATGCTGAAGTCGACCAACGTCGAGGGCATACGCCGGCTCTCCTTGCGTCCATGGACGCGATACAACTCCACGGCATGCTTGGCGCGGCTATCCAGGTACATCCAGTCCCCGAGGATCAGGTTGGTGCTTTGCAGCGGCCTGATTCTTTTAGTGTCTTATATTTATTTTCCGCATCCAGTCCCCGAGAGCGCACTCGCTGAATTTCAGCGGGTGGGCACTTGAGAACTTCTTGATTGCCAGTCCCCGAGTGCGCACGCGCTGAATTTCAGTGGGTGGGCACTTGAGAAAATCTTGATTGCCAGTCCCCGAGTGCGCACTCGCTGAATTTCAGCGGGTGGGCACTTGAGAATTTCTTGATTAACCGTTTTGGTGGTGTGCAGGGTCTGCAGCTTGAATCGGCTGACCGATTGGCAGCGAAGCATCGCGCGGAGAAAGAACTGGCCATCGTCCAGGAGGCGAACAAAGGGCTTCAGGCTGTTGCCGCGAAGGCAGAAGAAGCTCGCCAGGGACTTGTTCCCGCGGGTGAATTGGCGGCGGCGCAGTCGGCGTTGAGTTCGGCTGAACAGCGGATCGCCAACCTCGAGCGCGAGCTGCGGGAGGCGAAGGAGGAAGCGAGCTCGGCTGATGGGCGAGCCAAGGCCGCCATTGCCGCCGCCGAAGAGGATCGCAAAGTGTCGGACGCCCTTGTTGCTGGTCTTCAGGACGACCATACTTCGCTTCAATGCTTCATCACGGATCTCGCCCGCCCGTTGATTGGTAAGTGCGTCTGCCCCTGCCGGTAGTTGTGCCTTTTGTGGTGTCCGTCGTACTCATTATTGTCACCTGCTCGCAGGTCGCATCATCGATAGCGAGGAAGAGGCGAGCTCGTTCGACGCATGGCAGTGTGTAAGATGCTTGTCGACTTGGAAACGTTGTCGGCGACGTGCATCTGCGCCTATCTCCAAGAGATATCGCCCACGGAAGTGATTCCCAGCGACCTCGTTGAGGTGTGGAAGTATTTGAAGAAGGCGCCCGCGGTCGTTGAGTTCATGACGCGGTCGGCGTTTCGGCGCGGAGCGGCGACGACACTTAGTCTTGGACTTGCCCACTTCCCCGAGGACTTCGACATAGACGATGTGACGAGTGGATACCCATCGTCAACTGGCGCGGTGGAGCTGTCCGAGGTCCTCAAGTTGCAGGACCGCGCCGCCACGTACTCGGAGCGTGTCTGGGCAATGGGCGACCTCCTTCCGTACCAGGAGACGGTCGTCGTGCCTAGCGACCCCGAGCCGCCGCATCGTGATTTCAAGGTCGAGCAGCCCTTCCGCGCGGCGATGGCGGGTGAACTGACGACGTATCCATCGAACCCGTACACGCCGTTCATCCGCAATCGCCGGGATGTTGGCGAGTCGTCGTTTAAGCCTGCAGAATATGATAGTTTTGCCTTATGGTGTTAGCAGCAGGTCTGCCATGCAGGCATATTTTGTAATATGAAACAATGCACCATGCTATCGAATGAGACATCGTGTCTATTTTGGTATTTTTCATGTGTTTGTGATTGAGGTTTTTGAACGAGTCCCCGAGGGCGTCCGCCCTTTTGTGGGGTTTACCTCGTATGTGATGTGTATGTTGTTTTTGTGTTTTGTTACTGTGGTCGACTCGCCTAGGCTCGGAGAGCCAGTCGCTAGGCGACTCCCTTGAGTGCTCTGTACTTTGACGTTTTCCCTTGCGCGAACGAGGTCGGGTGGCCGAGTCCCCGAGCGTGGTACTTGGTTGTTCTAGGCGTGACTCGAGGGTGGTTGAGGACTTAGCGCGTTAGTTTGAGCGCGTCACTCCTGCCTAGCCCGTGGGGTCAGTCGCGTGGCGAGTCCTGGGCATGCTCTCCTACTTGGCGTTTTCCAGGACCGCTCGCGATGAACTGGTCTTCAGTCCCCGAGCGTGGTACTTAGCCGTTCGAGTCGCTATGCCAAGGATGCGGAGGACCATGGTCGCTGTAAGAAGCGAAGGCAGTTGTCTTGGTTCGTAGAACCAGTCGAGCTAGGCGACTCCAATGGGGCCCCGGGTATGCGTTTTTCATGGACGATGCAAGACCTGATGTGACTCAGTGCTCTTGCACCACACTACTTGGCTGTGCCGATCGCTGTACCAAAGGTTGACTCCTGCGGTTAGCGTAACGCCGTTATTACGAGTGCGAGTGGCACAAGACATGGAGAGTAGGCGCAATTTTGCGGTAACCGTGTCTTTTTATTTCATAGCGACTGGAGAGTACATGTGTGGGGTTCTAGGAGTAGAACTTCCGTAGGAGGTTTACATTCCATGGTCGCTTGACGTCGAGTTCGCCGTCCCCGCGGACGTCGATGAGGTAGTAGGCGTCGTTGCCGAGTACGCGCTCGATGGCGAATGGCCCTTCCCATGGAGGGGAGAGCTTGTGCATGCCCTTCTTGTCCTGGATGAGGCGTAACACCAGGTCGCCTTCTTGGAAGGTGCGAGTTTTCACCCGCCGGCTGTGGTAGCGGCGGAGTCCCTGCTGGTAGATGGTGGTGCGTGACCGAGCGAGGTCACGTGCTTCGTCGAGTTGGTCGACCCCGTCTTGGCGGGCGAGCTCGTTTTCGGCCTCCGTGTAGTGGACGACCCGCGGCGAGTCGTGCTCGAGGTCGGTGGGCATGACTGCCTCGGCGCCGTAAACCATGAAGAAGGGGGTGAACCCTGTCGACCTGTTGACTGAGGTGCGGATCCCCCAGATGACAGAGGGCAACTCCTCGACCCAGCACCCGGCGGTGCGCTCGAGTGGTACTTGGAGTCGCGGCTTCAGGCCGTGGAGGATGCTTTGGTTGGCCCGTTCTGCCTGGCCGTTGGATTCCGGGTGGGCAACCGACGCGAGGTCGAGCCGGATGTGGTGCTCTTCGCAGAATTCAGCCATGGCTCCTTTGGCGAAGTTGGTGCCATTGTCCGTGATGATGCTGTTTGGGAACCCGTAGTGATATATGAGCTCGCGTAGGAATTTGATGGCGGTCTTCCCGTCGCATTTCCGAACTGGCTTGGCCTCCACCCACTTTGTGAATTTGTCGACTACGACTAGCAGGTGGGTGTAGCCGGAGGGGGCCTTCTTGAAGGGGCCCACCATATCCATGCCCCACACAGCGAATGGACAGGTGATGGGGATTGTTTTGAGCGCTGAGCTCGGCACGTGCGTCTGGTTGGCGTGCTTCTGGCACCCGGCGCACCGCTGAACAATGTCGGCAGCATCGGCGTGTGCGGTGGGCCAGTAAAAGCCATGTCGCATAGCCTTGGCGACAGAGAGCGGGCGCCGGCGTGGTGGCCGCAGTCGCCGGAGTGGATATCGTGGAGGATCTTGCGTCCTTCGGTGGGTTGGACGCAGCGTTGGAACACGCCGGTGACACTGCGCTTCTGGAGCTCGCCGTCGATGATGGTGTAGGACTTGCAGCGGCGAGCGATCATCCGGGCGTCTGTCTCGTTTGCCGGAAAGGTGTCGGCTTCCAGGTAGGCGATGTAGGGCTTGGTCCAGTCGTTTGGCTCGTTGACGAGTGCGACCAGGGCTGCCTCTAGTTGGAGCGGGACTCCGATGTCGATCTCCCTCGGGGAAGAGACTGATGGCTTGGTGATCGTGTCGAGGAAGACGCCGGCGGGTGGTGCGAGTCGAGCCGACCCGATGCGAGAGAATGCGTCGGCCTCCTCGTTCTTCCGCCTGTCGATCCACTCGACGGAGTAGCCTGTGAAGTGTCCGCCCAACTTGTCCACTGCTTGGCGGTACACCGCCATGGTGGGGGAGACGGCGTCGCAGGTGCCAGCGACTTGCCCTGCGACGAGATCGGAATCGCCGTAGCAGCGTAGGCGGTTGACATTCATCTCCTTGGCCGCTCGCATGCCGTGGAGTAAGGCCTCGTACTCAGCCATGTTGTTGGTGCAGGGTGTGAAGTCGAGGCAGAGGACGTAGCGGAGCTTGTCACCCTTTGGCGAAGTTAGCACGATCCCTGCGCCTACGCCATCCGCGTTCTTGGAACCGTCGAAGTGCAGGCTCCAGTAATGGAGGTATGGCAGCTTCTCTGGCTGCTGGGCCTCTTCCCAGTCGGCGATGAAGTCCGCGAGGGCCTGCGATTTGATCGCTTTTCGCGGCTCGTATTTGATGTTGTGGACGCCGATCTCGACGGCCCACTTGGCGACCCGCCCGGTCGCCTCACGGTTGCGGATGATGTCCTGCAGTGGTGCCGAGGAAACGACCGTGATCGGGTGCTCCTGGAAGTACTGCGGCAGGCGCCTCTGAGCTCTGAAGACCGCGTATACCAGCTTTTGGTACTGGGGGTACCGCTGGCGCGACTCGGTGAGGACCTCGCTGATGTAGTATACCAGTCGCTGCACTGGCGCTCCTTTCCTTCCTCCGGTCGCTCGACGACCATCACGGCGCTGACGACGCGCTCGGAAGCCGCGACGTAAACCAGCATGGCTTCTTTGTCGGCGGGGGCGGCGAGTAGCGGTGCGGCGAGTAGCACCTTTTTGAGATCGCGGAGCACGTCATCCGCCTCCTTGTCCCACTGGAAGGTGGGGTTCTTGCGCATCAGGCGGTATAGGGGCATCGCCTTTTCGCCCAGGCGGGGGATGAAGCGACTGAGAGCGGCTACTCGCCCGGCCAGTTTCTGTACGTCGCGCAGGCACTCGGGTTTTGCCGAGCCGGGCGATCGTGTCGATCTTCGTGGGGTTTGCCTCGATCCCTCGTTTGCAGACGACGTACCCCAGTAGTTGTCCTGCAGGTACACCGAAGGTGCATTTGGCCGGGTTGAGCTTTATCTTGTATTTTCGCAGGTTGGCGAATGTTTCCACCAGGTCGGCGAGTAGGTCGCCCTGGCGAGCGGACTTTACGACCACGTCGTCGATGTAGACGTGGATGTTGCGGCCAATTTGGCTCGCGAGGCATTCTTGCATGCACCGCTGGTAGGTCGCCCCGGCGTTTTTGAGGCCGAAGGTCATGGCGGTGTAGCAGAAGGCTCCGAATGGCGTGATGAACGCCGTCTTCGACAGCCATTTTGATCTGGTTGTATCCAGAGTAGGCGTCGAGGAAACATAGAGACTCCGAGACCACGGTTGAATCGATTATCTGGTCGATCCGCGGGAGGACGAACTGCTCCTTTGGGCAGGCGCTGTTCAGGTTTGTGTAGTCGATACACATCCTCCAGGTCCCGTTCTTCTTCTCGACCAGGACTGGGTTTGCCAGCCACTTGGAGTATTTGATTGGCCGGATGAAGCCTGCAGCGAGTAGACGCTGCACCTCCTCGGCGATTGCTCGGCGGTGCTCTTCATTGAAGGGCCGCAGCGACTGCTTGACAGGTCGCACTTTGGGGTCGGCGTTTAGCTTGTGCTCAGCGAGCTCCCGAGGGACACCGGGCATGTCAGAGGGCTTCCATGCGAAGATGTCCCTGTTCTCACGGAGGAACTCGATGAGCGCGCCTTCCTATGCTGGGCTCATGCCCGTCCCGATTGTCACCGTCTGGCTGGAGTCGCCTGGGACCAGCTCGACGGTGCGGGTGTGCGTCGTGGCCTCAAAGGTTGAGGTGTTTGCGCCCTCTGAGTTGGGCTTCTTGAGTATGGTGGGGTCGTCGTTTTTGACCCCGCTCGCGTACTTGGCGAGCTCATCAGCGTGGTTGGTCTCCGCCGCGATGACGGCGTCAGCGAGCTCGACTCCTTTGGCCTCGCACTCGGCGGCCATGTCGGGGTCGCTGTTGATGGTGATGACGCCGCACGGCCCGGGGAGCTTCATCGCGTTGTACGCGTAGTGGGGTGCTGTCATGAACTTAGCGAACGCCTGGCGCCCTAGGACGCAGTGGTAGGGGCTGTCGATGGGCACCAGCTCGAAGACGATCCGCTCGGTGCGGAAGTTTGCCGGTGTGCCGAAGGTGACTGGCAGCGTGACCTTGCCGATGAGGTACGCCTTCCGACCGGGGATGATGCCGTGGAACGTGGTGTGGGTCGTCTCGATCATCGACTGCGAGAGCCGCAGCCGCCTGAAGGTGTCGAGGTACAGGATGTTGATGGAGCTGCCGCCGTCCATCAATGTCTTGGGGAGCCAGTAGTCGCCGACCTTGGGCTTGACTACCAGGGCGACTCGTCCTGGGTACTCTATGCGTGGCGAGTGATCTTGGCGGCTCCAGGTGATGGGCTGCTCTGACCAGTTGAGGAACTGGGGAACATCCACCTGGGCCACCGCGTTGACGGCGACGGCGCGAGCGATGACCTTCTTCTCGCGCTTCGTGTTGAAGCCTGTGAAGGTATGGAGCGAGCCGGCTACTTTGCCGAATTTTCCGCCGTTTGGCGGGTCGTTGTCGGGGTCCTCCCGCGCTCGCCGTGCCTTCTCGATTTCCCTGAGGGTGTGGCAGTCAGCGGTGGTGTGCGTTGCGGGCTTCCCTTCCCTGCTATGAAACGCACATGGTTGGTTAAGGAGAGCCGCGGGGTCGAACCTTGGCTTGGCCTTGTAGTTGCCGCCGTCGCGGCGTTGTCCTCCGTCACGGCGGAAGCTCTTGGGCTCGCGTTGCGCGTGCCCGGCGTTGGCGACGAAGTCGACTCGCCCGTCACTGCGGCGCTTGCCGGTGAGGCGAGTGTTGCTGTAGCGTAGGTCGGACCGTCGTTCGCTGTCGTTGCCGCTCGTGCGGCGTTGACCTCCTGACTCGTCGTCAGTTTCCTGGTTTGGATCTTCCTCCGCGTACCGTTTGGCGATCTCGAGGAGGTCGGGGATGTTGTCGAGTGTGCGAGAGTGTCGCTTGAGCTTGGCGACCAGGGGCTCGTAGCGGCACGAGGTCTTGAAGCAATGGATCGCGGTGTCCGGGTGGATGCCGACCGCGTTGTACCAGAGTTCTTGCCACCGTTGGACCCAGTTGCGGGTCGACTCGCGGGGTCCCTGGACGCATCGCTCCAGGTCCTCGATAGTGGTGGCGCGGGTGTAGGAGCACTCGAAGTGCCTGACGAAGGCGTCGCGCATCTCCTCCCAGGAGTCGATACTGTCCTGGGGGAGGGTGTTGATCCACTGCCTGCACGTCCCCTCCATCATCAGGGGGAGGTAACGGGCGGCTAGCAGGTCGGTGTGGCCTGCGATCCCCATCGCCATGAGGTATGTGTCGAGCCAGACGGCGGGGTCGTACGAGGAGTCGTACTTTTATATCTCCTTTGGCGCCTTGAAGTTTGGCGGTACTTCTCGCCTCGGATCATTGATCCGAAGCACTTGGGGCCGAGTCGACTGAGCGACCCCATGGGTTCGCCGTCGCGACGATTGGTTAGGGTATGTCGCAGGTCGTTGGGCTGGCGTGCGCGCCAGCTTTGGTTGTTGATGATGTGGGTGCGGGCTTCAATGGGTTGCCCGTTGGCGGCGACGAAGTTGGTCGCCGGCCTGGGGTCATTGGTGGAGAGTGCCGCGTTCGCGGGTCGGTGTTGGAGCTGCAGTGGCTCTGGTGGCGGGCAGTTGAGGGTGTTTGCCGCCGCTGGGCGGCCGCTGGAGGCTGCTCTGCTTCCCGAGGAACGCGAGTATACTCGACCTTGCGAGTCGGCTCCTTCTCTTTGCTGCTCGACGGCCTTTGCGAGCAGAGCCCTGACATATTGGATCTGTAGGGCGCCGTCGCCGGTGGCCGTGATGCTGTCGGCTGCTGGCCTGCCACGAGGTTGTCCATCGGGGTGGAGAACAGTGGGAGGCCGTTTGCATCTCGCTCCCGTGAGGAGACTACTATCCGCGGCTGGTCCCTGGGAGGGGTGCGGTTGGGTGGAGGTAGGGCGCCCATCGCCGTCGATCCTGGCGAGGGCCGGGCGCTTCCTCCTGGTGGCGCGTTCTCGCAGATCGCGCGCTCGGCCACGCGGGCCGGGTCGTTTTCGTCGTCGAAGTTCAGGGAGCGCCCCTGAACGGTGGGGTTCAGGCGCGACCTGATCCGCTGCTGGTGGTAGCGCGATAGTTCCTGCGCCGTCACCTGCTCGAGGCGAAATTTTTTGCGCTCGGCTTGCTCCTTGCGCACCGCTTCCGCCAGTTTCAGGCGGAGTTCCTCGACCTCCGTTGCCGTGGCGTTAGGAGGGATAGGGGTGGAGAATGGATCCTCTGGCGGATCGGTGCCGGTCGCCATGTAGGTCGCAGCGTGGCGACCGGTTCCATCGCGGAGGTCGGCGGAGTTCTCCGATCCGGAGAAGAATTCGAAGATCCCGAGGATGGAGGGGTCCTCGAAGTCTCCCATGTTGGAGACCTGAGTGATGGAGCCCGCGGGTGAAGCCGCGGTGATGGACCCGGCGAGTGACACCGGGGTCGCCGAGTCGGCGTCGTCGTCGAGGGCCGCGTCTCCTGCGGCCGCTGAGTTTTCGGCCACGTCGCTGTGGGCCGAGTTGTACTCGGAGGCGAGGCGATGGATCGTGCGGATCTGGCTCTCGGAGAGCCGATCGCGTGGCGGCGACTCGCGGATGCGAGCCGAATCCTCCGAGACGATGACGTCAGTGAGGCCGACGAAGAGGCTGATCGTGCCGATCGGCAGGATCACGCTGTGCGTGACGGGCCGCGCCGCCGGGACGTAGCTGCTCGGCAAGATTTGGAGCATCTCGCTGATCGTTATCATGCGGCCGGTGGCGACCGTCTCATTGATGGGCAGATTGGATCTCGCCGCAGAACACCGGCCAGACCGGCCAGGCCCCACGTTGGGCGCCACTGTCGTGGGAATGGTCACGGCAGATGCTGCAATTGGCAGCGAGTAGTAGAACGAGGGGCAAGGGCGGCCAGCCATCTGCGGTGCGAGATGAGGGCAAAGACACAGGGTTTTACCCAGGTTCGGCCCCCCAGAGGGTAAAGACCTACTCCTGCTAGATTGTATTATGGAGGTGGTACAATGGGCGAGCTCGACGGCTAGGCGGCGAGTCGCTTGGGTGTATGATGGAACGTATCTCTACTCGCCCTATAGGGAGGTTTATATAGGCTCACCTCCCCTAGGGTTTACATATCTCAACCGATTCAGTTAAAGCTTCGGTACTCGTTTAACCTAATCCGACTGGGCCTATCTACTCGCCTGGGCCTCCAGCTTCCAGTCGCTTGGTTCCTTGCTGGGCTTCAATCCAGTCGCCGTCTTGCAGGCCCACTCGCCAGTTCTTGGGCCAGTCGGAAACATCCTGCTGGGTATACCCCGGTAGGCATATCCCCATCACAAATGATTCAAAATCAAGAGACTCCAAAAGTCCATCAGAATGGAGCTTCTTCATGCGTTTTACACCAATATGACCTAGACGACAGTGCCACAAATAAGTAGTATTATCACTATCTGCTTTGCATCTCTTACCCTCAATGTTATGGATGTGTGTTTCATCCCTTTCGAGATTTAGAAGAAATAAACCATTCACAATAGGTGCATGACCATAAAAGATGTTACTCATATAAATAGAACAACCATTATTCTCCGATTTAAATGAATAACCGTCTTGCAATAAACAAGATCCAGAAATAATGTTCATGCTCAACGCAGGCACATAATAACACTTATTAAGGTTTAAAACTAATCCCGAAGGTAAAACTAAGGAGAGCATGCCGACGGCCATCACATCAACTCTTGATCCGTTGCCAACGCAAATCGTCACCTCATCCCTCGCAAGCCGCCGTCTATTCCGTAGCTCCTGTTTCGAGTTACAAATATTAGCAACTGAACCAGTATCAAATACCCAGGCACTACAACGAGGGCTAGTAAGGAAAACATCAATAACATGTATATCAAATATACCTTTGATGGTGCCAGCCTTCTTGTCCGCTAATTACTTCGGACATTTGCGCTTCCAGTGACCCTTGTCCTTGCAATAGAAGCACTTAGTGTCCGGCTTGGGTCCAGACTTGAGCTTCTTCTCAGCAGGGACAACGCGCTTGCCGCCGCCCTTCTTGAAGGGCTTCTTTGCACCCTTACCTTTCTTGAAGGTGGGGGGCTTGTTGACCATCAACACATGATTATCCTTTTTGATGTCCACTTTCGCACCCTTCAGCTTTGCGAAGAGCTCGGTGATCGTATAAGTGGAACCAATCTGATTGTGAGTCACTACAAAACTTTTGTAGCTGGGAGGGAGTGATTGCAGAACCCTGTCAATCTTGAGCTCCTCTGGAATCTTGCAGTCCAGTTGCTCAAGGCGTTGAGTGTAGCCCGGCATCTTAATGGCGTGCTCACTAACGGAACTCCCTTCCTCCATCTTGCAGTTAAAGAACTTCTCAGAGATCTCATATCTCTCAGAATGGGCCTGAGTCTGAAACATGGTTTTCGGCTCCTCGAGAATCTCAAAGGGCCCGGGATAGTCTTTAAAACGATTTTGAAGGTCCGATTCCATAGCAAACAACATGGTGCTCTTAATCACACCATAATCATCTTTGCGCGACTGATAGACAGCTTTCTCATCAGCCGGCGCAGTAGCAGCAGGGGAGTCACCTAACGCACTCTCAAGGACATAGTCCTTTTGACCGCCAGAGAGAATGATTCTCAGATTGCGGAACCAGTTGGTGAAGTTAGACCCATTGTTTTTAAGCTTTTCCTTCTCAGCAAAAACGTTGAAGTTGAAGTTGGACTTAGCCATTTGATCTACAATATTTGCAAGTACAAATTAGACTATGTTCATGATAACTAGTTCAACTTTTAATCAAATTACTAGGTGAACTCCCACTAAATTCAACATCCCTCAAGTTGTTTAGTGAACACGATCCAAATTCACCACACCTAATCCGATCTTCACGAGAAGAGATGTGGTTTCAATGGTGGACAACAAAGTGTCGATCATATCATTCATATGACTCATGCTTAACCTTTCGGTTCATGTGTTCCGAGGCCATGTCTGTACATGCTAGGCTCGTCGAGTTAGACCCAAGTATTTCCGCGTGTGCAAAACTGGCTTGCACCCGTTGTATGTGAGTGTAGAGTCTATAGCACCCGATCATCACGTGATGCTTGGACACGACGAACTTTCACAACGGTGCATACTTGGGGAGAACACAGTTTTTATCTTGATCTTTAAGTGAGGAATCATCTTATAATGCTACCGTCGCGATCTAAGCATAATAAGATACATAAAAAGGATAAACATCACATGCATATAACTTTATGTGACATGGTATAGCCAATATTCGCGCAATGATCTCCATCTTGTGCGTGCCGGCATGATCTCCATCACTCCATCATGATTGCCTCCACCACGAATAGCAACTACAACTATTGCTAACTACTTAGCGATAAAGTGAAACTATTACATGGCGTATAAGAAGTTGACACACAGGTCATACACAATTATAAAGACAACCATATGGCTCCTGCCGGTTGTGTACTCATCGACATGCAAGTCGTGAAACATTACAAAACATGATCATCGCATACATTATACACATCACATCTTGGGCATACCATATCACAGAAAACACTCCCTGCAAAAACAAGTTAGACGCATCTACTTTGTTGTTGCATGTTTTACGTGGCTTATGGGAGTAGATGCTAAGAACGATTCTTACCTACGGAAAGCCAAAACGGTGATATTATGGTTGCCAAACTCCGGTGTTAATCCCATGACAACTATAGTGAGAGAAACTGGCATCCACCAGCCGCATGCGTGGAACAAGCCACACGTCAAGTGCGGAGCCGGTCTCGCGAACGACGTCGCGTAAGGTTGGCCTGGACCGCTTCAATCTCACTATCCCGCATCATAAGAAGAACACAAACAAGAGGCTTGCAACAGAAAACATCAACGCCCGCAACAACCATGTTGCGTTCTACTCGTGAAACACATCTACGCATAGATCTAGCTCTGATACCACTGAAGGGTTTCGCGGCATAGTAAATCAAAATTTTCTACGGATGCGAACAGAGGGAAAGCCAAGATCTAATCTAGGAGATTCAAACAACGAGAGAGATTGGATTAGATCTTCATACCCTTGAAGATTCGCACAGCGGAACGTTCGTCGGAACGTGGGTGATGTAGTCGTACTCGCTTCTCCTCCTCGTGATCCGATCCGATCTAGCACCACAAGTGGCGATGCCTCCGTGAGATGCACACGTGCGGCACCTGGACGTCTCCTCCTTCCTCGGTCCAGCAAGTATGGTGGAGAGATGGATTGGATCTACAACGCGACGGCGTGGTGTATGTGGTGGAGAGTTTCTGCAGCAGGGCTTCGCCTACACGCAGTCGGGAGGGAGAGAGAGAGGAGGGCAGCAGGGCGGCTAGGGTTGAGGAGGAGGTGTGGGGGGGTGGTGCGCCCCAGCCCTCTATATATAGAGGGGTGGGGGCCTGCCCTAACCCCTCCCCCAAGCCCTAGGCCGGCGGCCAAGGAGGGAGGAGTGGGGGGCAAGGAACCCCCCCTTCTAGAAGGTCCAATTAGGGTTTTACCCTTGCTGGACAGTTGGGCCCTATGGGGCCTTGTGCCCCTGGCCCAATGTGGCCAGGGCACTCCCTCATAGGCCCATGCCTCCTCCCGGAAGGTGGGGCCACGTTGGTCCCCTTCTGGAAGGTTCTAGAAGCTTCCGGTACAATACCGATTAACCCGGAACAATTCCGAACTCCAAAAACTGCACTGCCTTATATGAATCTTATTCTCCGGACCATTCCGGAACCTCTCATGATGTCATACGAGACTCCGAACAAAAACACATAAACCAATCATCCAATTATCCTAGCGTCGAGACACGTTCAGTGTGTGACCCTTCGGGTTCGAGAACATGCAGACATGATCTTCTATCAATAATCAACAGCGGGGTCTGGAAACCCATATTGACTCCACACATTCATCGATGATCATATCGGATGAACCACGATGCCAGGATTCAATCAATCCCATATATATATTCCCTTTGTCTCGCGATATTTTACTTGCTCGAGATTCGATCGTCGGTACCGTCATACCTAGTTCAATCTCGTTCACAGCAAGTACTTTACTCGTTCCGTAATCTGATATCACTTTGTGATTAACTCCTTAACCACATGCTTGCAAGCGGTGTTGATATTGATTACCGAGTGGGACCGAAGTATATCTCTCCGACTTGGGAGGGACAGCTCCCATCTCAATACATACAACCCAACAGATACTTTCTGATCACCTGAGAGACACCTTTATGATCACCCTCTCATAGGATGATGTTTGATGACCTCAAAGCTTTCTTCCGATACCAGGGAGTTGTATTATCTCATGGTCTAAGGAATACAATATTTGACATAAGAAAAGCTTCGCAAAGACGAACACAATGACACGATCTAATTGCTTCGCTTAGTTTGGGTCTGTCCATCATATCATTCTCCCAATGATATGATCTCATTATTAATCGACAACTCATGTCCATGGTTAGGAAACCTTAACCATCATTAATCAATGAGCTAGTCCATAGAGGCGTACTAGGGACACGGTGTTGTTCACAAACCACACATGTATTAAAGTTTCCTCTTAATACAATTCTAGCATGGAATATAAACATTATCATGAACAAGAATTATAATAATAACATATTTATTATTGCCTCTAGGGCATAATTCCAACAATAACTTCCAAGACTCAAGGAAACACTTGGGTTATCTTCCAACAAGTGCTTTTTTAACGCCTTTAAGTTAGGCACAAGAAGCAAGAAGAATCAAGTATTTTCAAATGAAGAATCTATCGGGTTCGCAGCATAGAAATTTTTTTTCCTACGATGTGAACTATTTACCAAGATCTATCTATTAGATAAAACAACGGGCGGATGTATATTCGTAGAGAACATACCCTTGAAGACCTACAAAGCTTAACGAGTTCAACTCGTGGTTGATGTAGACGATCTCTTGCCGATCTCAAGATCGAGAGGAAGTCCTAGCGCCGCAAATCAGCAGCGCATCCGTGCTCGCACACACGTTCGAGGCACCGAGCAACCTCCGCCTCCTCGCTCCAGCGATGCAGCGGAAGCACAACTCTTTCTTGTCGAATAGCCACCGGGAACATGTATCTCGCTAGTCCGAGACCATGGGGGATAAATTCTAGAGGGGGAGAGAGATCCTTCACGAGGAGGTGTGAGAGACAAGTGAGAGGAGGGGATCCTTTTATAGGAGGAGGTGGGGCACCCAAGGGGGTGGCCGCCGGCCATGGGGGTTGCCCCCTGCCCTCCTTCATTCATGTGGGTGGACACTCCACTCACAAAATGGACCTTCAATTTTCTCAACTCAAAAATCCACTCAAATTCCCATTAAATTTCCACCAAATTTAATGCAAACTCTCATTAAATAAAACTCTTTTATTTTATTCAGAATTTGTCAATTACTTTAATGACAAGCATTCACAAATAACCCCTTGCTAGAATTCTATTTCACATGCATAACCACTTTATGCAATTTCACCCGAAAACCTGTTTCGGTATCTAGTGAAATAAATTCCCGCGCTTGTTCATTCTTTCGGCATGAAACTTTTGCTCCAATTGGATGTCGGTGTCTCTTAAGTGTGTCACCCTACGGTTCGTGAATAATGCGGACATGATCGAGACCCCTCTCGGATCAATAATCAGAAGCGGGATCTAGAGACCCATACTGACTCCCACACATTCAACGATGACTTTCTTGTGATCGTCGGAACCTTTTACGCTAGTATCTTAATCCCTTTGTTTCATGATATATTACATGTCCGAGATTCGATCATCGGTATCTCCATACCTAGTTTGATCTTGTTACCGACATGCACTCTTTTCTCGTTCCTGTGATATAACATTCTAGTGATCAAATCACTTGCTTGCAAGCTAATCAATGTGATATCACCGAGAGGGCCCAGAGTATATCTATCCGTCATCGGGATGAACAAATTCCACTCTCGATCCATGAGCCTCAACATAACACTTTATTAGTCCTGAATCTTTATAATCACCCTGTTACGGTGTGACGTTTGATGTTATCAAGAAACTCTTCCGGTGTTAGTGATTGACATGATCTCATGGTCTAAGGATTAGGATCACTTCGTAAGTTGTTATAGCAATATAAACTCAATGACTTTGATCGTAATGCTATACTTAGGATGAATGTTCATCACACCATTACACTAATGTTGTGATCCCGTTATTAACAACATCCAATGTCCATGATCAGGAAACCTTGATCATCTTGTTAATCAACGAGCTAGTTTATGAGAGAGGCATAACTAGGAACTTTCTGTTTGTTTATTAAACACACATGTATTAATGTTTCCGTATTAATACAATTATAGCATGCAAAATAAACATCTATCATATACTTGGAATACACAAATAAACACTTTATTATTGCCTCTCAGGGCATATTCCCTTCAGTCTCCCACTTGCACTAGAGACAATAATCTAGTTACATAGTGATAAATCTAACACCCATTGAGTTCTGGTGTTGATCATTTTTTTGCTCTAGGGAGAGTTTTAGCCAACGGATCTGCTACATTGAGATCCGTATGTACTTTACAAATCTTTATATCTCCATCCTTGACATGTTCGCGGATGGAGTGAAACCGGCGCTTAATATGCTTGGAATGCTTGTGAGACCTTGGTTCTTTGGCATTGGCAATGGCACCATTGTTGTCACAGTAGATCACCATTGGGTCCAACGCGTTTGCAACCACTCCTAGTTCGGATATGAACTCCTTCATCCAAACTGCTTCCTGAGCCGCTTCTGAAGCAGCAACATATTCGGCCTCCGTTGTTGATCCCGCCACCACAGGTTGTTTGGAGCTCCTCCAACTAACCGCTCCACCATTCATGAGAAATACGTATCCGGATTGGGACTTAGAGTCATCCAGATCGGTGTCAAAGCTAGCGTCAACATAACACTTAGCGACGAGCTCTTCTTCACCTCCGTATACAAGAAACATATCCTTAGTTCTTCGTAAGTACTTAAGGATATTCTTGACCGCTATCCAGTGTTCCGAACCTGGATCCGATTGGTACCTACTAGTCAAACTAATAACATGTGCCACATCCGGTCTTGTACATAGCATGGCGTACATTATAGAGCCTATGGCTGAAGCATAGGGGACTTTGTCCATTATCTCTCTTTCTTCCGCCAAAGCCGGACTTTGAGTCTTACTCAATGTCTTGCCTTGCAACATAGGTAAGAACCCCTTCTTACTTCCGTCCATTTTAAACTTCTTTAAAATCTTATCAAGGTATGTACTTTGCGATAGCCCTATTAGGCGCCTAGATCTATCTCTATAGATCTTTATGCCTAATATGTATGACGCTTCACCTAGGTCCTTCATGGAAAATTTGCTGTTTAGATAACTTTTAACACTGTTTAAAAGATCTATATCATTTCCGATCAATAATATGTCATCCACATATAATATCAGAAATGACACATTGCTCCCACTCACTTTCTTGTAAATACAAGCTTCTCCATAAGTTTGGACAAATCCAAACTCTTTGATCACCTCATCAAAGCGGAGATTCCAAATTCGTGATGCTTGCTTCAATCCATAGATGGATCGCTGAAGCTTGCACACCTTGTTAGCATCCTTAGGATCGACAAAACCCTTTGGTTGTATCATATACAACTCTTTTTCAATATTACCATTGAGAAACGCGGTTTTGACATCCATCTGCCATATCTCATAATCGAAATATGCAGCAATTGCTAACATAATCCTAACTGACTTTAGCATCACTACGGGAGAGAATGTCTCATCGTAGTCAACTCCTTGAATTTGTCGAAACCCCTCTGCGACAAGTCGAGCTTTATAGACGGTCACATTACTATCAGCATCAGTTTTCCTTTTGAAAATCCATTTGTTCTCCACGGCCTTTCGGTCGTGAGGTAATTCCACCAAGTTCCAAACTTGATTTTCATACATGGATTCCATCTCGGATTTCATGGCTTCTAACCATTTGTTGGAATCCGGGCTCATCATCGCTTCTTCATACGTTGCAGGGTCATCATTTTCATCAACCATGAAATTCATGACAGGATTTCCGTACAGCTCGGGAGCTGCACGCGTCCTGCTTGACCTGCGAGGTTCGGTAGTACTCTCTTTTGGAGTTTCATGATCATTATCATTAGTTCCCTCTTCAACATGTGGAGCCAACTCCGGAACAACTTCCGGCGCTGCGCTACTCGCCATACTTCGAAGAGAAGGTTCAATAACCTCTTCGAGTTCTACCTTCCGACTACTCACACCTTTCGCAAGAAACTCTTTCTCTAGAAAGGATCCATTCTTGGCAACAAAAACCTTGCCCTCGGATCTGTGATAGAAGGAATACCCAATAGTTTCCTTAGGGTAACCTATGAAGACGCATTTTTCCGCTTTGGGTTCGAGTTTATCCGGTTGAAGTTTCTTCACATAAACATCGCATCCCCAAACTTTAAGAAAAGACAGCTTAGGTTTGTTTCCAAACCACAATTCATACGGTGTCTTTTCAACGGATTTAGATGGTGCCCGATTTAAAGTGAATGCAGCAGTTTCTAGTGCATAGCCCCAAAATGACAACGACAAGTCCGTCAGAGACATCATAGATCGAACCATATCTAATAAAGTATGATTACGACGTTCCGACACACCATTCCGCTGTGGTGTTCCGGCAGGCGTGAGTTGTGAAACAATTCCACACTCTTTCATGTGAGTGCTAAACTCGTAACTTAGATACTCACCTACACGGTCGGACCGTAGAAATTTGATCTTTCTATTACGGTGTTTTTCCACTTCATTCTGAAATTCCTTGAACTTTTCAAAGGTTTCAGACTTGTGTTTCATCAAGTAGATATAACCGTATCTACTCAAATCATCCGTGAAAGTAACAAAATAACGATATCCACCTCGCGCCGACACACTCATTGGACCACATACATCAGAATGTATGATTTCCAATAAATCTGTCGCCCGTTCCATTGAACCGAAAAACGGCGTTCTAGTCATCTTGCCCATAAGGCATGGCTCACATGTATCAAATGATTCAAAATCAAGTGATTCCAAAAGTCCATCCAATGGAGCTTCTTCATGCGTTTAACGCCAATATGACCTAGACGGCAGTGCCACATATATGCGGATATATCATCATTTAGTTTAATCCTTTTAGCATCAACATTATAAATATGTGTAACATTATCATCGAGATCTAATAGAAATAAACCATTCATCATCGGTGCATGACCATAAAAGATTTCATTCATATAAATGGAACAACCATTGTTCTCGGATTTAAATGAATAACCACTTCGCATCAAACACGATCCAGATACAATGTTCATGCTCAGTGCAGGCACCAGATAACAATTATTCAAGTTTATAACTAATCCCGACGGCAAGTGGAGAGGCAGCGTTCCGACGGCGATCACATCAACGCTTGATCCATTGCCGACACGCAACTTGACATCACTCCTTGCTAGCGGTCGCTTGTTCCGCAGCCCCTGATTCGAGTTACAAATATTAGCAACTGAACCGGTATCAAATACCTAGGTGCTACTGCGAGCACTAGTCAAGTACACATCAATAACATGTATATCATATATACCTTTGTTTGCCTTGCCGGCCTTCTTGTCTGCCAAATACTTGGGGCAGTTGCGCTTCTAGTGGCCAGTCCCCTTACAATAGTATCACTCGGTATCAGACTTAGGTCCAACTCGGGGTTTCTTTTCAGGCACGGCAACAGGCTTGCCGCCCTTACTACCCTTCTGTTTTCCCTTCTTGTCTTTCTTGAAACCAGTGTTCCTATTGATCATCAACACTTGATGTTCCTTTTTGATCTCCACTTCTGCAGTTTTAAGCATTGACAGAAGCTCGGGGAGAGACTTCTTCATGCCTTGCATATTATAGTTCATCACAAAGCTCTTATAGCTAGGTGGCAGAGACTGCAGAACACGATGGATGCCTAAGTCAATGGTAATCGTTATTCCCAAGGACACAAGCTTATCGGCGTAACCCGACATCTTGAGTACATGCTCACTAACAGAGCTGTGCTCTTCCATCATGCAGCTAAAGAACTTTTCTGAAGCGTTGTAGCTCTCTACAACAGCATGTGTGTCGAAAATCAGTTTCAACTCACCCATTGTATAAAATGCATTGCCGTTTTCGAAACGCTTTCGAAGTTCCAGCTCTAGCCCATACAATATGCCGCAATGAACTAAGTTGTGGTCCTCCTGACGAGTCTGATAGTCATTCTTCTCCTCGTCAGGGGCATCCTCTAAAGGTGGGGGGCCTAGTGGCGCTTCTAGAACGTATTGCTTTTGTGCAGCAGAGAGGAGAATCCTCAAATTCATGGCCCATTCGGTAATGTTGCTACCGTTCGTTGCTAGTTTTTCTTTCTCCATGAACACATTGAAATTAAAAGCAGGTGGTGCCATCTACAACAGAATTTGTAAAGTTTAGACTAAGTGTATGATAGATTGAGTTCAGCTAATCCATATTACGAATGAACTCCCACTCAAAAACGACATCCCTCGTGGCTTTTTGGTGATTACATGAACCAAATCCACTATACCAAGTCCGATCATCACGTGAGTCGGTATAGCTTCAAAGGCGAGCATCAAATGGGCATCACATCAACTATATGACTCATGCTTAACCTTTTGGTCCGTGTTCCGAGGCCATGTCTGTACATGCTAGGCTCGCCAAGTTAGAACCTTAGTATTCGCGTGTGTAACTGTTTTACACCCGAAATATGGTCGTGGATCCAAGAACACCCGATCATCACGTGATGTCTTGGAGCGACGAAACATAATCGGTGCATACTAAAGGAAGAACACATTCTTATCTTGATATTTAAATGAGGGATCATCTTATTATGCTAACAAAGCGCTAAACAAGCAATATAAGATGCTATCAAACATCACATGTTTATTAGTGAAATGTTATGGTTCCCGCAGATGATCTCTATCATCTGCATCGTGGTATGATCACTATCATACCTATATGTGTAAATCCAAGGTCTATGGAGTTTACACGCTATGTGTGTTGTAAGAGTATCATCTCATACTTCTACTTACAACACTACCATATCATAACACTAGCCCAGCAACAATCTAAACTAGACGCCTCTAATTTATCCATTGCAAGTTTTACGTGGCTTAGGGCTTTCGAGATAGAACCGTTCTTACCTACGAACATGAACCACAACGAGGATAACCAAATTGTTGACAACTCGTTTGCAAAATATATATTGACTATAGTAGGAGAGACAGACACCCGCTAGCCACTTATGCAAACTAGTTGCATGTCAAGCGTGGAACAGGTCTCATGTGCGAGGACATGTAAAGTTTGTCCGGGCCGCTTCATCCCACTATGCCACCAATATCCAAAATTACAACAAAGGAGCAACAACATGATCATCATCGCCCACATACTCATATGTGTACTACGCATAGATCCGGCTCTGATACCACTATAGGGTTCGCAGCATAGAAAACAAAATTTTTCCTACGATGTGAACTATGTACCAAGATCTATCTATTAGATACAAACAACGGGCGGATGTATATCCGTAGAGAACATACCCTTGAAGACCGACAAATCTTAACGAGTTCAACTCGTGGTTGATGTAGACGATCTCTTGCCGATCTCAAGATCGAGAGGAAGTCCTAGCGCCGCAAATCAGCAGCGCATCCGTGCTCGCACACACGTTCGAGGCACCGAGCAACATCCGCCTCCTCGCTCCAGCGATGCAGCGGAAGCACAACTCTTTATTGCCGAATAGCCACCGGGAACATGTATCTCGCTAGTCCGAGACCATGGGGGATAAATTCTAGAGGGGGAGAGAGATCCTTCACGAGGAGGTGTGAGAGACAAGTGAGAGGAGGGACTCCTTTTATAGGAGGAGGGGGGCACCCAAGGGGGTGGCCGCCGGCCATGGGGGTTGCCCCCTCCCCTCCTTCATTCATGTGGGTGGACACTCCACTCACAAAATGGCCCTTCAATTTTCTCCACTAAAAAATCCACTCAAATTCCCATTAAATTTCCACCAAATTTAATGCAAACTCTCATTAAATAAAACTCTTTTATTTTATTCATAATTTGTCAATTACTTTAATGACAAACATTCACAAATAACCCCTTGCTAGAATTCTATTTCACATGCATAACCACTTTATGCAATTTCACCCGAAAACCTGTTTCGGTATCTAGTGAAATAAATTCCTGCGCTTGTTCATTCTTTCGGCATGAAACTTTTGCTCCAATTGGATGTCGGTGTCTCTTAAGTGTGTCACCCTACGGTTCGTGAATAATGCGGACATGATCGATACCCCTCTCGGATCAATAATCAGAAGCGGGATCTAGAGACCCATACTGACTCCCACACATTCAACGATGACTTTCTTGTGATCGTCGGAACCTTTTACGCTAGTATCTTAATCCCTTTGTTTCACGATATATTACATGTCCGAGATTCGATCATCGGTATCTCCATACCTAGTTTGATCTCGTTACCGACATGCACTCTTTTCTCGTTCCCGTGATATAACATTCTAGTGATCAAATCACTTGCTTGCAAGCTAATCAATGTGATATCACCGAGAGGGCCCAGAGTATATCTATCCGTCATCGGGATGAACAAATTCCACTCTCGATCCATGAGCCTCAACATAACACTTTATTAGTTCTGAATCCATCTTTATAATCACCCCGTTACGGTGTGACGTTTGATGTTATCAAGAAACTCTTCCGGTGTTAGTGATTGACATGATCTCATGGTCTAAGGATTAGGATCACTTCGTAAGTTGTTATAGAAATATAAACTCAATGACTTTGATCGTAATGCTATACTTCGGATGAATGTTCATCACACCATTACACTAATGTTGTGATCCCGTTATTAACAACATCCAATGTCCATGATCAGGAAACCTTGATCATCTTGTTAATCAACGAGCTAGTTTATGAGAGAGGCATAACTAGGAACTTTCTGTTTGTTTATTAAACGCACATGTATTAATGTTTCCGTATTAATACAATTATAGCATGCAAAATAAACATCTATCATATACTTGGAATACACATAATAAACACTTTATTATTGCCTCTCAGGGCATATTCCCTTCAGAATCGCCCCTCTTGTTCCTTCTTTTCTTACCTTTCTTTTTCTTCTTAGGGAAGATATGATTACTTACCGGGGGAGTAAAGTGCATGATGCATTCTCCCATGTCTATTACTGCCCCAAGGTGTTTCAGTAGAGATCTTACAAGTGTGATTTGTCCTTTGCCTACACATTTAATAACAAGATACTCAGTAGACATCATTTTCCCTGAGATTTTTGTAAACACACCTTCAGCTATTTTAATGGGAAATATAGTGGCGTTGTTGGTAAGAGAGATTTCCTCTCCTCCTTCAATAAGCCCCCAAAGACTCAATGAATCAAAAATATCTTTAGGCATGAGACAAAATTCAGACATGATATCATAGCGAGCATAAAAAAGTGTAGTGTTTATTGAGACTTTAATTGTGGGAAACCAATTTGAAGGCTCAGAATTTATGGTAACATAATCATGGTAAGCCCTAAGAGTGTGATAGCAACTATTCATGGTAGCAATACTGGTCTCAAGATGGTTCAACCTAGCAAAAATACTTGTGAAAGCGGAGTCAGGCTTGCCAGGTGTATCATAGATCATGATTAATTTTTTTATAGCATCATAAGCTTTATCCTCAGTACAAAGCAAAAAATATTTTTTAGCCACAGCATCCAAAGCATATCTATAACAAAGAGCAATACCGCGGTAGAAACTATCAGTAACCAAGCTAAGACTCATCTTAGGCTCAGTTTCCCTTTGTAAAGCAGAGATTCTAGACCAAGCTTCTTTGAAACTCTCCTCACTTTTTTGTTTAAAAGTAAAGATCTTTTCCATAGGTGTCACAGAGTTTGGATCAAAACCAGACATGGTAGTAATTAAGGTAGGAACTATTTTTTATGTGTTTTTGAATAAGGCAAGCAAACTAAACTAGACTATTTTTTTTGGTTTTTTGGAAAGAGGCAAACAAAACCAAGCAAAAAAAACAAAGCAAACTAAAAACAAAGTAAATAGAAAGGAAGTGAAGGACTCCCCTAGTGAAGACGTCCTTAGCCTCCCCGGCAACGGCACCAGAAAACTTGTTGATAGAGCTTGACGAGGTGGAAGAGGTTGAAGTAGATTCCCTAGTAACGGCACCAGAAAGCTTGATGGCGCCCGTTGTTTGACTTGGAAGCGCTTCGTTGGAAACCCCAAGAGCAAGGTGTGAAGCAGCAAGTCTTCCCTCAGTAGAGACCGAGGTTATCGAACCAGAAGGAGGAAGGAAACGTCACATAGGTGTTGCAAACAGCGTGGAGACCTGCACAACACAAACTCAAGACTTTGCCCCAACAAATCAGTGAGGTTGTCAAGCTCACCGGTTTGCTGTAACAAAGGATTAAACTTATGGTGTGGAAGGTAATGGTTTGTAGCAAGTAAACAAGTAACAGTGGAAGATGTATCAATGGTAAAGATTGGACCGGGGTCCATAGTTCACTAGAGGTGCTCTCCTTACATAAACAACATGACATGAAGGGTAAACAAATTATAGCGGGGCAATTGACAAGAACTGAGAAAGGCATAACAATGCAATTACTAGCCAGAATGATCCTATGAAGTTGATTGGACAATACAACAATATATATAGACCGTAATCCAACTGCATCTATGACTAGAAGTCCACCTTTAGATTATCATCCGAACCCCCTTCAGTATTAAGTTGCAAGCAACAGACAACTGCTTTAAGCAAAGTGTATAAGGTAAACAGTCCACATGTTCCATGAACAAGAGACCGTTGTTTTCTCCCTAGTAGCAACATCACATCAACAACCGAAGAGATTTCTGTCACTTTCCTTGGAAACTAGAGGCATGGACCCACTATCGAGCATAAATACTCCCTCTTGGAGTCACTAGCAACTATTTGGCCAAGATAACCACTAGCAATGGAGAGCATGCAAGATCACAAACAACACAGACATGATAGAATCATAAAGATAGAACCATTAATCAAACCAACATAATAATCTCAATATCCATCGGATCCCCGCAAACACAACATGCACGACTACAAATAGATTAGATCTTGATCATGAACGAAGCTCGCAAAATCTATACATGAAAGCACAAAGAAGGGAATACAACCATCTAGCTACTACATGGACCCATAGTCCAAGGTGGAACTACTCACGAATCATACCGGAGAGAAGGCCTCCGGGATGATCTCCCCTCCGGCAGGGTGCCGGGAAGAGCTTCAGATCCCCCGATCTAGGGACGATGGTGGCGGCGGCTACAGACGGTTTCGTAAATTTCTGATCGGGTCCTGAGAGTTTCTGCATCGGGGGCTTCTTATAGGCGAAGGGAGAGACCGAGGTGGCCGCCAGGGCGGCCAAACCCTAGCCAGGCGAGGGGCAGGGCCCACCCGCGCCTGGGGGGGGGGGGTATGGCCCCTCTGGCCGGCCCCTCGGGCTCTCCTCTGAACTTCTTGTTCCCCACGGAAAATTATTGACTTTATCCTTCGTCCCGTCCAATTCCGAGAATATTTCTTCACTAACTTTTCTGAAACCAAAAACAGCAGAAAACATGCATCTGACACTGTTGCAACTTGTTAATAGGTTAGTACCAGAAAACATGTAAAAAACATCTCAAAGTGTAGACAAGTAAAGCAAAATAGATATTAAACAAGCATGGAGCATCAAAAATTATAGATACGTTTCCGACGTATCATGCGTCTAGTGCTCGCGAAAGCGTCGTATATCCATCGTATTTCTTGGGATCCTTTTGTTTTTCATATTCATTTGTGTGGTTTGAGATCAGTCTCTTTAAATTTACGGTTGTCATCTTCGGCGATGGTTGCTAATCTTGTACGCCGGTTCTTTTGAGCCTTAGCACGACGACTTTCTGTCTGTCTATTACAATAAGATATACTACGACAAGTTTTCTCGGCTCCAAAGATAGAGGGACAAATACGATGGTGCGTCTTCGGCTCGTTAATGATTATTAATAGATCGATAGATTTTTTTTTTTAAAATGCGATTTAAAACCTTGTTACTTTTTTAAGAAAAGGCCATAAATTAGGAAGAAGAAAATTTTACTCCAGTCTTGTTATTTTCTTTTCTTTTAAGAAAAAGCCATAAATTTGGAAAGAAAAGGTTTTACTCGAGTCCACATTTCCACACAGTCCACGCACCCTATACGGGCGAGCAGAGCAGACGACGGCCCGAGAGGAGAATCCGAAGGGAGAGCAGAGCAGACCGCCTCCCCCAGTAAAAGACCCACCACCACCGTCGCCACGGCCACGCACACCCACTTCACCACCACCAACACAACGCCCTCTAGGGGTGTGCTCTCTCACGCCCGGCGCAGGCACAAAAACGGTGGAGCCGTGCCGTACGGGGCGCTAGGGTTTACTCCAAGTCCAAGGGCCCCGGGATCTCGCCCTCCCCAATGCAGCCGCCGCGTCGCCGCTGATCCCGAGGCCGCCACCTCCCGCCTCCGCCGCGGCAGCGTAGCGCCGCCATGGCGCGGCGTCACGGGTGGCAGCTCCCCGCCCACACCCTGCAGGTCCGTTCGCGCTCGCTCGTCCTTCCTCCCCTTTTGCCTGTCCGTGCTTGGACGCGCAATGTGCGTTCCTTCGGCTTCGGATCTCTCCGCCGCCTACTGCTCGTGTCGCCGTGGGAGTAGGAAATTTTGCTTCGGGACTAGGAAATACCGCTGCCGTGGCATCTGGAAATCTCCTGGTGCTGTGCCTGTGTAGATACTCATACTACCACTAGCTTGCATGTTTAGGTTATCGTGACAAAGTTTCCGATGCGCTTTGTTCGTCTTGATCTGATGTGTCCACTCGCTTTTCGGCTTCATCTTATAATTCGTAAGCATCTGTCTGTCTGATGTGATGGGTTGATTTTTACCTGCATTTTTTGGGCGCTTCTGCGGGGACTTCACTCCGTACCGTGTAAATGGCGACTAGTAGCGTGTTGGACGTTTCTGCTGTTCCGACGCGATGTAGTACTACATGGGTTTGATTTTCGTGGTTGTTTCCCCTGGTGCCATGTTGCACGAATTCCATGAGGTGCTCCATTCTGATCTGCTGCGCTTTGGTGCGAGCATGTCTCTGCTCGAATGCTCTGATTTGGCATTTCCTTCAGAAATTAAACTGTTGCCTTTTGTTGGTTTCCTGTTGGTCTCTTCTCTTCTTTCGTCTTCGATGTGATGGAGGATTCTGGCCCTGGAGTTGGACTTCAGTGTCGCGTCTTTGGCTGCCGCCGCCAACTCTGCTTTTCTTTTTTCGTCTCCGTACTGTTTGCATTACCAACTGATCGCTTTAATTAACTTTACCCTATTTAAATTACAGGCTAACTACGAACTGTGTGATTTCCTGTTACTCGAATGCGGAATTTTAACTTGCTTAATCCGATCCTGACTAATCACATCAGACGGAGAGAACTGTCCTATCATAAAAAAGAGTGACCTGTAATAAGAGCTTTGTTCTATTGAATTAGCAAGTACTCATAACCAACAATTGGATATTGCTGACTGAGTTTTGACTTGTGACTCGAGCTCTGGGAAGAAGGAGATGACGTGTTACACCAAATTTGGTGTATGCATCTGGTCCTATCCAGCACATTCTATCTTTACTTAAGAAAATTCAGTTAGTACTAATATCTCTGGTCCACGTACATAATTTTATCCTGCTCACCTTCATCTGATCGTCTTTTACCCCCCCTTAAAATCAAGACAGTAGTTCCTGAGATCAATCAAATAGGCAAATGTTATCATCTCTGATCTTGTCCTTTACCAGAGGCCTGCAAAACCTCGGCAAGCATGGTTATCTTGTGTTAAAAATTAAGTTTTCCACTTGTGAATTTGACAGTTCACTTCCAATTTGTGGAAACTATTTATGAAAATCCTCTAGGATTAGGAGTCATTACTGGCTTTCAGCTTTTATGGAGGTTTTGGATTTATTTTTATGCTCAGTTTTGGGCCTCTTGGTTGGATATACGCTTCCTCCTATGCTGGTGTAACTGCAAGCTATTTCGATCTTAGGTGTTATGGAAGGGAGAATCTGAAACTTTGAATTGTGATTTTTTTGTCAGGTGGTTGCTGTAACAGTGTACTTCCTGCTGTGTATAGCATTCTATGCTTTCTTGTCTCCCTTTCTCGGGAAGGACTTGTATCAGTATATCGCAATCGGTGTTTACAGTTTTCTGGTAAGGTTACATGTCCTCTCTTTTTCATGCATGGACTGAATCTTGGAGTATATTTCATTTGATATTACCTTTGGTATCGTTCTGTGTTTATCAGGCCTTATCAGTATTGATTCTATACGCTAGATGTACTGCTATTGATCCTGCTGACCCAGGCATCTTGATTACCGTCAATGGTGCACTAATCTATAAATCAGAAGGTATGTCCTGTACCTGGTGAAACTGCTATTGAAGTTTGAGTACTAATGCAGCATATCCTTTTGGTTAAAAGCAAACATAGACACTCAAGAAGAAGCTGGCAAACCAGAATTGAGAACCAGTGAGGAAATCCAGAAGCATAAATCATGTTTAGGAGCTGGTTGTTTTTGTTGTGCTATTTTTATGAAAGAGGATTGTCGCAAAGAAGATGAAGCTTACCAGCAAGAAGATTATGGCGAAGAGGCACTCTTTTGCACCCTCTGCAACACGGAGGTACTTACTTGAGCTCCAACCCTATTCACCTAGCAGAGTATATCAGAGTTTGGACACATTTTCTCCTTTTGTTAGTCACATGATAGTTCTGAAAAATGGCTGCACTACAAATGCTCGCATGCATTATTCTTAAAGATGCAAGTGGGTCACCATTGGGGTACCTTTTACCCTCTTTAGTTCAAAAAAATGAACTAACCTTTTCAGAATGATGATGTCATCAGAAAAATTGGTTCACTTTGTTGAACTAAAGAGGGTAGCGGATACCCTAATTTTGTCCCAATTGCATCACTAATTATTCTAATTTACCTGTTTCTTGGGTCCATTTCTATTTTCCATGAATTTAAGTGCTATAATGATGATTACATTACAACAGATGTTAAAGAGGTCTGGCATTAAAATGGACTATTGTTTATCTTTGTATTCACTTGAAATTTTGGTTCCATGTGCAGCATAATGTGTAGTATTGAGACAGTTCCAAGACTTTTGGTAACAGACAATATATACTTTCTGTAACAAGCTGGTTGCGTCTGCCTTTGACACATAGTCAGACAGAGTTCATAAAGACATAGAGACATGAATGCCCAAAACAAATCACCTAGATAACTATCTCATGTTAAGGATTATTAGAGAAGGATGCATGCATGAGATATTTGTGTAGATCCTGTTTCTATTGAAAATAGGTCAGTCGGAAAGAAGGAAAAGAAGAGTGGATAAAAAAATACAATGTTTATGAGATTGGGTTGGCTATAGTTTGTGTCATCTACATATTATGCTGCCTTGCTATTTATCTGCTTTGATGTTTCTGCAACCTTATTAGATTATATGAGTAGAGCATTTCCCTTTGCTTGCTTTTATGTCTTTGGTGTATCGATATCCAGTGTCCTTTCTGTCTATGCAAATTCATGCTAAAGCATTGGTTTGTACTGGAATAACTTTCCTTTTGTGTATCGATACAGGTGCGCAAAAATAGTAAACATTGCCGAAGCTGTGACAAGTGTGTTGATGGTTTTGATCATCATTGTCGGGTAGGTGTCCCGTTGAAGCTTATGCAGTTCATTTTGTCATTTTGCTCTTCCTTTATAGTTTTTGGTGGGACTTCTGTTATCTTATTTGATACTTTTGATGCAGTGGCTGAACAACTGTGTTGGAAGGAAAAACTACATCACATTTTTGTGCCTTATGGCTGTGAGTCTTGTTTGGGTATGTACACATATTATAGGATGTTGATCTTTCTATCTGTCAAATTTAATATTTGTCTAAATGCCGATAAGAATATGTTGAGTGTGAATTTGATGTTCTGAAAGCATTTTTCATGTTTCTAATTATATTTTTTCATTATGTATAAAGCTCGCTGTTGAGTGTGGGGTTGGTATAGCTGTGTTTGTCCGTTGCTTCACTGCTAAAACAGCCATTGAAGACGAGATAGGGGAAAAGCTTGGTTATGGTCTTTCACGGGCACCCTTTGCAGTCATTGTGGTAAGTGTTAACCCTTTTGTTGGTCTAGGTTTGAGGCATATTGCTGCAGTACTTTTTCATGCACATTGGGATATCACGATGGCTATTACAATTCCCATCCCCGTCATTGTGCGTTCATCGTAAGGTGCAGAATCAAAATGAGTAGTATATGGTGTAATATTGCTGTTGAGCTGCATTGAAGTATATAGCTAATTATAACATCATATTTGAGCTAGTTGTTCCTCGAGTGATAAGGAATGTACAATAGTCAAGCACTGCATTAGAGTATATAACATGACTAATAATTGACTAGCACAATCTTAATTTGGTACATCTTTGACTTCAGGCCCTGAGTACTGCTCTTTCTGTGCTTGCTTCAGTGCAGTGATAAGGAATGTACAATGGTCAAGCACTGCATTAGAGTATATAACATGACTAATTGACTAGCACAATCTTAATTTGGTACATCTTTGACTTCAGGCCCTGAGTACAGCTCTTTCTGTGCTTGCTTCAGTGCCCTTGGGGGAGCTGTTCTTCTTTCATATCTTATTAATCCGGAAGGTTGGTCACTTTGTTATCATTTGTCAAAATTGTATTCTCATTTTCACGAGGAATGGATTATGGCATTGCATTGTTACTCCATTTTTCAGGGCATCACAACTTATGAGTATGTTGTGGCAATGAGGGCTCAGAGTGAACCTCCTGGTCTCTCTGTCAATGATGACCAGCAAAGCTTGCCATCTTCTCCTATGAGTTCTGCACCAACTGCTTTCAGCGGGAGCTCGTTCGCACGGCACTACAAAGGTGCATGGTGCACTCCACCACGCATCTTCGTTGACCAGGTATGTTTTGTATCCAGTGATACTTCTAAATCATATCGGCTTCACATAGTTCGCTAAAAACATTCAGTAGAGCCATATATCTGGTGCTAATGTTTATATAATTGGAAGCACATCCAGTTGCGGTGACGGTTTACTTTATCAAGAAAAGGGTTATGTTTTCCACTTCAATAAACCTTATCAGAAACCTGCACTGTTATTGAGACAATCTATCAACTATTTGTGCAAGACGTGTGTTTTGCCATCACAACTGTCCATTTTGAAGTTGAATTTTTATCTCCTGCTTTTTTGAGAAAATTCTTCTGCCTGTATTTGATCTTGTCTGCATCACATCACAGGACGAAATCATTCCGCACTTGGGACCCGGGAGATTGCCTTCAACTGTTGATCCTGATAGCATGGACCCGGTTGAAAGAGCCAAACAACATGCTAAGCGCCAAGTTCGCATCAACCCATGGAAGCTCGCAAAACTGGATTCAAACGAAGCCATGAAAGCAGCAGCAAAAGCCAGAGCCTCTTCATCCGTACTGAAACCAATCAATAGTCGTTCCCAATACGAGGCCGACCAGTGCTCCAGTGACAACCTGAGCTGCAGAAGCAGTGTGATGAGTGCTGATACTGGACACCACATCGATACAAGGACCAGCAGGAATGCTCAGCACAAGTCGTCTTATGCACCCAGCGTAGCAAGTGCAGATGACATTGAGCTGTATCCCCAGACACCCAGCAGCTTCCAGAGCAACTCACGGACTCCGACGCCTATCGCAGAGCACCATCCCTCCAAGCATTTCAACCCAATCTATCAGACATCAGTAAACAGGTCTCCATTCTCTGCCAGAGCAAGTGGTGTAAATGAAGCGGCTATCTCAGAAGCCAACAACGCAAGGAGGTTTGGTGTGCCAACCACGGATAGATCTCCTCGGTCATCTGTTTACTGGGATCAGGAAGCTGGCCGGTTCATGTCTGCGCAGGCAAACCAGGGACCGAGCTCTCGGGTGGGCCGTCCCGACCTTCTGTACACTGGACCGTCTATATTCTTTGGTGGACCTCTGATAGCAGATTCTGCAACGAGAAGTTTCAGAGATCCCGGCGGCTCTAGCCAACGCTCTTCTGGTGTGTCTCGGCCTCAGCAGCTCCCCGTGTTCATCCCCACCGATACCCGGAAAGATCACGTCTCTAGTTAGCGTGAAATAAACTGTTTTGGGGGTAGCCTTGTGAAGCAATTGTTTCTTTGCCGTGTGGTTCAATCATGATTCATGAATGTATAGTTCCTATTTCTTACATCAGACATTGTAGGCTGTGTTTTCGTTCCAGTTAGGCGGAAACTGAGATTAATTTAGTTAAGGTTTTAATACAGGAATCGTTAACTCTTACTCCATTTGTTTATGAAGGAAACAATTGATCTGATGAATTTACCAAATTTGTGAAGTGGATTGCGTTCATATCTTAGATAATGATGAATACTGAATGAAGGTTGAATGGATAAGGATAAGGATGTTATGCGTGTTCGATCTACCTACCTGTCCCAGATATTAAGTCCATAACCACAAATGTCAGGAGCCTCAAATGTGGACAACCTTTTTGAGCACACAATTAGCGTTCTAACTTTATACCTTTATTATCGGTTTGCGATATGTTGACTATCCAAGCTATCTTAAAACTAGATCCTGCACTTGCTGACTGAACTGTCCACGAGCATATATCAGTGGCTGCGGTCATATTTTACACTCATCTCATGCATCCAATAAGATGGTGGGTGCCTCGTGCGTTTGGCCGCCCCTCAACTCGTCGCTTGGAACGGAAGTGCCGGTACTTGTCATCCTGAAAAAAGGCTTGTTATCGCGGTGATGCTGCCATGGAAATGTGGGCTGTTAATTCTTCGATCCATATTAGTTGACTTGGATTTTTCAAAATTTGAATGAATCTATATACTAAATAGTGTCTAGATTCATCTAAATCTAGACAAATCCAACTAATATGGGTCGGAGGGGAGTATTAAATTTGGTTATAGGTGAAAAATTGGTGATGGGAAAACAACTAGGTTCTGGGAAGACGCATGGTGTGGCACCTCCCCCTGGCTGTCCAATTTTATTGACATTTATATTCTCTGTAATGAGCGGGAGCCACTGTCAGACATGTCTGGAATGACTCCCAACTCATGCTCACTTTCAAGAGGAATTTTAGTTCCTCTCTTTCAGTTAGTTGGTATGAATTAGTTGAGATTGCCTCTAGCATTTCCTTCACTGAAGATTGTGATGCTATGATATAGCAATACTCCTCTAAATGGGTTTACTCCACCTCTGCTCTTTATAACATTATTAGCTTTGGTGGAGTCACCCCCATTTTCATACCTGCTATGTGGCAATTGGTTGTGCCTCCAAGACTACATATGACTAAGGATAACTTGAAAAAGAGGAACATGCATGAACCTGAGGACTGTGTCTCCTGTTCGGGGTTAGGAACAGTGGCCTCAGCTTGCTGCCTTCTTTGAAGTAAATGTTGGTGATACCTATGAATCTGTTGCTAGGTAATGGGTGTAAAAAAAAATCCCCTATTAAATTCAGTCTGTGCCGCCATGCTTTGGAGTCTATGGAAAGTTAGAAATGGCCTGATTTTTAATGGTCAACCTTGGATTGGCATTAAACGGGTTTGGAGATTGATTTTATGCTCTCTCAAAAGACGGAAATTGATCTTCAAAGATCCTATGCTGGAGACCACAAGTCTGTGTCAACACATCTGTATGTTGCCGCAAACCCCTATGCAGCTAATGGGTGGCTGAATCTAGGAGACCATGCTAGTAATCAAGGCAATCTATCTCCAAGGGCGAAAAAGCTTGCTGCAGCTGGAACTTGGCTCATACCCACATCAGTGTTGGGCGAGGTGGTCATCTCCCCCGAGATAGTTGATTGATCGAGCTGGTGGATGCACCGATAGCCGTGTAAAAACCTTTTGTTTACATGTAAAACTCTGAACATGGTTTGCTGGGGTTTCATTTCAATGAAAATGGGACTGGGGACGAGGTCTCTGTTATTCTAAAAATGCTGTCATGGAAAACATAGCCACCAAGCTGGGTTGCTCATGTAAGAACTAAATTTACATGACTTAGATTAGCCTAGACATGAACACCAAATCTGAAATAGATAGAAGAGGCTAACCATTGCTTGAGGAAGCCATCAGTGCCTGATCACCGGTTGTCGTAGACGAACGGCGACGAGAGAGCGGTCCTTCTAGCAGCGGGTACCGGAAACCTTCGGGACGCCATCGGCACTGCCTAGGGCGTGCGCGGTGAGGGAGTAGGCCTTCGGGTCCCAGAGCGCTAGCTTAGGATCAGTGTGAGGATTTCGGGAACGAGAGCACCGTGTGAGATCGTCACCTCAAACGGGCCGGTGGTACCCTTTATATCTAGCGCTGAGGACTCGGGACCGACTCCAAATTAACGTTGGAGGCGCCTCCGATCGTAGCGCAGTAGTTAGGGAACGTGGGGGGTCAACCTTCCTTATCTCACGTTTTGTTAGGCTGATGAGATAAGATTGACTTATCTCTTCCTTTTATTTTGAAGAGGTACAGGCACGTACATGTATGCACGTGGTACGAGATTAATTCCAACATTCTCCCACTTAATCGAAGTGCTAATATCCACACTTAACAGAACAACAAACTAATTGCCACCGATAAGTTAATCGAAGCGGTAAATAGACATTTATCTGTCCCACGTCCCTCCTCTCTCCCAGCACAGAACGATGACGTATGAGCGCTTCTCTCTGATCCATGACTGCCGCCGCTCGATTCAAGACCGTCGCCGCCGAAATGAGACCGCCGGCAAACAAATCGACCGACCGGATGGACGAATCATACACTACCGGTCGCCGGGAGCTTGCGGACATCAGGAATTGAGGATGTGCCACCAGCCGTTGAGGAGCCCAACAATGACACTAGGAACAATCCAAGAGCTTGCTGCCGCCAGCTCCAAAGACATCCCCGCCGACAAAGGGCCCTCTCGCCTCGCTGCTAGCCATCCGCGATGTCCCCCATCATCCTTCAACTCCCACCAGGCTATTTAATTAACGGAAAAAAGGTTTCCAGCAGGCTGGGTCGGTTTTTACCGCATGAAAGGGCTCCATCCGGCACTAATAGGCTGTCAGCCCATGCTCTCAAGGAGAGGAGCGCCCCGAACGACATCGCTCCTATCGTCTCGGTCGACAGAGCAGAAATCACTAGGAGCTGAGCGGAGCGAAAGGATCTGACGGAGCAGTGTGTTGCCGAACGGGCCATAAAACAACGCGTTTCAATGCCTAATGAAAATGTCAGTGAAACACCGTTACCTATAGTGTACCATACTATCTTTATAGGATACTTAGTCTTAACAGGAGTTGGATTATTATAATGGTCCTATTTCCAGAATCAAAATCAAAGGCTTTCTAATACACCCATGCCGACTATGTGATCCTTAAACTGATTGGGTGGAAGTCCTTTGGTAAGCGGATCCGCGAGCATTAACTTAGTGCTAATATGCTCGATCTTAATGGTTTGATCCTGTACTCTATCTTTCACAACATGATACTTGATGTCGATGTGTTTGGCAGCACCACTCGACTTGTTGTTACTCGAATAGAATACTGCAGCTTTATTATTGCATTACAAGGTGAGTGGCTTTGAAATACTGTTAACCACTCTCAAATTCGGGATAAAGTTTTTAAGCCATACGGCCTGCCCGGTTGCCTCATAACACGCCACAAACTCAGCTTGCATTGTAGACGATGCCATAAGTGTTTGCTTGGAGCTTTTCGAGGAAATGGCTCCTCCTGCAAGGGTGAAGATATAACCTGATGTGGATTTGTTACTATCCACGCATCCTGCAAAGTCTGCATCTGAATAACCTATAACTTCAAGATTATCAGATCTCTTATACGTAAGCATGTATCCCTTAGTGCCTTGCAAATATCGCATAACTTTCTTAGCTGCTTTCCAGTGGTCTAATCCTGGATTTGACTGAAATCTTCCAAGCATCCCAGTAACAAATGCTAAGTCGGGGCGCGTGCAAACCTGAGCATACATAAGGCTTTCGACAGCTGAAGCATAAGGAATCGCCTTCATTTGATCGATCTCTAATTGATTCCCAGGACTTTGGAATAAACCAAACTTATCGCCCTTAACAATTGGAGCAGGTGTGCTAGAACAACCTTGCATATTGTATCTCTTAAGCACTTTCTCAATGTATGATTTTTTACATAAGCCTAACACTCCCCTGGACCTATCTCGGTAGATCTCAATGCCCAAAACCTAAGAGGCATCACCGAGATCCTTCATATCAAAGTTAGAGGAGAGAAAACCCTTGGTCTCATGTAGCATATTCTTATCACTACTTGTCAAAAGGATATCATCCACATAGAGAACCAAGATTATAAACTTGCCTCCCTTGACCTTAATGTAGATGCAGTTGTCCACCTCATTTTCCTTAAAGCCAAATTTTCTTATTATGCCATCAAACTTAAGATACCACTGCCTGGACGCTTGTTTTAATCCATAAATGGATTTCTTAAGTCTACATCCCATGTGTTCCTTGCCTTCTACAACAAAACCTTTCGGTTGAGCCATATACACATTCTCATGCAAGTCACCGTTAAGGAACGCAGTTCTAACATCCATCTGGTGTAATTCTAAGTCATAATGTGCGACCAGCGCCATGAAAATTCTTAGCGAGTCTTTCTTAGACACAGGAGAAAAGGTATCATCGAAATAAATCCCTTCCCTTTGTGTAAAACCCTTTGCTACAAGCCTTGCCTTAAACCTTTCGATCTTCCCTTTAGAGTCATGCTTAGTTTTGTAGACCCATCTGCAGCCTACTGGTTTGACTCCTTCAGGAATTTCTACTAAATACCAGACATCATTAGTGTTCATAGATTTCATTTCATCCTCCATGGCCACAAGCCACTCAGGCGAATGCTCACTCATCATAGCTTCCTTAAAGGAATTGGGGTCATCTGCCTTCCCAATGTCACTTTGCTCAGACAGGTAAACCTTATAGTCACTAGAAATGGAAGATTTCCTGTTTCTTTGTGATCTCCTTATTGGATCAGGAGGCCGCTGAGGAGACGGCTATGGGGATGGCTGAGGTGAATCTTCTTCGCGTGTGGTATTCTGATCTTCAGGTTCCCCATTTGAGTCTGCTTCTCCATTAGTATTAGTAAGAGGAGATGCATGAATAAATGGAATAAAGTTCTCTTGGATATTTGATAACGGAACATTAACCCGAATTTCCTCAAGATCTATCTTCCGGGGTTGCGAGCTCCCACTCATTTCCGCATTTTCTAAGAACACATCATGTGTCATTTCCACGAACTTAGTGAAACGATTCGGGCAATAAAAGCGGTACCCCTTTGACTTAAGAGGATATCCAAGGAAGTGACAACTCACAGTCTTAGGATCTAATTTTTTAAGTTGTGGATGAAAAATCCTTGCCTCGGCGGGACAACCCCATACCTTTAAATAATTCAGATTTGGTTTCCTTTCAGTCCACAATTCATAAGTTGTCTTAGGTGCAGGCTTAGTAGGCACTCGATTTAATATGTGAATAGCTGTTTTTAGTGCTTCTATCCACAATGTGACAGGCAAGCTGGAATGAATAATCATGCTACGCACCATGTCCATTAGTGTGTGATTGCCACGCTCGGCCACTCCGTTTTGCTGAGGCTTGCCAGGCATAGAGTACTGAGCCGCTATACCATTTTCCTCAAGGAATCTAGCAAAGGGCCCAGGAATTTGCCCATAGAGCGCATGCCTCCCATAATATTAACCACCTCGATCTGATCGCACGACTTTAATTTTTAGGTCAGTCTGATTTTCCACTTCAGCCTTAAATATCTTAAATTTATTAAGTGATTCAGAACGATCGCTAATGGGGTAAATATAACCATAACGGGAGTAATCATCTGTGAACGTAATAAACGAGTCAAAACCGTCCACGGATTTCACAGGAAAAGGACCACAAATATCAGTGTGGATTAATTCTAAGCGACATTTGCTTCTAATTGCCCCTTTCTTCTGATGCTTAACATATTTCCCTTTAATACAATCAATACAGTGGTCTGAATCAGAGAAGTCTAATGGGTGTAATATCTCTTCTCTAATGTTCGAAATGTGGCCTAATCGATAATGCCACAATTTTGATGAGGTCTCATCACCCTTACTTCTCTTATGCTTATTTGTACCATCACGCACATTCATTACAGAGGAATCACTCAAGAGAAGCATATAAAGTTTGTCTTGGAGACCAACATTATTATTATCAAACTCGATAACACACTTATGGTTTCCAAACTTACAAGAATAAAGTTCATCATCTAAAACGGAAACAGAAATCAAGTTTCTCCTCAAACTAGGAGCATAAAGGACATTATTCAGTACGAGAATGTAGCCGCCTTCTAATGCTAGTGGAGAATATCCAACAGCTTCGACTTCAATCTCTTTACCATCGGCAACTCTAAGATTTCGCTCCCCCCTTTTTATAGTCCTGACGGAACGTAAACCCTGCAATGAATTGGTAACGTGCACAGTGACACCTGAGTCAATCCACCAAGTATTAGGAGAAAAATCAGCATAAAGGGACTCATCAATAGAAGAAATAACATCATTACCCTTTTTGGAAAGCCAGTTCTTAAATCCTGTGCACTCTTTCTGCATGTGGCCTGACTTCTTGCAGAAGAGACACATTATCGCTCCTTGATCCTTCTTTGACTTATTGTTCTGAGCCTTAGGAGAAAATTGCAGCTTCTTCTTAGCCTTTGAGGGCTCATCATTGCGCTTCCTCTTACTGTTACAGGTACCAGGACTAATGGCATTGACTACTTGCAGTCTTTCAGTCTTCTGTCATTCCTCTTCCTCCACACAGTAACTCATGAGGTCGGTAATGCTCCACTTCTCCTTCTGAGTGTTGTAACTTATTTTGAAGGGACCAAACTCAGATGGCAGCGAAGTCATAATAAAATGGACAAGGAAGCCATCAGAGATGGACATGTCCATTCCCTTTAGCTTAGCAGCCATGTCAGACATAGACATAATATGCTCTCTTATGCCGCTAGAGCCATCATACTTAGAGGTAAGCATCTTCATGATTAGTGTACTAGCATAGGTTTGGAAGAGCCCTTAAATTGCTCTTCCACTGAGGCCATATACTTCTTAGTATCAGTGGAATCTGGAATTGCTCCCCTAATCCCAACAAAAATAGTACTCTTAATGATCATTAGAGACACGCGGTTTGACCGCTCCTACTTTTCAGCCTTAGTATCATAATCCTTCTTTTTCTCAGCATAATCTGAGGCTGAGACAAGAGGAGCTGTAGGAGCGTTCTCACGAAATGCATAGTCGAACTCTAAGACTGCAAGTGCTACCTCGACCTTCTCCTTCCATGATGGGAAGTTAGTCCCGTTGAGGGGCTCAATGCCATTGATGTAAGAGGCAACATTGCTGGTGTTTACTGCTGAAAAAATCACAAACTTAGTGAGAATCATACAATAAGCATGAAATAAACAACTTGGGTCAGAATACAACATGCTCATTACTCATTAATATTCCAATCCACGTCACCTTTGGGCAGAAAATGGAGAGGAAAATAAATAAACTTAATGCACATATGATTATAAACAACTTTGGTCAGGTTATAATCACATGCAAAATTATCCTCTAACCAAAACTTCACGTTGGTTTCATTTTAGTCAGAGGGTGATTACATCAACTTAACACTAAATTAACAGGAGTTTAATTCATAATCAAACTGCAGATTTACATACAGTAAAATAATAAACAGAGGCTTAAAGCAGAAAATAACTAAGGTGAAGTTAATAACAGAAAATAACTAAGGTGCCGAAGTTACTTAGTGCGGAATTACAGCCCAGGGCTCAGAAACTGAAAGTACAGAGAGCAGCTGAAAAAACACAGCCCATAGCCTCTTAGTGAGTGCTGAACAAAATCACACGCTGTACAAATCCCTAATCCCTCAATTCCCCATTTCTCATCTCCACGCACTCGTACAGGGAGACCTCTTGGGTGGCGCTGCTCAACGACTGGCCGGCGCGACCTCCGGAGCTGATGGAGGGCAGCGGCGCGAGGCGCACGAGGCTGATGCGGCGGCCCGCGGTGCTGATGCGCGAGGTGCGCGGCGCGGCTTAGGCCCGAGGTGGTTCCCCTGTCGCTCGCGCGGCCTCCAGAGCTCATGGAGGGCAGCGGCGCAGTAGGAGTTGAGGCGGTGTCGACACGCAGAATGATGCTGGCGGCGCGAGGCGCGCAAAAGAGCTGCGACAGCCACACGCGGAGCTGATGTGCGGGCGACGACTCCGAGGAGCTGAGGCAGCGGCGCGAAGTGTAGGGGTTCGTAGCATGGAAAACAAAAAATTTCTACCGCATGCAAACAAACAAGCCAAGATCTATCTACTAGATTGTAGCAACGAGTCGATATAGGAACTCACCCTCGAAGATTCCAAAGCGGTTAACGAGAGCAGATTCTCGTGGGTGATGTAGTCGTACTCTTGCCGATCTCAAGATCGCGTAGACGATTCTTCCGACGCTGCGTTCCAGCAGCGCTTCCGCAGTCGGTCACACATTCGGTACTCGATGAAGACCTTCCTCTCCCTTGTTCCAGCAGGCAGCAGAGCTTGTAGCACTCTCCTCGTGATTCCGGCAGCACGGCGGCGCGGTACCGAAAGTAGAGGGGAGATTTCGCAGGGCTTCGCCTTAAGCCGGAGCGAGTATGGTGGAGTATGAGAGAGGCCTTGGTGATCTAGGGTTTAGAGGGAACCAAGGGGAGAGTGTAGCCGGCGGCTAGTGTTTGGGGATCACCCCAACTCGCTGAGTTGGAGGTGCCCTAGGCGGCGACAGCATCACAAGGTGGTGGTGGCGCCGACGACTTGGAGGAGAGGGCTAGGGTTTTTGGGGTGTGAGGGGTAGGGGAGCCCTACCCCTCCTTATATAGGTGGAGGGTGGCCGGTTGGGAGGAGGGAGTCCTCTCCCAACTCGGCCTCCTTGGCCGGCGGGTGGAGGGAGAGGAATTCCTCCCCAAGTAGGTTTCCTACTCTCCCTCCACCAAGCAAACTTGCCGTTTGACTTTCAAACTAGGATTTGATTTCTTCCTTTATTTTTCCCAGCCAAGTGACCTAGTACATGATGCAACCATTCCACATTGTCATGACACATTCATGTACCCTTACCCTCCGGAGTGCCGGACCTTCCGGACCCTTCTAGAACATTCCCGGTGAAAACACCGGAATCATTCCCCAACTCCGAAACAGGACTTTCCTTATATGAATCTTATTCTTCGGACCATTCCGGATATCCTCGTGATATCCCGGATCCCATATGAGACTCCGAACAAACATTCGGTCTCTTACTCATCATTCCATAACTACTCAACAACATCGAATCCTTAAGTGTGTCTCCCTACGGTTCGTGAATTATGCGGACATGATCGAGACACTTCTCCGATCAATAACCAATAGAGGAATCTGGAAATTCATATGGCTCCCACATATTTCTACGATTACTTTGCGATCGAATGAAACACTTACATACGATACCAATTTCCTTTTGTCTCACGATAGTTTACTTATCCGAGGTTTTGATCGTCGGTATCTCTGCATACCTAGTTCAACCTCGTTACCGATAAGTACTCTTTTCTCGTTCCCGTGGTATGTGATCCCTTGTGAGCCAGTCACATGCTTGCAATCTCATTGGATGACATTCCACCGAGAGGGCCCAGAGTATATCTATCCGTCATATGGATGGACAAATCCCACTCTTGATCCATGTGTCTCAACCCATACTTTCCGAATACTCAATGCCACCTTTATAGCCACCCATTTACGGTGTGGTGTTTGATGTCATCAAAGCATCCTTCCGGTGATGGTGATAAGCATGATTTCATGGTCGAAGGAATTAGGTTACTATGTATCAGAAAGCTTATAGCAATTGAACTATTAAAATGACTTGATCTTTATGCTACGCTTATCTATAAGAGTATGTCTGTCATATCATTCTCCTAATGATATGACCTTGTTATTAACAACATCTCAAATGTTCATGATCAAGAAACCATGATCATCTATTAATCAACAAGCTAGTATTATGAAGAGGCTTTACTAGGGACTCTTATTTAGTTTACAAATCACACAAGTATTAATGTTTCTGGTTAATACTGTTATAGCATGAATATAAACATTTATCATAAACACAAAGATATAATAACTATATTTATTATTGCCTCTAGGGCATATCTCCAACAGTCTCCCACTTGCACTAGAGTCAACTAATCTAGATTACATGGTAATATACCGAACACCCATGGCAGTTTGGTGTTGGTCATGTTTTGCCCTCGGGAGAGGTTTAGTCAACGGATCCGCCACATTCAGATCTGTGTGTACTTTGCAAATCTTTATGTCACCATCTTGGACATGTTCTCAAATAGCGTGAAAACGTAGCTTGATGTGCTTTAGCTTCTTGTGTGACCTTGGTTCTTGCGCATTGGCTATGGCGCCCATGTTATCACAGTAGATAGACATTGGGTCCAGCGCACTTGGAACCACAACGAGCTCTATAATGAACTCCTTCATCCATATCGCTTCTTGTGAAGCCTCCGAAGCAGCTATGTATTCCGATTCAGTTGAAGATCTCGCCACAACGCTTTGCTTTGCACTCCTCCAGCTCACTGCTGCACCATTCAAAGTAAATACGTATCCAGATTGAGATTTAGAATTGTCTGGATCGGTATTCCAACTAGCATCGGTGTAACCATTGACAACGAGCTGTTCATCACCTCCATAAGAAAGAACCATATCCTTAGTTCTTCTCAAGTACTTAAGGATGTTTTTGACCGCTGTACAATGATCCACTCCTGGATCACTTTGATATCTGCTAGTTAAACTAACAGCATATGCAATGTCGGGTCTAGTACATAGTATGGCATACATTAGAGATCCTATGGCTGAGGCATAGGGAGTCTTACTCATCCTTTCTCTATCTTTTGCCGTTGCTGGACTTCGAGTTTTACTCAAGATCGTATTGGGCAACATGGGCAAGAACCCTTTCTTGCTATCTTCCATTCCAAACCTCTTTAGAACTTTGTCCAAATATGTACTTTGTGACAATGATATTAGGCGTCTCGATCTATCTCTATAAATCTTTATGCCTAATATGTAAGCTGCTTCGCCAAGATCTTTCATTGAAAAACTATTATTCAAATAATCTTTGACACTATTAAGAAGGTTTACATCATTCCCAATCAACAATATGTCATCTACATATAGTATTAAGAATGCTAGAGAGCTCCCACTCACTTTCTTGTAAATACAAGCTTCTCCATAAGTTTGTATAAAACCAAAGCTTTTGATTACCTTATCAAAACATTGATTCCAACTTCGGGGTGCTTGCTTCAATCCATATATGGACCGTTGAAGTTTGCACACCTTGTTAGCATCTTTAGGATCGACAAAACCTTTGGGTTGCATCATATACAACTCTTCATCAATGTCTCCATTTAGGAACGCCGTTTTGACATCCATCTGCCATATCTCATAATCGTAATTTGCAGCGATTGCTAACATAATCCTCACAGACTTTAGCTTCGCTACAGGTGAGAAAGTCTCATCGTAGTCAACTCCTTGAATTTGTCGAAACCCTTTTGCGAGAAGTCGAGATTTATTGACAGTAACATTACCACCAGCATCTGTTTTGTTCTTGAAAATCCATTTGTTCTCGACAGCCTTCCGGCCATCCGGTAAGTCCACCAAAGTCCATAGTTGGTTTTCGTACATGGATCCAATCTCGGATTTCATGGCTTATTGCCATTTATTGGAATCTGGGCTCATCATCGCTTCCTCATATGTCGCAGGGTCATCGGTGTTGTCCACCAAGATGACACTCATAACGGGATCATACCAATCAGGAGTGGTACGAGTTCTCGTTGACCTGCGAGGCTCTGTAGCAACTTTAACCGAAGTTTCATGATCATCATCATTAGCTTCCTCTCTTATTGGTGTAGGCGCCACAGGAACTACTTCCGGTGCTGCGCTACTCGCAAGTTCGAGAGAAGGTTCAACAACCTCGTCGAGTTCTACTTTCCTTCCAGTCACTTCTTTCGAGAGAAATTCCTTCTCTAGAAAGGATCCATTCTTAGCAACAAAGATTTTGCCCTCGGAAATATGATAGAAGGTATACCCAATAGTTTCCTTTGGGTATCCTATGAAGACACATTTTTCCGCTTTGGGTTCAAGCTTGTCCAGCTGTAACTTCTTTACATAAGCTTCGCAACCCCAAACTTTAAGGAACGACAATTTAGGTTTCTTCCCAAACCATAATTCATACGGTGTCGTTTCAACGGATTTAGATGGTGCCCTATTTAAAGTGAATGCGGCTATTTCTAATGCATAACCCCAAAACGATAGCGGTAAATCTGTAAGTGACATCATAGAACGAACCATATCTAAGAGAGTTTGATTACGACGTTCGGACACACCATTATGCTGTGGTGTTCCCGGCGGTGTCAATTGTGAAAGTATTCCGCATTTCTTCAAATGCTCGCCAAACTCGTAACTTAGATATTCACCTCCACGAGCAGATCGCAGAAATTTAATCTTCTTGTTACGTTGATTCTCTACCTCACTTTGAAATTCCTTAAACTTCTCGAAAGTTTCGGACTTATGTTTCATGAAATAGATATACCCATATCTACTCAAGTCATCTGTGAAGGTAAGAACATAACGATAACCACCGCGCGATGCTACACTCATTGGTCCACACACATCGGTATGTATGATTTCCAATAAATCCGTAGCTCGCTCCATCATACCAGAAAATGGAGTCTTAGTCATTTTACCCATTAGACATGCTTCGCATCTTTCAAGTGATTCGAAATCAAGTGATTCAAGAAGTCCATCAGAATGGAGTTTCTTCATACGCTTCACTCCAATGTGACCAAGACGACAATGCCACATATAGGTCGAGTTATCGCTCAATTTCAAACGTTTAGCCTCAATATTATTTATGTGTGTATTACTACAATCGAGATTCAATAAGAATAGACCATCTATCAAAGGTGCATGTGCATAAAACATATTACTCATATAAATCGAACAACCATTATTCTCAGACTTAAACAAGTAACCGTCTCGCAATAAACATGATCCCGATATAATGTTCATGCTCAACGCAGGCACCAAATAATAATTATTTAAGTATAAAACTAATCCCGATGGTAGATGAAGAGGTAGCGTGCCGACCGCGATCACATCAACTTTTGATCCATTTCCAACGCGCATTGTCACCTAGTTCTTCGCTAGCTTCCGTTTATTCTGCAGCACCTGTTTCGAGTTACAAATATGAGCAACCGAACCAGTATGAAATACCCAGGCACTACTACGAGTACTAGTGAGATACACATCAATAACATGTATATCGGATATACCTTTCTTCTTGATGTTGCCGTTCTTCAAATCCACCAAGTACTTTGGGCAATTCCGCTTCTAGTGACCTTCTCCCTTGCAGTAAAAACACTCAATATCAGGCTTAGGCCCAGCCTTGGTCTTCTTCGCCGGCGCGACAACTTTCTTACCGCCCTTCGTGAAGTTTCCCTTTTGCTTAGACTTGCCTTTCTTGAATTTGGTGGTCTTATTGACCAGCAACACTTGGTGCTCTTTCTTGATCTCCAGTTCTGCAGATTTCAACATGGAGAAGAGTTCTGGCAACGTCTTGTCCATGTTTTGCATATTGTAGTTCTTCACAAAGTTCTTGTAACTTGGTGGTAGTGATTGTAGGACACGGTGAATCCCCAAAGAATTAGGAATCACTATACCCAAACTTTGGAGTTTGTTTGCGTGCCCAGACATCTTAAGCACATGCTCACTGACGGAGCTGCCCTCTTCCATCTTGCAGTTAAAGAACTTTTCAGAAGCCTCATAACTCTCAACTGCCGCGTGAGCCTCAAATATCATTTTGAGTTCACAGACAATATCATGTGGGTCATGGTTCTCAAACCTTTTCTGAAGCTCCGATTCCAAACCATACAAGATAGCACACTGAACTATGGAGTACTGATTCTTCCGAGTGAGATAAACATTCTTTACTTCATCGGTAGTAGTAGCTGCAGGTGGGTCACCCGGAGCATCCAGCACATAGGTCAAATTACCAGCATTGAGGACAATCCTCAAATTGCGGAACCAATCCGCAAAGTTGCTTCCATTGTTTTTCAACTTTTCTTTCTCTAGAAACGCATTAAAATTGATGGTAGGGGCCGCCATTGATCTACAACATATTTGCAATAGTTTAGACTAATGTTATGACAAATTGAGTTCTAATTAATAGTTAAATTAATCTAGGTGAACTCCCACTCAAAACAATATCCCTCACATTGTTTTAGTAATCACACGAACCAAATCCACCACATCAAAACCGATCATCATGAGAGTTGATGTAGCTTCAATGGCGAACAATCAACATGTTCATCATATCTACTATATGACTCATGCTTTACCTTTCGGTGATCCGTGTTCCGAGACCATGTCTATACATGCTAGGCTCGTCAAGATCAAACCTTAGCTTCTGCATGAGCAAATCTGGCTTGCTCACGTTGTATACACTCGCAGAATCTAACACACCCGATCATCACGTGGTGCTTTGAAACAACGAGCTTTAGAAACGGTTCTTACTAAGGATGAACACTTTAAAACTTGAAATTTGTGTGCTTGAGGGATCATCTTATAATGCTACCGTCGTTAACTAAGCAATACAAGATGCATAAAGGATTAACATCACATGCAATTCATAATATGTGATATGATATGGCCTTTCTTCTTGTGCTTCCGATCTCCATCTTCAAGCACGAACATGATCTCCATCATCACCGGTGTGGCGTCAAGGTCAATGGCGCCGCTTCATGGTTGTCGTCCACCAGCTTCAACTATTACAACTACTTTAAATAGACACGCGGGTCTTAACAGAATTTAAAGACAACCATATGGCTCCTGCCGGTTGCCAACTTACAATAAGGAACATTGCATACATCAAATATAATCACAATCATGGCCATATCACATCACAACACACCCCTACAAAACAAAGTTAGACGCCACTAATTTTCTTTGCATATTTTACGTGGTTTAGGGCTTTCAATAAGTGTCGCTCTAACTTACGAACAAGAATCACAACGTTGATGCTTGAACTATCAAGTGCCCGTTGTAAATTGGATCTATACTATGATGGGAGAGACAGGCACCCACAAAGCCACTTATGCAATAAAAGTTGCATATTGAGCGTGGAGCAAGTCTCATGAACGATGTCATGTAAGGTTAGCCCGGGCCGCTTCATCCCATCATACCGCAAGATGCAAAGTACACAAGAAGCAATTGATAATAAAAGCACCACCGCCTACAATGACCATTGTGTTCTACTCGTGCAACAGATCTACATATAGACACGACTCTGATACCACTGTAGGGGTTCGTAGCATGGAAAACAAAAAAATTCTACCGCATGCAAACAAACAAGCCAAGATCTATCTACTAGATTGTAGCAACGAGTCGATAGAGGAACTCACCCTCGAAGATTCCAAAGCGGTTAATGAGAGCAGATTCTCGTGGGTGATGTAGTCGTACTCTTGCCGGTCTCAAGATCGTGTAGACGATCCTTCTGACGCTGTGTTCCGGCAGCGCTTCCGCAGTCGGTCACACATTCGGTACTCGATGAAGACCTTCCTCTCCCTTGTTCTAGCAGGCAGCAGAGGTTGTAGCACTCTCCTCGTGATTCCGGCAACACAACGGTGTGGTACCGGAAGTAGAGGGGAGATCTTGCAGGGCTTCGCCTTAAGCCGGAGCGAGTATGGTGGAGTATGAGAGAGGCCTTAGTGATCTAGGGTTTAGAGGGCACCAAGGGGAGAGTGTAGCCGGCGGCTAGGGTTTGGGGATCACCCCAACTCGCCAAGTTGGAGGTGCCCTAGGCGGCGGCAGCAACACAAGGTGGTGGTGGCGCCGGCGACTTGGAGGAGAGGGCTAGGGTTTTTGGGGTGTCAGGGGTAGGGGAGCCCTACCCCTCCTTATATAGGTGGAGGGTGGCCGGTTGGGAGGAGGGAGTCCTCCCCCAACTCGGCCTCCTTGGCCGGCGGGTGGAGGGAGAGGAACTCCTCCCCAAGTAGGTTTCCTACTCTCCCTCCACCAAGCAAACTTGTCGTTTGACTTTTTCAAATTGATGTTTGACTTTCAAACTAGGATATGATTTCTTCCTTTATTTTGCCCAGCCAAGTGACCTAGTACATGATGCAACCATTCCACATTGTCATGACACATTCATGTACCCTTACCCTCCGGAGTGCCGGACCTTCCGGACCCTTCTAGAACATTCCCGGTGAAAACACCGGAATCATTCCCCAACTCCGAAACAGGACTTTCCTTATATGAATCTTATTCTCCGGACCATTCTGGATCTCCTCGTGATATCCCGTATCCCATCCGAGACTCCGAACAAACATTCGGTCTCTTACTCATCATTCCATAACTACTCAACAACATCGAATCCTTAAGTGTGTCTCCCTACGGTTCGTGAATTATGCGGACATGATCGAGACACTTCTCCGATCAATAACCAATAGAGGAATCTGGAAATTCATATGGCTCCCACATATTTCTACGATTACTTTGCGATCGAATGAACCACTTACATACGATACCAATTTCCTTTTGTCTCACGATAGTTTACTTATCCGAGGTTTTGATCGTCGGTATCTCTGCATACCTAGTTCAACATCGTTACCGATAAGTACTCTTTTCTCATTACCCATGTATGTGATCCCTTGTGAGCCAGTCACATGCTTGCAAGCTAATTGGATGACACTCCACCGAGAGGGCCCAGAGTATATCTATCCGTCATATGGATGGACAAATCCCACTCTTGATCCATGTGTCTCAACCCATACTTTCCGAACACTCAATGCCACCTTTATAGCCACCCAGTTACGGTGTGGTGTTTGATGTCATCAAAGCATCCTTCCGGTGATGGTGATAAGCATGATCTCATGGTCGAAGGAGTTAGGTTACTATGTATCAGAAAGCTTATAGCAATTGAACTATTAAAATGACTTGATCTTTATGCTACGCTTATCTATAGGAGTATGTCCATCATATCATTCTCCTAATGATATGACCTTGTTATTAACAACATCTCAAATGTTCATGATCAAGAAACCATGATCATCTATTAATCAACAAGCTAGTATTATGAAGAGGATTTACTAGGGACTCTTATTTAGTTTACAAATCACATAAGTATTAATGTTTCTGGTTAATACTATTATAGCATGAATATAAACATTTATCATAAACACAAAGATATAATAATAACTATATTTATTATTGCCTATAGGGCATATCTCCAACACGAAGCTGATGCGCGGCCGCAGCTGTGGTGGCTCCCCTCGCCGGCGCCGCGTGCAGTGGCCGAAGGCCGTCGCGCGGTTTCGTCGAGGACTGCCTTCATGGCGTCTTTCCGACGCATCCCCGACAAGGGGAACGACGACGGGCGGCGATAGCGCCCTCGTACGGAACCAATGCGTACGGAGGTCCCGAGGGACTAGGCGTCGACGCGGCATCTCAGGTAAGGTGCTCCTCCTCTGCTTAGTGTTCTTAGGATTTCTGACTGAAATTGGGGAATTTCTTACTGAGGATTCGTATCTGATTCAGAAAATAAATATTTCATCTTCTAATTGCTGCATCAGAACAGTCTAAATATGCATACTAGGACTAATCAGAAATCTCTGACGCTAATCCAATTAACTAAACACTGATCTATACTGAACATGAAATAATTGAATCATGCAATCAGGGCCTAAATAACATTATGCCGAAAGCAATCTAACAAAAATGACATGATCCGACGAACTAACTTAAACTGAAAGATTTAACTAAACATGATCACGCAACTTAGCATCTAATTTGCATTAACGGAACCACATGATCATCAATTAAAACATAGCAACCGATCTAAATCTAAACATCAGCAGTAGGATTCAAGATAGGCTAATTAGTGCTCTGATACCATAATGTAAGAACTAAATTTACATGACTTAGATTAGCCTAGACATGAACACCTAATCTGAAATAGATAGAAGAGGCAAACCATTGCTTGAGGAAGCCATCAGTGCCTGACGAACGGCGACGAGAGAGCGGTCCTTCCAGCAACGGGTACCGGAAACCTTCGGGACACCACCGGCACTTCCCAGGGCGTGCGCGGTTTGGGAGTAGGCCTTCAGGTCCCAGAGCGCTAGCTTAGGATCGGTGTGGGGGATTTCGGGAACGAGAGCACCATGTCGAAACGTCAAACGGCCCAGCGGTACCTTTTATATCTAGTTCTGAGGACTCGGGACCGACTCCAAATTAACGTTGGAGGCGCCTCCGATCGTGGCGCAGTAGTTAGGGAACATGGGGGGAGGTCAACCTTCCTTATCTCACGTTTTGTTAGGCTGATGAGATAAGATTGACCTATCTCTTCCTTTAATTTTGAACAGGCACAGGCACATACATGTATGCACGTGGTACGAGATTAATTCCAAAAGCTCAATCGCCTGTCAACGCATCCGTCCTCTTCTCCACGTGAATCTGTCGTACAAGGAATTAGTCCACTATCACCAAGCGGTCATACGAGGAATTAGTTTTGTCTATAGGGCAGATTTGTCCAAAAAATACGAATCTATCACCGATATAACTCATATCCTCCAAGTTGCATGAGCACGGAGCATCTCTGAATGCTGCATATACCTTTGAGACCTCAAGTTCCGACCTTTCTTTCACTACCCCTCACTCAGTATATAAAGTAGGGAAAATTTGCCAGAGGGCACCGTTATTTTTTGGCGTTTGCCAAAACACACCGCTGGAATGTGTCTTTGCTGAGTACCATTATAATTTTGTGGCACATTTGCCAGGACACACTGCATGCCGCAAATGGAAAGTTTGACTAATTTTATTGGAATGACCATCATATGTCCGGTTTGAACATTTTTTTCTCTAATTCAAATTCACCAAATCCGGCATATGCATATACCGAACATGAATTAGAAACTATATGTAAGTTCACATCAAGTTGGAACATCCAGGCCAAGTCGCCATCCATTGCAGCATGCAACATCGTGGTTAATAAAGAAATCAACAAGGGAATTGGGAAAAAGCTGGATAGTTTTTTCTATCTGAAAGATCTTGTATTTCAATTAAAATTCTAGACATATTTGCAACAAGGTAAAAAGGTAATCTAAAACGTCAAACTTTCTGTTTGGGGCAGTACAGTGTGTTTTGGGCAGGCAAGGTTTTGGGCTAGAGAATCGGCGGTGATTTCCGCGAAGGTGCCGGAGAAAGATGGGGAGACTGAGACGAGAAGATGGCAGCGGCCGGCGGAGGAGATCATCAAAATCAATACAGATGGTGCCTTCCATATGGAGAACCGCAGGTGACGAGGTTTAATCTCGTCAATGCCCATTGTTATGGACTTGGGTTTTGGAGAAGATGGGGATGCTGGAGATCGTGGCACGGTTAACAGACAAGCAACCAGGGGACACGAGATTTACCCAGGTTCAGGCCCCCGGAGGGAAAACCCTACTCCTGCTTGTCTGCTCTTTGATTACGGCGGAACCGAAGGTTACAGAGTGCGCAGATTCGATCTGGCGTGGATGCGTGTGCGAAAGTATGAGTCGAGTTGCCCTAGGACGTGCCCTCCTGGCCTTTATATAGACTTAGGCAGGTCCCGGGCATAGTCCTAGTCGGTTACAAGTTTTAGGGTTTTACCCCTTTGAATTTCCTATCTCCTCTAGTCTTGCTCTCCAAGGATCCGAAGACGTCATGGGCCTTGGCCACCCGAAAATCTTCATGGGCAAGCATATGTTTGTTGTGGGCCTTCCTTGGGCTGGACTAGGTATGCTGAAGTTACGAACCCGTAGGGTATAACCATGTCAGTAGCCCCCGAGTGATCAGTCGAATCGTAGATTCGGCTGAGGACTCTTCCATCCTTCGGGAGCAGCTATATGTTAATAGTATATGTGTGTAGGGATTGTTGATGCGTGTGCCTGACTCACCCGACGGATCAGGGGTCAGTTAACTGTCTTAGGACCAAACAACACGATCTTCTTTAGGTTCGGGTCCCTTAACCCGGGCCTGGAACATATGCTGGTGTAATTCAACTCAGGCCGCGGAGGACTTATAGGAGTGGAATTCCAGTAATTTTAATTGGTGTACCCAACGCGTCCGTCGGGATTTTTCATTGTACCTGCTGGTACGGATTCATACTAGCAGAGCGCAGTCAGGTACGTTGCCAGGCCCTCAGATGATATTTGTAGGTCTTATCTTTGCGTCGCAGACGCAGCATCCGAACATTTATCACCTCAGAGGTGCTTCGGGTGGCCAAGGAGATTGTCGCTCACTCAGCGTTTTGTTGGGGCAGAGTTGCCAAAAAGTTTTTGCGTGCTGATCCTAAAGATCGCAGTCGAAGATTTCATAGGGTGCGCGACCAGCGCTCCCTATGGGAGTAGCCCCCAAGTGTCTGTTCGAGTCGTAGACTCGAACGGAGACTTTTAGTTCAAGCATTGTTTCAATCGTTAGGTCCGCAGGACGCGAAAATTTTCGGATGCTTAAATCCATCCTCCCTATGGGAGTAGCCCCCGAGTCCGTACTGGAGTCGTAGACTCGACGTAGGACTCAGAGAAGTAATTTTGTCCTCATTTTTCTGTCGGGTGGCGCGGCCAGCGCTCCTAATAGGAGTAGCCCCCAAGTATTTAGTCGAATCATAGATTCGAGTGAGTACTTTTAGCTGTGGAGCCGAAGTGGTGCTAGTATAGCTTTTGATGACGTCAGTGCTTACGATCGATGACCTCAAGCGTCTGCTATGCCAGAGATGACTTGACTGGACGAAGCGTGGGTCCCACTTGCTGACTTTGAATTGACCGGTCACGCGCGGCGTGGAGATGATTACGGCGTCTCCTCGATTTCCGCACGTAGTGGATGGCGTGGTATCGACGGTTCGTTTTGGTGCTGACACGTGTACGGCCAGATCTACCGTTGGCGTTAGGTCTTCTCGATGGACGGCCAGCGTGCGTCGTCTTCGCTGTTATAATTCCTGGTGAAATCGTGGTTTGTTTTTCACCGCAGCAGTTCATCTATTCACTGCCCCCTCGTTCTTGAGCTATTCTTGCTGCGCGCTAAGAGTTTCCTCCACATTTCCTTTGTCTTTCTTCGTTGGCAACGCCACCACCGCCATAGCGCCATGGGGAAAACAAAGAAGTCCTCATCTGCGGTTGGGACCAGCGCCGCCGGAGGCAAGAAGAGCACCGCCGCTGCTCGCGTCACCGATGGTGGCTGGCGACGATCAGAGACGCGGGAGAGCGATCTCCGCAAACTGCGCGAACGGGGCCTGATCCCGCAGGATACGACGGCCGTCAAACTCCCCGGCAATGAGGTAATCCCCCGTCCCCCATCTGGGTACCGGGTTGTGTTTCTTGCCTTCGTCTTGCGTGGGTTTTCATACCAGTCCATGACTTCCTTCGTGGACTGCTCTTCTTCTATGGGGTTCAGTTGCATCATCTGTCTACCAATTCTCTTCTCCACATTACTTGTTTTATCACCCTTTGCGAGTGCTGGCTGGGCATTGAGCCGCACTTTGGCCTCTTCCGGAAGCTTTATTCTGTGAAGAGGCAGTCTGGTTCGGATGGTGTGTATCCCATTCAGGGTTTCATCATCTCCCTCAGTCCCAATGTGCAATTCTTTTCCTTTTCCATGTCCGAATCTGTCCAGTACTGGCGAAGGAAATGGTTTTACATCCGTGACTCCGTACTGCCTGGGCAAGATTTTGGTCTCGTTCCTTTTGACCCCTCCCAATTGATTGAGAAGAAAAGATCCTGGAAAAACCAAACCTTAGATGGTGAGATGGCGGAGATAGAGGCCCTGTACCGTCGGGTGGAGGATCTCCAACTGATTCCTGAGAAGGAAGTGAACGGTGTCGACATCAACCGTACGTTTCTTGAGCGTCGGGTGCAGCCTCTCCAAGCGAGGGCGCACCCGATGTTTCTTTACTCTGGGCGCCGTGATCCGACGAGGGTTTCGAGTGAAAAAATCTCCGAGGTGGAACTTGACAAGGCTCTTCGCGCGCTGTTGAAGTTCAAGGCCGACGAAGAAATCCCGGGGAAATCGCTGACTCCTCCCTTTTCTTCGACGTTGGTCGTACCGAAGGTGTAGATTTGCGCACGTAGTGCTCCCCTTTTGTTTTTGTCAGCTGTGTACTTTTTCCTTTGTTTGCTAACAAAGTTCCTTTTCCTTTTGCAGAGCTTCAAAGTGTCGAGCATGGCACCACCATTGCCCGAAAGGTATCCGAATGCCCCGGATAATGAAGTGGTGGATTCCATGTCCGATCTACCGTCAGCGCGATCCCCAGCAGAGGATGCCGACGAATCGAGTGAGGACCATTCGCGCAAGCGATCACGGAGCTGTAGCGAGTCGTCAGATGCCTCGACTCCTCTGACTCCCAGAAATCCTCTGGGCCTTGAGCGTCATGATGATGTTCATGGGGGTCCTTCCTCTCCCCTTCCTGCCATTCCTGTGCGGGCTGTTGCTCCGCACCCACCAGCAAAGCGGAAGAAGGAAGAAAAGAAGGAGGAGAAGAAGGAAGAGAAAAAGGAGGAGAAGAGGGCCCGAAGGGCTTCTCCTATCTTCGACCTGATCGCGTTGGGCTCGTAAGTTTTCTTGTTGCCATTGTTGTCCTTTGTTCCCTTGTTATTTTTACATCTGCGTTGATTGGTTCGTATGCAGGCAATCCTCCGACGGCTCTAGTGATGGTGCGCGGGAGATGATGGGGGAGTCGAACATTGCGTCGCCTCCTCCTTAGACTGTGGCGACTTTGGGTGACGCTGCTCCAGTTCCTCCTGTGCAGGAGAGGCTGGTGGTTGCGCCTCAGAATTTCGCAGGCGGGCCTGCGGGTTCGCCTTCGGAGAACGTAAGTTTTTCTGCTTTATGTTACGGGGGGATCCCCCGGGTGTCTTCGTATGCTGATGTTGTTTTTGCTTCCTTGTGTTGGGCGTAGCCCCCAAGTCCTGTTCTTACTGCTATTGCCTTTTGCTGCAGCCTTTTGTCCAAGAGGCCAAACGTCTAGTGGAGGAACGCCTGACGCTGGAGGCGAAACTGCGGCAGCTTCAAGGTATTCGTCTGCCTTGTAGTACTTTTCTTGTTTATCCTGGTCCTGTTCTTTGACACTTGCTTGTTGGAAATGCAGAGGAGCATAATGACTCTCTCCGTGAGGTCGACGCTCTTAAGAAGAGCCTTGGCCAATTGGAGCAGAAAGCCGAAGCCGCCGCTGGTGCGAAAGAGCGCCTTGAGCTGGAGCTGACGAAGGCAGCCAAAGCGAAGGAGCGTCTGCAGCAGGAGGCTGCACATTGTAGCATCCCAGTTGTCTAACACCTGTAATGCTACTTGTTATAATAATAAAAAGGTCCACTTCCAACATATAATTGTTGCATCATTATCATATCATGCTCATGTCATCATGGCACCTTGCATCTGAGCATCATATAAAACCTATTCTTGTTTGGTTCTTATCTCATGTGCACTATTATTTGTTTTTGCTTCTTGATATTGTATTTGGCTCTTGATATATTGTTAAATGCCCAAGTTGAGTTGGGGGCATCTCTCTTATTGACTCCACCACCTTTTCTTTCACCACCTTATAATTCCACCATCCAATTAATATGAGCTTGGCATTTTATTTGAGTTAGCTCTAGCTCATGTTGGTTGATTGGATTCCACCCCTAATCTTTTGCTTGGCCTTTGCCCACCTTTTGGGAATGCAAGGAATAGTGCCACATGAATTAATGTTGTTTTCACAATATAACTACATGGCAAATATTGTTGCATGGGCCATGCAAGTGCCACCTTTTCTTGGCTTTGGAATGTTTTTGGCTTTGTTTGCATGGATCATCTCTCCTTGGTTTAAACCTTGTTTTGGCTTGTAGTTTTCTTCACCATATCATCTAAACCTCTATCCCCATCTCCATGCATACACATGTGATCATGTGTGAGCATAAGGACAATCCTATCACCATATCTCTCTATCCCTCTCTCTCTTTTCTTGCCTTGATCTTGTTAGGGCTTGTTTGGGGCATGCATGATCAAGTAAAAGCCACTCCCTCTATCTTACCCCCCTCTTAGCTAAACCCTAAAATCTACCCCATGCCACCTCCCCATCCTAGCTAAACCAAACCCTAATCTACATCTCCCCTAAACAAAACCCTAAGTACCCCTCCTCTTCTCTACTTCCTAGCTTGGTCACACCATACCCTGCCCCAGCTCGCCACCCCCTCTCTCTACCTGCTGGACCCCACCTGGCCGCCCTACCCCACCTGGATACCGTCCACCCCAAACCCTAGCCCGAGCCGGCCACTCTCCCTCTCACCTCTTCCCCCCTTTTTTCTCTCCCTGCCCTAGGGCCCCTCCTACCGCCTGGGCCACGAGCTTCCCTCAGGTCCACCTGGAAGCCACCCCACCTGCCCTGCCTTGCCCTGCCCTGGCCGAACCGAGCACGTGAAGAGAGGGATAAAGGTGGCCGAGGCCACCCTTATCTACACCGCCTCCTCCACGCCACCTCCTTCCTCCCTCTCTGCCATATCCCCTTCCCCACGCCTCCTCTAGCCTCGCCCAGATCTGGCCGCACCATCTACCCCTCCTCCTTCTTCCTCTCCGTCCACCATCAGCCAACGCCGGCCGCCGCCAGCACCCTGCCGTCCACGTCGCTCCGGCCGTCAAGATCGTCGTGGGAGTGATCGAAGGGGGCGAGGCGGTCCTCTGCAGCAGATCAGTACGGGCCAGCAAGGAGGAGAAGAACCGGAGCGCCAGGACCGACGCCGCTCCGTCGGAAAACCCTAGCTACGCCCGGCGTCAGCCCCGCCGCCGTTCATGACCGCCCCGACCCGATCCAAGCACGCCACCGAACTCGCGGTGAGCACCCCCGCCTCCCAGACATCCTCTCCCGCTCCGTCGCTTCCTGGACGCGGCGGACCTTCCGTCGAACGGTCTCTGTGCGCCGGCGTCGTGTTTGTTTCTGCTAAGCTCCCAGTCGCGAACACCATATCCAGCATGCGCCCATCTCCCCGTCAGCTAACCTAGCCTACCCCAGTGGTGACAGGCCCCTGCGCGAGCCAGAGAGTGCGAGTTCGATCCCCCACCGCGCCGCGCGCGTTGCGCGAGCGACTGACGCGCGCCCGTCAGGATTCAGGGGAAGAAAAACAGTACCAGTGGGTCACTTTGCGAATACCCCCCTCCCAAACCTTTTTGTCAACCCGCGGTCCCCGAAGCCCCACCTGTCAGTGTCTTGGCGTTTTTATAAAAAGGCTCCGGAGTTTTTCCCAAATCAACCCGCGGTCCCCCTTTTCCCTCAGCCGCTGGCGCGTGGGACCGCAGGATCCTGGCCCACCTGTAAGCGACTAGGGTCAGGGTGGCCTCGGTGTTAAATGTTTTCAGACTCTGTTTAAATTCAAAAATAATCAAATTTAATTCAAATTCAAACTTCAATTCAGTATTAAATAACTTTTCATTGGTAAATCCAAATTTAGCAAATGATATATGTTTTGAGATCAGGAAAATGAGAGGATTCCAAATATGCCATTCAATTTGCCTTTTGCACATTTAAAATTCCAAGTTTATTTAAATTACACCGATTGCCACTAGAATTTAAATAATCAATAACTTTTGATTTATAATTCCAAATTTAGCAAATGATATGTCTAAAATGATCAGCTCGACGAGACCTTTCTGTTTATGCTATCCATGACTTCAATTGCAGCATGCATCATATAAAAATATAGGATACAGCAAATGTTATGACAACAAAATGGGAACCAAAACTCCATTAAAATGTTGTTACTTGTCTTCCACACCTCACCATGCCATGCTACCTTATTTGCCATGTAAATTGTGCATCATTCCTCATGGCATGATTGTTTGCTTGACGCATCTTATTCATATACTTGTGCTCTATATTCATGTTGGCCTTGTCTGTTTGGTTTTTCTCGGATAGACACTGAGCAGGGGTTATATCAAGAGAACCAGGAGCACTACCCAGATCCGTCCCTCGCTTCAACTGAGTTATCAGGCAAGCACTTCCACATGCTTGCATACATACAGTACCTATTGCCTCTATCTTATTCTTGCATCATTGAGTCGCGATTGCATTAAATTGAATCCCAAGTATGCATAGCCTTTACTTTTAAACCCCACCAAGCTTGTTCCTCCATCCCATGAGCCATTACTACAGGAGTTGTTTGAGCCATGCGAGTCATAGAACAGCATGTGTAGGGTATGTGAGAGTCTGTTGGATAACGAGGTACTTAAACAACTTAACCTGAGTAGTAATGGGATAACTAATGAAAGTGGCACCGGTGAGCAACATCTGCTTTTTGGTTTTTCCTGCTCACTTGTGTCCCGTAAGACCCCGAGTACTTGATTCTTGTTCCTTGATTTATCGCGCTATCCACATCCGGGAGGTATATGGGACCCCCCCTGAGCCAGAGCCTGATTCCGTCTTATTTCTTGGGGCCACAAACTAGTTTGACGTTTTATTTACGATCCTGTACTTATGCCATGCTACTTATGTATTTAAATTGTGCGACAGATAGCACGCTGTACTTTTTAGGAAGGCGGAGTGATTACGCGGTATCGACACCCCGAGTTTTCGGGTTCCCAGTCGCTTACAGCCATTGACGCAAACCTTGAGACCGTATCGAAGCTTGCTTACTTCGTTGCGGGTCTACTCAATGGGGTGGCCCCCTGAAATATTTCTGAATCCGGTGATTGTTCAGTCGTGAAAGCCTCGTTGGGTTTGATTTGGTTTTTCCGAGGTTGATCGAGCGTGTGTTGCTATTGGTGCACCCCGGCCGGGTAAAACTTTCTGAAAGCCGTGTCCGCGGATATGGACGACTTGGAGCACAGTTTCTCGATCATAGACAAGCATAACTAAAGTACCACTTCTAATCTGACTAAGTAACTTGACTAGTAAATAGTGCAACACTCATGGAATGGTTAATAAAATTGCCAACGGATGGGGGGTTGTTCGTCCGCTTCCTTGTTGATAAGCAGGGAGGAGGATGGATCTGATGAGATTACCATTATAACTGCTGTTCTTAATTCACGGACATCCGTCTATCATTGGTTAGGCGGATGGTTAGCGTTTATCTGTAGAACTGCTAGGGTTTATCTTTCGCTGCAATTGCGTCACCCCAGGTTGTGTCCCCTTTAGAGGCATTAAGACTTGCTGAGTACCCTTAGGGTCTCACACGATAAATATTTGGTTCAGATGGACAGGTACCTTCACAGGACGGATACTGGGTGGAAGAAGCCGAAGATGGGAGCAACGATCGTTTGGTGTAGAGATTCCGGGAACGGGGATCCGTGAGACCTGTAGTTGGGATGTGCTTATTTCTATGGCATCTTATGCCGATTTGCTTCTTATCCGTACTCGGATTTTGTTTGCCGCTTCCGCATGATACTCTGATGTGTGTTGTATGAGGAAGTATCCTAAAATATAGATCTATCTAGGTCATTTGAATCTTGCCGTATGGCGTTGCTATATTTCCTTTCTTTCTAGATGGTATGGCTCTGATGTACTCTTGTATGGCGGCTTGCGTACATACCCACTTGTGTACGTAGTTGATCCCTTCGCCTGCCGATTACGCCGCCCGTACAGGTCCCGTTGAGAGGGTAGTGGTTGGGACGTCCGAAAGGACTACCTGTGAGTGGCTTTTGGGGCCCCACCGTACTATTTCAACCACTACCACTCATCCAGGCTTGTATCTAGGAGCGTAATTCACCGAGGTAGTTACAATTGGTATCAGAGCCATCCCGACCTTCAGGGTTTCAGCCAAACGGTCGTTGTCAGTCTAGCAAATATTTTGGTAGTTATGTATATTAGGGAAAAACAAAACGCGAGAGTAGGAATGCTTCCACTTTTCTTCTTACCCTCCCACCCACCCTTTTCTGGTAAGGAAGTGCAACGTTTTCAATCCTTTTCTCAAAATTCAAACTAGGATTCACGTGTTCTGGGTTTCCGTAGTACCATAGGTTGTGTGTGTGTGTGTAATCCCTTGTCTATCTGTTGCATCCAAGTTGTTATCTTATCTGCCTTTGGTTATCAACTGTTGGTATATTCCATACCGATAGGCTTTTGCAAACCGACGCAATCTATCTTCCTCTTTGTGTCCGACGCTATCTTGTTTGGGGTGTTCGTTTCCGTAGTTACCAATCTTAGGTTTCGTCGTGAGAAGAAAGGGTTAGGATATGTGTTCCACTTGTTCATGTGCGGAGTAATGATTTGAGTGCGGGATGGAGTCGCGACCATACCACTACTCTTCTCATTCGCTTTTGTATATTGAATCGGTAGAGTCACTAATCTTGATTCGTTAAGTAATTTTGCGCATCTATTGGTATTGTAATGCCGAAATTTGTGGAAAATTTTTCTTTGATATATTTGTGTACCACACTCCTTTTCAGTCGTGTGCGATATGCTTAATATCTTTTAGGTGCTATGAACTTTGTTGATATTTTAATATCATCTCAGTAAATTGTATCCTTTAATCTTGGTTAATTCCATCTTGGTACTATTTTGGATTATTATCATTCTCTATTATAGTACTGACTTGAGTTTTATATCAATGACAGGATGGCTCCACCACGCCGGACTGATGAGGACATACCTCCGGAACTGGGCTCCGCGCTGTCAACCATCGCTAATGCTTTGGCAGCTATGCAAGAGAACCAGCAGCGCTTTGAGGAGAGTGTCAGAAGAAACGAGTTTGCTCCACTTCCTCCACCTCCCAGGCGTGGAGACATCAAGAGCTTCCTCAAGTTCAACCCTCGTCAGTTTGATGTTTCTGAACGACCTCTGGACGCGGATGATTGGCTGCGTGAGATCTCAAGGTTGCTCGAGACTGCTGATGTTCCGGAGCAGGAGTGGGTCAAGTGTGCTACTCACCTTCTCAAGGGAGATGCAGCTCTCTGGTGGGAGAACTACTTGAAGGCAAGCTGCACTGGTTTCCAGCCAACTTGGGAAAGGTTCACTGGAGTGTTCAAGGAGCAGTTTCTCTCAGAGATTGTTATGGAAAGGATGAAGGAGGCTTTTCTCAACCTGAAGCAAGGGAATGATAACGTCAACACCTACATTAGGAACTTCATGAATCTCTCTCGTTATGGTGGTGATGAGGTATCTGATGACAAGAAGAAGCAGAAGAGGTTCAGGCAAGGGCTCAATGCATCGATCAAGTATGCGATTACTCATGCAAGGCCGGCATCTTTCCTGGAACTACAGCACACAGCCCTGCAAGAGGAGGCAAGCAGGCAAGTGTTCGAGGAGTCCAAGAAACATAACAGGGATGCATCAAGCTCTTCGGTTATGGCAGCTCCTTCTAAGCGGCGTGTCTGGGTTCCTAACACCCCACCGTTGCTCCCGGCTTCACCAAGACCTGCAAGTTTCGCGCCAAGGCCACCAAACTTCACCACTGCGGCTCCCAGGGGCTACAACAACCACTACCCTGGAGCGCCTGGCGGAGTCCCTGGCTACTCTGCTCCACGTCCAGCTGGTGCCTGCTTCACGTGTGGAGATCCTGGACATCCCCACTGGAACTGTCCAATGAAGAACAAAGCTCTCCCTCAACCCCCGCCAAGATCTGCAACAAGCTCTCCTTCGGTTCGTGCACCACCACCTCGGGCTCTCAACATCAACACCAAGCCCGGGTCTGCGGTTGTTCGGGCCAACTGTGTCAACGCCGCTCAAGCTGAGCAAGCACCGGGAGTCGTGATGGGTATGCTTTCCGTGAACTCAGTCCCTGCACGAGTTCTCTTTGATTCTAGTGCATCGCATTCTTTCGTTTCTATAAAGTTTGCAAGTGAGAATGAGTTAGTCATGGTTCCTCTCCAAAAGCGGTTAATGGTTCTTTCTCCTGGAGCAACAATGGCAGCTTCTAAAATCAGTCATGGCAATCAAATTGAGATTGGTGGTTCTTCATTCTTGGCTTCTTTGATTGTTCTGGGCAACTCTGACATTGATGTCATCTTGGGCATGGATTGGTTGACAGCAAATGCAGATGTGATTGATTGTGCGGAACGCTCAGTGTCTCTGAAGATTCCTCAAGGCCATATAGTCTTTTCTCCAAGTCTGACTCCTGCTGTCCAGCTCTATTCCTTGGCGGCTCTGAATGATGATGTTATGCAGGCTATTCAGAGTGTACCAGTGGTCTGTGAGTTTCCAGATGTCTTTCCTGAAGAGTTGCCGGGTATGCCTCCGGATCGCGAGGTTGAATTCGTGATTGAGCTTGATCCTGGAACGACTCCTATCTCCAAGCGGCCTTATAAAATGGGTCCTTCTGACTTGGCTGAACTCAAACGACAACTTGATGAACAAGAGAAGTTGGGTTTCATTCAACATAGCACTTCGTCTTGGGGTAGCCCAACAATCTTTGTGAAGAAGCGTGACAGAACCGATAGGCTATGTGTTGACTACCGGGCTCTAAATGCTAAAACCATCAAGAACAAATATCCTCTTCCACGGATAAATGATCTATTTGATCAGCTAGCAGGAGCTGTGGTGTTCTCTAAGCTGGACTTGAGAAGTGGTTATCACCAAATCAAAATACGCAAAGAAGATGTGCCCAAAACAGCTTTCACCACCCGCTATGGCCTGTATGAGTACACGGTCATGTCTTTCGGTCTCACCAACGCACCTGCTACCTTCTCGAGGCTGATGAACTCCGTTTTCATGGAGTACCTTGATAAGTTTGTCGTGGTCTATCTGGATGACATTCTGGTCTATTCCAAGTCCAAGGAAGAGCATGAAGAACACCTGCGGTGTGTCCTAAACAAGCTTCGTGAGAACCGCTTGTATGCAAAGTTCTCAAAGTGTGAGTTTTGGCTGCCTGAAGTAACATACCTGGGTCATGTTATCTCTGCCAAGGGCATTGCAGTCAACCCGGAAACCGTGAAGACAATAGTTGAATGGCTTCCTCCTGTTAATGTCAAAGAAGTGCGGAGTTTCCTCGGTTTGGCTAGTTATTGTCGTCGCTTTGTTCAGAACTTCTCGAAGATAGCAAAGCCTCTTACCGATCTCCTCAAGAAAGGCAAGAAGTACCTGTGGACTCCTGCTTGTCAAGCAAGTTTTGAGACACTCAAAGAGAAGCTCACTTCCACACCAGTCTTGGTTCCTCCGGATACATCTAAGCCTTTCCAGATATTCTGCGACGCCTCTTTGCAAGGATTGGGTGCGGTCCTTATGCAAGAGAAACAGGTGGTTGCTTATGCCTCTCGTCAGTTGAAGACGCATGAGATCAATTATCCCACACATGACCTCGAGCTAGCAGCAGTTGTCTTTGCTTTGAAGCTATGGAGGCACTACTTGCTTGGCAACCGTTGTGAGATCTTTTCTGACCACAAAAGTTTGAAGTATATCTTCACTCAGCCTGATCTCAACCTTCGGCAGAGGAGATGGATTGAAGCAATCAATGACTTTGATGTGACCATCAATTACACTCCGGGCAAAGCTAATGTCATGGCCGATGCTCTCAGCCGCAAAGCTTATGTTAACAACCTCATGATAGAAGAGCAGCCGCCTCTCTTGTGCGAGGAATTCCGTCAGCTCAACCTTGAAGTTGTGGAACAAGGGCATCTCCTGAACCTTCTGGCTACTCCTCTCTTGGAAGAAAAGATTCGCTCTCGTCAGCTTGGTGATCCGCACACCAGAAAGCTCATCTCTAAACTTGGGCTTCCGAAGTATGAGTCCTTCCACGTTGATGATCAAGGCACGCTTTTCTTTGAACACCGGATGTTTGTTCCAAACTACCCGGGTCTGAGAGACCAAATTCTCAAGGAGGCGCATGATTCGGTTCTTTCTATCCACCCTGGCAGCACAAAGATGTACATGGACTTGAAAACACAATACTGGTGGCCTGGGTTGAAACGGTATTGTGCCAAGTATGTCTCAGAATGTGATGTCTGTCGCAGAGTCAAGGCTGTCCATCAGAAACCATTTGGTCTTCTTCAGCCATTGAAACCTCCGGAATGGAAATGGGAGAAAGTAGAGATGGACTTCATCACTGGCTTCCCAAGGTCACAGAAGGGCAACAATGCAATTTTTGTTGTCATCGACAGGCTTTCTAAAGTGGCGCATTTCTTCCCAGTCAAAGAAACAATTTCTGGAATTCAGTTGGCTGAGCTCTATATCAACAGAATTGTCTCTCTGTATGGGGTTCCACTTGAAATCAGTTCAGACCGTGGGAGCATCTTCACCTCAAAGTTCTGGGAGAGTTTCCAAAAAGCTTTGGGAACAAAGTTGAACTTCAGCACTGCTTACCACCCTCAGTCGCAAGGACAAGTGGAAAGAATCAATCAGATTCTGGAGGACATGCTTCGGGCTTGCGTCATCTCGTTTGGCATGAAGTGGGAGGAATGTCTTCCATATGCTGAATTCTCCTACAACAACAACTTCCAGAAGAGTCTGAAGATGGCACCATTCGAGGCTCTCTATGGTCGCAAGTGCAGAACTCCGATTGGTTGGTCAGGTGCAGGAGAAAGAATCTGGTTTGGCCCTGACATTGTAACTCAGGCAGAGGAGAATGTGCATATCATTCTGGAGAACCTGAAGATTGCTCAAAGTCGTCAGAAGAGCAACTATGACAGGAAGCACACGGATATGGTATATGCCCCTGGTGATCTCGTCTACCTTCGTGTCACTCCCATGAGAGGAACACACCGTTTCGGTATCAAAGGAAAGTTGGCTCCTAGATACATCGGTCCTTTCAAGATACGTGGTAGAAGAGGAGAAGTTGCTTATGCCCTGGAGCTCCCGGAAAAACTCAAAGTCCATGATGTTTTCCACATCTCTCAGCTCAAGAAGTGCTTCAAAGATCCCGGCAGGACCGTGGATCATGAGCTAATCGACCTCCAAGAAGACTTGTCTTATCAAGAACACCCCACCAAAATCCTTGAGACCGCAGAACGAAGGACTCGCAACAAGTCCATCAAATTCTGCAAGGTGCAGTGGTCACACCATTCTGTTGATGAAGCCACATGGGAGCGTGAATATGAACTCCGTGCCAACCATCCTTCTCTCTGTGTGTCCTCTTCTTCTTCCTAGAATCTCGGGGCAAGATTCCTGTTTAGTGGGGGAGAGTTGTAGCATCCCAGTTGTCTAACACCTGTAATGCTACTTGTTATAATAATAAAAAGGGCCACTTCCAACATATAATTGTTGCATCATTATCATATCATGCTCATGTCATCATGGCACCTTGCATCTGAGCATCATATAAAACCTATTCTTGTTTGGTTCTTATCTCATGTGCACTATTATTTGTTTTTGCTTCTTGATATTGTATTTGGCTCTTGATATATTGTTAAATGCCCAAGTTGAGTTGGGGGCATCTCTCTTATTGACTCCACCACCTTTTCTTTCACCACCTTATAATTCCACCATCCAATTAATATGAGCTTGGCATTTTATTTGAGTTAGCTCTAGCTCATGTTGGTTGATTTGATTCCACCCCTAATCTTTTGCTTGGCCTTTGCCCACCTTTTGGGAATGCGAGGAATAGTGCCACATGAATTAATGTTGTTTTCACAATATAACTACATGGCAAATATTGTTGCATGGGCCATGCAAGTGCCACCTTTTCTTGGCTTTGGAATGTTTTTGGCTTTGTTTGCATGGATCATCTCTCCTTGGTTTAAACCTTGTTTTGGCTTGTAGTTTTCTTCACCATATCATCTAAACCTCTATCCCCATCTCCATGCATACACATGTGATCATGTGTGAGCATAAGGACAATCCTATCACCATATCTCTCTCTCCCTCTCTCTCTTTTCTTGCCTTGATCTTGTTAGGGCTTGTTTGGGGCATGCATGATCAAGTAAAAGCCACTCCCTCTATCTTACCCCCCTCTTAGCTAAACCCTAAAATCTACCCCATGCCACCTCCCCATCCTAGCTAAACCAAACCCTAATCTACATCTCCCCTAAACAAAACCCTAAGTACCCCTCCTCTTCTCTACTTCCTAGCTTGGTCACACCATACCCTGCCCCAGCTCGCCACCCCCTCTCTCTACCTGCTGGACCCCACCTGGCCGCCCTACCCCACCTGGCTACCGTCCACCCCAAACCCTAGCCCGAGCCGGCCACTCTCCCTCTCACCTCTTCCCCCCTTTTTTCTCTCCCTGCCCTAGGGCCCCTCCTACCGCCTGGGCCACGAGCTTCCCTCAGGTCCACCTGGAAGCCACCCCACCTGCCCTGCCTTGCCCTGCCCTGGCCGAACCGAGCACGTGAAGAGAGGGATAAAGGTGGCCGAGGCCACCCTTATCTACACCGCCTCCTCCACGCCACCTCCTTCCTCCCTCTCTGCCATATCCCCTTCCCCACGCCTCCTCTAGCCTCGCCCAGATCTGGCCGCGCCATCTACCCCTCCTCCTTCTTCCTCTCCGTCCACCATCAGCCAACGCCGGCCGCCGCCAGCACCCTGCCGTCCACGTCGCTCCGGCCGTCAAGATCGTCGTGGGAGTGATCGAAGGGGGCGAGGCGGTCCTCTGCAGCAGATCAGTACGGGCCAGCAAGGAGGAGAAGAACCAGGACCGACGCCGCTCCGTCGGAAAACCCTAGCTACGCCCGGCGTCAGCCCCGCCGCCGTTCACGACCGCCCCGACCCGATCCAAGCACGCCACCGAACTCGCGGTGAGCACCCCCGCCTCCCAGACATCCTCTCCCGCTCCGTCGCTTCCTGGACGCGGCGGACCTTCCGTCAAACGGTCTCTGTGCGCCGGCGTCGTGTTTGTTTCTGCTAAGCTCCCAGTCGCGAACACCATATCCAGCATGCGCCCATCTCCCCGTCAGCTAACCTAGCCTACCCCAGTGGCGACAGGCCCCTGCGCGAGCCAGAGAGCGCGAGTTCGATCCCCCACCGCGCCGCGCGCGTCGCGCGAGCGACTGACGCGCGCCCGTCAGGATTCAGGGGAAGAAAAACAGTACCAGTGGGTCACTTTGCGAATACCCCCCTCCCAAACCTTTTTGTCAACCCGCGGTCCCCGAAGCCCCACCTGTCAGTGTCTTGGCGTTTTTATAAAAAGGCTCCGGAGTTTTTCCCAAATCAACCCGCGGTCCCCCTTTTCCCTCAGCCGCTGGCGCGTGGGACCGCAGGATCCTGGCCCACCTGTAAGCGACTAGGGTCAGGGTGGCCTCGGTGTTAAATGTTTTCAGACTCTGTTTAAATTCAAAAATAATCAAATTTAATTCAAATTCAAACTTCAATTCAGTATTAAATAACTTTTCATTGGTAAATCCAAATTTAGCAAATGATATATGTTTTGAGATCAGGAAAATGAGAGGATTCCAAATATGCCATTCAATTTGCCTTTTGCACATTTAAAATTCCAAGTTTATTTAAATTACACCGATTGCCACTAGAATTTAAATAATCAATAACTTTTGATTTATAATTCCAAATTTAGCAAATGATATGTCTAAAATGATCAGCTCGACGAGACCTTTCTGTTTATGCTATCCATGACTTCAATTGCAGCATGCATCATATAAAAATATAGGATACAGCAAATGTTATGACAATAAAATGGGAACCAAAACTCCATTAAAATGTTGTTACTTGTCTTCCACACCTCACCATGCCATGCTACCTTATTTGCCATGTAAATTGTGCATCATTCCTCATGGCATGATTGTTTGCTTGACGCATCTTATTCATATGCTTGTGCTCTATATTCATGTTGGCCTTGTCTGTTTGGTTTTTCTCGGATAGACACTAAGCAGGGGTTATATCAAGAGAACCAGGAGCACTACCCAGATCCGTCCCTCGCTTCAACTGAGTTATCAGGAAAGCACTTCCACATGCTTGCATACATACAGTACCTATTGCCTCTATCTTATTCTTGCATCATTGAGTCGCGATTGCATTAAATTGAATCCCAAGTATGCATAGCCTTTACTTTTAAACCCCACCAAGCTTGTTCCTCCATCCCATGAGCCATTACTACAGGAGTTGTTTGAGCCATGCGAGTCATAGAACAACATGTGTAGGGTATGTGAGAGTCTGTTGGATAACGAGGTACTTAAACAACTTAACCTGAGTAGTAATGGGATAACTAATGAAAGTGGCACCGGTGAGCAACATCTGCTATTTGGTTTTTCCTGCTCACTTGTGTCCCGTAAGACCCCGAGTACTTGATTCTTGTTCCTTGATTTATCGCGCTATCCACATCCGGGAGGTATATGGGACCCCCCCTGAGCCAGAGCCTGATTCCGTCTTATTTCTTGGGGCCACAAACTAGTTTGACGTTTTATTTACGATCCTGTACTTATGCCATGCTACTTATGTATTTAAATTGTGCGACAGATAGCACGCTGTACTGTTTAGGAAGGCGGAGTGATTACGCGGTATCGACACCCCGAGTTTTCGGGTTCCCAGTCGCTTACAGCCATTGACGCAAACCTTGAGACCGTCTCGAAGCTTGCTTACTTCGTTGCGGGTCTACTCAATGGGGTGGCCCCCTGAAATATTTCTGAATCCGGTGATTGTTCAGTCGTGAAAGCCTCGTTGGGTTTGATTTGGTTTTTCCGAGGTTGATCGAGCGTGTGTTGCTATTGGTGCACCCCGGCCGGGTAAAACTTTCTGAAAGCCGTGTCCGCGGATATGGACGACTTGGAGCACAGTTTCTCGATCATAGACAAGCATAACTAAAGTACCACTTCTAATCTGACTAAGTAACTTGACTAGTAAATAGTGCAACACTCATGGAATGGTTAATAAAATTGCCAACGGATGGGGGGTTGTTCGTCCGCTTCCTTGTTGATAAGCAGGGAGGAGGATGGATCTGATGAGATTACCATTATAACTGCTGTTCTTAATTCACGGACATCCGTCTATCATTGGTTAGGCGGATGGTTAGCGTTTATCTGTAGAACTGCTAGGGTTTATCTTTCGCTGCAATTGCGTCACCCCAGGTTGTGTCCCCTTTAGAGGCATTAAGACTTGCTGAGTACCCTTAGGGTCTCACACGATAAATATTTGGTTCAGATGGACAGGTACCTTCACAGGACGGATACTGGGTGGAAGAAGCCGAAGATGGGAGCAACGATCGTTTGGTGTAGAGATTCCGGGAACGGGGATCCGTGAGACCTGTAGTTGGGATGTGCTTATTTCTATGGCATCTTATGCCGATTTGCTTCTTATCCGTACTCGGATTTTGTTTGCCGCTTCCGCATGATACTCTAATTTGTGTTGTATGAGGAAGTATCCTAAAATATAGATCTATCTAGGTCATTTGAATCTTGCCGTATGGCGTTGCTATATTTCCTTTCTTTCTAGATGGTATGGCTCTGATGTACTCTTGTATGGCGGCTTGCGTACATACCCACTTGTGTACGTAGTTGATCCCTTCGCCTGCCGATTATGCCGCCCGTACAGGTCCCGTTGAGAGGGTAGTGGTTGGGACGTCCGAAAGGACTACCTGTGAGTGGCTTTTGGGGCCCCACCGTACTATTTCAACCACTACCACTCATCCAGGCTTGTATCTAGGAGCGTAATTCACCGAGGTAGTTACAATTGGTATCAGAGCCATCCCGACCTTCAGGGTTTCAGCCAAACGGTCGTTGTCAGTCTAGCAAATATTTTGGTAGTTATGTATATTAGGGAAAAACAAAACGCGAGAGTAGGAATGCTTCCACTTTTCTTCTTACCCTCCCACCCACCCTTTTCTGGTAAGGAAGTGCAACGTTTTCAATCCTTTTCTCAAAATTCAAACTAGGATTCACGTGTTCTGGGTTTCCGTAGTACCATAGGTTGTGTGTGTGTGTGTAATCCCTTGTCTATCTGTTGCATCCAAGTTGTTATCTTATCTGCCTTTGGTTATCAACTGTTGGTATATTCCATACCGACAGGCTTTTGCAAACCGACGCAATCTATCTTCCTCTTTGTGTCCGACGCTATCTTGTTTGGGGTGTTCGTTTCCGTAGTTACCAATCTTAGGTTTCGTCGTGAGAAGAAAGGGTTAGGATATGTGTTCCACTTGTTCATGTGCGGAGTAATGATTTGAGTGCGGGATGGAGTCGCGACCATACCACTACTCTTCTCATTCGCTTTTGTATATTGAATCGGTAGAGTCACTAATCTTGATTCGTTAAGTAATTTTGCGCATCTATTGGTATTGTAATGCCGAAATTTGTGGAAAATTTTTCTTTGATATATTTGTGTACCACACTCCTTTTCAGTCGTGTGCGATATGCTTAATATCTTTTAGGTGCTATGAACTTTGTTGATATTTTAATATCATCTCAGTAAATTGTATCCTTTAATTTTAGCTGCCTTTCTTCATGTTTTTCTTCTTTTTTGTCTCAGATGCCGCAGGAATCGAGTTCGACCGCGATGCTCTGGAGCACGGGAGTGCTCTAGATGATGCCACTGTAGCGGTCGAAGACCGCTGCAGCGCCGTCGTCAACTCCCTTGCCAAGGCAAAAGAGGTCCTTGGTCGCTTCTACCAGGAGCTCTTCCCGAAGGGCGCATCCCTTGAAGATGTGGATGCCTTGGCAGAGGCTCTGTCAGCCGAAGCGCCTGCAGCGTACAAACGCATGCAGAAGGGCATCGGCGCGTCCGTCGGGCTGGCGATGGCCATGGCGGCTGGGGCGGAGCTGGACCTGCCCCAGATTACTTCTCGGATGCCGACGGCTGCAGATGGATCCGAGGTAGCCTTCGCCGCCTACTCTGCTCGCTGCAGACGATATGGGCCCAAGCTCATTGACTTGCTGTCTGAGTACGCATTGCGGCAGCAGGGCGAGGCCAAGGCTAGGCAGTCTGGTTCTGAGGCGACTCAGTGTCCTCCGCCTTAGGCATAGTAGACGTAGGGTAGTTTGTAGTCTATTTTTGTTGTAAATATCTTTTATAGTACCATCCTTGTGCCACGTAGTGGCCTTATATATTTTAATGAATTCCTCCGAGTTGTGCTCTATCCTTGGCTGAATGTCTGTGTGCCTTCTTTTTTCTGCTGCTATAGGTTCCTTCGGGTGCTGACCCAGTTGACACTTCATCCGAAAGGCCCTTGCGACCATCATTGGATGATTCCTCGCAGCTCGCTTTTCTTCGAGATCGCGTGCGCAGCTTGGAGAGAGATTTGCTTGGGTTACGCGGTCGCGCTGACGTTTGGAAATCCAAGGCAGACCGTGGTGCAGCCAGAAAGGAGTATTTGATGGCGGAGCTGGGTCGGCTGTCCGAGCAGCTGCAATGTAAGTTGATCCTTCTTTCGGGCTGTAGCTCAGTTCTTCGGGTGAGCCTGCTGGCCTTATTCTTGTTTCGTGCGGTTGTCGCAGGTGCCAATCTTGCTCCGAGGGAAGAAAAGGAGCGTATTGCTGTTCGAGTCAATTGCTTGACTCAACAGGACATGGAGGCCGACGGCTTCTTCTGGATGGATCGTGATCGCGCCATGGTTCTGGCGACGGTGCAGGATCGTGTCTACCAGGTTTCGCGGGTGCTCCGCCAGGTGCAGAGATCACTTTCCTCGGTGTTGCACGTCATGTTTCCGTTGGATGCTGTGCCAATGACCCTTGCAGGTCTTCTGACGAAGTTTCGGAGTGCCAGCAATGTCAAGGAGCTGGTGCGGCAGCAGCTCGTCGCAGGGGTGAAGGTTGCCTTGTCTCTTGTGAGGGTGCACCGCCCTGACGTAGATTTGGCTGCTGTGGCGACTGGGCCACCTCCTCGACCAGATGGTGGCGAGTGGAACATGCGTCCGCATTACGCGGCTGTAAGGCAGTATGCCGAACAGATTGTAGATTTGTTTGAGCAGCGTGCTCAGGTTATTCTTCAGAATAGGTAGGACCTGAAAATAAACAGATAGATGTAAAATTTGTATATTGCGGCTGGGCGTTTATGTGCCCTTTGTTATAAAGGTTTGCTTGTTTGTGAGCACGCAGTGCTTTGATTGAGTACGTGTCCTTTTCGTTTGCCTGACGTGGTTAGCTACTCGGGTGTACACGTTTTGTCCTCAGTCGATGAAATCGTGAGGTGGGGGGAGCCCCCGAGTGCGTATGTAGCATGTAGTAAAGTTGCATAAAATAGTCAACCGAAGGTTGGGGGCGAGGTACTTAGCTTTATTTATATCGTAATGGAGGAGGTACATGGTTCGGCTGAGTAGCCTTGGCTGAAAGCCTTACTGAAAGTAAAAAGGGGGGTAGGTTGCTACGGGTAGAATCATCGCAGGTGCGAGACGTTCCACGGGTTGGAGTATGCGACTCCAGACTCCACGTGCTTGAGGCGATAGGCGCCACCTGGGATGACCTCGGTGATGGCGTAGGGTCCTTCCCATGGTGAATCGAGTTTGTTCGGTCGCTTTTGCTTGAGTCGCAAGACGAGGTCTCCTTCGACGAAGGACCTTGGGCGCAGCCGGCGGCTGTGATAGTTGCGGAGACTCTGCTGGTACACCGCTGATCGAGCGGCTGCTATATCCCGCGCTTCATCGAGTGTGTCGACGGCGTCTTCGAGTGCAGCCGTGGATTCGGCTTCGTTGTACGCGACGACTCGTGGAGCCTGATGGCGTACTTCGGCTGGTAGCACTGCCTCAGCTCCATGTACCATGAAGAACGGTGTGTAGCCGGTGGAGCTGTTTGGCGTAGTGCGTAAGCTCCACAGGATAGACGGTAGCTCTTTCGTCCAGTTTCCAGCTTTGTGCTCGAGTGAGCTCATGAGGCGCTTCTTGATGCCGGCGCCGATTAGGCCGTTGGCCTTTTCCACTTGCCCGTTTGTTTGCGGGTGTGCCACTGAGGCATACGTGATATTGATCCCGAGGCCTTCGCAGAAGTCCTGAAATTCTTCGGAGATGAAGTTCGATCCATTGTCGGTGATGATGCTGTGCGGTACGCCAAACCTGTAGACAATGGATTCGAAGAACTTGACGGCGGTTTTGCCCTTCTGGTTGGTGACTGGTATGGCTTCAATCCATTTGGTGATTTTTTCGACTGCGACCAGGAGGAAGACGTGTCCTCCCTTCGAGGATTTTAGCAGTTTGCCGATCATGTCAAGGCCCCATTGGGAAAAAGGCCAGGCTATGGGTACGGGTCGAAGTTTGGACCCAGGTGCGTGCGGTTTGTCGGCGAACCGTTGGCACCCGTTGCATCTTCGGACGATGTCCTTCGCGTCGCTCATGGCCGTTGGCTAGTAGAATCCTGCTCGCAGAGCTTTGGCAACGAGAGAGCGGCTACCTGCGTGATGGCCGCAGATGCCCTCGTGGATATCTTGGAGTATGGCCTTGCCGTCGTTGATGGTGACGCACCGTTGTAGTACACCCGTAATGCTGCGTTTGTACAGCTCGCCGTTGATGATGGTGAAGGCTTTTGACCGACGAGATACGCGACGGGCATCTGTCGGGCTATCTGGCAATTTTCCGTTTATCAGGAACTGGAGGTATGGACGTGTCCAGGTTTCTTCGACTGCCATGACCTGCATCAGGTTGACCATGGCAACTTTGGTATCCAACTTTTCGGGTCCTTCATGACCTTCGGGTAGCGTAGCCCCCGAGTGTTCTGCTTCTTCGGGTGATCCCTTGGGGAATTTCTGCTTGATGGATGGCACGCAGATCTGTTCGAGGAACACACCTGGTGGTACCTTTGCACAAGTGGAGCCGATGTTGGCGAGTCTATCGGCCTCCTCGTTGCTCTCTCTTCCAACGTGCCGAAGTTCGCAGCCGTCGAATTCTCCTTCGAGTGCGTTGTATAGCGCGCGGTACGCGATCATGTTTTCGGCGTGTGCGTCACACTCATTCATCGTCTGCTGTACGACAAGGTTGGAGTCACCGTAGATGACCAGGCGCGTTGCGCCGCATATTTTTGCCATCTTCATGCCATGGATGAGGGCTTCGTATTCGGCCTCGTTGTTGGAGGCTCTGAATTTCATCCGAAGGACGTACTTCATCTTGTCACCTTGCGGGGAGGTCAGTATGACTCCTGCCCTTGCTCCGGCTTCGCGTTTGGAGCCGTCAAAATGCATTGTCCAGGACTGCGACATGTCTGGGGTGTCAGGCAGCTGCAGATCCATCCAGTGCACCAGGAAGTCCGGAAGGACTTGAGATTTGATTGCGTGTCGTTTCTCGTAGACGATGTCCAAAGGTGATAGTTCGATGCCCCACAGGGCCACGCGTCCTGTGGCCTCTGGGTTATTCAGGATGCTGTTCAGGGGTGCCTCGTTGACGACCATCACCTGATGCTCCTGGAAGTAGTGGCTTAGTCGTCGAGCCATCATGAACACACCGTAGGCCAGCTTCTAGTAGTGCGGGTACTGTTGTTTTGTTGGAGTGAGAACCTCGCTGAGGTAGTAAATTGGGCGTTGTACCCCGTGGGTCTTGCCTTCTTCGGGTCGTTCGACCACGAGTACTGTGCTGACCACCTGGTGTGTGGCTGCTATGTACAGCAGCAGGGGCTTGTGCTCTTTTGGCGTGACCAAAACGGGCGAGGTGGAGAGGAGCCGCTTGAGGCTTTCGAATGCGTCGTTAGCTTCTGGTGTCCACTCGAACTTGTCTGCCTTGTGCAGCACCTGGTAAAATGGTAGGGCCTTCTCGCCCATGCGGCTGGTGAACCTGCTTAGTGCCGCTACTCGCCCTGCGAGCTGCTGAACGCCCTTGAGGTGTTTCGGCTTCTCCATTGTCATGATAGCTTTGATTTTCTTCGGGTTCGCTTCGATCCCTCGTTGAGAGATGAAGTACCCGAGAAGCTGACCCGAGGGGACGCCGAAGGCGCACTTTTCTGGATTGAGCTTGATCCTGTAGCGATCAAGGTTGTCGAACGTCTCGCGGAGATCGTCGATAAGTGTTCTTGCCTCCTTGGTTTTTATGATTGTGTCGTCGACATAGACTTGGACGTTGCGACCGATCTGGTCCTTGAGGCAGGCCTGCATGCATCGCTGGTACGTGGCACCCGCATTCTTTAGCCCGAAGGGCATTGTGTTGTAGCAGAACACTCCGAACGATGTGATGAACGCCGTTTTCTCTTGATCTTCGACCTTGAGTCGAATCTGGTTATAGCCTGAGTAGGCGTCGAGGAAGGAGAGCTTCTCACAACCTGCAGTCGAATCGATGATCTGGTCGATCCGAGGAAGAGGGAAGTGGTCCTTTGGGCAGTGTTTGTTTAGTGACGTGAAGTCCACGCACATCCGCAGGATGTCCATGTCCTTCTTCGGGACCATCACCGTATTTGCCGGCCACTCACTTTCCTTGATTTCCCGGATGAAGTCTGCTGCGAGTAATCTGTTGATCTCCTTGCCGATAGCTTCGGCTCGTGGCTCCGACAGTCTTCGGATGGACTGCTTGACTGGCTTGGTGTCTGGGAAGACATTGAGTGCGTGCTCGGCGAATTCCCTGGGAACTCCTGGCAAGTCCGCAGGACACCAGGCGAAGATTTCCCAGCGCTCACGGAGGAATTCGACGAGCGCGCCTTCCTATGCGGTGCTGAGGTCGTTGGCGATCAGCACCGTCTTGGAGGCGTCTGTCGGATGGACCTGCACTTTCTTGGTGTTGACAGTGGAGTCGAAGGACATGTCAGGTGCGTTCTGACTTGTGACTGGGGGTAGCCCATTATCCGTCACCTCGCGGAGCCTTACGAGCTCGTCTTGCATGCCGAAGGACTGGGAGATTTTGTTGAAATCTCTGTCGCATTGGTCCGATCGGGTGAAGCTCCCGTCGACTGTGATGATGCCCCTTGGTCCTGGCATCTTGAGTAGTAGGTATGCGTAGTGTGGGACGGCCAGGAACCTTGCGAATGCTACACGTCCCAGGATGGCATGGTATTGCGACGGCCAGTCCACCACTTTGAATTCTAGGCGCTCCTGCCGAAAGTTGTCCGGCTTCCCGAAGATGACGTCGAGCCCTATTTTGCCCAGGGGGAAGATGCCCTTCCCTGGGATAATGTCGTGGAACGTTGTGTCTGATTGTTCCAGGCTGCATTGCGGGATCCGCATAGCTGCTAGAGTGCTTGCGAACATTAGGTTGATGCCGCTGCCGCCGTCCATGAAGACGCGACTCATCTCGAAGCCTCCGATCTGCGCCTCCAGCACCAGGGCAGCATGACCTGGGCGAGGAATCTGGCAAGGGTGATCCGCGCGAGTGAATGTGATGCAGGACTCCGATCCGCTGAGGTACTCAGGGATTGCAGGCGGAGTTGCCACGGCCAAGTTGATTTGTCGGGTGATTTTCTTCTGCACCCTATTTGTGGGGCGTCCCTTCTGTATCATATTGAGTGCTCCTTTTGGTGGGGGGTATGCGACCCCGGCGTTGTTTTGCGCTGGTGCGACTAGTTGATTTGGGCCTCCAATAGGCGGCGGTGGAGGAGCTCCGTGTGCTATTTCACCTGGCGCAGGTGTGTTTCCGAACGCAAGGATTGGAGCTTGTTGCCTCATCTGCACCATGCCTTCGCTGAGTTTCTGGAACTCGCGGCAGTCCTTGAGCATGTGGCTAGCTTTCTTTTTGCCATCCTGTTTGTCAATGTAGAAGTGGATGGTGCATGGACCCGAAAGTTTGTCGAATGCTGAGGGTTCGTTGTCGCGGTCGCGGCGTTGCCACGACTGCGTTGGTCGTCCATTGTCGCAGAAGTTTCCGCTGCGGTATCCTCCCCTGTTGCGGCTGTTGTCGTTACGGCGGTCGGTGTAGCCGGCTGCGACCATGTCGGGTCCATCGCGGTCCTCGTAGACACGCGATCTCCTCTTGCTGCGGCGTTCGCGTATTCGGCCGTAGTCGTCCTCTTCATCTGATTGTGCTTGCTGGATGCAATCTTCACCGTCTGCCCAACTGTTGGCGATTTCCATGAGCTGGTCGAGTGTCTTGGGCTTTACACGTCCAAGTTTCTCCTTGAAGTCTGGGCGCTTGACGCCGTCCCTGAAGGCGTCGATGGTCCGCTCTTCGGAGATGTGTGATGCGGATTTCTTGGTTGTAGACCAGCGTAGTATGTACGAGCGAATAGATTCACCCGTTCTCTAAGTGCAGGCTCGCAATTCTTCGATTGAAGCGGGCCTCTTGCTGGTACCTTTGAAGTTTCGGATGAAGCTGTAAGCGAGCTCCTCCCAGCTTTGGATGGATCCTGATGATAGGCTGCTAAGCCAGACCCGCGCTGCGCCTGTTAGCTGTAGCTGAAGGCATTGCATGGCGGTTTCTTTGTTGCCTCCGTGAAGCTTGACGGATGACAGATGGTCACTGAGCCAGGACTTTGGATCTTGCGTGCCGTTGAACTTCGGAGTATCCGAAGGAAGCTTGAAGTTGCGTGGCATCTGTGTTCGCCGAACGGATCTGCTGAAGCATCGAGCCCCGCAGAGTTCTCCTTCGTCTTCATCCATCTCAGATTCAGACGAGCATGCGCGTTTAGCGCGTGCTTTATCGATCTTGCGCTGTGTAAGCTTGTCTCTGGCGTCGTAGTCGTTTTTATGGCGGTGCGAGCTCTTCTTCCTCCGAGGAAGATCGTGTCCTCTTCCTCTTCGGATGAGAGGGTGGGACTCCGGTCGCGCTTGGCCGAAGCTTTCTTCTTCGGTTCCACAGGAGCGTCTTCGTGGAGCGCAGCTCCGATTAGTCCTAGTCCGGTGAGTGCGGACCTATGCATGGCCCTTTTCGGGTCCCCCTCCGGAGGTGGGTGAGCCGCGAGATACGCAGTGGCTGCCATGATCGCAGCTTGTGGCGTCTTCGGGATGATGTTGCCGTCAGCGTCCATATCCATGAACGATGTGTGGAGAGTTCGGGTCACGTCACGCCGCTCTTTGGAGTCCATGTTTTCCACCCGAGAGCGGTGCTTGTTTCCCTGGTTTCCATTTGTGCTAGAGCCGGGTCCCATGGCGGAGAGCGCAACTCGTCGCGCACTGGACTCAGAGGCTGCTTGCTTGCGTTTGTCGAGCGTCTCCTGCATCTTGACTTGCTTCTTGTGCTCCTCGATGAGGAGGTAGTGGTATGCCCTCAGCAGATCACGTGGGGAGTCCAGAGGTAGGACTATTTCGCCTGCGACGGCGCGGCGTGCTTCGACCCATCCTTCTTTGCTAAGTTGGATGAGGTGGCCACTGTTTTCCCCGTTTTCGCCGTTTTCGCCGTTTCTGTCCTGCGGGTTGGGGTTGGGCGGCGGGTTAGGCGTTTCCTCGTCGGTTTGGATGACCGCGGCAAACAGATAGCGCCTGCAGATTGGTTGGATGCTGCCGCAACTTTCGGATCCAGAACCGTAGGTCCCTTCATCCGAAGGTTGATCACACAGATCGGAGTTGCAGCAGCTGCTGCTGCAGAACTCATCTCTTGATGGTGACGTGCGTAGCACGGGGTGTGGAGCCCACGAAGCGGGACTGATTGACGGCACGGGCACCCGCTCAGGGAGGCGGAGGGTGCCAGTTTGTCCCACATGGAAGCAGAAGCTCCCGAACAAAATTGCGAGTCCGTCGCCTACGGGCTCGAAATCCTTCATGGTAGCCGGCGAGTGGGCGGTGAAGTCGAAAGCGCCGAAGAGGAGGTGATTCTCTGTCGCCGCGGAGTTGTAGATCGATCGGGTCGGAACCGTCACGACCACACAATCAGCAGCCCCAGTTCCCACAGACGGCGCCAATTGACGAGGTTTAATCTCGTCAATGCCCTTTGTTATGGACTTGGGTTTTGGAGAAGATGGGGATGCTGGAGATCGTGGCACGGTTAACAGACAAGAAACCAGGGGACACGAGATTTACCCAGGTTCAGTCCCCCGGAGGGAAAACCCTACTCCTGCTTGTCTGCTCTTTGATTATGGCGAAACCGAAGGTTATAGAGTGCGCAGATTCGATCTGGCGTGGATGCGTGTGCGAAAGTATGAGTCGAGTTGCCCTAGGACGTGCCCTCCTGGCCTTTATATAGACTTAGGCAGGTCCCGGGCATAGTCCTAGTCGGTTACAAGTTCTAGGGTTTTACCCCTTTGAATTTCCTATCTCCTCTAGTCTTGCTCTCAAGGATCCGAAGACGTCATGGGCTTTGGCCACCCGAAAATCTTCATGGGCCAGCATATGTTTGCTGTGGGCCTTCCTTAGGCTGGACTAGGTATGCTGAAGTTACGTACCCGTAGGGTATAACCATGTCAGCAGGGGAGGATGGAGCTTCGTTGCACGAGATTTTGACGGATCGGTACGAGACGCAGGTGCTAGGAAAATCAGATTTGCTGCTTCTCCAATATACACGGAAGCGGCTACCTGTGTCAAAGCTCTGCAAGCTGCAGCGGAGTGGGACATGGGGAAGATTCAGATTGAAACAGACTCGAAGATCCTTGTTGAGGCGCTGTCGAATAATAAACACGATTTATCTCCAGAGGGTGTCCTTTTTAGAGATATTCGATTTTTTATTCGTCTAAACTTTATTAGTGTGGAGATCTCTTTTACTCCACGTATTTGTAATAAGTTAGCTCATGAACTTGCTGCTTTAGGATCAAGCCATGAGGCGGGTCGTCAGTATTGGGTGGACAGTGTCCCAGCTGCTGTAAGAAATATTGCGGCCAGCGAGTCTGCTGAGCCAGCTTAGTGGAATACATGTGTGTTCCAGGTAAAAAAAAAGATAGGGCAAAAGCATCGCCGCCATGGCCGAGAAGGAGGAGACTCGACTCCTCGTCGGATTCGGTCCAGCGAAGCCGGGGTTTCTATAAGCCAGATAAAAAGCGTTCTAAGAAAGAGAAGGCAAAGGGCAAGGGCAAGGGCAAAAGCAGGGCAGCAAACGCTGTTTAAGGAGGCGATGAAGACCTTCTGCAGCGCCGTCGGCACCGGCACCGCATCGAGTGAGGAGGAGGAGTCTCGTCACTTCCTTGAAAGCGGCGATCCAGCGAAGGAGGCGGAAAGAGTGACCCCGCGCGGATGCGAGGTGACGAAGACCGCCGTCGGCACCGGATCAGGCGAGGCGGCGGCTCGTGAACTCCTTGAATGCGGCGGACGGGTGCTTGGGTACTCCATTCCCTTTGTTCTGCCTGATGAGACCTTGCCTCGCCGCGGGTGCAACTGGCTGAGGCTGCTGCCCTTCCTCCGACGGGATCCCGAGCCCATCCGTTCCATGAAGGCGCTGAGAGCTCAGCATGATGCGTTCCTCAGGTAATTAATCGGCCCCTCCGTCCAATTCGATGGATTCATTGCCCCCCTTCGATATTTTCGGACTACTATTTCATTGATCTGTGTACACGTTCTATGTTAGGCGGAAGACGCCACAATCGCAACTCAGAGCTTTCAATCACAAGATTGTGCTGCAATGCCTTGAGTGGTACAACTACAAGCATCCGGTGATATGTTTTTTCCTTGCTCGATCATTTTTTTCTGGCAATTAGCTGCAGTCAAACCTTAAATATATTTGATCACTATAAAAAGCTGACAATTGGAAATTATATTAGTGGGTTTGCCATGAAAAAGTACTTCCGTATAATTACATTTTAAGCAGATTTTGCTCAGCCATAACTATAACAAATTTGTGTGTAGGAGACAGTATTAATTAAGTGATCGAAGTCAGTCATCGATGCTTCTTTGTTTTGTTTTGTTTTACCTTGCTAACTTTACCAATGTCTTTTTCCATGATTCTTCGGTTGATCAGGATGATGAGTACGAACCTGCCCCTGGTGTGGTGACCAGACGCAGCGATTATGACGACAACTTTCTATGGACTCATGGCAACTTTGTGGCTCGTCGGAAGCAGTCTGGCTGCTTCCCCTTCCTGCCTGCTCCACGAACTCTCTTCTTTTTTGAGCTCCTTGATATAAACGCCACCGGTGTAGATAAAGTTATCACATGCACCCCCATCGGTTTGTATCTACTTGCTAGCTTCTTGATGCACCCTTACCTCTCTGTTGTCATGACCCGCGTACACATTTGTTTCCACTGGAAAATCTTATTCTTTTGTCATTGCCAAGCATATGTACTTCAAATAAACATTAGGTTTTCACCGAAATACACGCCATCATGTAGAGAAATCTACTTCTAGATCCCCGACATTTCACCTTAATATAGACAGTATACTACTCTACAAAGGAAGTGCTCTGCTCTGGAGATACCAACTGTTTCAAACTTCTTTAGGTGGTCTTTTGGCCCTGTTATTTTGAGAGATTCATGAACCAGGTACGAGATAAGGATGGTTAGCCCATGCTTTAACGAGCACGGTAGATTATGTGCATTTACCTTGTTTTAGTTGGGCAATAAGACAGTACAGATGATGGCAAAATTAGTTTCTCTCCTTCTCTTTTTTGTTCTGCACTTTTCTCTTCTGTACTCTGGTTCATCTTCCTTAGATCACCTTATATAGACCTAATCAGTAATTGCCTGAATATTTGAAAGCCAACAATGTTAAATAATAAATGCGCTATACATTAATATCTCTATCCAAATGTTTTTTTTGAGTCCTCTGCCCTTCCTACTGTAAGTTGCAAGTCTCATTACTTGCCTCAGCTAACGTAGGGTTCAATATATATTGATTCTCTCTTATACCTTGCCAAGTCCTTCTAGTCTGAATTGCTTCCCTCCAGATTCTGTAGCAGCGCCCTCCCCTCGAGTCTGATGTCTTATCCTTTTAGTGCATTGCTTATTTCATTAGTTCAGCAGTTTAGGAAATGATCAAACTCTTTAACTGTTGCCAGTAATTGTAGATGTCCCTGCTCCTTGTTTAACCTTATGTGCACTCGGATTTACTAGCGCGAATGAATTGCAGGTAACAGTTGTGTTGCCTCTCTTGGCACACAGAGAGATGGGCAGTGTATCATGGTTAGAGGGGTGGGGTGGGGGGACATGTTTAGGATAGGCATAACTAATGGCAGTGTATCATGGTTAGAGGGGTGGGGTGGGGGGACATGTTTAGGATAGGCATAACTAATGGTATTTTCCTTTTCTTTTGCCAAGTAGGGCAAGAGACTACGAGGTTGCCGTCTAATTTCCCTGGAAACAGAGAGGGGAATAAAACTGACATTTGAAAAGACACTGCTGCTCTTTTTATTAGACTTCCTACACAACCTAAGCTCCTAGTACAATCACGTAAGCTTGTATGGATATTCAACAAAATTCGTTGCTGCATATTTATTAACCTGATTTGTCTAAGCTGCTTCTTTTTAAAGATAGATAAGGAAGCTGTTTAAGTTGTTTGTTATGATAGCATGTTCTCGACTGAATACGGTCTATTTATTTCCTGTGTTTTCAGATGAACCAGTCACTGAAGCCTACACTTTCCTTGGTTTTCCTCTTGGACGGGGTACTCGTCGTCATGGTGGAGGTCTCTCTCTCTGTCTCTGTTTCTCTCTGTATACAATTGCTCTCTTACATTTTTCTTTTGTTGCCTGACCTGTTTTTATTTTGTTAGCCGATTGCGTTTGCAAGACATGCTACCGTCAATTTCATGTTCCACATATTGGTCTGAAGAGGACGTGCACATGTGGAGATAGCAAGGTGGAGAGTGTATGTAAAATGTGCTACCTTAATAACTCCAATGTTCTGCATCCAATCAGAGGAGGATTCGTTTTCGGCCAAGAGAGCTATGCCAAGATTTGTCGGTAGAGCTGGATTCAAACGAAGCCATGAAAACAGCAGCAAAAGCCAGAGCCTCTCCATCCGTACTGAAACCAATCAATAGCCGTTCCCAATACGAGGCTGACCGGTGCTCCAGTGACAACCTTAGCTGCAGAAGCGGTGTCATGAGTGCTGATACTGGACACCACATCGAAACAAGGACCAGCAGGAATGCTCAGCACAAGTCCTCTTATGCACCCACCGTAGCAAGTGCAGATGATATTGAGCTGTATCATGGATAGATCTCCTCGGTCATCAGTAAACAGCTCTCACTGGACCGTCTATATTCTTTGGTGGACCTCTGATTGCAGATTCTGCAACGAGAAGTTTCAGAGATCCTGGCGGCTCTAGACAACTCTCTTCTGGTGTGTCTCGGCCTCAGCAGCTCCCCGTGATCCCCGGAAAGATCACGGTTAGCGTGAAATAAAGTGTTCTGGGGTAGCCTTCTGAAGCAATTGTTTTTTTGCCTTGTGGTTTCAATCATGAATGTATAGTTCCTATTTCTTACATCAGATGTTGTAGGCTGTGTTTTTTATCCAGTTATGCGGAAACTGAGATTAATTTTGTTACTGTTTTAGTACAGGAACCGTTAAATCTTACTCCACTTGTTTATGAAGGAAAAAATTGATCTGATGGGTTTATCAAATTGAGAAGTGAATTGTGTTCATATCCAGTTATGCGTGTTTGATATACCTACCTGTCCCAAAAAAAAAGATATCAAGCCCGTAACCACAAATGTCAGGATCCTTGAATGTGGACAACCTTTTTGAGCCCGCAATTAGCTCTCTTAACTTTATACCTTTATTATCGGATTTTGGCTAAGATCAGCCTGCTCGTATTATGTATACTCGTTTGCGATATGCTGATGCTGACGATCCAGCGTTTGGCTACTTGTCATCGAGAAAACGGGCTTACTTGTTACCGCGGTGATGCTGTCATGGAAAACATAGAGCACCAAGCTGGGTTGCTCAACCGCGTGACGCATCCTCCTCTCATTCACAATCTGTCTTCTTTTTCTTTGACAAAAATCTGACCTAGCCTATAGGCAAAACTAAGCCGAATTTCTGCAAGTTGGCGCCAACACGAAGCAACAGGAGAGGATGTCGATGCCATATCACGTGGAGCCTTGGTGAGGTCGGCGCCATATCAGTTGGCGCCAAATCTCCTAGGCTGCTTTGTGTTGACATCGATATGCACTACTTCAGCTTCATTTTAAATGGCGTTGACCTTAGGATCAGGTTTCGAAATAGTTTTGTCAAGGAATCATACGGGGAATTAGTTTTTATAGGGCAGATTTGTCAAAAAAAAATATTAATCTATCACCGACATAACTCATATCCTTCAAATTGCATGAGCTCAGAGCATCTCTGAATGCCTGTATACCACCCTTAGGCAACAAGTTCCCTCCTTCCTTTTTAGTACCCCCCAATATAATGCAACTTTTGATTGCTTGATATTAAAGTTGCATGGCTGCCGAAAATATCACGAATCACGGGCATGCAGCATGGCAACCAAACATCCATCTCCGGTCGAAGACCATATATCTGGCATATACCTCATGCCGCACCGCTGCAAAACACGGATGCGGTGTACTATAAACGAGTTTTTGGCTAAAAAATCATCCGTCCAAAACATATACCGCATCTAAAACCATAAAAGAGAATATTCCTGGCATATTCCTTCTTTTTTTTCTCCTCTTCTTCCCTGCTCGACCTGCACAGGCCCTAGTGCCCCATCGCGTTTCTTCCGACGACCGATGAGGAAGTCCACCGGCGAGCTGCGCATGTACATAAATCTTATTTCCAATAGTTGCCTGCCGTCCGCACTTCCCACCGCCTGTCGCCCTGCTTCTGCTCCTGGACTGCCTGCGAGTTGCCCAATCAGCCCCGGAAATCGACAACCGTCGCAAGGAATCAAACCTAGTCGCCGTGAGTCAAAGTTTTGTGCAAGGAATCGAACCACCTCGCCGGAATTTGGCCGGACTCCGGCGAGTTCAGCGAGACACGTTTAGAAATTTTAGTCCCTGTGAGTGTTGCCCGTTTTGCCAGAAGCTGCAAAACTAACTAGAAAACTACAGTTGCCCTTTTTAATCAACTATATATTTTATAAATTTAATCAGATATGCAGTATATGCTAGAGATGCACTAATTATAACCCGGCTAGGCTCATGCCAAAGTTACTCCCAGGCCGATGGCCTCAATTACTTTGGTGTGGGCCTGGCTAGGTGGGGCCGCATTTGTAGTAATCGTCAACGGCCCATGAATTCCATTGAGGGGAAGTCGTGGATATCCAACCCTCCCACTTGTCCCAAGGCCTGGAGAGGTAGACACAAAATCGGGTGTTAATTTAGGGCATTGGATCGTCGCCGCCATGGCCGAGAAGGAGGAGATTCGACGCCGGGTTCTATGAGCCAGAATCATGAAGTCTCTCTTGTTTATATGTCCTGAAGAATCAATGAAAATTTGAGAAGTGGCTTGTGTTTATATTGAGGTCTTGGATAATGGGGTATAACAGATAAGATTGAATGGATAAGGATGTTTTATGCGTGTTAGCTATACCTGATTGGTTGGTGGGTCGGCTGGCCTGCCCCAATACCTAACCGCAGATGTCAGGAGCCTGCAGAAATATGAACATACTTTTTTCCCGGGCATTTTTTATGGATCATATCATATAACTTGTACCTTTCTCGGCTTTTTTTGCTAAGATCAACCTGTGGCGAGAGATTCAGGAACCTGATGGGGTTTCGTTTGGTTGTGATCCAAGCTTAACACCCGATCTTATTATTTTTGCTGCTGTTGGTCACTTGCCTTTTGCTGGGCTTTCGGTGGTGTTGGTTGGCGGCCTTTTGCTATCCAGCTTCATCTCCTGCTGAGGTTTGTATATATAAGAACTTGTTTTTTTTTTAAACAAGGGATAGACCCCGAAGGGTCTAGACGGTGCATTCATTAACGGCAGTGTGATTACAGAAGCACTTGTTAGCTTTTTCTTTCCTACCGAGTGTTAGCCTCCCAGTCTTGTTCAAAAAAAAAAGCCTCCCAGCGGCACTTAGTAGTAAAAACTAAAAACCTTGTTTTCTTTTACTTTACACCTGGATGTTGTCAGCTTTGTATTTGGTTATCCTGATTATAATGAAATTTGATCATTGGATTTCTTGAAAAAAACTGTTTTTTCAGAGGTAGTAGTTCTCATTGTAGGCTGCTTTCAGGAAAAAAACATTGTAGGCTGTTCTTCCGTCAGTTAGGTTGATACTGAGATAAATTCAGTGACGAGATTGTAATGATACAGAATCATGAAGTCTCTCTTATTTATCTGTCGTGAAGAATCTATCAAATTTTGGGAAGTGGCTTGCGTTCATATTGAGGTCCTGGATAATGCGGTTTAACGGGTGAGCTTGAATGGATAAGGATGTTTTATGCGTGTTAGGTGCACCTGGTTGGTTGGTTGGTCGGTCGGTCGGCTGGCCCGCCCCAAATCAGTCACTAACCTCAAATGTCAGGGGCCCGAAATGTGAACAATCTTTTCCTTTCCTGGGCATCTTCGATGGGTCATATCATACAATTTCATACTTTCGACTTTTTGGTTAAGACCAACCTGTTACCTATTAGTGTGTATCATACTACTCCCTCTGTCCTAAAATACCCTGCATTCTGGATTTAGTCAAGGTCAAACTTTAGTCAAACTGTATAAAGTTTGACCAATTTTTTTTTTTAAGGATACACCCTGGAAGGTGTATCGGTTTCATAGAAGAAGAGACCAAGATGGCCGAACCACGCCAAAAGGCTACAAGATACAAACACAACGTCACGCGGAAACAACACAACTACACCAACCACACGACAAAGGCTCTCCTTGAGCCACCTCCAACCAAGCATGGCAAGGCTTCCTTCGGATGTGACGCCGCCTAGTGACCAAACATATTGAAAAATTTATATACACCTATATACAACATAAGTATCATTAGAATCGTCATAAGATATATTTTCATAATATATACATTCGGTGCTATAGATATTTATAGTTTTTTCTATATATTCTACTAAACTTTATAAAGTTTGATTTTGACTAAACCCAGAATACAGGATATTTTAGGACAGAGGAAGTAACATATCTTTGTATGCCGACTAATCCAAGCAATGTTAAATCTAGATCCTGCACTTGCCGACTAAATTGTCGGCGGTCGAGGTTATCTCAGTGGCAACAATCATTTTTAACGCTCCACTTGTGTGAGGAGCTCGTGTAATGAATCGGTTAAGGTGGAGAATAACCGAGACGAGTCAGTGGAGGAGGTGTCTCCATGAGTTTGGCCGGCCGCCTTTCAACTCGTCTCTCGGAATGAAAGTGCCAGTACTTGTCACCCAGAAAAAAACGGTCTTACCCGTCTCACGACAAATTAAAGCGCCGCTGCCTTTACCTGGGGGAGTGCTATCTGGGATATTTTTTCCGGATCCCCCGCTTTCCCCTGCTGGCATGTGTTCTATAAAAAGCTTATAAGTCTTGTGTTTGCTATAAACATACCTGTTTTTAGTATAAATAGTCTTTTTTTGCTATATTGGAGAGACAAACTAGACATTATTGGAGAGTTTGACGGAGACCTCGTCGGCAACTTTGTGGCAAAAAGAATGTTCAATGTAGCACCGACTTCGCCGGAGATTTTCGCCGGGAGATCTCGTCGGAGACATTGTAGCAAAAGCTTTGTGCTAATGTAACAAAACGTAAGTTTAATTGTAGCAAAAAAATTATATTAGTGTAGCAAAACACCAACTTCGTCGGAGCATCACCGAGACACCCACCGGAATTCATAGCCAAGAATTTGTACAAAAAACATTGTAGCATTTGGAGAACGTCAATGTAGCAAAACCAAAAGAGTACATAGCAAAAAATAAACGAGTATGTAGCAAAAAGAGTCCTCTCTTCGCCCATGGTAGCAACACTATACATCTATGGTAGCAAAAACACCTGCCGTCGGTAGCAATGTCATAGACTCAAAGTAGCAATGTTGTCCACCGTCAATAGCAACGGTGTAGACCCGCGGTAGCATGTTCTACATCCCCTTGCAGAAGCACGTAGGTCGGCAGCAACTCCCAGGTTGGTAGCGAGGCGACACAGCTGCAGTGGAGAAGGTTGGAGGCGGAGCATGGCAGCGACTCCGGCGAGGTCTTCCCCGATAGGACCTATGCGTCGGCGGTCAATTCAGCGGCGGAGCTCGGAGCAGACGCGGTGTCCCAAGGTTGTCGGAGTTTGGAGGGGCACCACGGCTGTAGGAGGAGGAAATTGGGTTGCGGGGGAGAAGCCGGCGTGGTGGAACTCGCACCTCCATGGCATGTGCGATTTGCGGCTACCACGGCGGTGGCCTGGTACGGCGACGGCGACGATGGTCCGGTGGCAGCAGTGGCCTGATCCCATGGCGGTGGCGCGATGCATTTGTCTAGGCAGAGACGCAAGCGACATCTAGGGTAACCGTGGAAAAAGAAGTACAGGAGTTGGGCCACGCGCGGAGCACAGCAACCGGGAGATCATTTCATTCGATCCCCGGGTGATCTGTATCCATTTCCCTTTACCTGCGGGTGATAACGACATATATACTTTGCGATGATATGCGGTTGCCCATGCTCGTGCTCGTGCTCTGTTGCTGCGAGCGAATTCACAGCGGTCCGATTGTGGCAGGATGCCGGTGCCCTTTCTGGTCGAATGGCGACCTGGAACCCAACATCCTCGGGAGGCCCGTCTCTTGAAGCCCTGCGTCGGAGCTCGACGGCTCGTTTTCGCCAAGAGGTTCGTCCCCGGAGAGGGCGAGATGGCCGACGGCAGAGCTTCATAACTAGCTTTGGGAGTGTCACGAGCAAGAAACCTCCGCGATCTTGGCGTGTTTATCGCTTTGAGGTCACCGACGATTGGTAGGAGAGGTGCCCAACTCAAAGAACCTAATTTCTTTTCTTTTTCTTGTGCTCGGGGGCTTTTTGTAAGAAAAGATGTCTTATCTTCAACGTTTAGGTTACTTACTGCGATAGTTGAAAAGGGGCCTGTTTGTAATCTTGTACCTGCCACGTAGCAGTCAGTGCATCTGTAGGTCCTTCGGGGTTGTTCCTCGTTCAAAAAAAAGAAAAAGTAGTTGTTCCTTGTTCAAAGAGTATGAGTTTGGCGAAATATGATAGATGTATTATTGAGCCTCATGGATGAGTATATAGGCGTGCATGAGATCATCTTGGAGTACAAGTCAAGTTAGGATTATACGTAAACAGATCCTAACTATATCTAAACTACCATAAAAATTGTATATGCCTAATACTCCAACACTCCCCCGCAGTTATAGCGGTAGCGTCGTGAACAACAGAAACATCGTGGACGGTCAGACTGGAGAAAAATCGAAGTAGAATATAGTAGGCTGATATCCTCCCACATTAGCAGCGGGAGTGTCATAGACGGCGCGTAGTGGCGCGAATGCTTGGACTATAGAGGAAGCTGATGATGCTCAAGCGAGGTGATAGCCCTTGTGCCGATTTCGAGGGAGCCAAGAGCATGAGGCGGTGCCGAGGTTGACGAGGTTTAATCTCGTCAATGCCCATTGTTATCGACTTGGGTTTTGGAGAAGATGGGGATGCTGGAGATCGCGGAACGGTTAGCAAACAAGCAACACAGGAACACGAGGTTTACCCAGGTTCAGGCCCCCGGAGGGAGAACCCTACTCCTGCTTGTCTGCTCTTGTTTACGGCGGAACCGAAGATTACAGGGGTGCGCAGATGCAATCTGGCGTGGAGGTGTCTATGCGAAAGTATAAGGTGAGAGATCTAGGTCGTGCCCTCCTAGCGTTTATATAGAGTTAGGCAGGTCCCAGGCACAGATCGAGTCGGTTACAGGTTTTACGGTTTACCCCTTTGAATTTTCTATCTACTCTAGTCTTGCTCTCCAAGGATCCAAAGGCGTCATGGGCCTTGGCCACCCGAAAGTCTTCATGCGCCGGCGTATATTTGCCGTGGGCCTTCCTTAGGCTGGACCAGGTATGCTGATATCGTGTACCCGCGGGGTATAACCATGTGAGTAGCCCCCGAGTGTTCAGTCGAATCGTAGATTTGGCTGAGGACTCTTCAATCCTTCGGGTGCAACTCTGTCTTGCAAGAGAATGTGTAGGGATTGTTGATGCGTGTGCCTGACTCTCCCGACGGATCGGGGTCAGTTAACTGTCTTAGGACAAAACAACACGATCTTCTTCAGGTTCGAGTCCCTCGACTCGAACCGGAAACATATGCTGACGTAATTCGACTCAGGCCGCGAAGGACTTACAGGAGTGGAATTCCAGTGAAATTAAATGATGTACCCAACGTGTCCATCGGGATTTTTCGTCGCGCCTGTTGGCACGGATTCATACTAGCAGAGCGCATTCATGTGCGTTACCAGGCCATCAGATGATATCTGTAGGTCTTATCTTTGCATCACAGACACAGCATCCGAATGTTTATCACCGCGGAGGTGTTTCGTGTGGCCAAGGAGAATGTTGCTCACTTAGCGTTTAATTAGGGCAAAGTTGCCGAAAAAATGTTGCATGTTGATCCGAAGGATCGCAGTCGAAGAATTCATAGGGTGCGCGGCCAGCGCTCCCTATGGGAGTAGCCCCCGCGTGTCTGTTCGAGTCATAGACTCGAGCAGAGACTTTGATTCAACCATTGTTCAGTTTCAGGTCCGTAGGACACAAATTTTTCGGATGCTTGAAATCCATGCTCCCTATGGGAGTAGCCCCCGAGTCCGTAGTGGAGTTACAGACTCGACGTAGGACTCAAAGAAATAGTTCAGTGTTGTAGTGTTTTGTTCATTTTCGGGTGCGCGACCAGCGCTCCTGATAGGAGTAGCCCCCGAGTAGTTAGTCGAATCGAAGATTCGAGTGAGTACTCTTAGCTTTGTAGCCGAAAAATCGTGGTCTTTGCTAGTATAGCATTTGATGACGTCAGTGCTGACGATCGGTGACCTCAAACGTCTGCTGTGCCAGAGATGACGTGATTGGACGAACATGGGTCCCACCTTCTGACCTTGAATTGACCGGTCACGCGCGGCCTGGATATAATTACGGCGTCGCCTCGATTTCCGTGCGTAGTGGACGGCGTGCGAGCGATGGTTCACTGCTGTATTGACACGTGTATGGTCAGATCTTGCATTTGGCGTTAGGTCTTCTCGATGGACGGTTGACGTGCATCGTCTTTGTCCTTATAACCTATGGGGAAAAATTAATCTGTTTTCACCGCAGCCATTCTTGTTTCACTGCTCTAATCTTCTCTGAGTGTTCTTGCTGCGCGCTGGAATATCCTTGAACATTTCCTTTTTTGATTCTACGTTCTCGCCGCCGACGCCGCCGCACCGCAATGGGGAAGCCTAAGAAGTCTTCTTCTGTGGTTGGCACCAGCGCTGCTGGGGGCAAGAAAAGTGCCGCCGCTACCCGTGTCACCGACGATGGCTGGCGGCGATCGGAGACGCGGGAGAGTGATCTCCGCAAGCTTCGTGAGCGGGGCATGATCCCGCGGGATAGGGAGGCCGTCAAACTCCCTGTCAACGAGGTAATTCCCCGTCCCCCTGTAGGGTTTCGGGTTATGTTCCTCGCATTCGTCCTTCGGGTCTTTTCCTTCCCAGTCCACAATTTCCTTCGTGGACTGCTTTTTCTTTACGGCATCCAACTGCATCATATTTCCCCCAATTCTCTTCTTCACGTTGCGTGTTTCATTACTTTCTGCGAGTGCTGGCTTGGTATCGAGCCACACTTTTTCCTCTTCCGGAAACTCTATTCCGTGAAGAGGCAATCTGGTTCTGATGGTGTTTAACCCATTGGGGGTTGCATCATCTCTTTTTGTTCCAATCTTCTTTTCTTCTCTTTTTCCATGTCTGAATCTGTCCAGTACTGGCGGAGGCGATGGTTTTACATCCGCGACTCCACGGTGGCTGGACAGGATTTTCGTCTTGCTCCTTTCGACCCCTCCCAAAAGATCGAGCCGAAGAGGTCATGGAAGAACCAGATCTTGGATGGAGAGGTAGCGGGGATAGTATCTCTATCATCGAGTGGAGGATCTCCAGTTGATTCCGGATAAGGAGGTGAACGGTGTGGATATCATCCGCACTTTTCTCAAATGTCGGGTGCAACCGCTCCAGGCTAGGGCACACCCGATGTTCCTTTATGCTGGTCGTCGTGACCCAACTAGGGTTTCGGTTGAAGAATTCTCCAGGGGAGATCTCGACGGGGTCCTTCGCCCGCTGCTGAAGTTCAAGGCTGGAGAGGATATCCCGGGGAAGTCGCTGACTTATCCGTTCTCTGCTTCGCGTCCTGTACCACAGGTGTAGATCCGGGACGTGCGCGTAGCGCTATTTTCGACTGCAGTGTACTTGCATTTATTTTCTTGTTAACAAATTTTCTTCTTTTGTGTAGGAGTTCAAGGTGCTGGGCATGTTGCCTCCATTGCCCGAAGTATTCCCGGATGCTCCGATTCCTGTCGTTCCCGTGCGGGCTGTGGCACCGCACCCGCCGTTGAAGCGGAAGAAGGAAGAAAAGAAGGAAGAGAAGAAAGAGGAGAAGAAGGTCCGGAAGACCCCTCCTGTCTTCGACTTGAGCGATCTTGACTCGTAAGTTTCCTCAGTTCTGTTTTGCTTTTTCTTGCCTGTTTACCTTGTACTGTGCTGATTTGTCCTTGTGTAGCCACTCCTCTGGCGACTCCTCCAGTGATGGTGCTCGGGAGATGATGGGGGAGTCGAAGGTCGTTCTTCCTCCTCCTCAGACGGTGGCCACCTCTGAAGGCGCTGCTCCCGAACCTTCTCCGCAGGAGGTTCGAGTGGTTGCGCCTCAGAAGGCTGCGAGCGGACCTTCAGTCGCCGTCAAATCATGTAAGTAATTCTGCTTTCTGCCACGGGGGGATCCCCCGAGCCTTTTTGGATGATCTATTGATTATTTTTTCTTCCCACCTCGGGGGGAGCCCTGGGGCATCTGTTGTTCGTTTTTCCTTCGAGTCTCGGGGGGAGCCCCCGAGCATTTTTCGTATGTGTAACTTGCTTCTGCTCATTCTTTTGGGCGTAGCCCCCGAGCCCTTCTTTTGACTAGTAGTTCTTTTTTGCAGCCTTCTGTACAAGGTGCCAATCAACGGGTGCAGCAGCACCTGGCGTTGGAGGCCAGCCTCAAACAACTTCAAGGTATTTTTATGCCTTGGTCTTTGTTTCTTCTTGCATTTGTGTCCTTCTATCCGACATTTGTATTGCTTACTGCAGAGGATCACAACACCTCCCTTCGTGAGATTGATGCTCTCAAAAAGAGCCACAGTCAAACGGAGAAGAAGGCCGAGGTAGCCGTTGGTGCAAGGGAGCGCCTCGAGCTGGAGTTGGCCAACGCGGCCGAGGATAAGGAGCGCCTGCAGCAGGAGGCTACGGGCCACGAGGAGAAGCTCGCCACCGCCACGTCTTCGCGCGAAAGAGAGGTGGCCAACAAGCTTATGGCCGCTGCCAAGGCTGTTTCGGGTGAGTATCTCCACCTTCCTCTTTTTGATTTTCTTGTCTTTCTTTTGCAGTGCTTTTATTCATTCTGCTTCCTTTGTTTTCTCAGATGCCGCGGGCATCGAGTTTGATCGCGGTGCTCTGGAGCACGAGAGCGCCTCTGGATGATGCTACTGCGGCGGTCGAAGACCGCAGCAGTACCGTTATCAACTTGCTTGCCAAGGCCAAGGAGGTCCTTGGGCGCTTATAGAAGGAGCTTATCCCCAAGGGCGTGGCCCTCGAAGATGTTGATGCCCTGGCGGAGGCGTTGTCAGCCGAAGCACCTACGGAGTACAAGCGCAAGCAGAAGGGCATCGGCGCATCCGTCGGGCTGGCCATGGCCTTGGCGGCTGGAGCGGAGCTGGACCTTCCTCAGGTCACTTCCCGGATGCCGACGACTGTTGATGGATCCGAGGTAGCCTTCGCCACCTATGTTGCTCACTGTAAGCGTTACGGGCCGAAGCTGATTGATTTTCTGTCCGAGTATGCGCTAAGGCAGCAGGGGGAAGCCAAGGCGAGGCAGTCCGGCTCCGAGGCTACTCAGGGTGCAGCTTCGTAGGCGTTGTAGCTATAGGATAGTTATAGCTTCTTTTGTTGTAATTATTTTGATGAACAATCCTTGTGCCACGTAGTGGCTTTTGCTGCACTTAATGAATTTGCTGAGTTCTGTTCTCCTTTGTCTGCTTGTTCGTGTCTTTGTCTTTCTGTTAATCTAGGGTCCTTCGGGTGATGATCCCGTTGACACTTCGTCCGCAGCGCAGCTGCGGCCATCCTTGGATGATGCGTCGCAACTTGTGTTTCTTCGAGACCGTGTCCGTAGCCTCTAGAAAGAGTTGCTAGTGGTGCGTGGCCATGCTGACGTTTGGAAGTCCAAGGCAAATCGAGGCGCTGCCAGAGAGGAGTACTTGATGGCGGAGTTGCTTCGTTTGTCCGAACAGCTTCAGTGTGAGTTTTTCGAGCTGTTGCCCATTTCTTCGGATGCGCCTGTTGGCATTTCATCTTACTCTTTTGCAAGTATTGCAGGTGCTAACATTTCTCCAAAGGAGGAGAAGGAGCGTGCTACTGTTCGGATCAATTGCTTGACTCAGCAGGACATGGAGGCCGGCGGGTTCTTATGGATGGACCGTGATCGTGCCATGGTCCTTGCGACGGTGCAGGATCGCGTTCACCAGGTATCGCGGGTGCTTCGTCAGGTGAAGTTTTCGCTCGCGTCGGTTCTACATGTAATGTTTCCGCTGGATGATGCGTCGTCGACTCTCTCTGGTCTGCTGTCGAAGTTTCGAAACATGCATCATGTCAAGGAAGTGGTGCGGCATCAACTCGTCGCAGGGGTGAATGCTGCGCTCTCCCTTGTGAGGTTACATCGCCCTGATTTACATCTATCTGTTGTGGCGGCTGGTCCGCCTCTTCGACAAGATGGTGGCGATTGGGATATGCGTCTGCATTATGCGGCTGCAAGGCAGTATGCCAAACAGGTCATAGATCTGTTTGAGCAGCGTGCTCAGGTTATTCTTTATAATAGGTAGTACCTGTAAAAAAGATAGATGTAAAATTTGTATACATTTGAATGGGCGTGTTTTGCCCTTTGTTATAAAGGTTTGGTTATTGTTTTAGCAAGTAGTGCTTTGTTCGTATACGTGTCCTTTTAGTTAGCCTGATGTGGTCAGCTACTCAGGTGTACACGTGTTATCATCAGTCGACGAAGTCGTGAGGTGGGGGGAGCCCCCGAGTGCGTTTGTAGCATGGAGTAGAATGCGAATAGTAAACAAAATTTTGGGGCGAGACACTTAGCTTTATTCATATCGTAATGGAGGAGGTACATTGTTCGGCTGAGTAGCCTGGGCTGAATAGCCTTATTGAAAGTAAAGAGGGGGTAGCTAGGGGTAGAACCTTCGCAGTTGTGCGACGTTCCATGGGTTGGAGTATGCGACTCCAGACTCCACGTGCTTGAGGCGATAGGCGCCACCTGGGATGACTTCAGCGACGATGTAGGGTCCTTCCCATGGTGACTCGAATTTCTTCGGTCGCTCTTGCTTGAGTCGCAAGACTAGGTCTCCTTCGACGAAGGACCTTGGGCGTATCCGTCAGCTATGGTAGTTGCGGAGACTCTGCTGGTACACCGCTGATCGAGCTGCTGCTATGTCTCGCGCTTCATCGAGTGTGTCGACGGCGTCTTCAAGTGCATCCGTTGATTCGGCTTCGCTATAAGCGACGACCCGTGGGGCCTGGTGTCATACCTCAGCTGGTAGCATGGCTTTGGCTCCGTGCACCATAAAGAACGGCGTGTAGCCGTTTGAGCTGTTTGGTGTTGTACGCAGGCTCCATAGGACAGAGGGTAGCTCTTTCGTCCAGGCTCCGGCGAGTCGCTCGAGTGGGCTCATGAGGCGCTTCTTGATGCCAGCGCCGATTAGACCGTTGGCCTTCTCCACCTGCCCGTTCGTTTGCGGGTGCGCCACGGAGGCGTACGTGATGTTGATTCCGAGGTCTTCACAGAAGTCCTGGAATTCTTTGGAGATGAAGTTCGATCCATTGTCGGTGATGATGCTATGTGGTACGCCAAACCTGTAGACAATGGATTCAAAGAACTTGACGGCAGTCTTGCCCTTTTGGTTAGTGACCGGCATGGCCTCAATCCATTTGGTGAATTTGTCAACTACGACCAAGTGGTAGACGTGCCCCCCTTTCGAGGACCTTGGCAGTTTGCCGATCATGTCGAGGCCCCATTGGGCGAAGGGCCAGGCTAAAGGTATGGGCCTGAGCTCTGATCCGGGTGCGTGTGGTTTGTCGGCGAACCTTTGGCACCCGTTGCATCTTCGGACGATGTCCTTAGCGTCGTTCATGGCCGTCGGCCAGTAGAATCCGGCTCATAGAGCTTTGGCGACAAGGGAGCGGCTGCCTGCATGATGGCCGCAGATGCCCTTGTGGATGTCTTGGAGGATGGTTTTTCCGTCGCCGATGGTGAGGCACCTTTGTAGTACACCCTAAATGTTGCGCTTGTACAGCTCGCCATTGATGATGGTGAAGGCTTTGGACCGACGAGATATGCGCCGGACATCCGTCGGGCTATCGGGCAGTGCTCCGTCTATCAAGTACCGAAGGTATGGTCGTGTCCAAGTTTCTTCGACTGCCATGACCTGCATCAGGTTGACCACGGCGACCTCTGTGTCTAGCTTTTTGGGTCCTTCCTGACCGTCGGGTAGCGCGGCCCTCGAGTGTTCTGCTTCTTCGGGTGATCCCTTGGGGAATTTCCGCTTGATGGATGGCATGTAGATCTGTTCGAGGAACACACCTGGCGGCACCCGTGCACAGGTGGAGCCGATGTTGGCAAGTCTGTCGGCCTCCTCGTTGCTTTCTCTTCCAACGTACCGAAGCTTGCAGCCGTCAAAGTCTCCTTCGAGTGCATTGTAGAGTGCGCGGTACGCAATCATGTTGGCGGCGTGCGCGTCGCACTCGTTCATCGTCTGCTGGACGACGAGGTCGGAGTCACCGTAGATGACCAGGCGCGTTGCGCCGCAGATCTTTGCATCCTCATGCCGTGGATGAGGGCCTCGTATTCTGCTTCGTTGTTGGAAGCTCGAAACTTCATCCGGAGGATGTACTTCATCTTATCGCCCTGCGGGGAGGTCAGTATGACCCCGGCTCCTGCTCCGGCTTCACGCTTGGAGCCGTCGAAGTGCATTGTCCATGACTGCGTCATGTCTAGGGTGTCTAGCAGCTGCAGCTCCATCCAGTGTACAAGGAAGTCCGGGAGGACTTGATACTTGATCGCGTGGCGTTTCTCGTAGATGATGTCTAGAGGTGACAGCTCGATGCCCCACAGGGCCACACGTCCTGTGGCCTCTAGGTTGTTTAGGATGTTGTTCAGGGGTGCCTCGTTGACGACCATCGCCTGGTGCTCCTGGAAGTAGTGGCTCAGCCGACGAGCCGTCATGAACACGCCATAGGCGAGTTTTTGGTAGTGAGGGTACCTCTGCTTTGTTGGCGTCAATACCTCGCTGAGGTAGTAGATTGGGCGTTGGACCCCATGGGTCTTGCCCTCTTCGGGTCGCTCGACCACCAGTACGGTTCTCACCACCTGATGTGTAGCTGCTATGTACAACAGTAGGGGCTCGCTCTCCTTTGGCGTGACCAGGACGGGCTAGGTAGAGAGTAGCCGCTTTAGATCTTTGAATGCTCGAATTTGTCTGCCTTGCGCAGCAGCTGGTAGAATGGCAGTGCTTTCTCGCCCATGCGACTGGTGAACCTTCTTAATGTCGCTATTCGTCCTGCAAGCTGTTGGACACCCTTGAGGTTTTTCGGCTTCTCCATGGCCATTATGGCCCGTATTTTCTTCGGGTTCACTTCGATCCCTCGCTGGGAGATGAAGTAACCAAGCAGCTGACCCGGTGGGACACCGAAGGCGCACTTTTTAGGGTTAAGCTTGATCCTATAGCGGTCGAGATTATCGAACGTCTCGCGGAGATCGTCGATGAGCGTTCTCGCCTCCCTGGTTTTGATGACTATGTCATCGACATAGACTTGGACATTGAGACCGATCTGGTCCTTTAGGCATGCCTGCATGCACCGCTGGTACGTGGCACCTACGTTCTTTAGCCCAAAGGGCATTGTGTTGTAGCAGAACACTCCGAACGGCGTGATGAACGCTGTTTTATCTTGATCTTCGACCTTGAGTCGAATCTGGTTGTAGCCTGAGTAGGCGTCAAGGAAGGAGAGTTTCTCACATCCTGCAGTCGAATCGATGATCTGATCGATCCTAGGGAGAGGGAAGTGGTCCTTTGGGCAGTGCTTGTTCAGTGACGTGAAGTCCACGCACATCCGCAGGATGTCCGTGTCCTTTTTGGGGACCATCACAGTATTGGCGAGCCACTCGCTTTCTTTAATCTCCCTGATGAAATTTTCAGCGAGTAGTCTGTTGACTTCAATCCCTATGGCTTCGGCCCGGGGCTCAGACAGTGTCCAGATGGACTGCTTGACGGGCTTGGCGTCTGGAAAGATGTTGAGTGCGTGCTCGGCGAATTCCCTAGGAACTCCTAGCATGTCCGCAGGACACCAGGCGAAGATTTCCCAGCGCTCACGGAGGAATTCGACGAGCGTGCTTTCCTATGCGGGGCTGAGATCGTTGGCGATCAGCGCCGTCTTGGAGGCATCCGTCGGGTGGACCTGCACCTTCTTTGTGTTGACGGTGGAGTCGAAAGACATATCGGGTGCGTTTTTCCGTGTGACTGGGGGTGCCCCATTGTCCGTCACCTCGCGGAGCCTTACAAGCTCCTCTTGCATGCCGAATGACTGGGAGATTCTGATGAAGTCCCTGTCGCAGTGGTCCGATCAGGTGAAGCTCCCGTGGACCGTGATGACGCCCCTGGGTCCTGGCATCTTGAGTAACAGGTACGCGTAGTGTGGTACTGCCAGGAACCTTGAGAATGCTACACGCCTGAGGATGGCGTGGTATTGTGATGGCCAGTCCACCACTTCGAACTCGAGCGGGATCCTTGAGAATGCTACACAGCGGGATCCGCATTGCTGCTAGGGTGCTTGCGAACATCAGGTTGATGCCGCTGCCACCGTCCATGAAGACGCGGCTCATCTCGAAACCTCCGATCTGCGCCTCAAGCACCAGGGCAGCATGACCTGGGCGAGGGACCTGGCAAGGGTGATCCGAACGTCTGAACGTGATGCAGGACTCCGATCCGCTGAGGTACTCAGGGATGGCGCGTGGAGCTGTCATGGCCAGGTTGATCTGGCGGGTGATTTTCTTTTGCACCCTATTCGTTGGGCGCCCTTTTTGGATCATCAACGCTCCTTTCAGCGGGGGATACCCGTGACCACCGTTATTCTGTGCGGGTGCGACTGGGTGGTTCGGGCCTCCTACAGGTGGCGGTGGAGGATCTCCATGCGCTATCTCGCCTGGTGCGGGTGCGTTCCCAAATCTAGGGTTTGGGGCTTGCTGCCTCATATGAGCCATATGCTTTCGCTGAGTTTCTGGAACTCGTGGCAGTCCTTGAGCATGTGGCTTGGCTTCTTCTTACCATCATGCTTGTCGATGTAGAAGTGGATGGTGCATGGACCCGACAGTTTTTCGTATGATGAGGGTCTGTCGTCGCGACCGCAGTGCTGCCACGACTGTGCTGGGCGTCCTCCATCGCGGAAATTGCCTCCGCGGTATCCGCCGCTCTTGCGGTTGGCGTCGCTGCGGCGGTCGGCGTAGCCAGCCGTGACCATGTCGGTCCATCGCGATCGTCGTAAACGCGTGATCTCCTCTTGCTACGGCGTTCTCGTCATCGACCGTAGTCGTCCTCTTCTTCTGAGTGCGCTTGGTGGACGGAGTACTCGCCGTCGGCCCACCTGTTGGCGATGTCCATGAGGTGGTCGAGTGTCTTGGGCTTGACGCGCCCAAGTTCTTCCTTGAAGTCCTGGCGCTTGACGCCGTCCTTGAAGGCGTCGATGGCCCTTTCTTCGGAGATGTGCGCCGCGGAGTTCTTGGTGTTGGACCAGCGCAGTATGTACGAGCGAATGGATTCGCCCGTTCGTTGAGTGCAAGCTCACAACTCCTCGATCGATGCAGGCCTCTTGCTGGTGCCTTTGAAGTTTCGGACGAAACTGTACGCCAGCTCCTCCCAACTTCGGATGGATCCTGAGGATAGGCTGCTTAGCCAGATCCGAGCTGCGCCTGTCAGCTGCAGCTGAAGGCATTGCATGGCGGTTTCCCTATTTCCGCCATGCAGCTTGACGGATGACAAGTGGTCACTAAGCCACGCCTTGGGGTCCTGTGTGCCGTCGAATTTCGGAGTGTCCGAAGGGAGCTTGAAGTTTCGCGGCATCCTTGTCAGTCGGACAGATCTGATGAAGCATCGAGCTCCACAAAGTTCTCCTTCGTCTTCATCCATCTCGGATTCAGACGAGCATACGCGCTTGGCGCGTGCCTTGTCGATCTTGCATTGTGTTAGCTCGTTTCGAGCGTCGTAGTCGCGGCTGCGATGGCGTGAGCTCTTATGCCTTTGAGGAAGGTCATGCTCTTCGTCCTCGGATGAGGGTGTGGGACTGCGGTTGAATCTGACCATAGCCTTCTTTTTCGGCTCCGCGGGAGCTTCTCCGTGGAGCGCAGCTCCAACGAGTCCGAGCCCGGTAAGCACGGACTTGTGCATGGCCCTCTTTGGGTCCCCCTCCGGAGGTGGGTGGGACGCGAGGTACGCGGTGGCTGCCATGATCGCAGCTTGCGGCGTTTTTGGGATGACGTTGTCGTCGGCGTCCATCTCCATGAAGGACGCGTTGAGGGCTCGGGTCACCTCGCAACGCTCTTTGGGGTCCATGTTCTCCATCCGAGAACGGTGCTTGTTCCCGTTGTTGCCATGTGAGATGGAGTCGATGCCCATGGAGGAGAGCGCAGCTCGTCGCGCACTGGACTCCGAAGCTGCCTGTTTGCGCTTGTCAAGCACTTCCTGCATCTTGATCTGCTTCTTATGCTACTCGATGAGGAGCATGTGGTATGCCATCAGTAGATCTCGTGAGGCATCCGCGGGCAGGATCTTGTTGCCTGCCATAGCCTCGCGTGCTTGAGCCCATCCCTCCTCGTCGAGGTGGATGACCCGATTACTGTTTTCCCCGTTGGGTGGGGGGATTGGCTTCTTTTGTTTCCACCGTTTCTACCCTGCGGGTTGGGTGGCGGATTGTGTTCCCTGATCCTGGATGACCACGGCGCACTGGTAGCGCTCGTAGATCGGTCTGCTGCTGCCGCAGCTTTCGGATCCGGAACCGTAGGTCCCTTCGTCCGATGGTGGACCGCACAGATCGGAGTTGCAGCTGCTGCTGTCATAGGACTCGTCTGTTGATGATGAGGTGCGTAGCACAGGGTGTGGATCCCATGAAGCGGGCCTGATCGATGGTAGGGGCACCCGCTCTGGGAGGCGGAGAGTGCCGGTCTGCCCCACACCTGGAAGCAGAAGCTCTCGAATAGGATCTCGAGTCCGTCGCCAACGGGCTCGAAGTCCTTCATGGTGGCCGGTGAGTGGGCGGTGAAGTCGAAGGCGCCGAAGAGGAGATGACTCTCCGTCACCGCGGAGTTGTAGATCGCTCGGGTTGGGACCGTCACGATCGCACAATCAGCGTCCCCAGTTCCCACAGACGGCGCCAATTGACGAGGTTTAATCTCGTCAATGCCCATTGTTATGGACTTGGGTTTTGGAGAAGATGGGGATGCTGGAGATCGCGGAACGGTTAGCAAACAATCAATACGGGGACACGAGGTTTACCCAGGTTCAGGCCCCCGGAGGTAGAACCCTACTCCTGCTTGTCTGCTCTTGATTACGGCGGAACCGAAGATTACAGGGGTGCACAGATGCAATCTGGCGTGGAGGTGTTTATGCGAAAGTATGAGGTGAGAGATCTAGGTCGTTCCCTCCTAGCCTTTATATAGAGTTAGGCAGGTCCGAGGCACAGATCGAGTCAGTTACCGGTTTTAGGGTTTACCCCTTTGAATTTTCTATCTACTCTAGTCTTGCTCTCCAAGGATCCGAAGGCGTCATGGGCCTTGGCCACCCGAAAGTCTTCATGGTCCGGCATATATTTGCTGTGGGCCTTCCTTGGGCTGGACCAGGTATGCTGATATCGTGTACCCGCGGGGTATAACCATGTCAGAGGTCGGGGTATCCATTGTGAGGGGTCGCCGTGGTCGATGTCGTGGTCGGGGACGCCGGTGTTGAGGTAGCCGCACATGAAGCCGCATACGCATAGTGCACGAGGAGGATGACGGAGATGCGTCGAGGGTCCGTGGAGGCTTGCCGAGGGTCGATGCAGTCCGATCCATTGAGGACGATGTGTAGCCATAGTTTTGCCAGAACTAGGCGCACATCAGGACGAACGCACACTCCGATATTTCCAGAACCGAGTATGCAATGAAGAACTTGTTGGTGACGCGGTCGAGGCAGTCATAGAGGAAGGTGTCAATGCTGACAAAGACGAAGCGCTGATCTGAGATTGCCATGCTAGGAGACGCGTCGAGGATGAGCGCACACACCGGTGTTGCCAATACCAGGCACACAAGGGCAGGGACAAAGACGTAGAAGGCGACGAAACCAGCGGCGAACTGGAGTGGTCATGTTGGACGCCTAGATTGGTGCGGCGACGGTACTCGAAGTTGGCAAAGAAGAATCCGACGTGACGAAGACTATGCGCAGACGATGGTGATACACATCATAGGAGATGGCGCGGTGGAAAACCGAGGACGTCGGCGCGGGGACGACGAAGTAGACTGCATGCAGCGACGCTATGACCCAAGGGAAGGTATAGCTGCATGGTGCAAGTCGGTGCATCGGATTGGAGACCACCAGCGGCATACACACCAAGGAAGACGCGTTGGAAGCCGGTAGCTTGGACAAAAGGCGTTGACGCAACGGTAGCCCGTAGCTCGATCGGTGGTAGGCGCTTGCTGGAGGACGTGCTTGGTGTAGACAGCCACGGGATCGGTTGATCAGAGCGACGGTGCACCTTATGCGCCATGGCGTGGACGACGCGTAGATCATAGTCGATGATAGCGTTGTCGGTGAAGTCCCGAGCGATGACGATGAAGACGATCCGAGGGGAACGCCCGCAACAGCCTATCAAGGAAGGCATGGCAGCCGACCGAGGTAGATCGTCGATGCCGATGGTCAGAGTAGATGCTCAGCGATGACGATGGCGGTGGGCGACTCAATCCGATCTATGATCGGTAAACCAAAAGAAGAAGACCAGTCAAGCGGCCGCTGGAGAGAAAAACCGATCTAGAGATCGGAAAAGACTCACTAGGACAACCGACCACGGATCGGCGGGCGAACCCTGCGATAGATCGTACGGCCCCAGCGGAGATCATGGAGATCGATTCGTCGGGGGCGGCGCGGCGGAAACACGTCGGCGGCTAGGGTTTGGACCGATTTAGTCTGATACCATGAAAGAGTATGAGTTTGATGGAATATGATGGATGTATTATTAAGACTCATGGACGAATATATACATATAAGGGGTCATTTTGAAGTATAAGTACTAACATATCCTAACTCTACGTGAACTACCATAACAACCGTTTATATATAATATTCTAATGAAGGGTTTCGCGGCATAGTAAATCAAAAAAATTCTACGGATGCGAACAGAGGGAAAGCCAAGATCTAATCTAGGAGATGTAAACAACGAGAGAGATTGGATTAGATCTTCATACCCTTGAAGATTCGCACAGCGGAACGTTCGTCGGAACGTGGGTGATGTAGTCGTACTCGCTTCTCCTCCTCGCGATCCGATCCGATCTAGCACCACAAGTGGCGGTGCCTCCGTGATATGCACACGTGCAACACCTCGACGTATCCTCCTTTCTCGGTCCAGCAAGTATGGTGGAGAGACGGATTGGATCTACAACACGACGGCGTGGTGTATATGGTGGAGAATTTCTGCAGCAGGGCTTTGCCTACAAGCAGTCGGGAGGGAGAGAGGAGGGCAGCAGGGCGGCTAGGGTTGGAGGGGAAGGTGTGGGGGGTGGTGCGCCCCCAACCCTCTTTATATAGAGGGGTGGGGCGCAGCCCTAGCCCCTCCCCCAAGCCCAAACCGGCGGCCCCCAAGGAGGAGGAGTGGGGGGCAAGGAAACCCCCCTTCCAGAAGCTCTATCTAGGGTTTAAACCCTCTTTGGCCGGCTGGGCCCTATGGGGCCTTGTGCCCCTGGCCCAATGCGGCCAGGGCACTCCCTCATAGGCCCATGCCTCCTCCCGGAAGGTGGGGCCACGTTGGTCCCCTTCCGGAAGGTTCTAGAAGCTTCCGGTACAATACCGATTAACCCGGAACAATTCTGAACTCCAAAAACTGCACTGCCTTATATGAATCTTATTCTCCGGACCACTCCGAAACCTCTCGTGATGTCCCGGATCCCATCCGAGACTCCGAACAAAAACTCATAAACCAATTATCCAATCTATCCTAGCGTCGAGACACGTTAAGTGTGTGACCCTGCGGGTTCGAGAATATGCAGACATGATCTTCTATCAATAATCAACAGCGGGGTCTGGAAACCCATATTGACTCCCACACATTCATCGATGATCATATCAGATGAACCACGATGCCAGGATTCAATCAATCCCATATATATATTCCCTTCGTCTCGCGATATTTTACTTGCCCGAGATTCGATCGTCGGTACCGTCATACCTAGTTCAATCTCGTTCACAGCAAGTACTTTACTCGTTCCGTAATCCGATATCACTTTGTGATTAACTCCTTAACCACATGCTTGCAAGCGGTGTTGATATCGATTACCGAGTGGGCCCTAAGTATATCTCTCCGACTTGGGAGGGACAAATCCCATCTCGATACATACAACACAACAGATACTTTCCGATCACCTGAGAGACACCTTTATGATCACCCTCTCATAGGATGATGTTTGATGACCTTAAAGCTTTCTTCCGATACCAGGGAGTTGTATTATCTCATGGTCTAAGGAATACAATATTTGACATAAGAAAAGCTTCGCAAAGATGAACACGATGACACGATCTAATTGCTTCGCTTAGTTTGGGTCTGTCCACCATATCATTCTCCCAATGATATGATCTCATTATTAATTAACAACTCATGTCCATGGTTAGGAAACCTTAACCATCATTAATCAATGAGCTAGTCCTTAGAGGCGTACTAGGGACACGGTGTTGTTCACAAACCACACAAGTATTAAAGTTTCCGCTTAATACAATTCTAGTATGGAATATAAACATTATCATGAACAAAAATTATAATAATAACAGCTTTATTATTGCCTCTAGGACATAATTCCAACATCTAACACTTTCTTCTGGTATATTATATCCACTCTCGGTCCCTCGTCATTTCGGAGCGTGTGCGCAGGGCCGGTTCTGACCCATCGCGAACATGGCGATGGCCAAGGGCCCACAGCACCTAGGGGCACATCCCTGGCAATCTTCGTTGCTACTAGTGAGTAATGTTGACGTGCTCCAATTAAAAACTAGAAAGATTGATACAGAACTGCACGAGCAGCCATCTATGATAAGGAAAAAATAGTTTATTCCTTTGTCTTCTTAAGAATATATACGTCTTCTTTTATTACTCCTTGCAGCCTATATTAGTTGTGTATCTATTTAAATATCTAGTCTAGATTCATTCTTATCTAGACAAAGTTGAGACAATTAATATGGGTCGGAGGAAGTAGTATTACTTTCTTTGACCCATATTAGTTAACTTAAATTTGTCTAGATTCAAACGTATCTAGCACTAAACTTTTTTTTTTTGAGAATATCTAGCACTAAACTTGACTAGATACAGTCGTATTAGATAAATCTAGTCAACTAATATGAGTCGGAGGAAGTACATTATTTTCTTAGCATATCTGCTATTATTAGATTGAAGTTGTATCTTTAAATCTATGAAAGTGAACGGTTAGAAACTATATATAACAAAAAAATTGTTTCTTAAGAAATTCTAGATGTGCCGGACAATTTCCTTGCTTCAAGTTTTTTAGACCCACTATGCCCAATTTTTGGAAGTGTCGACAGTACTACTTGTTATATCTTGCTATTTTTTTAGTTTTTCTAACGTAATCTGACATTGATTAAGTCATTTTCAATTATTTATAGACATGTTAGACTAAAAATATAAGATTAGAGGATAACTTTTAATATTTTTAAATGAAAAGAGACATATATATGTGGCTAAATACTTAGATATGCGTATGTACTATATGTTAGCCATAGGGGCCCATGCATTGACTTTGCACTAGGGCCTCCAAAATATAGAACCGGCCCTGCGTGTGCGTGCTAATTTCTGGGTGCCATAATATCCATATATGCAGGCTGAAGAAGAAACTAGATATATAGACGGATAATCTCGCTCGCTCACTCGCCTGACCTCAGCTAGCGCAACTGCTCGGCGTCCATTTCCGGGCCTCTCCTGTCCTGTGTGAGCAACGGTGCATGCATCTTCCGCCGGAAACGTTTGCGGACAACGCAATAACTCTCTCTTCCGCCGGAAACCTTGAGTGTGACGGTGTGGTGTGGACTATCCAGCGAGATATAGAGAGAGAGAGAGAGTTCACGCGAGCCACACGCAACGACAAGGCCGCCGGAGGTATGCATGATACGTCGACGAACCACAACTGATGTCTGGTACCCGTACAGCTGGCACGCACTGGTGCGCAGGAGGATACGCCTCACTTCGTTCCCAGGCCGAGGCGTTGCGCCGGGAGTCCGGGACGGCGCACCTACGTACTATGTACGTGTGTGTCCAAACAGGAGACCGGCTGGGTAAAGGTGTGCCGACGTGCTGTCACCGTGCGCGCGCTTTACGCTGGGAGGAGAAAAGGAGGGGAAAAATATATAGAGCCATTAATTTATCGATCACGCGGGCAGCGTTACGGCCGGACGGCCACCTCCCACACGGCTTTCCCGGCGCCGGCCGGCGATAAAGATCACCACCACCTCGCCCCGCGACCCGCCTCGATCGATCTTGACCCGACATCGACCGTTAATTTTCACACTCCCAGCCTCCTACCGACCATCTCTCTCTCTTTCTAGGTAACATACCGGGATAAGTAGTAAAGACAAGAAAGGCTAGAGAAGACCCGGCAAACACGCCTCCCACGCCGGTCACCGATGGCTACGTCCCGTCTGTCCGTCCGTCCGTCCGTATCCCCCTCTGCCAGCTACCTCCACGTACATACGTAACCGTCTCCTCGAAACGGCCGATCGCAGACGCCGAGAAAGGGTGGCCGGCGCGCGGCGCACCACCGTCCCACCGGCCGGAAGTGGGAAGATCGTAACTGCAACCCACGGGAGGAGGTGACGTGCATGCAGCCGTCCGGGACATGCCGGGGCCCAGGGGATCCCGTTCGGAGGTTTTTTGGGGGATCTCCGTGCGGCGTACTACGCACATGGTCCGGCCGGGCCGAACACCAACGGCCCTTTATTTATTACTAGCAAAATGCCCGCGCGTTGCTGCGAAAAAAGTTAGTTTTTATTGTGTCGTAGTGAGTTTTTTAAATCAATGACATGTCGCAGCATAGATATTTTTTTTAACTTGCTCATTGACATGCGCTCCTCGATCAATTGATTGTTCAAATTCGCAAACAGAATATTTCTTTACTCCAAACCCCCTCTTCCTCTTTCTCAGTATGCTTCTCTTTCATCTTTTTGTGAAGTGAGCAATTCAAACAGTCACATCTATAGAGCTTGCTGCTGATATTTTTTTAGGAAAATGAAATTACCGGATTTGTTGACATCCAAAAGAATTAACTTGCAATTTAAACAGTAACATCTTAAGAGATTGCTTCTGTTGTCATGCATCAATAATAGATCTGCATGCAGACGTATCCTAATTGAGTCCATAGATCCAGTTGGTTGGAAGCGCATGTGCAGCAGCAAGGATTCTATGTCCCAGGAGAAACCGTAGGCCATGCCCATGTAGCTGAGTCAGGTTGTGATGAGAACACGGAGGAGGTGGTGGATATAGTCCATGGCAGCCAAGCGAGGTTGAGGCAGCGCTCGAGCTAGCAGAATCAATCAGTGGGATCAGCAGTTGGATTCGCCTGACTGCAATAAAAACCATTGTCCTTCTATTCAGTCTCTAAACATCCTCATCATCTAGTATCTGCAGTGCCGCGGAAGGGGCATACATGATGAACTGGTCCTCCATTATATAGGAAAGTAAAATTTGACATTAAGCACAAAACGCACACACAAAGAAACTTAATAACATGGTTTTAGCGGCCCCCACGTATGTCTTCGCCACACAAAACGCACACACACGACCTTGCCTTGTGCTGCCCTTCACCCATACGGGCCTACCGCGAGAGCACATGGGGCACACAGGGAAGCGAATTGCCCTCGACACACTTGCCTGATCCTGCCCTTGTGTGCACCGCGGTCATCACCTACCCCCATCGCCTCCATCTCTTCGATTTCCCATCGCCGCCTCTTGCTCCTCTCCATGTCTGTCCCTAGCGCCGCCACCTCAGCGCCCCTTCTCGCCGGCCGTGCACAGGCCGCCACCGCCTGCAAGAGCATGGCGCCGCCGCTGCGGGCTCCCTCCGCCTCGACCATGAGCACTAGCGCCATCCCGTCTTTGATCTGTTCGCCTCCGCACGTCGCCATTGAGACGGTCTTGATTCTCCTTGTTTGGTCTGGGACCTTCCCCACCCACCTCGTCTTCCTCCGGTCTAAGCCAGTTTGGCTTCTCTCCCCCCGCTGGGAACATGTGGAATTTAATTGCTTTCTACTATTACTTGATTTCAAAGATCAATCAACAGTGGTGCTGCTTCTTTAATTTCCAATCGCTTGCTGATTTCAAGCACCTCGAGAACGTATATGAATTGGTAGGATCCACTGTAAAGGAGCGAGGTGGGATTAACTCGTCCTCGTGTCGATGCGTACAGACCTACAAATTAGCTATTGTTTGTTTAGCGAAGGGAGCGACCACTTGCGCGTGTTGTGGCCCAGTTAACGTACGAAGCCCAGATTTTCAGGACATAGACCCGGTTTGGCCAACGAAAAGAAAAGAAATAGCATTTTGGTGTAATACGTATATGTGTAGGAGGGCAAAAAAGTCAAAAAAAGTGTTGGACCGAGAGAAACACTTCGTGTTTTATTATTAGGTATAGATTGTCCTAGTACGTCGTGGCGACGATATGCAGGTAGTAGGTGGTGGGTGGTGGTGCCCATCTCCATCGTATTTTTTTTCTGAAACCTTATCGAGTATCCAGTTTCCTGTACCGGCGACGTGTCTGGGTTTGTCCTAGCTTATGTCGTTGGACGGATGGGGAGACACGGCAAACCTTATCACGGTTCCTAGCTATGACCATGACGCGTTTGTGAATTAGCGGAGAAATCATACCTATATAGTTTTATGAAACCATAAAAACATTTATGTTGTGGACCGTGAGAACCGGCAATCTTATCACGCTTCCTATGATCACGACGTTTGTGAATTAGCAAAAAAAGACATAATTTCAGTTGTATAAGACCATAAAAAGATCTACTATAGCAAGCAAGTATGTGTGAAGTTGGTAAATAACAATTAGGCCCCGTTTGGATTGTCGTATTTTAACCAAAACTGTCGGATAATACGGACATCTCCTTCTTAATCTCTTCACAAAATGAAAACCACCGGACTAAAAAACAACGATCCAAGCGAGGCCTTAGGAGTAAAATGCATCGGAAAGTCCCTTTTGGCTCCCGAGATCCGGTGCTCCGTGCGTGTTAAAATAATTTAAAACTATATTAACAAGTTTTAAAAAATCGTGAAACAAAATCTTAAAAGTAGATACACTCAAAAAAAATATCTTAAAAGTGGGTAACGATGTATCCCGCAAACATGAAAAAACTCAATTCGAATTGTTTTGTATTCTGAGCTACATAAGAATAACAAGGTTCCATTTTTTTTGTTCAAGATTTGAAATCACTTTGTCTAGATCTACAATTTTGTCATTTTTCCGTAGCTCAAAATACGCATTATTTCCAATTGATATTTTTTGCATGTTTTTTATATACATCACTAGCTACATGCCGAATTATTTTCAATTTTTTTGAAACTCGAAAATATGATTTCTGATTTTAAAAAACAGGATTATTGGCGCCCATGTGCACATGCAATGCACTCTGCACTCTATTCTCTAGTATAGCCTACTTTTGTGCACCCCTTTAGAAGAGAGAATTACGTGGACCGCACAATTTAGAAGAGAATGAATGAGGACTACAAGATTAAAAGATAGAATGTTACCATAACTTGTTGTGTAATGTTTCGCCAAATCCACATGTGTATAAGTCATATTTATGTGTTAAAAAATCTAAAAAATCATACATTTCTAGGGCAAGTACATGGCCTTTTTGTAAAAAAAAAGAAATAAAAGAATGACCATTTTGAAGATTCTTTTGAGTCAACTTACTGTATCTTGTGTACCATAACTCATCACTTACATTTTATTTCTTCGGCTCCCAAATGATCATCTCCTTTTTACCATTTTTGTATGTTTCGAGTGTCTACCTATCATTTACAAGCACAAATATGCTCATACATATTCAAAACTTGTAGATACAATGTTTCGCTAGGTTACCATTTCATGATCACAAAATTTAGGTCTGTTGGATTAGGAACCTCTTAAAGTTGAATATAAGCGAACCCACCACATTATAAATCAAAACTCAATTTCGTCTCAAAGGGGACCTAAACGCAAATGGTGATGTTGTAGACCCACTCCTAGGTGATCTAGGCTTCCTTCATTAGTTTTTCCTTTTTTTGTTTTCTTTTTAGACAAGTCTAGGAGTTGTTTGACTTGAATTGTTAATGTGAAAGATAGGGTGATTGAAGATCATACAAACTACAAGTCAATATCATTTTGTTTGATCAGTTGTGAATTACATTTTTCTAAGGGTGTGCCTTAAAAATAAAATATTTGATGATCTTCTTGGGAATTCATTGATGTACATATTTTTTTTAGAGAGAACTAACTGTAAAGTCTGTCATAGATCTACATTCAAAACGACATAAATTTTGTATCTTTATTGGAAGATATGTTACCAATGATATCTGCGTATTTAAGAACTACAAATATTAGGTTACTCTCTTGTGCGGGTTTTTTGAACCAACGAGTTGATATATTAAGAATAGAAGCAGAGAACAATACAACTTATATACCCTTTGCTCTGAATATCGTAGTCGGGCTTACAACCTTGATGCACACAAAAAAAGAATTACTAAAAGATCAAACTGTCTAAGCAAAAAAAAAAACTATTGGTGTCTGCCAGGGTGTCCATCGAGAACATGAACGCGCTGATGCCGCAATTGTGTTCTTCAGAGATCTGACATAGCGTGACCAACCGAAGAGCCAACGGCTCAACCAACACTCGAAATGGCACAAGAAAACAAGGTAAATGATTGAGTTGTAGATTTTGAGGTTGCATCACCGAGCTCAATACAAGAGTATTTTCACTCCTAAATTTGGGGATCGACATCGGAGACGATCTTATCTGTCTTTGACGCATACACCCAAGCGACATGCAAAATTCAAATTGCACCCTTCACTATTGCCTAAAACTTTTTATTTGTGAAAATGATCATGAACAGGTTGACACTGGCACAAACAAACAAAGCCACCGCCGCATGCATGTATCTAGCATCACAATATCTACCTCCAAGCTAGCGAGGGGGTCTGGGATTGGACATAGAAGCTGAACCAAATGATCAAGCAATTACAAATATGAAGGCGCGAAAAAAAAAAGAGGATTATTAGAAAGGATATATTTGTTTAGCGCACGCCAGGTTGGTTGTATGTGGCAAATGTCCGAGAGTCTTTATTTTTGTCGTGACTGTTGGCCGTATCATTCCGAGTATATTCTCGTCCACGGGGTTCAGTTACACCGACCGCGATCCCATATACGTGCACGCCTGGATCATGTCCCACGAACCCCATCTCATCCGGAGATGCAGCGAACGAGGAGCCCCTGGTACGAAGAGTGTAGCGACGAAGCACCTCGAGTCGCGTCATGGTACGTCTGGTAGGTAGACACGCCAAACGCTGGTGGTACTACTAGCAGTTGCTTCCTCCGGTCCGGTGCACCTGGTTTCAGGAGGATCCAGACGAGGGAGGAGCGGGCGGGCGGGCGCCCACGGTCTTTGGCTACACCGACCGACCACCCCACTGTTCTCCCCCGCGTCCGGAAACACCGCGCGGCTTTATCCACACACACACTCTCTGCTCGCGGAAAGGATGCGACGCCGGACTCTTCTTCTATAAAGGACAAGCCCCGCCACTCCAAGCTAAGCTTCCCACACACACTTGTCACCTTCCTCCCCGCAGCGCGCCCCTCACCCATCACTTCCAGTTCGATCAAGGCGATGCAGCCAGAGCAGCAGCAGATGCCCGTGGCCGTGGCCATGGCGGCGAGGCGGCTCCTGCAGGCCGCCGCCACGCCGTCCGGGCCCGTCGTCGCCAACGACAGGGACATCATCGTCATCCTCGCCTCCCTCCTCTGCGCGCTCATCTGCGTCCTCAGCATCGGCCTCGTCGCGCGCTGCGCCTGCTCCCGCCGCCTCGGCGTCGGCCCCGCCGCCGCCGCCAACAGGGGCGTCAAGAAGTCCGTGCTACGCGCCATCCCCACCGTCGCATACGTCGCCCCCGACCCCAAGACCGCCAAAGCGGCTGCAGCGGGAGACGAGGACGCCGGGGCGCCGGAGTGCGCCATCTGCCTCGCCGAGTTCGAGGACGGCGAGGCCATGCGCGTGCTGCCGCAGTGCGGCCACGCCTTCCACGCCCTCTGCGTCGACAAGTGGCTGCGCGGCCACTCCTCCTGCCCCTCATGCCGCCGGATCCTGCAGGTCGTCCGCCTGCCGCCCGCCGAGCGGTGCCAGCGCTGCGGCGCAAGGCCCGACCCCGCCGACCCGCGATGGAAGCCTGCGTCAAACTACGGAGAGATGCCGCCCTTCTTGCCGTAGCACCACGGCTCACCCTGCCTCTCAGATCCGCGCCGGAGCTAGAGGACGACCAGAGGAACTACTGACCAACCCCATGAGCATTCTGGTCAAATTTCTCGGCTGCTTCTCTTTTTTCACTTCCCATTAGTTTATATTATCGGTTAGTGCCGGAGTGGATAGCATCTGGGAGTTCAGAATGAATCCTGGCCTGCAAGTGGGTGATGAAGGTGTTGCCTGCTGCCACTGCATCTTAGCTTTGTAAGTACATCTGTAAATACCAAGTAGTAGTACAAATTATATACTGAGTAGTAGCAATTAGCATCGATTTGGATGATGTGAAATTGTGAATAGCCTGCTCTCCAGTTGACCAACTCTGGTTGGCACTGCAAAATGTTCTCATCTTGAGCAATTCGATTTGATTTGCGCTCTTGAGACGTCTATATCATCAGTGTGAATGTGTCCTTGTCTGATGGTTATCTGGACACTATGCGTCTGCATATGCTGATATGCAATTATGCATTGCATTTAGTGTATTTCTCCAAGAAGCCTTTAAGAAATGCGTCCTGCGTGGTGTAGCTGTTTAGAGCTGATGGATGATTAAGGGGGCATAAATTAAAAGGGATGTCCGGATACATCACAATCTAAAATTGAGTGTGCAAGTAATAACATGGTAATCCCTCCTGAGCTGTCGGATTTATAAGAAACAGTGACAATACACCATGATGAAGAAATAAGCGCCTCAATGGCAGTACACACAGTTGGTCGATAAGAGATCTTTTCCTCCTTCATTCACTTCATATAAAGCGACAGTAAAATATCTTACACACACGACACGCCTCCAAAAAAATTCTAGGCTGCTTCTCTTGCCTTGCTTCCTAGCGCCGAAATGGATAACGTTTGTGAGTTCAGTTCAGGATCCTTGTCTGCGGGTGGGTGAGCAGGTGCTGCCTGCTAACAGCATCTTAGCTTTGCACATTTGTAAATACAGTAGTAAGCACTATAAAATATATCTAATTAGAATCGACGAGGATTGTGTGAATTTATGAATAGGTTGCCCTCCCATTGACCACTTCTGGTTGACGTTGCAAATGTTCTGACTTATTTGTTGCGAAATGTTCTGACTTGAGAGTAAGCTCTGACTTCTATTTGCACTTATCAGATGTCTATGTCAGTGTGCCGTTTATCTTCACCATGTAGTTGTACATGCATTGTGCCTAGCATATTCTTCTAAGAAGTCTTTAAGAAATGATTCCTTCAGAAATGCGTCATGCATTGTCGAGGTTACAAATGTTCTGACTTTAGTAATTTGACTTGATTTGCAAGTCTATATCAGTGTGGCGATTATCTGGACAATGCATTTGCATATGCCTTTACCTAGTACAGTATATGTATATTCCTCTAAGAAGCCTTTAAGAAATGCGACCTGCATACCCGCAAAAAAAAAAAACGACCTGCATGTGTAGCTAGCTAGAGTGCGCGATACTTGTCTCTAACGCTGATGGATGATTAAGAGGACATACAAAGGGGGTGCCTGGATATATCAGGCAGCAATCCACCGTTGAGTGCAAGTAACATGATAATCCACCCCTGAGCTGTCTGATCTATGCGACGAAACATCATAGCAAATAAATGAGCGATTCAATGGCAGTATATAGTGGTTGAGAAGACATCTTTTCCTCATCCGTTCACATCATATAAAACGACAACGAGTTTATAATTTGGTGATAAAATTTAACTAGTAGAAAGTAGCGAGCAAGAGATTATTAAGACATTTAAGATATTTCAAAGTATCCCCGCAAAAAAAAAGACATTTCAAAGTAGACTAGATACGCTACAAAATTAGTGAACCTACACACTAAAATACGTCTATACACATAAGTTTTCATTTTAAAGCTAGAATGTCTTACATTAGTACTACCTGCGGTAGAACAAATTGTCGGAGAAAAGGCTCCTAGCAGAAAAAAGGGATCGCTCCCGTGTGGTCGCGCCAGACCGCACCAGGGTGTCCGCGCTCTGGCGCCTCTCGGCCTCTCCCTCGCTTCTCCTCCTCCTGCTGCAATTGTCGAGGACGTCGCCGGACAAAGCCCATTCGGCGCGGCGGCCATGGACTTTCCTCGGGTGCCGATCTGGGAGTGGTGGCGACGCATGCTCCGGCAACTCCAGCAGCGGTGCTGCGGGAGTGGCAGCGACTTGGGCGTGGCGGCGCACATTCCAGAAACTCCAGCGGCGATGCTGCGGGGCGACGACGACATGGGCATGGCAGCGGACTTCTGCAGGCGGCGCAACGGTGGGCGGCGGCGGAGTTTATCCTTGTCGCTCCTTCTGCTAACCTTCGGCGGTGTTTCGCAGACGCGATCCTTGACTTGAGGCTATTCTTGCAGTACAAGGACTCCGAGATAGCGGCTCTAGACATAGCGGTGGCGACTTCCTTCTCGCTGGAGGTTGTCGGTCAGTTGGTGGCTAGATGTGGCAGATCTAGGGATCCTACATCTAGTCACGAATGTGATCGAGCTTGGGAGGCATGGTTGCCGGTGAAAACCGAGCTCCGACTCCAGTCATGGCAGGCGATGGAGGCGTCTGAGCGTCGCTACCTTGCTGAAGGCATCATCTATGCAACCATAGCCTTCTCACTTGTACTGCTCCGAGGGAAACACCAGGTCTAGGTCTTCCAGATCGGATAATGACGGCACTTTCGATGTCGTGCTCCCTCTTGAGGGCATTATTTTTTTGGAGCAGGTGCTAGATGGTGGTGGCAAGAGGTGGAGCAACTTCGTCTTGCATGGATACTCTGGTGGAGATGTCAAGTCACGCCTAACTGCTAGGTACTATGGCCAGTCATGCCTGGTTTGGTAGGTGTTACACATGATGGATCTCCCGGTGGTTTCAAGCTGATGGATGATTAAGGCGATATAAATCAAAAGGGATGTTCGGATATATCAAGCAACAATCTATAGTTGAGTGCAAGTAACATGGTATCCCTCCAGAGCTGTCAGATACTCTGCTCTATATAATGCAATGAAAATACACCATGACTAAGAAATAAGCGCTTCAATGATAGTATACACATGGTTGAGAAGACATCTTTTCCCGATCCATTCACATCATATAAATTGACAGTAAAATATGCCACACACACAGACGCCTTCAATTTAACCAGAAAATGTGGGATCTGAGCAAGAGGCAAATATTGGCCAATGATATATTCAGACTTCAGATAGAAAAACTAGCTAAATAAATCCATCATTACCTAGTTGCTTGCATCTTCGCTAATTATTAGATGCAAAGAATTTTGTTGCCGCATGATTCCAAACTCTTGCTCCCTTGGATTATGCTCTCTTTGACCTTTATATACAACAATTCTATCACCACGTACTCCAAATTCTTGCTCCATGGATCATGCTCTCTTTCTTTCTTTGACCTTGCATCTTCTATAAAAGCACCCAAAACAAATGTTCATTCTATATATAGTCAAGGTCTCCTATGTTTTGACCACCATTAATTTTTATGTGAATATATTTTAGTAAAATAATGAACTAGTAAAGCACTTTTATGACATATCTAGTATAGTATTTTAGTTGTCCATTTTAAATATTATATAATATTATGCTCTTTCGAGGAAGCCTCTAATAAAGAACTAAACAATCTATTTATAAATGAAGGCAAAACCTGTTAAACTATCCCTTCTTTTCTAAGATTCAAGAAATTTATCATATTGCTCACATCTATTTGTAATTTCCCTTCAAGATTTAAGATCACACTCAATGGTTATGTTTTCGCGAGTGAGGCAGATTCATGGAGGCGTGACCAAACCAACCTTTGTGGGCTGGAAAGCCTTATATATGTAGGTATGATGTTTGTTAAATTCGCATTCTATGATGCTATAATTATTTTTTGGGGCTGGGGATCCTTTAAAGGTTCATGATAACCCTAACCTTCGTGGGCAAGAAAGACTGCTTATTTACAAACAATAAAATATTAGTATATAGTTAACAAAGGAAACTAGGCCCAAACAAAAAAAATGGTCCAAAACTCCCAGCATTAGATGAGCAAAAATCCCAACAAACACACCAACACGGTAATCCAAAAACACCAAAGCCTCAATGCCAAATAGAATGCTAGACTACACTGTCAAGCAACATTTTGAGCTTTGGAAATGAAAACCAGTAATTCTATGTCCCGATTAATATTGCATTTGCAGCCCTGAAGTATCCTCCGTTTCAGGCCAACAAATCAAGAGGTCCCTATTTCCTCTGCTTGATACTCCAGTAGCGGGAGAGGGTAGGGACCCCAGACAAGCGCTTGGTACTAACAAGGGAAAACACCAATTATTTTGTGGGCCAAAAAGCCTTTAAAGGTTCATTAAAATCCTAACATTTGTGGAAATAAATACTTTTTATTGCGAATGAAACATATTAGTATCTTTTTAACAAGGGAAAACTAGGCCCAAACAAAAATCAAATGATCCAAAGCTCCCACCACTGGATGAGCAAAGCCCCCCATGAAACACACTAGCACGGTAATCCAAAAACATCAATTCGTTGGTTTCTTTTCCGACCGACGAGGTTTGGTCAACTCTGTTTCCGTTTCGGTGTTAGTGAGGCTAGGTATCCCTAGGTATTTATGGATGAATCTAGGATGGCCATCCATCCTTCTTCGTCGCTTTCTTCTCCAGGACGGCGATCTGTTTCTCACATCATTGTCTCTGGTGTCTTCTGCTCCTACAGGGGCTTCCCGGATTCCACCTGAACAATGTTTTTCTAGCTCTGGCTGGCTTCATAGGTCTAGAGCAGCATCAAGATTCGCTCATGTTGCTCCATCGGCGAGTGCTGAAAGAATATAACACCATTTTCCTTAGGGATTGATGGATGTGTATCTTTCTTTTTATTGGAGGATGCTTTTGGAAGTTCGGGTTTATCTTAATGTATGGCCTTTCCTCTTTGCCAAAAAAAAAACTAATCTGATCCTCCCAACAAGATTGTTAGTATTAGAATCTTGTGAGGACTATTTATAAGATGTGACGGGGTTACATACTAGCGGTGGTACCATCACAAAAATAAATTATTCTAAATATTGAAAGATATAGACTATCTGTTAATTTAGATTTCTTGTTAAATAGTGGTAGTACCACCACAAAAGTACATTATTGTAAATATTTGAATATATAGACTATCAGTTATTTATATTTCTTGTAGATATGATTGTGTGATTGTGACTTCGCGAGAGATACTACCATGATAGGATTGGACAGCAGACAAAGCTGTTGCACACTATGTACTTATAGATAGACTTCCTTTTGCTCCACACAAAAACAAGTGCACACTCTGGTCATCCCTTAAGTGGCATAACTTAGGTGTGCACACACATGCAACCTCAAAAGTTGAAAGTGCAAAGTGAGGCCAGGCAAAAAGGTTGAAAGAGCAAAGTGCAGGCAGCCAGGTAGGCAGAGATACACGTACGAAAGTAAACTTTTGCAAGAGCACTTGTGAGTCATGACAACCTGATCTATATCGAGAAGTTGGACGAACATCTCTAGTTTAATCGGAGAAGATAAGGTAAGTGATGGGGACTCCTTTCTTCTTATTCATAGGTATATAGCTCTGGGAATCTGGACTTGGAACGGTGTGTTGATAGTAATCAAAGTAGTACTACTCATTAGCTTGGAGATTGGTAATTGTCGTTATGAAATGGGTTGGGTCAAGGTTTATCCACACCTTATATCCGACAAATTAAAGAAGGGCGATCGTTACTAGTATTGGATCTACCACTTGGCTCCAGCACTGATGGATCCGTAAGTGTAAATATATAACAAAACGTTGTAATTTAGATTTATATGTATGTTTAGCTCCTATATATGTTCCTTTAGAAGATGAAATCCACAATGTCGATCGCTTTCTAATCTTCTATCCTGGTATACAATATCTCTAGCTACTACTTCATCAACTAGCAGATGATGTGTATCCTCGGTGATGGATACAAAGTGCATGTACGATGACACAGCAGCTAGCGTGGCGATTTAGCTCCACGAGCAAGGCAGCAGGGAGTAGATACATCAGTGCTCCGATAGAAACGGGCAAGCACGCGCTGGCTGATGCAGACATTCGTCTTAGCTTGATCAGGACAAGTCGGGTAGCCGGTAGGGGGAATACAAGTTGGTGGCAGCAGCATGCAGCAGCCCAAGTTGTTGCCGAACTCGCACCGGTGGTTCGGTTGGATGCGACATCGACGAGGATGGCCGGCCGGCCGGCGCCGTTGACTGCAACTGCGTGCCGACGCCGTGAATAGCTGCCGGTGTCCGGTGAGGTTGGCGCGGTCGATCGTTCGGATGTTACCGGCCAACAGGCAACCGGACTGCGATGGCAGCGGCCGCTCGCAGACAAGAAGGCATCGCGTCGGAGCGAGCCGTGGCTGGTCCGTCCGTAAAGACTAAAGAGCGAGCAAGAGTGAGAAAAAAAAATGGTGCGAGAGCCGGGCCGGACGGGGGAACAGCACATGCGGATCTCTGGGCATGATCCAGTGGGCCGGACTGTTTGTGGTACACAACAACACAAGCACAAGCAGGCGGCCTCTGGTTCTCTCGCACTCGCACACCTCGCTTCTTTGCAATTTTTATTGCTTGGGACGGTGGCCGGGCGCTGCAGCCTCATTGCATTTTTCATAGGCCCGTGCCAGCTTGTTCGTATCTCTGCCGACATGACCTGCACCTACTGCTGTATGTTCTCCTAAAAAAAAAAAAAACCTACTGCTATATGTTGTCTAACAGCAAGATTAACAAGATCTGCTAAAAAAAGCAAGATTAACAAGAGCTCTATAGTCATGTCAAAATAAAAAGAGAGCTCTATAGTCATGTCACGTAAACTAAAAGGCTTTATAAAACCCACTTACTTCCTCATGTCAAAATAAAAAAAGCTCTATAGTCATGTCACTTAAGCTAGAAGGCTTTTCTAAGTCAAACTTTATTAAATTTAACCAACTTTATAGATAAATATAGTAATATATATTAAATCTAATTTATATATTATAAACTAAATTTGAAAACTTATCTAGTGGTACAAATTCAGTGTTATTAATATTGCTATATTTTTTTATAAAGTTAGTCAAACTTACTAACTTTAACTTAATATAAGGTTTATATTTACTTGCGGACGGCTATTATTACATGGACTGCCAAGTGAGTTTTAACTAAAATTCATTATTTAATGCATGCACCTATTCCCGCTACCTGTGCTATAGTTGGACGGTAATTCTAGGGTTGGCTTGTCTTCTTTTCCTCTTTTCTCCATCGTTCATCTAAGATTTAAATGATGTTCACCTAAGAAAAAACAGAGTGGAGGCAGAGGACTGTAGCGTTGTATTTATAGAAGGCGGGAACATACGTTCCGGTTATAATACAAATCAAGACTAAAGATGTGTGCCACGCCACGTGGCTAACGCCCAACCTTTAGTCCCGATTTGTAACACAAACCAGGACGTATGCTCTCCTACCAATCGGGACGCATGCCTTCGAGCTCCGTGCCCGCTCGAATCGGATCGCGTGCAGCATTAGTCCCGATTTATAGCAGAACTGGACTAATACTGTTAGGATGCACAGATAGCCTTTTTTTCTGCTAGCGTGGCGTCGACCGTGCCGCATGTGCCTGCCATCTCGTTTCGTGGGGAAATGGCGTCGCCGTCAACGATGCGGAACAAGCCTTGCGGACCCGCGGTCAACCGTGCGTGTTGCGCATGGTCATGGAGCCCCAGCAATGCCAAGACGCAACAAGGCATCGCGTCGGAGAGAGCCGTGGCTGGTCCGTCCGTAAAGAGCGAGCAAGAGTGAGAAAAAAAGAGAGGTGAGAGAGCCGGCCGGACGGGGAAACAGCGCGTGTGGATCTCTCGGTATGATCCAGTGGGCCGGACTGTTAGTGGTAGACAACACAATCACAGGCAGACGGCTTCTGGTTCTCTCGCACTTGCACACCTCGCTTCTTTGCATTTTTATTTATTGCTTGGGACGATGGCCGGGCGCTCGAGCCTCATTGCATTTTTCATGGGCCGTGCCAGTATCTACTGCTGTATGTTTTTTTAAGGGATCTACTGCTGTATATTTTCTTTTTGCGGGGGAATATTGTTGTATGTTATCTAAGAATTAACATCTCTCAAAAAAAAACAGAGTTAACAGCAGGCTCTATACTCATGCCACGATTAGCTAAAAGGATACGGATGTCGCCTAAAGGAGGGGGATTGAATAGGCGATTAAAACTTTTCCTAGAGTGGCTCAATAAAGGTGGAATAAAACTAGTGTTTACTTTGTTAAGCACAACCTAGAACAACTAAGGTTCACCTATATGCACTAACAACTTATACTAAGCAATACAAGCAACAAAGTGATGACAAGATATATATTACTTCAAGCACGAAGACTATCACAATGTAAAGTGCATAAGTAAAGAGCTCGGGTATAAAGATAACCGAGGCACGTGGGGACAACGATATTTTACCGAGTTCCTCCCAACATGGAGTACGTCTCGTTTGGAGAGAGGGTGGTATCAAACCACCAACACCACAAAAGGCCTCCCTTATTCTCCGATGAATCTCACCCCAATGGGATCGATCCACGCTTCCACTATCGGTGCACTTGTCGGTGGCAACCGGAACCTCTCACAAGGTTGGGGCACTTCTCCACAACTTAATTGGAGGCTCCCAACAAACGCCACCAAGGCCACAATGCCACCAAGTCCACAAAACCGTCTAGGGTTCCAAGAACCCAAGAGGGACAAGCTCCAATGAGTAACACGAACCAAATCCTCCGAGGAGAACTCAAACCAATGCACCGAATGCAAATGGCAAGAACACCACAAAGGTGCTCAAATCCCTCACTATAAAGTTCCAACAAAGCTACTAAAGCTATTGGGAGAACAAGATAGGAGGAATCAAAGAGGGACATAAAGTCCCCCAAAATCTAGATCCCCAAAGATACACTCACAAAGAGATGTTTTGGTTTGGTCAAAATGTGGATCTAGATCTCCTCTCTCTTCCACTCAAATATGGGCGAGAATCATTGGAGGGATTGAGAGATAGAAAGCTTTGGAAGGTCAATAATGGAGGAGAAAACTTGTAAGAATCGTTGGGGAACCATTGGGGAAGAAGGCCCCTTAAATAGGTTCCCCCAAAATCCAACAGTTGAAGCCCAAAAACGCAAATCCTGGTACTACCGTACTTTTTCCCGGTACTACCGGACATTCCCTAGGGATCCCAGGTCGCCAAACGCACCTTATTCTGTACCAACCGGTACTAAGGGGCGGTACTATCGGACCCTGGTCCAGTACTATCAGTCATCCTTGAACGAAAACAACCATAATTTTTGCATCCGGACTCTGATTTTGATGATCTTGGGCTCGTTTCGAAGAGGACAACAAGCTCTAAAAGATCATGCAAAGAAACATTATAGTCCAGAAAGGGAGGATAGATCCAAATGACAAAAGGTTTAACCTCTATCAAAAAGACGAACCGATAAAACCTCCAACATCAAAAACATAATAGAAAAAGCATATGAAATCCGTTTTCGATGAACTAGAGCTTGTCATGGAGATTAACACAAGCTCTAAATCCTCACATGAGTAAGAACCAAATAATGTAAGGTTTTACCTATCTCTAAAATACAAACCGGTAAAATCTCCAAGATCAAAACGCAATAAGATATAAAAGGGAAATCCGTTTTTGATGAACTAGAGCTTGTTATGGAGATTACCACAAGCTCTATATCCTCACATGGATAAGACCAAATAACAACCAAATATGATGATGCAAGTATGCAAAGGTTTGAGCTCTCTATAAACGATGTGACCGAGTTACTCATTCGAGAGCCCCTCTTGATAGTACGGTTATCTATCGTAAACCCGATCTCCCAACAAACATGAGACCGGCAAAAGGGAAAACCTATCAATATTATACCTTTGCCTTGAGCAATCCACTTGAGCTCGATGTAGACGATCTTGTCCTTTTCAAGATGGACACCTTTCTTGATTCCTCATCATAGATCCATGATCACCGAGGATGGCAAGCATCAAACATGAGATCTTCTATAGATGGCGCATTTTGAGCTTGCACAACACATATTTTTCTCAATTCATCTATCTTGAAGTCAACACATGCTCCAAGCAATGCCAATGGACAATTCCTACAAGTACAACTTAATACACACATTAGTCCATAAAGATTGTCATTAATTACCAAAACCACACATGGGGGCCCACATGTTTTTTCAATCTCCCCCATTTTGGTAATTGATGACAATCCCTTTAAGAGGGTTTATATAAGGAATATTAATGAATAAAATGGTAATACCAATATCAAATACTAAATAAGTATGTGATATTGGTACCACCACCATATATAGAGCAAACTCCACCACAATACTATGCATGTGTGATGAATTTGAATTTCATTGCATATATTGCCAATCATTATCATTGGTGGAGTTTCCTCTATATACCACATGCAAAGCAACAACAAAGACGCAAGAGCATGGAAGGAAAATGCTTAAGAACAAACTCAAAGCATAAACCATTTCCCTTAAACCCTCTAAAACTTCTCCCCCATTGGCATCTATTGCCGAAATGGGTGACAAGTTCTAGAAGGCCAATGTAGTGATAAATCCTCCAAAGGTGTGCATTCGCACATATCCAATGATGAATACTTGGGAGTAAGTAGAACTATATCGAGGAACCAAAGATTGCCAAACGAAATAAAAAGAAGAGGCATCAACAAATGATGCAAGCAATTATAAGGTCCGACAAACCAAATGAAAACAACAAATGAGTCTAAATGGAAATAACAAGATATTATGAAATGAGCAAAAGAGTGCTTTAAACAAATAGAGAAGCTCCCCAATATTTGTGCATAACTCAAAATAAATGCATTAGAATACATATTGCACAAATATGGAATCATCGCTCCCCCATAATCATTTAAAACACAATAAATGAAAGATCAAATAAATGCTTAAATAAAATAGATAAGCTCTCCAAGATTTGTGCACACTTTAGAATCGTTGTATTTCAATACAAAAATGCACAAATATGGAATCCTCACTCCTCCATAAAAATTTAAGGCACAATAAATGAGAAAGAACACAAATGAGCATTATTAAATGAATTAGATGAGCTCCCCAAAGATAATGCACCAATTATGATAATTGCATTTGGGAACAAGGTGCATAATCATGGAATCCTCACTCATCCAAGTTCATTTAACAATACAAGGCATGAGAGAATAAATATGAGTGCCCAAAGATGCAAACAAGAGGAACAAGCACTCATAGGCAATTAAATTTGGAAGCCACCGAAGAATCAAAAGGAATAGAAAGGTGGTCTCCAAGAATTAAAAATTAACTAAAATTATATTCTCATATGTGTATATGTCTCTAAGTGGAAAACATCACAAAGACATATGCCAACAAAGAAATATGCACACATAAATAAGATATACAAGAAGGCATATGAAAAGTATAATGAAGTCATAACATATATCAATTAGATTTTTTGCTTCAAAGCATGGCCAAGGGATCAAATATATCTTATTGTACATTAATGAACTTCAAACGCCAACACACTACATATATTACAACTATCACCAAGAGAAAAGGAGAAAGTTGGCATATATGAAGAAAGGCAACAAGTATCACGAGAAAGAATATACTAGCAAAATCTCACTATTGCACATGAGAGAAGTTGAGGAAAGTATATGCAATAAAAATGCTAGATTGACATATTTGGGATTGGAGGATCATATGCATGATTTTGTATAGTCCCAATTATATGCATTCATCTCAACTTATACACCTATACAATAGAGAGTTCTCTTAATACCATGGCTAGAGATACACCAATAAATATAATAACAAAAATTCATGCCAAGATGCAACCTACAAAAGGTTGGAAGCAAGATAAATATGCATGAGCAAGAGATACTTGTTACCGAGATATAATTGGTAGGATGTAGATATGAATTCATTGATCATCCTATAGCTTGCATCCAATTTTCATTAATGCACCACTTCTTCAAGATTTGAGAGACATGCATCTATCTCCAATGTACCTAAAACACATTTAAGTACAAAATGGTCCCCAAACTTATTGGGTACAAAGTAGTTAGTGCAACTACAATACATAGTAGATACTCCACATAAATATGTGCATATTGATATGAAATTGAATTTCATGCACAACTTAGCCGATGGGATTTGGTGGAGTTTCCCCTATATATTGGATCAAAGAAAGCAAGCATGCCATAATATAGATATGTAGTAAATATGCATGCACAAGGCTTTCAAGAACCAAAAATGAGATACAATTTGAACAAAAACACCAAGTAAACCGATATGGCACACACAAGAGTGTGACAAGACAAGCGGTGTCCAAATTGTATCAAAGAACCAATTCAACACATGAAAGATCAGAAATTCAAAAAATGAACTAGGAAAAAGCCAAAGAGCAAAAGATAGATAAAAATACAAATGCTCAAGGATTTATCTCATTCTAAAATGGTCAAAATATGAAACAAGGATTGAGACAAAACCAACTCCCGAAAAGAGTAAGGTTCCAACAAGTAAACCAAACTATCCAAACTTTTCATGATGGCACAAAATACCAAAACGAAAAGATCAAACTTTCAAGCACATAAAACCCTATATGGATCAAACAAGGAAGCATAAAAGGACTATTCTAGATAATATAGGAGAGTTCAGCCATAAGTAGTACATCATATAGAATTTTCTTTTGAATGCAAAAAATGCACACAAATGGGATCATCACTACTACCTACATTAAATAAAACAGAAGAGGATACCAATAAAATAAGAAGATCCAAAAGTAGCAAGGAATACATGGGATCACACAAAACATTTACTTGGCCAAAGATAGGACAAGATTAAGCAAAGGCCAAAGTGAATATGATCAATAAATTCTACCATAAATTTAGTACTCATTGTCCAAGGACAAGAAATATTAGGAATAATTTTCCCAAGGTAGCTTGCATGGATATCCAAGATCATAGTCGCAACAAGAAGCATATAACTAAATATAAGAATTAAGCATGATACTTCGAACAAGATTCTTGGTAGCTTCCAATAGTCACACAATCACTAGTGATTAGAGTAACTTGAAGCAAATGGTTTCCATGAGGATATATATATCTAAATATGAGGAAATACATACCAAGAAACACTCTCATATACAAGATCCAAAATAAGATCAATAAAGGCATTCAAGCAAATTGGAACTTGTATGAGCAAATGTGTCACATAGGTGCTAGATAATTATCAATATCAATTCTAAGTGACACAACCTCGAATATTCACATTTTCTAGGATTGTAATATGCACTAAGCATATGACTCCTCCATAATGTGATACTACCATAAAACCAACACGAGGCAAAAAGATACAAATAGAGATAATTAATGGACATTATAAAACTTAAATTTCTCATGAGAATTATACCACATAGAGACTAGACAATAATCCAATATAAATACTAGGTGGTATTCCTCGTGTACACACAATTTTAGGATTGTGGAATGCCCAAGCATAACACTCCCCCAAAATGGGATAATCCATTAATCTCTCAAAAGAGCCAAGTAAGATACCAAATATAACCAAGTAAGGCTCAAACACAAGAAACACACATACATGGAGTGACACCTAATCATACACAAATATGCTTGATACCTCAAGATAATTAAGTGGAAAGCACAACATGTACAAAAGCATGGAAGATATAAAACCAACACATGCACAAGGGGGCGAGTAACTTTCAATGAAATGAGTAAAGCATATGTTACCGCAAGGGGGAACATTGGAAATACAATAGGAGAAATATAATCCACATGACTTGGCTTGACAAATATAATAATGAAGATCCCTCAATTCTTCATGATGTAGCCAAGTCTCCAAAGCCCTCCAAAAACACCTAATGATCAAGTTTTGGCTTGTTGGTCCCCAACCAAGTTGGGTCCTAATAGGTTAGTCACAATAGGCTTGGCAACCCAAATGGTTCTTTTCTTGACACCACATTGAGCACCAACAAACTTGGCAAACACATTGCCAACCTCATCCTTACAAAGAGAATAAGCATCATCAATAATGATAGGGTTGGATGGGGAGATACCAATAGTGCATGAGGAAGAAATGTGCCCCTTTGCACGACATATGTAGCAAGTTCTTATCTTGCCATATTTCTTCTTAGGTGAAGCCACGACTCGAGGAAGAGCTCGAGTAGTCTTATTAGGAAGAGGCCCATCGATGACTTGAGGTGGAGCTTGAGGCCGCTTCCCTTGTTGCTTCACACTAAGAGGCTTTTTCTTCAATGGGCAAGATCTAACATGGTGCCCTTCTTCCTTGCACTTGAAGCAAACAATGTTGGCCAGATTCTTGACTTGATCTTAGCCATTCTTCTTGTTGTCCTTGTGCTTCAACTTGATAGTGGACTTGTTCTTGACATTGGAGTTGAATCCAAGCCCACTCTTGTCATTGGGGAATTTTTGCACACTCAAGATTTTGTTGAGTGTGGCCTTCCCTTGATGACCCCTTTTCAAGTAATTCTTCAAAGAAGTGACTTGAGCCTTGAGCCTTTTTATTTCCTATACATGGTTAGTTTCAACAAAAGTACTAGAGGAAGTAGATGCTATATTGTTAAAGCAACAAGGCACATAATGTAATTCATCACGAGATATAGCATGGTTGTGAGAGGATGAATTACAAGGACTAGCACATGGCTAGATAACATTTGGAGTAGATATAGTGCTAATGTCCACATGAGGCCCACTAGATGTTACCTTTGACATGATGGCCTCATGAGCCAACTTTAGCTTACCATGGGAGACTAGGAGATCCTCATGCGATCTTGAGAGCTTAACATGACTTTCTTCTAATTTCCCATAGTTGCTAGTTAGCAAAGCAAGTTGAGCATTTAGCTCAACATTCTCCTTCGAAATAGATGCTTCACAATAAATGGAGTTAGTAGCACAAGCATCATCATTATTAGCAAGAGGTGAGGGCAAATTGGCAAGCTCTTTTGAATATGAAGCTTTAAGTTGCTCATGTGACTTGGTGAGTTTTATGAGCTCACCCTTTATGACCCTATAGCCATTTTTGAGGTGCTCAAAATCCTCAAGGAGTTTAGCATAAGCAACTTGAGTCTCATCATTTTTACTTTTGAGATCACTTGCCACCTCAAGATCTCTATCATGAGATTCCTTTACTCTAGATAGCTCTAAAGCAAAGGTCTCCTCAAGAGATTCCTTAGTGGTTTGTTCCTCTCCAAGAGCTTTATTTAGGTTTGCAATTATATAAGCATACTCACGCTCAAGACTACACATTTTATCAATGTTGTTATCATGCACCTCAATTTGTGTTTCTAACTTATCAATATGTTCTTTGCTCTTAATAGCAAATTCCAAGACTTCAACAAAGTTAGAGCAAGCAATATCCTTTTTAACAAGGGCACGATAAACAATCTCACCCTTTTCATATAAATCATCAATATCAAGCTCTTCTTCCACATTATCCACATCCTCCTCATCACAAGAGGTAATGGGTTCCAAAGTAGGAGTTACCTTAGAATCCCTAGCCATAAGGCATATGTGGGTACCGGAAGAAGGTGAAGATGGGATTGCATTTGTGGCTTCATTCAAAACCATGTCTTGGCCCATAGAATCTTCGGTTTCCTCTACATGGTTAGAAACACAAGCACTAGAGGAAATGGAAGCATTTTTATCATGGCAACAAGACAACACAAGCATATCATCATGAGATTTATTCAAGTCATTTCTACATGATATGCAAGGACTATTAACACAAGCATGTAAGAAGTTGGTAGTGCTAGAAGTGTTAAAGTCCAAAGATAGATCATTGCAACTAGATAGAGATGAGGGATTACAAATAGTAAGCACACTATCTAAATTGCAATTTCTATCACCACTCACCATATCATTACCTTGTGAAAAGTCACATGTTGGTGAAGTGGTAGAGGATGAGAACTCATCTCGACCGGAAGTGTAAGCAACACAATCATCCTCAATAATGTTGGACACACCATATTTATCTTGAAGTTTTGTCCATAACTCATGAGCGCTCCAAAACGGAATGATTGAGGAGGTAACTACATAGCTCAAAGCATTAACAAGCACATTAGAAGCTTGAGCATCGAGATATAAGTTTTTCTCGTCCTCATAAGATAGATTTTTGAAATCCATAGGAGGAGAAAAACCTATATCTACAATACGCTCCAAATTTGTGTCCATGTTCCAAAAATGAATAAGCATACGAGTTTTCCATATATCATAATTTGTGCCATCAAATATGAACATGTCATTGTGCACTAATCCTCTAGCCGACATCTTTACTCTCAAGGAGGTGAAGCCTAAAATGAGAGACCGGGCTCTGATACCAATTGAAAGGATACAGATGTCGCCTAGAGGGGGGTGAATAGGCGATTAAAACTTTTCCTAGAGTGGATCAACAAAGGCGGAATAAAACTAGTGTTTACTTTGATAAGCACAACCTAGAACAACTAAGGTTCACCGATGTGCACCAACAACTTATGCTAAGCAATTCAAGAAACAAAGTGATAACAAGATATATATTACTTCAAGCACGAAGGCTATCACAATGTAAAGTGCATAAGTAAAGAGCTCGGGTATAGAAATAACCGAGGCACGCGGGGACAATGATATTTTACTGAGTTCCTCCCAACATGGAGTACGTCTCGTTTGGATAGGGGGTGGTATAAAACCACCAACGCCACAAAAGGCCTCCCTTATTCTCCGGTGAATCTCACCCCAATGGGATCGATCCACGCTTCCACTATCGGTGCACTTGTCGGTGGCAACTGGAACCTCTCACAAGGTTGGGGCACTTCTCCACAACTTAATTGGAGGCTCCCAACAAACGCCACCAAGGCCACAATGCCACCAAGGCCACAAAACCGTCTAGGGTTCCAAGAACCCAAGAGGGACAAGCTCCAATGAGTAACACGAACAAAATCCTCCGAGGAGAACTCAAACCAATGCACCGAATGCAAATGGCAAGAACACCACAAAGGTGCTCAAATCCCTCACTCTCGAGTTCCAACAAAGCTACTAAAGCTATTAGGGGAACAAGATAGGAGGAATCAAAGATAAATATGGTGTGTCCAAAACCACACATGGGGGCCCACATGTTCTTTCAGCGGTATAAATAGCCTGAAAAGTAATAAAAATTATAAATAGGTCACTATACTACATAGCTGAACTATAGACATTAGCACGAGCCGAAGAAGCACTCTCGTCCTCGCCCCTCCACAACCAGAGACAGGCAAATCATCCGTAGTAGAGTCTGTTGCAATAGACAGATAAAAATTCATCGTGACCAAAGCATCAATCATCGTCAATAATGCCAATCATGGATGGGAAGAGACCAACCAACACGAAAACCGTCCGGATCCGAGGAGATCCGACTGACACACGACTCTACGGGCCTTCTAGCGACACTCGACGCATCACCGCAGTGAAAATAGAACGAGAAAGACCTTATTCTAACTTCAAGATGTAACATCCATCAATACCATTTAAGGCCCACCGATTAATGCATTATTTATTGATCAAGCAAATGTTACAAATGATACACTGTTGTCTTCAAAATATCATTCCAATAAAATATCTGCTCACTGATTTTTATAGTTGTAATTCAATTATCCTACTAATTCATCAACGCCCTCTAAATAAATTATACTCCCTCCGTCTCAGTTTAAATGATACAATTTGCAATTCTCTAAGCCCTAGGTATTCTCTGATTGCATGGTTTGCAAATTGTGTCCTTTAAACCGGGACGGAGAGAGTAATTGTAATCTCGCTAACTTACTAATCAATCTTGTTCCATTATTAGTTCTTAAGACTGGAAAATTATAAACAATGTTTTAGATAATTCCAAACGTCTTTTGAATCTAAAGCTGACATATTTACACATTTATAATGACCTTGGTCAACAAACCAAAGTCACCGTATTAGCATTAATAAATCACATATCTCATACTACACTAGTAAGTAATGACATAATTCATTTAATTATTATATCCGTTTGTAC